>CM070604.1:36739661-37939661 GCA_036346395.1 Hsuehochloa calcarea | reverse complement strand
TGGGCACATTGCACCTGAGTACCTCTCCACTGGGCAGTCTTCTGAGAAAACCGACGTCTTCGGCTTTGGCATCCTGCTGCTGGAGCTAATCACCGGTCAGACGGCGCTGGAGTTCGGCAAGTCGTCAAACCAGAAGGGAGCCATGTTGGACTGGGTAAGTAGCACAATCTACTTAATAAAAACTACTGTGCAAATCTACTTGATAAAAACTACTGTGCAATCTACTTGATACATGCAAATAAGTTCATCAAATAATCAGATATGAAAAGCATTTTGTCTAACCTGCTTATCTGATATTGCCACACACCTTGATGATGCCTAACAGCCTAAGACAATTCATGCCATTGTTTCTTGATCAGGTGAAGAAGATGCACCAAGAGAAGAAGCTTGATGTGCTCGTTGACAAGGGCATGAGGAGCAACTACGACCGGATCGAGCTCGAGGAGATGGTGCAGGTAGCGCTGCTGTGCACCCAGTACCTCCCCGGTCACAGGCCGAAGATGTCGGAGGTGGTCCGCATGCTGGAAGGCGACGGGCTCGCGGAGCGGTGGGAGGCGTCGCAGCGAGCAGATTCGCACAAGTTCAAGGTGCCCGAGTTCACCTTCAGCCGCTGCTACTCCGACCTGACCGACGACTCGTCGTTGCTGGTGCAGGCAGTCGAGCTCTCCGGGCCAAGATGAAATGAACACATGACATCAGAAGTTCAGAACATTAGCAGCAGTTCCTGTACAGTAAGAGAACCCTATGTAGATTGGAAAAATAATCCATACTGAAGTAACTAGTGTGGTGTGTAAGATGAACTGTACAAAGAAGAGCACAAACCTTGTGCTGATAATTAATATTACAGATTTAGTAGTTGAAACAGTAAGACTGGCTGTAACAAGGAGCTTCTCTAGAAGCTGTAAGGTTTTGTTTTGCTTGGCTTGTATGCTCTTTTCTCTTTCTGCTTTTCTTCTTGTATTTTCAGATTGCAATAGGTGCTAAAATCTTATGATAATCCACTGTTGTCTTGTTGATGTGTACATAAAAGGTTGTGCAAAACCCAGGAATACATGATGTATATCTCCATTACTCTATATGGCCAACATTTTTTGTTGTAAATAATGCACATAAAAATAGGAGCGGGAGACACAAAAATTTACATGAAAAACCATTTCAGAAAAAAAAGCACGAGCGCACGAAGACAATATTATTATATCAGGAGATATTTATAATGAAACTCTTACTCTTCCTTATAGACTACATTGATATATTTATAGTGGTACGTGAAAAACTCTGTGTAGGAGTAGAAAACTAAATTCGTATCACACTCAAATTCAACAATTTTCACAATGAGACGAATTCCTCTAGCAATAAAACGTGATCGCCTCGAGACAGATTAGCGTGAACATCTTGTGTATCGAACACCCATAGGATTACTGAATGATACCAATTAAATCTGAGAAAAGCTCAAACTTAGCGGTAGGAACTGGCTTTGTCATTATATCAACAGGGTTATCATGAGTACTTATCTTACTGACTTTAATGTCATCTTGAGCAATAACACCTCAAATGTAATCAAATATGATGTCGATGTTGTTTGTTCTCTCGTGAAACCTCTGATCCTTCGTAAGACAAATAACGCTTTGACTATCGTAGAATATTATAGCACACGACGTACTTCCATAAAACTCAGTAACAAACCTCTCAGCCAAACGACTTCTTTGCAAGCGGCTTCTGTAGTGGACAAGGCAACAGTAGCTTGTAGGCTTGGTTTCCAACTAACGACAAATCATCCAACAGTAAACACATAACAAGTAAAAAATCTTCTCTTAACCAAATCAACAGCAAAATCTGAGTCCACATGTCGGGAATCCGGGTCGCTGGACTATAGCCCTCTGTGTATTCCTAACTAGTCCCAGATCAGTAGCTAGCTCACACAGTTGCAATAACGATGTACTCATATCCATACAACCAAAATATCTATGAAGCAGACAAAGTAATATTACTTAGTAGTAAGAGGATTTACGGTCAAGTCTTACAAAGGCACTTGAGAAGATGGCAGCTTGGATTTCGGTGGAGCAACTCACGTCACGTGTATCTAGTTCCTCTCCTTTCCAGCAGTCTCATGCATCTCCTTATATAGTACCCATGACGGATCCTATTCGAACACGTTTGCTCTAACCCATTAAGTGTGTGACCCGTTAGGATCATGCGTAATCGGTTGTGACTTGGAAACACCTTTTCGACCATGAGTCGTTAGCGGTTCCTAGCAGGACATAAAGATTCCCGCATACACATAAAATATATCGAACGAACCTTAATGCGATACAATCTATGACTAGGTCCATATTACTTATGAATAGCTTGTATCTCTATACGACCAGTTCATATTTTGCCCTAGCCAGTTCGTAACCCCTTACGACCAATTTACGACTAGTTAGTGATCATGCTGTAGCAGATTACGGCCAGCACGTATCTCTATACAACTAGACTATATCTGTTCGAACTGAAAGACCTGCTCGTGTATTCTCCATTTGCCTCATGATATCTTATTGAACTCCAAGTGAGATATTATGTCATCCATGGACCGTCCAATACTTTCTCGATCAAGTGTTGGATAACTTTACGTGGTCGAACTCTTCGACCACTAGTGGTATGGCCATGCACTTTTTTTATCCGACCACATCGAGGGGCCTAGAGATATCTCTCCTGTTATGTTAGGAGGGACAAATCCCATATCCGACTAGTCATATTCCTCCGCATGTTTCACAACATACATGAAAACTACCTTTATAACTACCCAGTTACGGAGTAGCGTTTGGTAACCCCAAAGTATACTTTACACATGTAGAATACCATGCTGATCTCAGGTCTAAGGATTATACATCATCATTACTTGAGACCAACTGATGACACATGAAACCATAAAAATCTCAGTAGTGTCTCAAAGTGGGTCAATCTAACACCATGTTCTCTAACATGTGTTCACATTATTGATTCGATATCTCTATATCCACGACCGATGAAACATGGTCATCAATCAATACATGTGCTGGTTCATAGAGTCACTAGTGTTCCGATCAGTGACATCCCAACATGGACACATTTAGAATGACATCATATAAGTTAAAGAGATTCACCAACAAGTCACATACTTGTTGATCTACATTAATGATGATTCATTCAAGGAACAGAATAATATTTATTATTTAACTCATAAATATAGACATGATACAATCATATCTATGATTACCTTTAGGGCATATCACCAACAAAATGGACTTATTCCTAATCATTATTTACTTATCAAATCTAGTCGTTTATTCCTTTTAATCGTTTGTATGGAATGATGTTCATCAATGTTGCCAGTGTGTGCTCTAGCGTGATCCTGGACTAGTATAATATCCATAGAGGATATGGATTTGTATATTCACGTCCTGACCAAAACCCTTTCAGAAAAAACTACGGGCGCATGAAAGCAATAGTTGTGGGTCAAAAAATGGACTTTTACTATCACTATGAGGAGATATTTACAATAAAGTTCCACGGCACACAAAAGCAATATCACTATACGAGGATACGTTTACAATGAAGCTCTTACTCTTCGTTATATACTACATGGATATATTTTTGTGAATGAAAGATTATGTGTAAGAATAGAAATATGAGTTGAAGTATGAAAAGAAATTTGTTTCATACTCAAACTCAATTCATATCATACTCAAAATCAATATTTTTTTTATAGTGTGACGACAATATATGTAAACCATTACAATAACCTCAGCAAAACGTTCTTATTTCAGGACAACCATCAAAAGAACAGGCACAAACAGAGAGTTTCTTCAGCTTATGTGTTCACAAATCTGCAGTTCTTCCTGACCTCACCACCTTCAGTGTTGGTGATGTTGCCCATCTTGACCATGGAATCGGAGAACTGCTTCATGAACGCTGTGGGGTCAGCCCAGTATTTGTTGACGGTGTCGGCCGTCGAGTACCCAACGACGCTCGACCACATCTCCTGGTCAGAGTTCAGGAGTCCCTCGCCCTTGATGAGTGTCTCGAAGTAGGCGTTGTCGAAGGTCGAGGAAGTGTAGCTGTCCATGGCGCTGATGTTGTCGTCACCACCGTCCAAGGGGCAGATCTCCTTCAGCTTGCTGAGGTAGGACTCGGACGCAGGATTGTGCTTGGATGTCATCTCGAAGTCGCTGTATATCCTGTCTCGGAAGTTTGCGCACCGGGCAAATCCAATTGTGTGGGATCCTTAAATGCAAATGTTATATATCTACTTAGTAATGTTCATCAGAAAATTACAAACGGTGCACCCACACACACATCGAAATTCAGAAGGTATTCACTGGTTTAAAGGAGTATTTGTACATCCTGCCTGAACACCACCAATTGGTTCAAGTATTTTCACCTCACTGGCAGGTTGAATTAATCTGAATCGAACTAGTGGCATGAACGTAAAACTGACACTCAAAAGAGACTAACATACCCACGAGGGCCACCATGTCAGTGGCATCAAGGCCCTTCTGCCAGAACTTGGAAATGAGGGTGAGGAGGTCCTGCTGAGCAGTGGGGATGTCACTGTTTGCTAGGTCCAGGCTTGCCTTCTTGGAGTCCAATCTTCCTACTGGGACATCCCAGTAAGGCCCAGCTACCTGAAAGACATTTTTTTTTCTTGTTGTAACATAGATATGAAATCTGTACTGTTTTGTTCTAAAACAAATGAATTTGTACTGTTCTTTGTTTGCATGCAAGTCTGGATACCTGCATGTTGGTAGCCAAATAATATCCATTTGGTTCAGCAAGTTTTATCAGGTAGAAGCAAGTTTTAACGAAATTGATGTTTGGATTTCCAACGGTATACTGAGTTATTCCAAAATGAATATTTGTTTCTTAATTTCCTCAAATGGCAGGTACTCTAACATGAAACTGATGGAAGCGAAAGTATGTTAATGTGTTGCACACACAAGACTAACTTCATGTGTGAAAAGTTGCTTTCATGTATGTCACTGCACAAGAATCAGAACTCTGAACATAGGTTTGATTTGATTTACCAGGACAACAGCGTCCCTCGCTGCAATGGCAAGCAAGTCTGCACACGAAACTGTTCCAGGGCACTCGGCTTCCAACTTTTGCTTGATCTTGTCGACAAGGTCAAATCCTTTCAGCGAGTTGACATTCTGGTCTGCCTGCTTCTCTCCAATCATCGTTGCAGTGTCGTCAAGCAGCACCGATCCATCACAGCCCTGCAACAAACAGTCAGATGTTCAGAGCAAACTCAATTCTGCTCCTAAATGCATTGAAGTAAAAAGAACTGGAAAACCAACCTGGACGAAACAGTCATGGAAATGGAGGCGAAGCATCAAAGCGGCGTTGCGCGGTTCAGCGCGCACGGCGCACTCCATCTCGGTCCGGACGACGTGCTCCACATTTGGGCATGTCTTCGAGTAGTGCTCCAAGCTCAGGGTTGAAGGGTCCTGTGCCACCAGCAATGGCACGGCCAGGAGAACACAAACCATGCAGAGAGCAAACGCCCTGAAGCACAACACACCTGTAGCCATTCTGGCCTAGCTCTCTTTGGATAATTCAGATTTTTTTTGTGGGAAGCCTCTCAGTCTGCATGGGCTTTATAGCAAAGTGAGACAAGGGTACGTGGAATTGTGAGAGAGATGGGTCAAGAGGGAGATGAACTAACACTAATGTGGTTGGTGGGGTAAGCAAGCAGAAAGTATCATAAGTGGGGCACACTAATGGGTCAAAGGATCTCTCCCTGTACTAGTGTTTGGTGGTTTTGGGTTCACCAATCTTGGAAAATCTGAAGAGCTGCTCAGGTGCATCAAGCTATTCTTCTTGCATGCATTTTTTTAATCGTGTGGATGTTTCCAGTACTGTCTTTGGCAAAAGAAATTCAGATCTACAGCTGTTCAATGCTAGATTACAAACTGCTACTTAAGTACTCATATTTGGCTTGTGTTACTGAAAAACCTCATGTTCCTTTGTTAGATGAGCTTCCCATGAACAATGTAGTTGAGTTGGAACGTGTTAACCTCGATGTATACATCGTACTGTATGCAGAAACAAGGACATTTCTTCCTTTAGAACAGATAGAAAACCAATAATTCTGGGAAGATGTCTATGCCAAGTGTGAAAGCCAAAAATGGCATCTAGTCCTTACCTGATGACTTTTCTTTAGTTGTCACCATCTGCTACAACTCCTGGGTCGTGGGGCCCATTCTTCAGTCGCCTAGTCTTGGCAGCTCACCAGTCACTACCTCTACGGAACTGCTGTATATATACGCACTCATGAAATGGAATAAAGATGGATTTGAGGAGAAAAAAAACTTTGTGCTTTTAGCTGTACAGATAGAACAACTGGTGGGGCCGAAGATTAATTTTCAACATATCATGCTACTGTTTTTTTTTAATAAAAAAATCAAACATACTGAGCCTGAGGGCATAATTTGTGTAACAGATGGAAGGCTATAACCAAATAACCTCTCTAATACCAGTCATCATGTTGCAGACAAATACTGTATTGCACTAGGCACTATAAATACTTTTTTTTCTTCTTCTTTTGATGGAAAACAGTAGGGAAAGTATATAACCGATAAACCAAAACAAAATATACTCTTCCAAAATACTACATAACAAGTCGTAAAAACAAGAACAGAAATTAATATTTTTCTTGCAAACGTAGTGCAAAAAGCTGAAAATTCACCATAGAGGCATCATTAATGGTGTAACAGGGCTAGTAACAAACACATAATTCACAAGGGTTCCAGGCTAGAGATGGATGGCCCTCAAAATCCCCAAGGGTTATAGAACGGACGAGCCAGATGCGATAGCAATTCCTTGATCAGTCAGCAAATCCTCATAGCCGAGCGCATCGGTAAATTGACTTCACTACACGTCACGTTAGATATTTGCAGATCAATAGGGCGGCAAAGAAACCATCTAGTGACATGGCGGGGCGCTTTGGAGCTTTTCCCTGTATCTCGTCACACTCGAAGTTCCAAAAGTTGGAACGGCTAAGGGGGAGTGCCAATGACTGGCACAAAACCTCATGCTTTGGAATCCAAAAGAATGCACCCTCCCTCTCTTTTGCATAAAGAGAGGCAGCATCTTCCTCCACCCTTTGCCTCCTTTATACCACAGTGGCTTCCAATTCTCTACCTTTAGGCTTAGTCCAGTCCAAGGAATTAATTGCAGTTGCATCATCTAGGGACTATCCTAGGATACATGAGAGAATTATCTTGATCCACCTCCTGTGATTTGCATCAGAAACCGTTGAGCTCATCTGTCTTATGAATCAGAATGTGAAAGATGAACAAACGGATCATCCCTACAGCGATTGAAGCAGCAACTCAGGGCTAAGATTCAAGTATTGTGCTTGCAAACATAAAAATTGCTTTCGCTAAAAAGTTTTGACATCAGCTCAAGCAGATTTGGCCCAACAACACACTCTCTAATTCTCCAGGCGTGCCAAAGTGCATCAAATCTTTATCTGAAAACGACTCCGCATCTGAGGATTGGCGTTGGAGCAAGAGAGCGAAGCAGCAACATCCAAAGCCATCCACAAGATGATGCACACAGCGGCCCTCGCCCCCAAGAATGACGCCAAGTGTCACTCCCTGGATTCCACTGACACTTTACTATTAGTACTCTACACTGAACTTCCAGCATCGGTGACCCCCCAACACTCACACAGCCAGTGCAAGAAAACATAAGAGCTAGCCGTGAGAGGTAGAGGGACAGGAGAAGACATATACACACAGAATTACATGGTCTATGTGGTGCAAGTCACAAGGGGTCTCTTCACTCATGAATTATAATTTCGGCGGCACCGTTTACGAGCAGGAGGTTGCAGGAGGAGAGGGGAGCTGCCCATGGGTCAGGCCGTGCGACGGATGTCACGCGGCGCCAAGCGTGGTGTACTGCCGCGCCGACGCCGCGTACCTCTGCGCATCTTGCGACTCGCGGGTGCATGCCGCGAACCGCGTGGCCACGCGCCATGAGCGCGTGCGCGTCTGCGAGGCCTGCGAGCGTGCGCCTGCCGTGCTGGCATGCCGCGCAGATGCTGCAGTGCTGTGCGTCTCCTGTGATGCACAGGTGCACTCCGCAAACCCGCTCGCCAGGAGGCACCAACGTGTGCCCGTGGTGCCACTCCCGGTCGCAGCCATTCCGGCTGCTTCTGTACTCGCTGAGGAAGCAGCAGCCACCACCGTCCTCGGCGACATGGAAGAGGAGGTGGACTCTTGGCTGCTGCTCAGCAAAGATTCTGACAATCAAAATTGCAGTAGCAACAATAACAAGAACAACATGTACTTTGGTGAAGTGGATGAGTACTTTGATCTTGTCGCGTACAATTCGTACTACGACAACCACATCGACAACAACCAAGAGCAGTATGGGATGCAAGAACAGCAACTGCAGCAGGAGATGCAAAAGGAGTTTGCAGAGAAGGAAGGGAGTGAGTGTGTGGTACCTTCGCAGGTCGCAATAGTGAGCGAGCAGCAGCAGAGTGGTTATGGAGTTGTAGGGGCAGAGCAGGCTGCCTCCATGACTGCCGGGGTCAGTGCTTACACAGATTCCATCAGCAACAGCGTGAGTTCATCTATTACTATGGCGGTACATGTCATGTTATCATGTGTTTGATTTAGAGTGCATACTACTTCAAGTGAAACACCATCCTCCAAATAAAAAGCATTTTTCTAACAAAATGATAAGATAAATTGTTCTCATCAAAAGTACATTTTTTGGTGGAAGTAAAATACGGATTTTTAGTTTGTACTCACTTTTTTTTGTTCTTTCTTTAACTGTTTTTTCTTTTAGGCAGAGAACTTTAGGCTGATGATTTCCGAACTGGAACTGCTGTGAAAGCCACTTTAAAGAAAAATACACAATTCATCTCTAGGCAAATTAATTGATTGGCTCCTGTACTTTTAAACATAGACCATCCAAGTTATCTCACTAATTTAAAAGTCGTTTCATATGCAAACTCTGAAATTCTCTGCCAACTAGAAGCTATGCTCTTTGTTTACCAACCTTTTTATTTATACATGCCAATCACTACATGAAAGTATACGAGGCATCATTAGAGATTTGATAACTGGTAAGTATAATGCAGATTTGATACCTATTCACAATTTTACATTATTTTACTTTGCAACAGTTAAAAAACTTGAAAATTTTCCTGTATGTAGAATAAAATTAAACCCATCTACATATCATTGCAGGGTCTATGACACCTGCAATCTCCTTATGATTAGCATATTTCAGTGACCATTTGCCGATTCCATCTCAGATATCTTTCTCATCAATGGAGGCGGGTATAGTACCAGACAACACGGTGATAGATATGCCAAACTCCAGCATCCTGACACCTGCTGGAGCCATCAATCTCTTCTCAGGTCCTTCACTCCAGATGCCACTTCACTTGAGCTCTATGGACAGAGAGGCCAGGGTCCTCAGGTACAAGGAGAAGAAGAAGACCAGAAAGTTTGAGAAGACCATACGTTATGCGACAAGGAAGGCGTACGCCGAAGCACGGCCGAGGATCAAGGGCCGCTTCGCCAAAAGATCAGATGTGGAAATCGAAGTGGACCAGATGTTCTCATCTGCAGCTCTATCTGATTGTAGCTACAGTACTGTTCCATGGTTCTGATGGGATCAATGAGACATTATCTTATAGGCGCATGGACTTACCAGAGTGATAAGATCCAGTGCAAGTAGTTCTAGCCTTCTAGGAAATCGACGCTCTGAGTAATAGTGTGTTATCTACAACTTAATTGATCAAGTATCTTAGCATTTAAGTTTGTTTTGTAATTTCAGATAGCAGATAAATGTTGTTGGTACTTGCTCAGTCGCTTTAATATTTTTAAGTGAGCAAAGAGCAGTATAATAAGATGCAATGCGAATATGTACATAGATAACTGTGGGGTGCATTGGATTACCAACAACCGTAGTAGCAATGCTAAAACAGAACCATGACTTCGGGGTTTGCAATACAGTTGCATCGCACGAATGGAACATATATCTAGTTTAATTCCAACGTAAAGGATAGCTGTTCTGTCATTTCATTTTTGCTTTCTGCTAACTAGCCTACGTTGAATGGAACCAAATCTTATTTCCTTATCAGATGACAGATGAAAGACCTTGTTGAGCGTGTCCAGATATTTGCTTAACAATTGTGATCATCTTATCCGATTGGATTTTCACTAGAGATGAAGTTTGCAGTTTCACTATAGATGAAATGACGGCATTCTCACCACTTTATTCAGCAGCTAGTAGTATTCTTGCAGTCCCCTAAATCATTCGGGACAAAAAGAAAAACAGTGACAACTGACAAAGAACTTACCGGTGCTTTAGCCGCGGGCATCATATCTTTCCAGCATGGCCTAGCTCTTCATTCACTATACCATGAGCTATCAGTGATCAGTCACTCGATTATAAGTTGTAGGGGCTAGGGACACTGTCTGATACATACACCATTGTGGTTGAGTCATATAAGAGGTCCTCGACCAGAGGTCGAGACAGAAAGAGAGGTACCATCAGCAGTAAGAACACTGACAGGAGAATCAAAAGTGTAATGAAGGACAGAGTAGAAGAATCAGGAGTCATGTGAAAAGATGCTCCAGAATCAAGAATCCACGGGAGGTCTTTGGATGTGGAGGTGGTGGTTTCGCAGCGTTCAAGAGTCGATGAGCGTAACCGCGAACTCGTCGAATGAGAACTCAAGTAGCAAGCAAAGCGTCAAGTCCGCTATCTCTCGCTCGATGAAAGCTGCTGAAGGAGTCGATGCAGACGTCAATGTAGAAGCACCAGTGCCGGTGCTAGTAGAAGAACGACGTGAAAGATGCCGCTGCTTCTTATAGCAATGGAACTCAATGTGGCCGACCTTGTCGCAGTAGGAGCAGTGAGGACGGCCACCGCCAGATGGAGGGCGATCACCACCACCTGTGGCAGCTGCTGGAGGAGGTAGTGTGCTGAAGCGTGGAGTAGTACCACGCAGGCGAACGGAAGCCATCGGTAGGCGGCGCTGGACGGCGCGGCAACCAAGGCAACAAAGTCTAACAGGCGGCGCTGGATGGCGCGGCGGTTAGATCGACGTTTTTTTTCGCTCACGGGTTATTAAACCGGTCATTGACCAAAACGCTGCGGCGCGACGACGGAAGGGGGGAACTAGGGTTCCCCCGTTGTGGCGGCGGCGGCGGCGGCGGCATCGGTGCGGCGGAGCGGCGAGGCGATCGGTGAGCAACGCGAGAGCGGCGAGGCGATCGTGGAGCGCGCGCTTGAGCTTTGAGGCGGCGGCGGTCGAGCAATGAGGGCGGCGGCGACCAGGAGCTTCGGCGAGGGTGTCGTCTCCCGAGATCGGGAGATCGGATCCCCTTCTCTCGCGGCGCGAAAGCGCCGGAGATCCCCTGAGAGCTCCGCGGCACCGCGCCGCGAGCGCGCCCCGATGGAGAAGTTGAGCCGAGAGGGACGCGCGATCGGCGTGATGGAGCAAAGAAGCGGCGACCAGCGGCGGCGCGTCGGCGATGAGTCGGCAACGGCAGCCGAGCGGCAGCAAACGCGAGGGGAGACGTCGGCGGGCGTCGGCGAGTCGACCGATCGGCGGTCGCCTGAGCGATCGGGAGTCGTCGGGACCGATCGGGAGTCGACGGGCGACGACAAGAGACGATGCCGTCAGAGCGGCGGCGACAAGCGAGGCAAACCCTAGGTACGCTCTGATACCATGTTATGAATATCGCTTGTATTCAATATGAGGCCAATGGGCCAGTATATATACACAAAGAGAGGTTACAGATAAGGAAACCAAATAATATCTAGAGTCCTACTCTAACACATATATCTCTAACATATATATCTCTAACATCCTAAACACACAAAAAAGCCTCCCTGCTATTTCCTAAATGAGGCGAGCATAAATCAGAAAGCACTTTCTCATTCTCAGTGCATTCCTCTTTCCTTTCACTAGCAACTAGTACATGAATCTTAGCGCTTACAAACAGAAAACTATTACATAATATTAAACAATACATAAGTAGACTGTACGTACAGTCACTTGACTTACACACAGGCTGATCATGCCAAATACTTTAAATATCTGCAACAGAAACGAAACAGCACCTCGGTGAGAGCCTCAGGATATGCCCACATGGAATCGACTGGGGCTCGCGACCTAGTTTTGACCTCTTTTACTTATAGTCCTATTGGACACAATTAAGTGGCGACAGAGTCTTCTTCTCCTATTACAAAAGGATAGCAATTGAGCAACAATGAGTACGAAAGTATTCAACAAGCCACCACACAGAATATAATTATAATAGATGCAAGGCTAAACAAGGGAAAGCGTGAGGTTCTTTTATTTGCAAAAAGCCATATTGGAATTAGATTAAATAGAAGGCATGAGACCTAGTATTTTGACTAAACCAACTTTAATGAAATTGAGTAATGTTGTATAGTACTAGCAAGGGCTTCAATCCCCAAATATTATAAAGTGGCTCTAACCACCCAATACCATAAAGTGGCTTCAATCACCTTCAACCTTTTTCATCGGGCTACTACCCGCACTTTCCTATGGCTACAACCAAGACAAATCAAAGCCTCGGGCTACTATCCACACTCTGAACACTTTGAGCGGCAACCCTCAGAAGTCTTCAATGATGTCAATGACAACTATGACTTCTACGCCTATGGTTTTGACGAAGGATACCCGGAGTACAAGGCTGCGCTCCACAGTCGAATGCTAGTAGGCAATTTGATGGGCCACCACTCGGAGTTTATCATTTGTTGTTTCTGCTGCTGTAAGACCCAATGTCTTCTGACCTCTTTTGTAATAAGTGGTCATAAGGCCGGTACTCAGTTGTTTATTAATATCATTTTATGATTTGAACTTGTTATCAATGATGTTTCTACTGTGTGCACTAGCTACTGATCATGGAACTGGTGCATAAATACACAGAGGTTCGGATTCATAAATCTAGTCACGACAGCCGTGCCCACGGTCAAGGGTGGGCAAGGTGCGTTTTCATATGGTAGATTTTACTTTTATTTTCAAATGATAATTTTGGGAATCTGGGAGTAATTGGTACTCTTGGATTGTTGTTCTAGCAGTTACAGCTAGTAGGGCAGCTAGAGCCCTGCTTATAAAAACTTGGCAGTTAGAGCCTCAATACTAGTGATTGGTAGCTAGAACCTTCACTAGACTATCAATTTAATTTAATTATTAAAACTACATTTGTCAAATGTGCTTTATGAAAAATGTTTAATCATAAAATATTATTTTGTGCAAAAGATCCATATAAGCCCATTTGTTAAAGCTATGCATATACATTTTTCCCAAGACTTGCGGAGCAGTTTATGTACTCACGTGCTACACTCAAATTATATCTCAGAAGCCTTCAATAACACTAACCAGGACTACGATTACTAGGTTGCGCTCCCTAGTGAAATGCAAGTGGGCAATTTGATGGGCCACTACTTGGAGTTATCATTTGTTGTTTCCGCTGCTGTAAGACTTGAGGTCATGTGACCTTTATTGTAATAACAAATCTTAGGCCGATACTTTGTTATTACTTTTATGTTGAATCGTGATTCAAACTTGTTATCAATGTTGTATCCACTGTGTGTACTAGCTACTGATCAGGGACTGATGCGGAAATACACATAGTGTTCGTATTTAGAAATCTAGTCCCGACAGAGTTTGTATCAGAGTCGAGTCAACTGTAGGATGTGACCTAGTTAAGATGGTCATTAGATGGAAAACTTCAAAACTTATTTTGTGAAAAGAGAAAAAAGAAAAATATATTGTGATATCCTCATCTTTCTCTCCTTACCTTCTTTGCTAAATTCTTCCTTACTAAGTCATTCATTCACCGTTTTATAGTGTTAAATGTATCCTCTTACCCTTGAAAACTTCTATAGATGGTCAACACGATTCTTACCATTACGTTCAAGACCACAAGAAATGGAGCCATCAAGAGAGCATTGTAAAGTTGTCAGTCATCTATACCATTTAAGAACAACAGGCAAGATTCATCAAAGACCGCGAGCAGAAGATGTGATGTCAGACAAGCCATATAGTGTAAGTCGCCAAGGCTCATTCTGTGTACTGAGTCATTTCACCGATTTAACAGTATTGATCGAGTAGACGATTTTCTTTGAGTTGTTTTCAGTTGCAAAAAGTAATTTTATTTTTCGTTTTGTACTTGGATCATGTGGGTTATTACAAGCTTCCTTGTTTTTGTCATCTATGCTTTTCCCTTTCTTCCCATGCTAACCCTGGTCACCGCTCAGATGGAAAATCCTGGAAGTGGTCGTGGCAAACCACTTCCTAAGGAGCCAGTTGCCGCAAGCACCTCAAGCACCGTAAGCACCACAAGCACCGCAAGAACCTCAAGTGCAACCGGAACAACTCTTCAAAGAAGAACCCCTACCGCCACCACCTCCTGGTTAGCCCCAAATGAACATGGAGTAGATGATGGCAATGCAACTACAACTTCTTGAAGCTCTTGCTTAGAACCAAGTTAACAAGTCTGCACCAGCTCCTGCTATAGTCTTTCCGCCTCAGTCCAGGTTTCGAGAATTCATGAGAACCAGACCACCTACCTTTGTCGGTTCGGTTGATCCACTAGAAGCTGATGATTGGTTAAAGGATGTTGAGAATAAAATGATCTTGGATCAGTGCAATGACCAAGAGAAAGTTCTCTATGATGCTCATCAAATAAAAGACACTGTAGAAAGTTGGTGGGAAATTTTTCTGCACAGCCCATTAGAATGTCTAGGCTATATCTTGGTAGAAATTCGCTGTTGCTTTCCGCGCGACAAACATTCCTATGGGAATTATGGAGATGAAAAGCGAGAGTTCCACAAGTTGCAACAAAGGCATCCTCAGCGTGTCAGAGTATCTCCACCAATTCACACAACTATCAAGGTATGCACCGGATGATGTTGCAACCAAGGGAGCTAAGATATGATGCTTCATGGAAGGACTTGACCACAACATCAAAGTGCATTTGGTGTCAAATGACTACCCCAATTTTCAACAGATGGTCAACAACGCTGTTGCGCAAGGGGATGCTTAACATCATCTGTACGAATCCCGAAAAAGAAAGATGTCTTTTTAGGCATGCCATGGAGCTAGTAGTTCTAGGCCCCGAATGAACCAACCATACTACAACTTGCTACCAGTAGATAATGCACCCAAGACTCCAATGTCAGGACCTCGTCCAGTCATGTAGGGATTCCACAATAATACTTGTGTTCAACCGCAGCAGAACAAGGCGTCAGCTACAAGAATTCAATGCTTTATTGCTATGAGATGGGGTATTTTGCCAGCAATTGCCCTCGAAAACGCTGAGCTGTAACTCAAGTGCTTTTAACTTGGGAGCTACACCAGCCAAGACCCCTACGCCAGGATCAGGACGAGGAGTGCCTCAGACTCCAAGTCAAGCCAGCTGGAATTCAGCGCCATCTGCAAGAGGACTAATGAATCATGTTATAGTAGAGCAAGCACAATCAATTCAATATGTCGCACCAGGTAAGTTCTAGTCTGTTCAGTTTCCGTTTTGGTTTTGTCTTACTTAGAAGAGAAAGTCGTTTGGTTTAGTGAGCAAAGTCGTTTGGTTTAGTGAGAAGTTATGAACTCGTGTTGTATTATTTAACTACGTACAACCTTTGTATTTGTGAAGTCATTGAACTATATGTCATTTTTATTCTATGTTTGTGTATTTCAAGTGAGATTTCAAATGAAATTATGTTTGCCTATATATATATATATAGATATTAAAATCCTGAACGGTAGTTTGGACCGGTACTGACGCATTTCATATCAGGAGGCAAACCTCCGGAATTGTAATTGACAACTATATTGTGGACTGCAGTTAGGCTCTTGTCCCCTTCATGTGGCCCAACAAAATATTTGGGCAATCTATGTAGAAATGCTACCTATGACATGAATTATACCGTTTTTTTTTTCAGTAGTTGCACTTAGTTGCCAAAGAACTTAATCAGTAACACATCCAAAGAAAAATCACGATAAGTCAAGAAAACGTCTTAAGCAAATAACTCAAACCTCTAACCTTGTCATTCTAGCAGGTGAAGAAATCATGCCCCGGGTTGTTCCTTTGTGTTTCTTGTGAACCCCTCACCTTTCTCTAGCGCCGCGGGAAACACTTTTTGATGGGTGGGTAAGTTGTGGATGAATTTTATACGTGCGTGGTGGTGTGCCAAGGGAGTGTATTTTACCTGTAGAGAGAAGGTGGGGTTGGACACTTCGTACTGCAGAAAAACGGTGCGCTATAGCTTAAACGGGGCGACTCTGAATAAGCGCAATGACTATAGGTATTATCTCCTTTTTATTTGTTTGCGAGGAAGGAGTATAGATATTCAATTACTTATCGCCTTTATCTTTCCCACTGCTCATGCCGATGTTCATACTTCATACTGATGGATGTAAACGGTTCCCTCCAATCTCCATGTCTGTGTCTCTATGTGCCATGTTCTGGGCCGTCTGGCCTGTTGGTTCACTGAGTAATGTGGTGAGATCAATTGCAAGGTTGCTTCTGAAAGGCTGAAAGGAGAGGTTGGATTGCGCAGGTTGGAATCTGGAACTGCAAATTCTAACCGAAGCTGAAAACCTGGCGAGGTCAATTTTCCCGAGAAAGATATATCGGTAACGATTTTTTGCACTTGGTAGTGCTTGAACAGCAGCTATCTCATTTCTTCTTACGGGAATGCTCCACTACCACTTGTTGCTAACAATAACAGTACGAACTCGTCTTCCAACTTAATCAGGGCCTATGAATATTCTCCGGTGCGGCGCACTGTCAACTATTGCAAATAACAGCATAATCAGCTGCATACGCACCGGTCTTTTTTTGTCAGTAATACTAGTTCGAACATGCCTGCCGCTACCTAACTTTTTTTGTGATTGGTCCATATACACTCCATATATATTAGAAGATTATTAGTTTATTACTAGCGCATGGAGAAAAGATTTGATGAACAGAAAGAAAAGTAGAAGAAAAATGAAGGAAGCCACTTGGTGGACGTCCTCAGAGCATCGTTATTCGCTTCTAGGTGGTTGCAACCATCCTAGCTGACTGATCATCACCATCGCCGGCCACATCAACGGCAACGCTCACCGCGCCGTCATCGACTACGGGGAGCTCCTCGAGCCTCCTCTGCAGCTCGGCCCGCTCGTCCCTCAGCCGGGAGCTCTCGCGGAGTACGCGGTCGCAGTCCCTGATGGCGCGGTTGAGCCGATCGAGCAGGTCGCGGTTGGTGTCCCGGAGGTGGACGACCTGCGCCCAGAGCTGGCTCATCTGCTTCTGCTTCCGCATGCGCGACCGCCGCGCCGACTCCCGGTTGGACACCATCCGTCTCTTCCTCCTCTCCTCCGCGAGCTGGAGCGTGCGCTGCCGGTCGCCGTCGGCCGACTCGTCGTAGCTCGACACGTTGCGCACCACCGGAGGGCCGGCACGATCAAGAAACGGCTCGCCACCATGCTGCAGGCAGTGTGCAGCAGAGTATGGCAGCACTAGATTGCTGCTGCTGTACTGGAACAACAGGTGATCATCTGCAGCTATGTGGTAATGGGGTCCAAAGGAAGCTGTTCTTGCAGCAGGTAGCAAGTATGGGAGAACTACACTTGCAACCTCACCAGGGTACATGTTGCTTGTTGTTGGGTCACTGACACTGAGTCAGAGAGAGAGAGAGAGAGAGTATAACTGAAGTGGAGATGAGGAAATGGATAGAGGCTTGTGAAAGGAAGCAAGAGGGCAGTGTGGTGGATTTATAGCTTGAAAAGGATCACGGCGGCCGTACCTACAGGTTACATGACCCACACGCCTGAAGAATGTTCAGATATATGGCTTTTCTGAGAGAGCTTCTTCAGATGTTGAGGCAGCACAAGCCAAGCAGGGACAGCAACAGGCCGGACCTGTACCCACACACACACACACACGGGGCTCAGGTGCTGAGATCAATCACCGGATTTCTTCCATTCTTATCACCGTGTCATGATCTATTATCGTG
Organism: Hsuehochloa calcarea; assembly: GCA_036346395.1. Taxonomy (NCBI): domain Eukaryota; kingdom Viridiplantae; phylum Streptophyta; class Magnoliopsida; order Poales; family Poaceae; genus Hsuehochloa; species Hsuehochloa calcarea. The sequence goes on along the minus strand of CM070604.1, from coordinate 37,921,634 downwards.
CCGGCTTTTCGATAACCTCTACCGGCCCGGCGTGTCTCCGAAAGAGCCTGCGTTTGCACTGTCGATTCGCGATCAGACAGCGGCCTTAGGGCGCACGGCCATTCTTTTAAGTAATATCAGCAGGGCTAGGTGCTCCGGCCATTCAGAGTGACGGTGGTTGGCTAACAGTGACGGGCATTTGGAGTGAATTGTGGGACGAAACTGTATGATCATGGATTTACACTGTCGTACGGAATGCAGCATACGGTCTTGACTCTCGAGCAATCATTCCTAGAGGAGAATGATCGATCGACCGACGATGTACGTATACTGTAGTAGGGTTTCTTGATGGGGTTTCTACTTCTGGGGCCTCATAATTGAGTTTCAGAAGGAACAATGGATAGAGATGCTGATGAGAGCACTAGCCTGCAGCTAGCCGTGCTCTGGTCTGGATGGCATTTTATTCCTCATTCTTCAACTGATGCTTTCACTTTCTTGCGGAGCTTACGCAATGGCAGTATCTTTCTGAAAGGAAGAAGGAAAAGGAGGCAGGCGTTGTGGTTGGTGGTTCATGGCCACTAATGTGGCCCCCATGTATGGACTTTAAGACTCTGAAATTTGTTTGGATAGAGAGAATATGCACCTGTGCAGATGTCATTATTTATTCTCATCCACAGCTATGCTGTGATTGTGAGGATATATGCACTGTAACTACACTTATCATGTGTTCCTTTTGTATTTGGTATTTGTGACTAGGGTCGTACAAACTAATATTTGGGTGCCCGTCAATCTGCCAATTTTGTGTCTATGAACAAACCTTAATGCCATCAGGTGATAAGGACTTCAGGGCCTAGTATTAAAGAAGGAAGTCCTAGTGATCTATCCTCTGTAGTTTCTTAGGACCTCAAAATTTTCAGCACTTTTGAGTTGTTTACTCTCTCAGTGCTTCTAGATTTCTTGCATGATAAACGTGCCCTTAAGAAGTGTATTTAGGCTTTATACCGAATGGAGAGCCGGCACATATTATTGTCATAAAGGAGGTCGTATTCGTTAGCTGGTGTTGTTTTCTATGGACCAGCTGAATTATGTGAGATTTGTAGCCAAGTTGAAAGGACATCTCACATCTGAAACCATGAATCATGGATCTTATATGGCTTCTTCGTGATGTCTCTTTCCAGCCCATAGTAATGCCTTTCTGCTACTAATTAACGTCACATTTTATTGCAACGTCGTCATTATACGTATATATACCTGATTTGTTGCTTGGAAAATACTTACTACGATGGTGTAACATCCCAAATTTTATGCAACAATTCAAAGAGTGAAATTTGGTGAAACTTTTTTATATGAAAAACTTTTTATTTCATTTTGATGTTATCGGAATTTTCTGGATTTTGTTTGAAAGCGTTGTCCAGTTTTGAATTTCAAGAAAAAATTAACAAAATAGAAACCTAATTTAAATCAATAAAATTGAAAACAAATTAAAATGAAATTTGATTCGGCGTGCCTCGGTCAGGATTCAACTGCTCCATTGACCCCAACGTTGCTTGTCAGCACTCTGGCGGGTGTCATCCTATCACCGGCCGCACCCACTCTGACATGACACCCCCCATGGCCCGACCACACCGGCGCGCGACCCGCTCTCCCGGTGTTGCATCGCCACCCCCGCCCATGCCATCGCTTGTGCGCAACAGCAACTTCGTCCAGCCTCTCGCGAGAAATCACGAGCTCCTACGCACCATATAAGCCACGCCCGAGCTGTGCGCCACACTCACCACATTGCCCTCTGCGCTTCTCCTCCCCTCCATCTTCCCCACCAAGAACTAGAGGAGAGGAGAGGAGAGCCCGAGCTCTCTATTTCCAGTCGCTCCGACCACTCCGGTGAGCTCCACCCGTCCCCGCCTTGGCCATCACCTTCGTCTCGGCATCCTCATCCCTGTGCTTACCTCCCTTTCCTCTCTTTGTGACTAGAGCATCGGGGATGCCCATGTCTTCTTCCTCACCGGTGACAACTCCCACACTGGCCGCCACCTTCATCCCGCCCTTTCGGCCGACGCGGTGAGTTCCTTCCATTCTTTCCGCCACCTTCACCTCTCCCTTTCGGCTGACGCGGTGAGCTCCTTCCATTCTTTCTCGCATCATATCGTGTTCCCGAGCCACCTCTTCATTTTTCCTCATCCAATTTTGTGATTCCTTCACAGGATGCCGCCACGTCGTCGTTTTTCCCAAGTCCGGCTGCGACCCACCGCCAAGAACGCCATCCTTCCTCTGGTGAGCTCTGCATCCACTGCTCACACATGGAGCACCCCTACACCACCCTCTTCCTTCCCCAATCCTTAATTTGAACCGCGTTACCCACGACACCACCACTCCTAGCCTCCCCGCAGGAAACCATTTTTGAGGTCACCGACCCCTCTCCACGGCCCCCTCGGCTTCCTCGTCCCTTGCATGTGCTCTCCCCCTCCCATGTTTTGCTGCTCTGCTCTACTGCCCTCTGTTTCTCTCTCGCTCCCTGTGGAGTGTATATGACAATGGGCCCCACCAAATTAATTGGTTAATTAAAACTAGTTAGTAGGTTAACCCATTAATAGATATTGGAATTAGCAATTACATTTTAACTATGTTGACTAGTGATTAAATCAAGTAATTAGATGTTAATTAAAAATAATTAGTGTGCCATTAGCGTTTAATCTAAAGGGCAACTTTAATTAGGAGTCATATTAAACTATAGTTATCCCAATGACATGTAGGTCCTATTCCATTGCTAAAATAATAATAATATTATTAATTTAATTGATTAAGTTAATTAATATGTCATCATTATTTAATATAAAGATGCTAGTTTAAATAGAGAGTCTATTAAAACAAAATTTTGTGTCTCGGTTAATACACAAATCATGCACATAAAATGTTCAAATGGTCAGTGGGCCATATCAATTAGTGTTTAGTTAAAATAATTTATTTAGTTAAATTCTTCATCTCCAGTTTAAGTTAAAATCTTTAATCTTGCCAAATCTTAAATGTTGCCAATATTAAAAATTAAATAGTGATAAATGTGAATTCAAGCTGGTTAGCGTGTCATTAATTTTTAATGAAAAGTGCAAAGATAATTAGAAATTTTGTTAGAATAAAATTGTGTGTGTATCTCTCTCTCTCTCTCTCTCTATATATATATATATATATATATATATATATATATATATATATATATATATATATATACATGTACAAATATAAGCGATTTGATTGAAAATTTTCATTGAGAGCATATAATAAGTTATTTTACTTTAATGATTTTTTTCATAGAACTCACTTTGGAGTATCTTATAATCATCATTGAGTATACTCAAATAGATAAAGAGGTATTATCATACGATTTAAGTGGTATATGAGGCGAATACATACTCAGAGTGCCATATTTGGCCCACTAACTCCATGAACCGAACATGCCATTTTGGCCCACTAACCCACGACCCCACACGCGTGATGTCACGCGTCCAATGCGTGCTATGACGAGGTCGAAAATAATTGTGATAGCAATTTTACTATCACATGTATCGCCGGGTTTATTTTTTTAATAATTGTTTCATACACGCATGCATGGATGTGCCAATAAACTACAAGTGGAGTCTAATAAATCCTTTTGTAACAGAGTAGTGAAGTCATGTAGATGTTGTAGTAAATCTCATTTAGCAATGCAGTACATCTCTTGTAGTAAACGCTCATAGAGGTTTTATGTTACGAGGTGTATATCATTAAGTCACTCTCATCATCACGAAGCTATCGGTGAAAATTGTTCGTGAATCGGAGCTTCCAACCAAAATTTATGGCTAAAACAAGAAAATAAACATTTATGTAGAAAACAAGAAATAGATTCTTACTAGTTGGCTTGCTCCCTGTATGACACGGGCATCGGAGAATCGATTTTTACTGTCGATATGTGTGCTTCTAGGCCATTTTACTATAGATTGCAGCGTGGCGCATGCAGGTTTTAATGTTGGTTCCAAGAGGGCGTATGGTTGGCCACGTGAGGGGGTAGTTGTTGGTGATATGCCCTAGAGGCAATGATAGAGATGATTGTATCACATCTATGTTTTTGAGTTAATGAATAAATATTATTCTGTTTTTTCTATGAATCATCAGTTATAAAGATTAACAAGTATGTGATTTGTTGGTAAAGCTCTTTTAACTTATATGATGTCGTTCTAAATGTATCCCTAGTTGAATGTCACTAGTCGACTGTCACTGGTTGTAACACCAGTGATCCTATCGACCAGCACATATATTGAATAATGATCAAGTTTCACCGGTCATGGATATAGGGATATCGAATCAATAATGTGAACACATGTGTTGGACCGAGAAGGCGACTAGAGGGGGGTGAATAGGAGCACGCTCACTTTTTCACAAATTATGAATTCAACATAATTTCACTCCAATAGCTATTAGGAAGCTATGAAGATCAATATACCAGTATAGCGGAAGACTAGTATTGAATTCAAATTAATCCTCTAAGCAATATGACAAAAACATCAAAGATCAAAGCAATACAATGTACTGGCGGTCTGACCTCTGGCCTGGAGCAGTCGGACGATTTCCTGGCGGTTGGACCGCTGCCAAATCGATCGGACCGGTGGTGAAGGGCGGTCGGACCGGCAGACTCCAGAACCGATCTAAAACAGTAAAAACAGCCCGATGACGAAGTTGCAATTAGGTCTAACTTTTGATTCTCAACTCCAAACTTCATGAAACTTTGCACACACCTTCTCTATACTATTGAGGACCTATTCCAATTGAATATTATGATAATTCTTGGCTAGATCCTGAACAGTTGTCAATTGAGTAAGAGAGGGTCTAAAACCGGGCAAAAACGAAAACTTGATCCTAATGCTTGTTCGTGAGTGATTGATGATCAAGATGATCCTAGATAGGTTCACACATATCACAGCAAGCTAATTCACATGAAAGAATCAATCAAAAACTCGTGGATCAAAGAAAGCCCTAAAATCACGATAATGAAAGCAAGAACGAAAAGAGACTTATCTCAAGCAAACCTTGCGTAGATTAAGAACGTGATTGTTGTTGGATTACACCCACACCATCATGGATAAGTGGTCAATCCAAGATCACGAAAATCACCTCAAACCATCAAAAGCCCTAGCCTCCACCTCAACTCACACTAAGCTAATTAGGGTTTTGAAACATAAAAGCGGCGAGAGGGAGAGAGAGGCTACCGGTGCAGCCACCATCTCCTCCTATTTATAGTGGAGGTCTAGAACTTCTAGGGTTTGACTCTATTGGGCTCCCGTTAAGGCCCACTAACAAACGGGTCACACACGCACGCTTCGTAAAGCGCCGTCTTTAACCTTTTGACCTAAACCGCTTCACCATGCGCCATGGATTCGCCAATAGATCACCTTTGTCCATCTTGTGTCACGCTTGAGTCATTGACTCACCCGCATCGCCGATCGCTCGACCTCAACTCTCCAAGTCTAGTCCCGATCATCCTCGCCGTTGACCGTCGTTGACCACCAAGCAACCTGCACAACCATAGACAAGCAAACATGAATTCGGGAACAAGTTCTTCACAACTTGACCCATGTTAGTCAAAATATGCATCATGCAATACATATACCATGATACCAATGAACTTGACCTAACAAAACAACATCGCCACGAAGTTGGCTGACGTTCATAAGTGGAATCGGTCCGACCGCTCCTCGTGAGCGGTCGGATCGCCTCCGGCCGGTCGGACCGCTCCCTGTGAGCCGGTCGGACCGCCACAAGGGACTTAGCCGAATTTCAAGCCTTGAAATTCCGAAACCTTCTGGAAATTTAAAACGAATATAACTTTTGCTTGGAGGCTCCAAAAATTATGAGACCAAGTGCATTGGGATCCCCTCACTTGCCTACACCCTCTATTTTTGGTCCAGCTTGTTCTGACCAATTTTGGTCACTACCGGTCCGACCGCTGCACATGGCCGGTCCGACCGATTTGGGACCGGTCGGACCGCCATGCTATGGCCGGTCGGACCGCCCCTGTCCAGAAAGCCTGAACTTTGTCGAAAACCCCGTGAAATGACAAACCATAAATGCCATTGCCAATTGTCACATCATCCTAAGATCTGGAGCATATCCCCATGATATCCACAATCTCCCCCTTGATGAACACATTGGCAATAATCCAGAAAATGTAATTAGAAGGTTTGAAAAGTAAAATACTTTCGTTTTCGCACAAAGACACAACTTGGTCCATAAGCAAGAAAAAGCAATGTAAATGACCAAGCTGGCATCAGAATAGCATAGGCATGTGAGATAAGGCAAAAGAAAGCATAAAAACTTTGATTTCCATAAAAGAGTCAAAATTCTCACATGAGGTCCATATGAAAGAACAATTGCTCAATTGACATATGATCATTGTGAGGATAAATGAATGCAATTCAAGTTCAGAATATTCAATACGACAATAAGAATGCAACTCAAGAACTCCCCCTCACTATGATCCTCAAATTTCAGAAACTTTCAAATTTTCAGTTTCTCCCCCTTTTTATCATTTTTATATATTTCCAAAAATTTCTCCCCCTATGCATAGCATTAATACATTTAAACACATCTTCTCATTAACACATCTTCTCCCCCTTTGACAATGGAGTCATCAAGGAATCACGCCTTCCTCTCATCTAGAGATAACAAATATAGACTAAAGAGAGAAGCAAAACTTAAGAAGCATAAGAAGGAGTATGCAAGAAATGCAATAAAGTGGTTTTATTTTTGTATGTTTTATATTATTTTTTATTACAAGAAGCTTTGGAGATTACCCAAGAGAGCTAGCCAGCATTTCTAATATTGCATGCACAACATATCATATCAAGCAAGATCATGGTAAAACATATATATCAAGATCATGGTAAAACATATAGATTTGCTATTTTCTAAATTGCTTTTTGATTTGTTTGAATTTCGAAAATCAAAACTATTTTAAATCCTTTTACTGTTCTTGGGCGAATCGTCGCTGGCCCAATCTCTATTCCGCCAAGCCCACTTCGCCCGCCGCCTCGCTCGTGGTCCGCCCCGCTCTCGACCTCACCACCGTCCGTCCGTCGTCATCGCGTGCCCTCGCTTCGCCGCGTCGCTCCTTTTCTTGGCCGTCCGTCGAGATCCGGCCGCTCCGTTCGCGCGCCTCTCTCTCTTCTTCGCCGTCCGTCGAAATCGGACGACGCTCATCGCCGCGCCTCGCTCGCTCCCACCGTCCGTCGAAATCGGACGGCGCTGCCGTCTTCTTCTTCCCGCGCGCTTCTCTCTCCCACGTCGCCGCCGCGAATCCGCCGCCTCGGTCTCGCCGCTCTCTCTCTCTCCCACGTTCGCCGCCTCGCGCCTCGCCGCGCCGCCACGCCACGCTTGCGCCGTCTGTCCGAATCCGTCGCTGGCGCCTCCACGTCGCCGTGCTCCTCCTCCGCCCTTTAAAGCCGCGGTTCCTCCCTCTCCCCTCTCTTCCTCCTCCCCTCGGCCCGCCTCCGCATCGCCGTCTCCGTAGCGCCGCCGCCGCCCTCCCCTCTTCTCCCTCGCCGTCGCCGCCGTCTTCCCAGCTCCGGTCGCCGAGCCCATCTCTCTCTCTCTCGACCCGGGTCCGAGCCGGCGTGGCCACCACGTGGGCCCGCGTCGGCCTTGCGTCGCGCCGGTCGACGTGGCAACGGCGTGTGCGCTGCGCAAGCGCCGACGTGTGTATTCGGTTTTCGGTTGAAAAATAAATCGAAAATCCGAAAAACCCTAATTCTATCATTTATGTGATTTCCAACTTCTTTTGGCCATAACTTTCACATCCGAACTCCGATTTGGGTGATCCAAATTTCTAAATTCATATAAATTCAGCCTCTTTCATTTGGTTCTGGTTTTGTAATTTTGGAGTTCATTTGGTGCTGTTTTATTTATTGTTGCTATTCTCGCGTGTAGATTACGCATTTGGAAGATTTCTTCGACCGACGATCAAGACTCGCTCCTCGTCAACGAAGGCAAGTCGTAGGCCTTTGACCATGTTGAACCCCTTTACAAAAGTATATTGCTTCAAATTATCATGCATGGCTAGTTTTATTAAAAATGGTTTTGGGAGTAGATAATTACCAAATTGCCATTATGCCTCCTTGATAAAGTGAAAATGAAATGTCTCCTTGAATGACATATATCCTTGGACACCATAGGATGGTTAATACTAGTTGGACATAATTGTATACCAACTTGGGAGCGTAGTATTGCTTAGTCTTGCTTTAGTTACCCATGAGACTTTCGATCACATGTTCAATGATTAATGAAATTTGACTAATGGAACTATGGAGCAGTGGTGTGAGGCCACTTTTATTAAAAGATGTTGTGCCATGGCAGGATTGCCATTTGGTCGGAATGAACAAAAATGATTTATGCTCGGGCTTGAGGTAGGGAGTTAAGGTGGGTGTGTGATGCACATTGGGTTGTGGTAGACTTGTCCGAGCGACCAACTAAGGACTTAACTTTGCAAGTCATTGATCAGGTCACCTCGTGCAACCATAAGTCCGGTATGGGACGGACCGCCAACTAATTGGGGAAATTTTGAGTCGGTTACATTGTGGTGGTTTAATGGCGCAAGAGGGGTCGTGATGGCGAAACCTTAGCGGGCAGAACCGAGGCAAAATGGAACTTTGTAAAGGCCTTGTGATATTCACTTAGTCGCACACCCTCGGAAGTGTGTCAGACGGACATTACAAGTGATTTATCTCTTGTGGGTAAAGCTGTACAACCTCTGCAGAGTGTCAAAATCTATTCGAATAGCCGTGTCCCCGATTACGGACATGCACAGTGATTTCGCGCAAGGGGTAGTATTTTCAAAAATGTGGTTTGGTTCGATGGGAAGGTTTGGTTGGAATGGTTGGGAAGTGAACGGGATGTTCACTGTTTGATTCAAAAGAACTTGGTTATCTATGTATTATTCTTTTAAAATCCTGCTTTGCCATCTAATTATTGTATTTATTGTTAAACTTGCTTTCTGCAAATTAACCTTAAAGCCATCCTTGCTTAAGCCTGGCATGAATACTATGTGCATACATTTCTCTACAACTTGCTGAGTACTTTATGTACTCACGGCTTTATGCCCTTTGTTGATCGGTCAATGGAAGAATCGGAAATATTGAGTTCTACGAAGAAGGCTACTTTGAAGACTTCGCGAACTAGGTCACGTCCTCCACTCGATTGCTGTGGGCATGTCGATTGGGCTCCACGTATTTTGAGATTTCATTGCCGGATACTCTGTTATTGCTAAGCCCTGTGAGGCGACTTTTGTAAGAACTTGACCATAAGGTCTTTGCTGTTTTAATTAATATTACTTTGTCTGCTTCATTAGTTCGTTGTTGAATGGTCATGATAACATCATTGTTACAACTGTGCAAGCTAGCTACTGATCATGGGACTAGCTTGGTATGCACAGAGGGTCTCGGGGTTGTGTGAATCCCGGGGGGGTCCGACAATATCAAAGCTAAGCACAAAGGCTCAAAAGTAAAGCAATATATTTGATCAATTTAAGCAAAGCTTCAAATTCAGCAAGTTCATCAATAGGGATCCTAAAATGAAATTGGCCATGTCAAAATGTCAGAGCGAGATCAAAAATCTAACAAAGACCACATTAAGAGTCAATCAGGTCATGTATTGAATCATTTTGCTCAGTTTTTCTCAAAAGCCCATTTGTCAACAGTTTTCTCATATGCATTGAATATTGAAGTTGACTAATGATCTAACTTAGTGACAAGATTCTGGACTAGGAGCCATCCACAAACTCATCCTAAGCTTCGACCAGAAGTTGATTAAAGGTATATCTTAGTAAAGAAGATCCTGGACTAGGAGCCATCCACAAACTCTTTCTAAGCTTCTACCAGGGCGACAAATCTTGAGGTTCATGTCATTTCTGACAAGCAGTCCCCATGAGATCGTCTGGTTCATCAAACTATCTCCAAGTTTATGTCATTGACAAGTAGTCTCGTAAGAATAGTTTGGCACAATTTAAGCATGAGACAATCTTTTGATTTTGCATGTTTCACAAGAGCAGTTTTAGAATCTCAAGAACACTAGAAGCTCAAGTACTGGTCAATTTTAGATTAAAGAGCTAACAAAGCAATTCTGACAGGGCCAATGTCACAAAAGGAGCACTAATTGCGCAACTCGCTAAAACATCCACAAATTGCAATTTTTAGTTCGAGTTGTTTTAAAGTTCTAGCTCATATAGCAAAGACTTAGCTACACATGTAAAAGCATGATAATTCTAGCAAGTCAAAGAACTAGACATGGCATTGAGCAAGAATGGAAATACTAAGTCTCTAAAGGGTAATAGGCAAAGCTTCATCAATTGTAAAAGATAAGCAGAAAATATTATATTACAATGCATCTTTTTTCATACCACTTGTTGTATTTTTCATATGAATGCAATATGATACAATGAGATGCAATAAAAAGCCTAAAAACCTAAAAAGTTCAAAAAGATCAATAAGTTCACAAAAAGAACAATAAAAGATTAAAAGAACAAGGAAAGATAAGAAAAGATCAAACTCCCCCTCAAACCAACCCATAGGGATAAATTACCCCTAACTCGCTTCTCAAGGTGGCAAACCTAGTTGGGTCTAAAGGTTTGGTGAGGATAAAAACAAAAGACAAGAGAAGTGCCTAGTGGGTGACAAGTGCCTGAGGTACTCTTCCTATCTAGCCGACAGCCCACACAATTAGGATAAGAAAAACCCCCGAATGGACAAAGATGAAGAACAGAAATATCAAATGCCATACAAAGAGAGTAGAGTGTAAATACCTGAATATGAGCTTAAAGACCTGGCGATGGGAAGTTCTCGGAGATGCTTGAAACCCATCGACCGCGTGAAGGAGGTGAACCATCTTGAGTCTCCAGTAATATGACGTGAACAGCCGGAGTCGACAAAGCACGTGCCTTTCCTCTTTCCGCGGCAATCATGAAAATCAAGGCACAGAAGAACGATGTGTCTCGGTACTGGGGTTAGTTAAACAAGACTTGGGAACCCAGTACTGAGACACACGTCTGCGAGTAGTATGCAAAGCAAAAGTGTTATCCTTGATTCTATTTGCATTCCTATCATGAGTAATGGTCACACGAACATGAGAATTATCCTATCTAGGAGCATGATGATAAGCATGTGAAACAAATCCTAACCCAGGTTTATTCTTTTCAAAATGACCATGTCTCATAAAAACTTTAGGTTGAGTGGATGAAATACTAGCAAAAATTTTCTTATCATTTTTCAACCTACGCCAACAAAACTCAATCAAGTGCACACTCTTTTTGCAATAATTGCAATGATACTTAATACCGCTAGAAGAAGCACCTTTTGTTTGAACAGATGGTTGAGCAAAACCTGCAGATTTAAAAGATGTTTTTGCAGGTTGGGTTTTGAATTCAATTAAACCTTTTTCCAAGACTTGAATGACTTTTGGCTTTGAGTTGTCTTAAAAAGAATTGAATCCTAAACTTTGCTTCTTATAAGGAGTGTTAGACTTGTCAAGAATCATGTTTAACTGTTTCTTACCTTTAGAAAATTTTTCTAATGTATCATGAAGGTAAGCATTTTCTTTTCTCAAATTAACACAAGCATCATAAGTTTTATCCATAGATTTCTTCTTATATAAAGCAATTTCAAGCTTAAGAGCGGAACAAGAAGCACAAATAGTAGTTTCAATATTATCCTTAAGTTTAGCATATTTGACTCTAGCAGCTTCTAAGATATCTTTGATTTCACGTTCTTTTTCTAAGCATGAAGTGTAAGGGCTAGAATCAATCACATCAGAAGTAATCAATTTGCTAGATTCTAAATATTTTTCACAAGGAGCAGTTTTAATTTCATTTAGCTCAGATCTAGCATTCTCAAGTTGTTGCACAAAAATATTATGAGCAGATTGCAATTTAGCAATTTCTGAATGCATAACATGACAAGATAAACATTCATCAGGTTCAAGAGTCTTAGCATTTTTAAGTTCTACTTTTAGTTTGCCAATCTTTGACTCTAATTTCTTATTTTTTGTCATGACAAATTCTAGCGCTTCATCTTGACTAAGCAATTGCTCAACTATAGAATCATATTTAGCAGAAAGCTCATCATAAGAGGGAGGTACCTCATCATCATCAATGTCGTCAGTGTCAGCCATGAAGCACATGCCGGTGAAGTCTTTGGCCTTCCCTTTCTTCTTGTCTTTGGGAATCTCGTCCTCATTGTCCTCCTTGCTATCGGAGTCCACATCGCTCAAGGATTGATCCTCAAAAGCGGCAAGAACCCGGTGAGCGGCCTTCACAAGCTTATTAGCCTCATAGCTTGATTTGTTGAATGGAGGCTTCTTCCAAGCTGGCTTTCCCTCCTTATGATTGCTCTTACCATTCAGCTTGGGGCAATTTGCCCGGATATGATTGAGCTCACCACACTCGTAGCAGGTCAAAGGGCCGCCTCTCTTTTTATTTCTTACATTATTGTAGGCCCTTGTAAATTTTTTAGCTAGGAGAGCTAACTCTGTCTCAGGAATACTTTCAAGCTCCTACTCATGAATCGCAGATAAACAAGTAAATGAAAAACCAGAAAACGATTCAAGAGTACCATCAGAGGACCTTTTGAGAGGATCAGCTACCAATGCCATGTTGTCTTTCTTGGGATGATCAACTCTTTTAATTTCATGAGTCTTGAGTTTACTATAAAGCAATTCTAAAGTAAGATTCAAAATATCAACATTTTCCTTTATAGCAGTAGCCTTCATCTCCCACTCCTTGGTGTTGATTGCAGCCAAGAGATAGGTGGCATTTTCAGATTGAGAATATTCAATATCAACAGCTTTCATCTGATTAATCACTTTATTAAAGCGACTGAAAATATCATCGATGCTCTCTCCAGGACGCATCTCGAATTTGTTGTATTCACGCTTGTAAATTGTTTGGCGCACTTTCTTGATTTGGGACGAACCCTCATGATATGTTTCGAGGGTGTTCCAAATCTCGTGCGCAGTTGCAACATTACAAATGCGGTCATATTCTTGTCTACCAAGTGCACCACATAAAAGATTCTTGGCCTTGTTGTTGTTAGCCAAAAGAATTGCAGAAGTAGGAGTTGCAACCTCAGGAATAATGAGCGGGGATCGAACAACGTCCCATATTGCTGGTCCTTCGCTTTCAAGGAAGACTCGCATACGATTCTTCCAATAGGCATAGTCGTGCCCATCGAGGATATGCGGTTTTGTGGAGAACCTATCTATCGCCTAAAGTTCAGTGACCGGTTAAGATCAAGAGTGAACTAACCGGGCTCTGATACCACTTGTTGGACCGAAATGGCGACTAGAGGGGGGGTGAATAGGAGCACACTCACTTTTTTTACAGATTATGAATTTAACACAATTTCACTCCAATAGCTATTAGGAAGCTATGAAGATCAATATACCAGTACAGCGGAAGACAAGTATTGAATTCAAATTAATCCCCTAAGCAATATGACAAAAACATCAAAGATCAAAGTAATACAATGTACTAGCGGTCTGACCTCTGCCATAACTTTTGCATGGAGTATCCAAATCAATTGATTCTTATTGCTAAATTCATCTAAAATCATGGTCTACCTTCTGTCAATTTTTTATGATTTTTGGATGAATTTGTATTTTTGTGTCTTTTCAGTATTATTCGCTCTTATTGTGCTTTCGATTCTTTCGAATAGGTTCCAACGAATTTGTTGATTATGTGAGTGATCCTCTGCAGCAAGAAAGTTATCTCCAGCAAGGCAAGCAGTTATTTCCATTTGATCATATTGATCCCATTACTTTCAAAGTTTATTATCTTGTCTGCAAAGTGTATGTATGCATGCTCTATTTTGTTGTTAAATTATCGATCGAGTAGTTGATCCTATAGTTGCATAAACTATAGGTAAATGTTCATCCTCTACCACTAAGCCTAGAATTTATTCGCTATGATTTAGAGCTCGATGGATGGGTTCTAATCACTTTACTTATAGTTTGCGGGTTGATGTCGCTTAGAAATGCTTAGAACGGTAGAATGGGGATCATCGCCTCAGCGATGGTCGTTTTATCATCATTACAATTATTTAAGTCTGGATACTCATGTATGTAATTGTATTTGAAAAAACTAAAAGTGAAAGTGAAATATTTTAGACTTGGGCACATCGGTTTGATGGTGTGGTTATTGGGTGTGTGATTGGTGCCCTAATCAATAAGGACCGAACATCTTGGACACTGGCCCAGCGTTTTTGTGTGCTAACCACACGAGGGTATTGGGAACCCCTCTTGACCAAGTACTTTGGGAGGTATTAATTATTGAAGTCGCTGGTGGTAAGAAAAAGGAAGTGTTTGTTTTGGAATGAGAGGGATGTGTTCCTTTCTAGGTTAGCCATACCTAGGAGCACCCGCAGTTGCTTCGGTTGGGCCAGTGCGTCCGACTGAACGTATGAGTTCTTAGTGGGAGCCCGTAATGGTGGTTCACTAAGAGTTAACCTCCATACGTGCAACTCGTAATTAGTACAATCCATTGGAAAGCGTCTCGTAGGACTTAGCTGTGCCGGCATACCAATGGAAGTGTGCGAAATCATGTGGCAAAAAGGCGGTCTGGCATGTGGGTACATTGGTACACCCCTGCAGGGTATAATCTATTCGAATAGCCTCGTCCTAGGTTATGGACATGCTTGGTTAAGTCTCTACAAGAGTTAGACTCAACAGTTTTCAATAAAACTTGATTTCGGGTGGTACGAATGGGTAATTCGTGCTATGTTGTGGTGGCTGTTGGGAAGTCATCTCTAAGATGTTATTTATGTTTATAATTGTTGTCTCGCTGTTATTTAATCAATTAAAAACAGATTTGTCAAATTGCTTTCAATCTATTACTTATTGCAAATGAATTATTGCTTTACGCGTCAAATGAACCATATAACCTCCTCCTTTGTTTCAGCTTGCATGTCGCTATGTATAGGCTTGTTACTCGTAAGTCTTGCGAGTACGTTTTGTACTCAGTTGCTTTGCTTAATTGTTGCAGAGGAGGTTGACCTCCAAGGGGTTAACTATCGTGAGATCAACTTCGACTTCGCTCTCGACGACTAGCTCGGACGTTTCCAGTCGGTTGCCTTGTGTATAAAGAATTACAATGTACTTGCCTTCCGCTCTGCGAAGCATTATGAGGCAAGACGGAAGCTGCTACACTCGAATTTCCCCCTCCTACATAAATTAAATATATTTGAATGAGGAACCACATGAACAGAACCTCGCTCGAACCATCTAATCGCAACATACTAACCCAAGGATCACAAAGTCGATCTACTCACATAAACAAATATTCTAACTAGACTACAATATGGACAACAAGTACAAAATAAATCATAACTTCTGGACTCTCTGGAAACACGACAAAACCATCTACGATAACCTAGTTGGCAAGGTCCTCTGATTCGACCTTCTAATAAATCTAATGATCAGATGAAGTTTCTGTTCCTTTAATCTGTCAGTCAGAAATGCAGCGGTAGTATAAAATCCATAAATTTTGATTGACACAACTAAAAATTGTGTTCTTTACCAATCTAGAAATTTTACTGGATTGCCTACAAAATTCGTGTTGGGTGAACATTCATATTCGGTATCTAATTAAATCATATTGGCCAGACAATGTAACTACTAATTCTTGTCAGCCCTTCTGGACAGTTGCAAAGAAACTATCATAACTTCTAAACTGTAACTCCAAATCGAGTGATCTTTGTGCCTATAAAAATCTAAGGACAAGTACTACAACTTTCTAAGAGATAGATAGACCAGAAAATGCACGTAACCCACCCACAACCGACGACCAACGTCGCTGCACCAAACCGATCTACTACTGACAGCATCAAAATGAACCAATTAATATACCGAGCGATCGGAGATTGAGTTTACCCTTGATGAATCGCTGGATATTGACATCTCGCCGTGTAAACATGCCCTTCCTCTCCTCTTCTCCTCCCTCCTTCCCTTTGGCCGGCCCTCCAATGGTCGTTTCCTCTCCTTCCTCCCAATGGGCAACAGCAGGAGCTTCGCCGGGGGAAGTGTGGCGCTGCTGGAAGTGTTGGTGGTGCAGGGGAGGCTCAAGGGATAGGAGGAGGCAGCTGCCAAGGGGTAGGGGCAGCGGCCAAGTGGGAGGGGAGTGGGGGAGAGAGCGGAAGGGGTTAGGGTTTAGAGGAAACCCCCTTGGCCGGCCACTTCATGGGCCCCTCTTGGGTCACGGCCCAGGCCCAGGTTGGCGAGAATTAGTGGAAAACCCCTTGTTTTATACAGAACTCCACTCCTTTAATTGGATTTTCCTCTCCTGGCTTGTAACATCCCAAAAATGAATTTGTGTTTCAAATGTAAGAAAATCAGGAGAAATTAAAACTTTTCTTGCATCTTGAGGCCATTGATCATTTCTGTAATTCTCGATTAAGGAATTATGGAAATCACAATCAGAATCCTCAATTGATTGCAATCAAAAACCTCTTTGGCGTAGATCTCATGTCAAACCCTTGGAGATATTTCTCCTGAGTACTAGGGAGGCTTGACAACACCTCTGCATTATCTCATGAATTTTTAGAAATTGTTTGATAATTTTTGGAGGCAAGTCAAAGCTTGGTCAAACCATAGCTTTCAACTTCTGGAATTTCTGGAGGAAAACTCAGTACCGCAAAATCCCGAAAAATTTTATGGGAGGTTCCCCCTGCAGTCAGCAAGCTCCAGTTAAAATTTCGTAAATTTTGGAGTTTGCTTGCTACCTCAAATAATTCCTCGAAAATCAGATGTTAGGATTCAAACCCTAACTGGTTTGCACTGTTCCGTAGGTTCGAACCGGGCTCGGGCTCGAGCCACTTGACCCGGTCCAGTCCACTAACTGTACCAACTCGGTCGTTCGGGCGCTGGGGTCGTGAGCCGTTGGATCGGCATCGAACGGTCTTCGACCAGCCGAACGATGGAGTCGTTTCAATCCACCCGATCTAACTCAGCCGTTGGATCGGCATCGAACGGTCTTCGACCAGCCGAACGATGGGATCATTTCAATCCGCTCGATCTAGCCCAGCCGTTCGATTTCAATCCGACGACCAACGATTCGTCTCCTTCCTCTGCCCGCGCGCGCGTGAGCTCTGCCATGGCGTGCGTAGAGGAGAAAAGCAGTGGCGTGCAGTCCACTCTATGTCCACCTTTAAACAGCTAGCTCTGTGCGCATTAAATGCCTGTTGCGCTCATCTCTCAGAGGGCCATGACTCAACTGCTCCCATCGCTCTCAAGTGCTCTCATGGCAGTGTTGACCCGACTGGAAAAACCCGGCCGTTGCTATCTGCTATTGCTCTATTTAAACTCCATTGTTTCACCCTTAGCTTCCTTTAGCACTTCCGCAACTCCAGCTAGCACTCACTAGCTTGCTTGAGCTGCAGTCCCTCGCAACCTCCTCGACCGCCATTGTTGAGTGTGGAGCTTCGGTAGGGGCGGTGCAGCGGGGGTTTTTCTTCTTCAAGCCCTTGCCCCCTCTGCTCCCCTTTTTCTCTCTGGAGCTTAACCCTCGCTTGGTTTGGTTCTCTCTTTGCTCAGGTCGCTGTGGCCTAGTGAGGACCTTACCGCTGCCGTTCGGTCTCTCGTCGCTGGAGCCACTCCGTGGGTCTCTGGTCGTTCTTCAGCCCAGGTAAGTCCGCATTGCTCTGTAGGAGCTTAGGTGTTTTCGTTATTCTTCTGGGTATCGTCCGTTCGGAAGTTCTCCCGAGCCATACCCACTCGGCCGCACTCCGTGGTCGTACCGCCGTCGCAGCCATACTCCGACTAGTACTGGCCGCCGGTAGGACCATTGAACTTTTCGACACCCATCCCTGCCCTTGGCTGGCGCCGCTGTGGTCGGAGAAGCCGCCGAGCCACTGGCAAAGCGTGCGGGAGGCGCTGCCTCGTGGTCGGATTTCCGACCAGTCACCTTAGCTTAGTCGTAAGTTCTACTACGACTTGTAACTGGTCGTAAATCTTACCACGACTATGCCATGGGCATAAGTCCTTCTACGACTAGTACCTAGTCGTAAGTTCCTCTACGACTTAAACTTAGTCGTAGGACTTGCTACGACTATGTCATGGTCGTAAGTTTTTCTACGATCACTACCTGGTCGTAAGACCTTCTTTCGGTCGTATCTTTGGCATTAAGAATCCAAATCAATTGGTTCTTGTTGCTAAATTCTTTATAAATTATGCTCTTGCTTCTGCAAAAATTTTAGAATTTTTGGAGATAGTTTTCTGTTGAGTCTTGGTGTTTTATTCGTTCTTATATGTTGCTTTTTGCCTTCTCGTTAGGATCCGAAAAGCACATTGACAACATAAGTGATCCCCAGCTACATCTTGACCCGCAGCAAACAGGCAAGTAGTTTGATCATGTTCATCCCATTATTTTTCAAATCTACTATATTGTTTTCAACTCGTATGTATGCATTGCTATTTTGTTGTCAAATTATGGTTAGTATCCTATAGTTGCATACTCTGTAGGACTTGTTTATCCTCTACTACCAGGAGCTTAGGTTATTGGCTGTGGTCGGAGTTCGATGGATGGACTCTGGTCGCTTAGTAGCTCTCGATTTGAAATTGCTTAGAGATGCTTAGTTTCGGTAGTACTGGGCGATCATCGATTGTAGTCGATGATCTTGATCACATTACTTATTACGTCATTACGACCAAAGACTTGTGCTTTGTTATTTTGTAAAGTCAAAATCAAAATGGAAAACCGATTTGGACTTGGGCAAGTGGTCGGATGGTGGGTTATTGGGTTTGTGGATGTCTTGCCTAAGTCAACAAGGACCGAACATCTTGTTACACTAAACTAAGTATTTTTGCGTATAACCACGCGAGAGGATATAGGACCTCTCTTGACTTAGTACTTTGGCATGGGTTATCTCCGAGTCGCAGGAGGGGTTGTGTGTGTTGTGTGAAACATGATATGTGGTCGTGTTCTTGTGTTGGGTGTGCGGTGGTGGAGATTAGGGTAGGCTCTCCACCTCGAGGAGCGTCATAGTTGTCCAAGGCTTTACCCGGGAAGGGTAGTTGACCGAGGCTTTACGATGACTCCGACACAACGTATGTGTTTCTATCCATACGGGCGGCTCGTGAATAATTCACAATATTGGAAATGTCTCGTAGGACTTAGCCGTGCCGGCATACCTTCGGATGTGTGCTTAATAGCTTGGCAAAAAGGCGGTCTGGCGTGTGGGTACAGTGGTACACCCCTGCAGGGATAAAACTATTCGAATAGCCTCGTCCTAGGTTATGGACACGCTTGGGGAGGTCTTCCAAGAGTTAGACTACAACCTTTTAAACTAAAATTTGACATTGTTGGCATGAATAGGTAATTCATGCTATTGTTGTGGTGGCTAATGGGTTAGTCACTTCCAGGATTGTTGTTGTTCTTTATCTACTGTTATATTGTTGCCCTTTACGAATATTTGAACATTAAAAACTGATTTGGTAACTTGCTCTTAAATGTATTACATTATTGCAAATAAAGATTGCTTTGTGCTGAAAATGAAACATACCGCCTCCACTCAAAAAGCTTGCATGTAGCATATGTACAGGTCTGTTACTCTACACGTAAGTCTTGCGAGTACATTCAAAGTACTCACCCGGCTTTGCTGGGCTCTTTGTTGCAGGGGAGGAAGGTGAGCCCCAAGGGCCTCACTTTTGTGAAATGTGCCGTGGTTTCGACGACTAGCTTGGCGGTCCGGTTGGTTGCCTTGTGGGTTGAGGGCACACTGGTCGGCTCTTTTGTTTGTAGCCATCTTATGGCACTTTTGCTTCCGCTGTTAAATTTCCTTATGTATATGTCTTTTGGCCGGTCGGCCTCTCTTTTGTAATAACTATCTTCTATTTATGTTTCCTTCTGGATTGTTGTTTTTGCTTCGGTTCTATGTGAATGAATGGAATTGATGTAGGAACTTTGTAAAGAGGTGTGTATACTGCATTTCTGGGAAGTATACATGTCTCGAGTCTCGGATTATCTGATTTGTGATGCTAGGGCCGAATGGATGGTTAAGCATTAGAAGCCGGACAAACCGGGGTCTCACATGGCTTCTTTTCCAATTACCCGATTCGCTTCCGGGGTATTACACTAGCATCCAAATCTACACTTTTTATACCAAATGTACAAATATTGGGATTTATTTGAGTTTGTCTGAATTAATTTGGGTCTATTTGAATGCTTTCGAATTTATTTGGTTTCATGTGATTGTATTCAGGTGTTCTTTAATTCGATCGTGCTCTGCGTACTTAGAATTTGATGTCCTAAAGGAGCTGTAGTCCAAGCAAGAGCAAGAAGTGACCAACGTTATCAAAATATTGAGTAAGGTGGGTCAACACTTTGATCATATTGCTCTTACTTTTGAATGCAAATTATATTATTTTAAAATATTAAATTGCATGTTATACTTTGATTACAATTATGTTGTCATTAGCTTGTTGTCAATGCATTAATGTTAAGTGAGCTATTAAATTTCATTGCTTGATCTTGGATACAAGCCTGTCACCCTAGGAATAATGGTACACATAATTAGTCACTAAGTCTGTATCTAAGTGTTATGTTTAGCCTTTCTTAGATACATTGATATGTGGGCATTAATTTGCCCTGACATTATTGAAATATCAAAACTTGGTTTTGGGTAGCCATTGGAGGTAAATGGATGGTACGTTGAACTTAGCAAATATTTTCCTAACAAAAACTCAAACAATATTTTAGACTTGGGTGGATGGTAACTGGGTGGGTCCAGAGTATAACATCCCAATTTTCTAAGCTTTAAAAATCTTTTGAATAGTTACTAGTTGGAAAATTCACCATTTGAATTTTTATTGAATTTATTTAAAGCTTAGTATGGACTTTTAATATCAAAAGGATTTAATTTGATTAATCCTAACATCAACAATTGTCAAAAATAATTTTATTTGGATTACATGCGCTTGGATATACTTTCTATAATTTTCTGGAATTTTTCTGAGTTCATTTGCTATTTTCTAATTGTTATTTGGATTTTCTGGTATTTTCTTAAAAAATCAATTTAAATCCTCTGGAACAGTGTCGAGCCGAAACCCAACACTATTCCCATGTGGCCCAGTACTGTGTAGCCTAGTTCGCCCGCACGCTGCGCCAACCCGCTGACAGGTGGACCCCACCTGTTGGTCTCTCTCTCTCCCTCGCCCGTGCGTTCCTGCCCGTATTTGCCGACGCGTGACTCCGGGCGCTGATCGAACGCGTCCCGCGCCGAGCCTTCCTGTGCCACTGCCAGGTGGGTCCCACCGCCTTGTCTCCGCGGCGTCGCCTTCCTCTTCGCGCGCGCCCGCTCTCGCCGCCATTGCCAGAGCTCGAGCTCAAAACGGCAACGACGATTTCCAACTAAAACCTCCGAGTTTTCCGCACCAAATATTTAGCCCTTATCTTCCCGCACCCGAATCCGGCCGAATCTCCTTGATTTTTGAATTTGGTTTCGTACTCAAAACTGACTCAAATTGGGGTCGGATTCCTTATCCCGAATCAACCGAGCCCTATAAATAGCCCCCTAGGGTTCGCCTTGTCCTCCGCAACCTAGAGCCGCCATCCCTGTCGCCACGAGAGCCCTAGTGCCGCCGCAATCCCAAGATTAGGCTTTTTGGCCGAGCTTCTTCTCCGACGAATTGCGCCGCCGTCGTTACCGCCCTTGCCTCGCCGACTGCGCCATTGTGATCAGCATCGATCGGACTATCTCGTGCGCCCCTCCCCGCCGCCGGAGCATCACCGAAGGCTCCGTCCGACAAAAGTCGTCCCGTCAAACAAGAATCAAAGAGCGTTTCACTACTCGAGGAAACATTTTTTTTTCAATTTCTCTGTAAGAAATAGAATTTCTCTGAAATCATGGAACCCCATTTCATCCATATCACACTAACTCATTTCTCTTAAATTGGCAATCTCATCACTATGCTCAAACCGAATTCACCATTCACACCTTTGTAGAAATACCCTAATGACTTCCACCCAAAAACATACCCTAGCCAACCTCTGAACTGACGGAATTACGTTGATAGATGACTTCCAAATGCACCTCATCATGGTTTTCACCCACAATCACTTCACCTCAATCCTTCAAGGATAATCAACCCGAAATTCTTAGCACACACACTCAATTGCTACACCCAAGGGATTCTATCAATGAACATCGTACTATTCGGAATCCACTTTGTTTCACCATCTCAACACAACATCAATAGTCTCCAAGGTTCTAGCATAGAACGCCAGGCCAAAATTTCAATCTTCAAGGACCCTATAGATGTATTCGATGTAACTGATATGGAAACTCTCGAATCCGCTGACTAAAATCCCTATAATCTAATCATACTCAATCGTTAACAACCACCTGAAAACATATTCTCAACCAAATTATCTTTAAGGAAATTCTAACTTCTAGAGGGTTACTCACTGAAGCCAAGTCGTACCTGGTGATAATTCAATTGTCCCTACTATCCCATCAATTGACATTACAACCAGATTGCTTCGCTAATCCTACTCTCATTGAATTATACCTTCATAAACCACCTACACAACCTCGCAATGTTAATTCCCCATCTGTGATACTCTAATAAATCGATCAAGATTCACATACTTCCGATAATCCCAACACTCCAGCATGAACGAGGGTTCCTGGATTATATTTCGCTATGAGTTCCACTGGTTGTAACACTAATCAATTTTATTCCAACGATAAACATTCCATGGAGTTCTCTCCAAACGTTATAGGTCAAAACCAATTCATCCTCTACTGTTCTTTACATAGATTGGTTCATAAAATCTCATCACTGCCTTATACTTGTCCACCACCAACCAGTCACGAAACGACACTTTATAAAACTTGGCAACATAAGTTTGTTAAATCCTTTCTCAAAAGGGAAGAGATAATCAGACATAAATTCCAACACACAAGAAAATATTGCTCCTTGGAGTGAGCACGAGACAAAGAGAAATAGTCAAATAGTAATGATCTCAGAAAATAAAATACGTGCCCACGGTTGAGGGCATAAGTCCTACAAGATTTTCAAAGCTCCATAAATCATAATAGAACAGTGCTATGAAAACTGAAGAAACTCTTACACTGTAATGATAGAAAAGTTACAGATTACAATTCTCAACTCCGACCTCAAATACTTATGGTAACCGATTTCTATTAACAAATAAAACAATTTTCTTTGAGTACATCATTACGTGCCAACCCAACCAAGAAGTACATCTGAAACCAAATCACATTACTCACTTAAGAACCGAATAGAGCCTTCCAATACGTCATGTTGCTCAAACTAATTTTATCTACTACATAGATCATGAACTCCCAAAAGACCATGAATGCCAAACTCCAAACATTTCATTTAGTCGATATAACAGAAGGCAATTAACTTACTTTCTCTCTAGAAGAATCATCACTGATCTGACGAGTCAGGATCTAGTGCAGACCACCTTACTAACCTCAAGGTTAAAACCCCCTTTTCAATAATCATTAACATCATTTCCTTCATTACAAAGGCCCAAGGGCTCACTAAATCTCTATCATCAAAGGCATAATATTACCCGACCATCTCACCATTATGCAAACATAGGTCACCTCTTAAACCCCAATATAAACATTTCCAAAAGAAACACAGTAGATTATTCCATAATGTTTCTATTATCTCAATAAGATTCCAGCGGTCAACTTGTCCTATAGATTGTCTGATACACAAACCTCACTATTAAAGCAAATCACTTTTATCAAGGGCATGCAGCCACAATTCATCCTCATGAAACACACGTGAGTGAATCACTTTCAAGTGTCAACCCTTCATCTATTAGGAATGCTCACACCAATTTAGTACACACTAATTCCAATCTAGAGGTTATCATAAACCATTGACGATTATCCAATCATGGACGAATTCATGGTCCTTTCTCTATTTATATTCCCATGGGCATACATAAGATCATCAAATAGCCAATCAAAGAAAATTCTATTTCATTATCTACTGAGACATCAGTCGAACAAATCCGTATGTTCCTCATTCTACACAGTTAGATTAGCCCATCGAGACCAAATAATCCAACAAGTTTAGCAAACTACACAATTCGAACGATCAACCATCTCATCAGTGTTACACACTTTTAATAACTCTATTGATTCCAACCAAGTATAGTCATACTCATAATCACAACACATCAAGAACTACTAGAGGACAACATCGTCTTTTCCGATTTCACTTCCACGGATACTCGTTAGGATTCATTATGCACCACCCTGCAGACCCAGCTTGATAACCCATATCTTATCCATTAATTTCTTTGATTGTAACCTTTCACTTTACCACGAGAAAACATCGCTAAAGGGTTTAACATTTTCTTTTATAAGAGGGAACTATGCAACTTCAACGCCGTAATACCCAAAAGAGTTACATTGAGTCAAAGCTTCCACATACTAAAAGACTTGCAAAAGCAAACTTTCATTAACCAAACCATCAAGCGAAGTAGATGGGTCATGATTCCCAATAAGAAAAACAGAACCCCAATACAAAGGTGAAGCCTGACAATTAACCAAGTTCACCAGTAGCAAGAATAACTCAACACTTGGGAAGACGATTATTGCTGTAAGAGACAAGTTAAGCCAACTGAACCACATCAACTTCTCTCCAACCAAAACCATACATCGACCGCAATGAATTAATAACCCAAGAGAAATTCATCAGCCACAACTGGACAAGAGTTGACCAAAGTTTTCGCATGCTAAAGAACTCACCGAGATAGTTCACATTATCCAAGGTACTAAGCGAAAAAACGAATCATGTTTTCCCAACAGGAAAAGCAAACCTTCACCATAAAAGGTCAACCTTGCGAATCAAAAATGTTAACAAGCAGTCCAACTCTCGTTGGTCCAAAGAACAAATAATTTCTTTAAGGAACCAATAAAACCAAGGAAAATGTCCAACTGTATTGAAACCATTAACCCAAGGAGATTAAATAACCACCAGCGGTTGGTCAGAAAATCCTAGTACATCCCAAGGGAGTCAATAACCTTCCCAAAGGAATTCATGCTCGACACCTGGAAGTAGTTTTACCAAGGTAATCACTCCACTATCCCCATACCCTAACTGGCGGTACAACCTGGCCATGCCCATGGCCACAACCACACTCTACCTCTCGACATCGATTATCCCCACACATAATAATCATATAACCAAGTAATAAGCAATCATACTCAATTAATATCAGCAACGATCAATACGATATATCGGAAACGTAAATGCAATGCTTTGCCCATTCCCATCCTACTATGCACAATGTGTCAATTTATTTTTTTTTTTCTTTCCTAGCTACCACGGACCTGAAGCCCGCTCTGATACCAACTGTAACACCCCAGCCCAACATGAGCCTGGGATGCTACTAAAATAACAATATCACAAATACAAATCTAAGACACTATAAAAAAATTCGGCAGAACCTCCTTTGTATAACTAAGTTTACTGGAGATTCCAATAGATGCTTATAAAATTATCACTATTTCAACATCCAAAGTTCATCGAAGCATTCATAAATAATCTACTCAGCTAAAACATAATCAAGCATAATTAAAATTTACCACTCTCATTATTACAAATAAACCAATGCATTCAAGTATAGCCAAAGTTAATCCTTAAGCAGTTTGCTTGTTATAAAGGTACGGTCTAAATGATAATTATCTTTTCAAGAATATGTGGTAGTGAGTGCAACCAAAGCAACCCTACTCCCTCCCATGCATGTCGTCCGCAAACGAGGTACCTAAAAACACAACATCAGCAAGAGTGAGTCCAAGACTAAAAGAAAGTCTGTATAGCAAGACAATAGCCAACACAACTGTAATTAACAACATCCATCCACATAACCCAATAAGAAATATGTCTCATGCTTATGCGATGCAACTGTTCGAATGCACTTTTCTTTCTCTCTTTTGCATATACCGGTATTGCGGAGTGTGCATCCGTCGATGCACACCCATACCTGTGCCTTCTAGCACAGGGACCTTAGCCCATACTCCACAAGTATGAGGACCCAAAAGCCCATCATATTCATGATGGGGACCTCAATTAATGCTTGGTCACCACGTGACCATGCCTCCAATATGATATCATGATGCACATGGTCAATTCTTTAAATCATCATGCATACATGAAACTTACGCATACTTCTAGCATTTACGGGCATTATTGTCCATAACATTCGAGCATCCATGATTAACATAATATACTTATAGCATAGTACACATAAACAAATGATCACACACAATTTACCACTACTGTACTTGCCTTAACCACGAGAGAACGAGGGGTGTACAGAATGAGCTGCTCCCTACACCGGTCCACCACCTGAATAACAGTTATAACACATGCTAAGACACAACAGCGGATCAAAACAACCTATATAACAACAACCATGGACTTGCAAAACTCCTAACTCGATCCCGACCCCAAACTCCTAAACATCGATCTGTCCCTCGGTGGACAGTCAACTTCAAAAATCCATATCTATTAGTACAAGGGTCCAAATAAGATGTTCTTAGACTTTCTGGAAAGATAATTAAATTCTCCAACTAAGTCTGGTTGGTGAGTCTTGCTGAATGGGCGAAGTAATACCCCTACCAGGCCAATTAAAAAACATCAACTTCACGTCGGATTTTCTGGATAGAGTACTAAAACCACCATAACTTTTTCTACACAACTCGGAATGGGGTGATCTTGGACTCTCTGGAATCATGACAAAACCAGATACAATAGTCTAGTTGGACAAGTCTCCTGATTCGGCCTCCTACTAATTATTATATTCAGGTAAAGTGTTTCTAAGTTTTCTGTCTCTGCAATGTGACAGTTAGCAAAACAGCAACGGTAAAATATTCATAACTTTTGATTGACAACTCTAACAATTGTGTTCTTTATCAGCTTGGAAATATTTCTAACTCCTCTACAATATTGATTTTGGGTGGCCTTCCTAATTTGGCCTATAAAAATTCATAATAACCAGACAATGCAATCTCCCACAACTCGTCAGCTCTCCTGGTCAGTCGCGGTAAAACTACCATAACTCCTAAACCGTTGGTCCAAATCAGGTGATCTCAGTGCCCAAAGAAAGCTAAAACCGATATATACAACTTTCTATGAGGTGATCAAGTCAGAAAATGAACGTAACGTACCTAAATCTGACGAGGCGGTGCACAGCAGGGAGAGGTGGGGAGAGGCGGCGGCTCAAAGTGGGGAGGAGGAGGGAGAGTGGGGAGTTTAGGGTTTGGGGGGTGGGAACCCCCCCTTTTTGGCCAGCCACAACATGGGCCCCTCCTAGGCTGCGGCCCAGGCCCAGGTTGTCGAGGATTTACGGAAAACTCCTTCACTTTTCAGGAATTTCTACTCATTTAATTGTCTTTTCTCCTCCCGGCTATTTTCTAATTACCCGATTCAATTCCGGGGTATTACAACTTTACCCACACGATGAAATCAACCGGATCAGAGTTGATCACAACAAAACCTTTCAGAGACTTCATCTCAAGCAATGACACTCCGATGTGCTTTCCTGCCGGCCAACCGATACACACAGCGTTTGGTTACGACACACGTCGTTGGACGAGGATGCAATAACCGAATCCGTGATGTGACATATCACACCTCCAGCCCATCACACAGTTTAAATACAATCTGAGTTGTCAATGTCAAGACTCCATAACTTACTAAGTTAGGCCCAGCTCATACTATGCATGTGGTCGTACAGTAAGGCCCAATTCAATGGCGCACAAAGTTAAGTCCTTAATTGACCAAGGCAAGACTTCCAGTTTTACCCATATCATAAAGTTTAAAAACACACAGCTCCACCATTCATACAGATCCACCACTTGCCTCAGTCTAAATCTTTTTCCACCCTGTTGATTAAGTGCAACACATACCATCAACGACTAATAGCACACATTACATACAGTTTCATCACACGGTTCCATAATCACTTAGTCAAGTTTATAATTGCAACTCACATAAAACGATGACTAGTAGCATGGCTAAGCAGTCTACTCGTATCTAACCAACCCACGTTGGTGCTACGATAATACCAACTAATAATGAACCAACCTAGGGTGACAAAAGATCATGGCATACAATAGACAAGGTGGATATAACAAATTGGATTAATAACTATCCCAAAAGCATTTAAATAAATACTTGAAATAGAATGCAATACATTGAAACAAAGTATTTTGAAAACTAGGTTCAATATGATCAAAGGTATAACTTGCCTTGGAATAGGTCTAGGTACTGGTCTTGATCTTGAGGTGCTCCTTCTTCTCCAAAACTTCCCAAGTATCGACGTCTACTCGCAAACGAGATAAAAGAAATAAAAATAAATAAATAATAGAGGCAAAAAAGCTCCAACCATTAAATAGATCTTGATTTTGTATAAATTTACACATTTGAATGGGCTCAATCGGAGGTCGGATGCAAAAGTTATGGGCTTTAGAAGATTGGAAAATAATAAAAACCCTAATTTGAATTTTAATTTGATTTCCTGAATTATTTTTATAAAGTAAAATCAGATTATTGCGCAATGCTTGCGTCAGTTGAGAATTTCGGGGAAAAAAATAGATTTAAAAGAAATCTAACATGTGGGCCCCACATGTCAGTGACTAGGCTCACAGTGAACTGGGTTCACCAAGCCTCGAGATCTGGGAGCCGGTGGACTGGGCCACGTGCGCGTGTGCTGGCGCTGATTGGGCTCCACGTGGATGCCACATAAGCACCGGCCGACGCGCGGTTCTTGATGGCGCCGACGGTTACGGCGGCGAGGGCGGCGCTCGGGACCCGATGGTCATCGGCGTTTGGTGGCGAGTCACCGGCAGCGAAGGGTACTACATTGTTCCCCGTGCTATTGCGCACTCAGGGGTGCCCCTACAAGTAGCTGGCAACGACGGTGGCGACGGGCGGCGAGGAAGAAGCGGCGGTGAAGCTTCGAGTTTTGTCGGAAGTGCGCTCCGGCGATGCTCCGGCGACGAGGAGGGGCACACGAGGTAGCTGGGACCTTGTTGATCACGGTGGTACAGTCGGTGGGGCAAGGGAGACAACGACGGCGGCGCAATTCACATGAGAAGAAGCTCGGCTGAAAACCCTAAATCTTGGACTGCGGCGGCGCTAGAACGATCGGGGAGACGAGGGTGGCGGCTCTGGGTTGCGGCGGACTAGGCGATCCTAAGGGGGTTATTTATAGGCCCGGGGAACGCCGAATTGGAAACCCCCAATTCGAGTCCGAAACGGCCGCGATTGGAATTTCCGAGATTCGGGGAGATTGGGAGGGATTCGGTAGCCGATTTGGTTAGGGATGAGTACGGGATAGATACGGCTACAAATTGGTGGGGTCGGCACGAAGAATCATCGACCGTTGCGATTTTGTCGACGAAGCTTTGAACAGCGGCAATGGCGGGCGAAGGCGTGGGCACAAGGAGGAAGAAGACTCACAAGGCGGTCCCACTGGCGACCACATGGCGGTCCCACCACGCGGTGCAATGGAGGGCGGGGTTGGCGCGGCGAGCGAAAGCGCACGCGAGATCAAGGCGAGGCCAGGCGGCGGTGAACATCCAACGGAGCCTAGAATGGCGGGGTTAAACTAATAATTATCGACACACCTATCGAAACGAGGGCAATAAACATATCCATGGATCACGAACATCCAATGGACAAGATAATAAATAAGCAAGGCGCGCGGTCAATAGTTCCTAAACTTTATTCAACCCCTAACATGTCCTAGAGTAAACCAATTTTGAATGAAAAGATTCTTATGGCAAATGATCATGTATTGTCCATGTGCTCTACTCGCTCTCGATTCTGGCGCCCTCGAAGATCACCTAAAGACAACAAAAGAGCAAGGGTGAGTCCACGACTCAGCAAACACATCCATAAACAACGAGCAATAATAAATCAACAGCATTCAATAACTTCATTATCATCACAGGTACTTCTATTAATATTCTCATGCAGTTATCTTCTCTTTGATTCACATCCATTAATCTCATGTATCAATGCAAATCTAATCTACATGTCCACATGCACTTCTTTCGCGTATACCGGTATAGCATGAGTGAA
The DNA here is from genome assembly GCA_036346395.1 of Hsuehochloa calcarea. Lineage (NCBI taxonomy): Eukaryota > Viridiplantae > Streptophyta > Magnoliopsida > Poales > Poaceae > Hsuehochloa > Hsuehochloa calcarea. The sequence goes on along the minus strand of CM070604.1, from coordinate 37,891,514 downwards.
TGCTCGCGACAACATTCACTCTCAAGCCCGTTCCTCCATAAGGATCGGGGACCTCCTCCACTCCCGTGGAGTTGTGATCATTCATGATCACCTGCTCATATGCAAAGATGCTTATGAATGCAAACATGCATAATTTCATAATACTCATCATATCACATTTTTCATCATGTCCTTTAGCAATATAAATCCATACCATTCCTTTGCTTGCAATTAAATAAAATAAAAGCACAACAATAATGGTAATGGAAGATAAAGAAAACAGTGATCAATCATTGATCGATGTCTACCATGCACTTGCCTTTACTAGTTGCGGCCTTACGATTTGGCTAGAAGATGGCAACAAGTCGACGCCTCTCCTACATTAAATATTCAAATTTCAATACAAGCTACAGCATCATAAGAACAACAATCAATCGACATCGCTCCTACACGTCCCCAAATCTACCATGCTTCTCCGGTACCGAAAAGTTACCCATTGCTGTCTTGGTACTAAAACGGACGTAACTTTTGACTCAAAAGTCCGATCACGACAAACCACCCTGTTCTGGATTCTTCATAAAATTCTCCACATTTTCTTAGATTACGAAGACTTCTAATTAAATCATCTAACCCTCCGTTTTTAGCCCAGAAAACCGATCTGTCCGCTTCGGAACAGCAGGTCTTACTAAATTCATAACTTTTGTTTTACCCAACCAAAATTCGCGTTCTTGGATCCTACAGAACCCTTAGACAATTATCTACAACTTTCATGTAGATCAAAAACTCTAATTAGTCTATTTACTATTTTTAATCCGCAGTCTACCAAAACAGCGCCGAAAGACGATAACCACAATGACAGCAGCCTTCCGAAAATCATAACTCGAATTCTACTTGTCCGATTGACGTGATTAAATATGCTGTAGAAAGATATCGAAATTATCTACAATTAACTAGTAGATGATATTTCCAAAATTCGCCATTAAGGTACCCGAATAAATCGTTCAACAGAACAGCAAGCTAAACCAATCTACTTTTCGATTTTTCCCTTGCACTGCTCTTCTATTCTCTTGTACCACTGTTGAAGTTTTCACGTAGCCATACAAAATACAAGACTCAATTAACTAGTAGCTAGCAATTGCATGCATACGTAGCCTCAAACCAAAATAGTTAACTACTAAATTCCAACCGATTTCACTATCAGATTAATTACTACTACTAGTTGATGCTTGCATACAGGGCTACGTGCCAAAAACTAACTACTAATTAGCAGTGTCTAATTCATCAATTTCTAAATCGGCACCTCCCATTGAATTACGTAATTCATCTAGTTAACTACTACTTAGCAACTAGTTAATCACAAATTTGCATGGTTCCAAGCATGAATCGGCACAGCAGATCGGACGTCTAATCACCAAACTAATTCGCCTCGTGAAATGAACTACCACTAATCACGTAGCTAATCTTAGCAATAAACAAAATTAACACACAACACTAACCTCACCTACCTAATCAGTCGGCCGGTGCTTGCGTGAGGGCAGGAAAATCAACGTCGGGTCGCCTGGTTTCCACGCTGCGAGGCACGACACATCACGGCCGATCACGCAAGATAGCGGCCGACGCCTGAGCAGACTAAGCGGCGGCCAGGCGGGTTGCGGCGTTCGCATGGCATGCTGAGCGTCAGGCGGCGAAGAAGAAAAAGGCAGCGAGTGGGTGTGTGTGGCGGTGGAGTGGAGAAAAAAAAGAAAAAATGGCTAGGGTTTTCTAGAATTCCCACAATCTATTTATATAGCTCTTAAAAACTCTGAAATTCTATTTTTATGTACTAATTTATTTAATTACACACAGGCCCTTAAGAGGTTAATATTTATTTATTTATTTATTTCAGAATATTACATTCTACCCCCCTTAACAGAATTCGACCCCGAATTCTACTCGCCGTTCTACTCAAATAAAAACTACACTGCTGAAATTAAACAATAAAATAACACGTACCGGCGTGAACAACTCCGGGTATTGCTCGCGCATGCGAGACTCCAACTCCCAAGTCGCCTCTCTCTCAGACTGATGCGTCCACAGCACCTTGACGTATACCAACGTCTTGTGCCTCAGCACTCGCTCCGACCTCTCCAGAATGCGCGCCGGACGCGACTCAACTGTGAGGTCTTGCTCAATAGTCAGCGGCTCCAATGAAATTTTATGCTCTGGGTCTCTCAAAAACTTTCTCAGCATCGAGACGTGAAACACATTGTGAACCCCACGCATGGACTCAGGAAGATCCAAGCGGTAGGCTAACTTCCCAATTCTTGCAATAATCGGGAACGGTCCAACGTACCTCGGGCTAAGCTTCCCTTTGGTACCGAACCGAACAATGCCTTTAGTGGGAGACACTCTCAAGAGCACCTGGTCACCCATCGCAAACTCAAGTCACGCCTCCTCAAATCGGCATAACTTTTCATGCGCTCACGGTACGCTAGCAGATTCGCCTCACCATGGCCACACGCTCAGCGGTCTTGAATCGATCGGACCCAAAATTGCCTTCTCTCAAGCGCATCCCAACAAAGTGGCGATCTGCACTTCCGCCCATAGAGAACCTCGAATGGCGCGGCTCTATCTTGGAATGGTAACTATTATTATAAGCAAACTCGCAAGTGGCAATGGTCCTCCCAACTACCCTTCAAGACAAAGCATACGATCGCAACATGTCCTCCAAAGTCCGAATAGTGCGCTCATTGCCCATCATGCGTGGGTGAAACGTCAGTACTAAGGCGGAGCGTGTGCCCAATGCACTCTGCAGACTTTCCCAGAACTTGGAGACAAACTTCGCGTCCCTGTCAGAAATGATGGTCTTGGGCACACCATGCGGTCTTACTATTTCACGCACATAAATAGGAGCTAGATCACTCATTTGAATTTGTCGTGCGAATAGGAATGAAGTGTGCGAGACTTCTTTGAATCGATCCACCACTACCCAAGCGCATCCTTCCCTCGCGGCGTGCAGTAACGCCACCACAAAGTCCACAGAGATATCATCCCAAGGCCACTGGGAACCTCCAAAGGCTGCAACAACCTGCGGGGCGCTTGTGCTCCGCTTTCACTTGGCGACAAACACCACAAGAAGCCACATAATTAGCAATATCCACCTTCATTCTTTTCCACCAAAATTGCATTTGAGATCTCGATACATCTTAGTCTCACGGGATGAGCGATTATGCAGTGCGATGTGCCTCCCTCAAGATATCATCTTTGACCTCCGCCTTTTGTAGCGCAAAAGCGGCCTTTAAACCTCAAAGCACCAAAATCATCCATGCTAAAATCACCCTCTTTACCCTCATCCGCACGCTTCCTAACCTCCTGTAGTAACGGTCACTCTGTTGTGCTTCCCACTTTGCAGTGCAGAATAGCGACTCAAGGATCAAGCTGTGTCTCAACATGTGATGTGCCCGCATAACAATAAGATATTCCCATGCGATCAAAATCAGCAATGAGGCAATCTAGAGTAGCGGGAGTCGCCTTGCGACTAAGAGCATCGACAACTACATTGGCCTTGCACGGATGATCTTGAATAGTAAGATCATAGTCCTTGATCAACTCCAACCACCTCCTTTGCCTCAAATTCGGATCCTTGAGTGAAGATATACTTGAGACTCTTGTGATGCGTGAAAATATCACAAGGCTCACCGTATAGATAATGCCTCCAAATCTTGAGAGCAAAGACAACCGCGACTAACTCCAAATCATGAGTGGGATAATGCGCTCGTGCTTCTTTAAGCGCCTCGGCGCATAAGCAATTACCTTACCGTCTTGCATAAGCACACTGCCAAGACCCACTCGAGGCGCATCTGAAAAGGCGTGAACCGCTTTCCTGGCTCGGGAAGAGTGAGAATAGGAGAGGTCACCAACCTCTCTTTCAAAGTCTGGCTGCGCTCACACTCATCGGTCCACTGGAATCTTACCCCTTTACGAGTAAGTTGAGACATCGGTTTGGCGATGATAGAGAAATCTGCAAAAACGCCGATAATAACCGGTAAGCCAGAAACTCCTCACCTCCTTCACACTAGTCGGCCTTTTCTAATCCATCACTGTGGAGACCTTACTAGGATCAACAGCAATGCCCTGAGGGTTAATCATATGACCCAGAAAACCCACTTCTGAAATCCAGAACTCACACTTCTTCAACTTAGCATAGAACTTGCGGCCTCTCAAAGTATCTAAAACCAACCTCAAATGGCGCTCATGATCCTCATTGGTCTTGGAATAGATAAGAATATCATCAATGAACACCACCACGAAGTCATCTAGATACTCGTGCAACATGTTGTTCATGGTCTCCATAAAAATGGCAGTGCATTAGTCAATCCAAAGGACATAACTTTATACTCATAATGCCCATACACAGTGGAGAAAGCGGTCTTCTCTACATCTGCTCACGCTTTACACGGTTTGATTATACCATTGGAGATCGATCTTGGAGAATACTTGAGCTCCATTCAGCCGATCAAACAAGTCCTCAATGCGGGGCAATGGATATTTGTTCTTGATTGTGACGCATTAAGCGCACGGTAATCAATACACATGCGCCAACTCCCATCCTTCTTCTCGTGAGCGAGCAGGAGCTCCCCACGGCGATCGCTACGCTGATCAAACCTTTAGCCAACAAATCGTCAGCCGCTTCTTCAACTCGTCACGAAATGGGCGTGCGGTCGATCTGGAGACATCGAGATGGGGCGAGTACGGAACAAGATCAATGCGAAACTCCACGTCTCGCGCGGTGGCAAACCGGAAGCTTCGGTGGGAACACATCGGGTAATCGCGACCACCGGAATCTCCTCAATCTGCGAAGCCACGCTCGGTTTCTCGGCAAGAGCTAAAAGAAGCCCGATTTTTCGCGCCGGCGGACAGGGAATAGTCCATTAATCTCGAAAGAGAGCGCGGGCGCACTCCTGAAAGGTCAAAGTCTCCCAGGCGGAGTGCGCACGAGGCATTCTCTGAAGCAGGATATCACGGCTCGATAAGAGTGCAACCAATCCATACCCAAGATAACGTCGAGCGGCTCCATTTGAATAACTATCAGTTCGCGTGAACTTCTCTCCATCAATGACAATAGAACACCGGGACAAGCAGTAGAGCTCGCAATAATACCCCGGAGAACTAACTAACACCGATCGAGAAATCCACTTTGCATACTCAAGTTCGCTCTCCTAGCAAGCGCCGTCGACACAAGCGAAAAGGTAGCCCTGAATCAAAAGGACTAAAGCATCAAGCGAATCCACAAGCAAAGTACACGTCACCACGTCGGGGCGACCCAGACTCTGCGATAGGCATGGCGTACCTCCGGTGGCGCCATGGCGAAGAAGGCGATGGCGGTGGCGAGCCCCAACAATCTCTTTGTGGCGGTGCGGTAAGGCGGTCGTGCAACTGAGCGGTGCGAAGGTGGCGGTGCCGATGAGTACCCTCTGGGCGCCCAAGGCGAAAAGGAAATGGTGGCGGCTGGAGGCGATCATCATCTGGAAAGATCCTCGGCGGGACCCCGAAGAAGAAGATGCACAGGCTCCCACTTGATCACACTAGCGGGGTTACGGCGACACACCGCTCCTTGTGACCCGTCGGCCACAGCGGCAATCTCCGTCCAAGTGCACTCGATGGAGCGGTGTCCATCTCCGCTTAAAGCAAAGCATGCCACCTTACAGGGCGGGACGAAGAGTGGAGTACTGCAAAAGGGCGAGGCAGAAGAAGAAAACGGCCTCATTGCTTAGACTTGAAGGATGCGGTCCTCTCTTGAATTTCTTAAAAGCGGGTGTTGAGCAGACCCACTTCCCTCACTAGAGCTCCTCTTACGGTCACCACGAAGCAACGATCCACCGGAGGCTTGCCCCTTTGTGAGTGCATCTCCAACTCTATGCCCCTAGCTTGCTCCTGCAGAGCTGTAGTCACGGAGTGGAGTAGCTCCCAACACATCTTGGTACTCGAGGTGAGACCCACGGAACCTCTTGGCTTTACGAAGATCATCGTTCGCTACGAAGGGACAAAGCGAACCAAGTTGTTGAACTCGACCTCATACTCGACAATAGACCTCTTCCCTGAGCAAAGGTCGACAAGGTAACCTCCATCTTCTCAACAAAGAGTAGGGTAGAACTTTCCTTGAGGCGATCAACAAAGTCTTCCCAAGTGGTGGCCCTTGGTGGCGGTCCTCGAAGACAACACGCCCTCCCACAAAATATCCGCTTGCCCCTTGGTGAAAGGCCACAAGCGGACCCTACGATGTGAAGACATCTCCAAAGCTCAAGCGCCTCTCCATGTAGCGCAACCTTGATCCATTTGCACGGACGGTGTACCGGCGTCAAGCGGATCCAACCTCAATCCCATCCACTCTCGAAGTGTCATCGCGCCTTAGGAACCGGTGGATGTGCGGCGGGAGCAACAACGGATGCGCGACAACGAGGCTGCCGGCGCTGTTGACGAAGAGCACGGATCTCTCCCACCAACTCTCGGCCAAGCGGGGTCTCATCACGGACCCCAGCCGGAGGCGGTCGGCGGCAACCCCCTCGACTCTCGGCTCAAATGCACTTTCGGGAGGTGGCTCCACGGACCCTGCGCCGCGGCCCGACCTCCACGACCGCGGCCACCACGACCACGTCCTCTACCCCTCGGCATAGCTATCAACCACAATCAACAATACACAATGAGTTCAAAGGTCAAAATAAAATCATGCATCAATGAACAACATAACGGAAGCGTAAAACTATAATCGTACCTCTCTCTAACCTACTGTGCACTAGTGTGTCAAATTTTAGGTTAGTTGACCATTAACAAATTTTAGTTGATTTACTAAACTAAAACACATTTTAAAAATTTTAGTTTGTCTATGTTGTTGATCTATTCATCACGGACCTAAAACCTGGCTCTGATACCAACTGTAACACCCCAGCCCAACACTGAGCCTAGAATGCCACCACACTACTCTTTAAACTAATAATTATCGACACACTATAAAATTACAGCAAGAAAACAACAATAAACATATCCATGGATCACAAAAGAACATGCATAATTATGGATCAAACGATAATAAATAAGCAAGGGGAATATAACCAGGTAAATAGTCCAAAATAGCACCAACCAATGAATCCAAATCATTAAAACAAATAGTCTAGTCCAAAACATTGTCCTAAACTTTATTCAACCCCTAACATGTCCTAGAGTAAACCAATTTTGAATGAAAAGATTCTTATGGCAAATGATCATGTGTTGTCCATGTGCTCTACTACGCTCTCGATTCTGGCGCCCTCGAAGATCACCTAAAGACAACAAAGAGCAAGGGTGAGTCACGACTCAAACAAACACATCAAAAACAACGAGCAATAATAAATCAACAGCATTCAATAACTTCATTATCATCACAGGTACTTCTATTAATATTCTCATGCAGTTATCTTCTCTTTGATTCACATCCATTAATCTCATGTATCAATGCAAATCTAATCTACATGTCCACATGCACTTCTTTCGCATATCTGGGTATAGCATGAGTGAATGCTCGCGACAACATTCACTCTCAAGCCCGTTCCTCCATAAGGATCGGGGACCTCCTCCACTCCGTGGAGTTGTGATCATTCATGATCACTGCTCATATCAAAGATGCTTATGAATGCAAACATGCATAATTTCATAATACTCATCATATCACATTTTCATCATGTCCTTTAGCAATATAAATCCATACCATTCCTTTGCTTGCAATTAAATAAAATAAAAGCACAACAATAATGGTAATGGAAGATAAAAAAGCGATGATCAATCATTGATCGATGTCTACCATGCACTTGCCTTTACTAGTTGCGACGCACGATTTGGCTAGAAGATGGCAACAAGTACGACGCCTCTCCTACATTAAATATTCAAATTTTAATACAAGCTACAGCATCATAAGAACAACAATCAATCGACATCGCTCCTACCGTCCCCAAATCTACCACGCTTCTCGGTGCGAAAAATTACCCATTGCTGTCTTGGTACTAAAACGGACGTAACTTTTGACTCAAAAGTCCGATCACGACAAACCACCCTGTTCTGGATTCTTCATAAAATTCTCCACATTTTCTTAGATTACGAAGACTTCTAATTAAATCATCTAACCCTCCGTTTTTAGCCCAGAAAACCGATCTGTCCGCTTCGGAACAGCAGGTCTTACTAAATTCATAACTTTTGTTTTAGATTACGAAGATTTTCAGAAGATGAGCAAGGCACCATTTGGTTTGACAAGCGAATCGTGTTCGGATCGACAAGAGCTTAGCATTGGTACTCAAGGAAGCCCATGAAACTTTGTATTCCATTCACCCTGGAAGCACCAAGATGTACCAAGACCTCAAAGAAATGTATTGGTGGCCTAGCATGAAGCGTGAGATTGCGAGTATGTAGCTCGGTGTGATGTCTGTCGGTGAGTTAAAGCCGAGCATCAAAGACCTCTTTGGACTCTGCAACCCTTGAAAGTGCACGAATGGAAATGGGAAGAAATTGGCATGGATTTTATCACTTTGGTTTGCCAAGGACAAGGTCGAGGATATGATTCTATCTAGGTAATTGTGGATCGTCTAACCAAAGTTGCTCACTTTCTCCCGATCAAGACTACTTACTCGGTGATAGTGGCGAGTTGTACATGGCAAAGATAGTGTGCGACATGGAGTCTTAGAAGAAGATCGTGTCGGATCGAGGAACCCGATTCACCTCAAGATTTTGGCGAAGTTGCACAGTGTTTTGGGTACTAATCTAAATTTGAAGCGACTTATCATCCCAGACGGATGGGCGACCGAAAAGAGTAAATCAAATCCTAGAAGATATGTTAAGGGCTTGTGCCTTAGCAAATCGAACCGATTGGGATCAAATGCTACCTTATGCGAGTTTTCCTATAACAACGACTACGGTCAAGCCTCGGATGTCTCCGTTTGAAGCTCTTTATGGAAGAAAATGCGAGGACACCGTTGTATTGGAATGAAGTAGGCGAAGACAAGTGTTTGGGCAGATATTTTGGAAAAAGCCGAAGAGCAAGTTCGATCAATCGAGAAAGGTCAAAACCAGACCAGAGCGGAAGAGTTATCGCGATAACCGTCCGAGATCTAGCTTTGCACTGGTGATCATGTGTACTGAAGGTGTCGCCTCTCAAAGGGATCGTCGTTTGAGTAAGTGGAAAGCTTGCACCAAGGTACATCGGACCTTTCGATTCTAGCCCGAAGAGGAGAAGTCGCTTACGGTTGGAGCTCCCACCTCGGTATCGGATGTGCATAATGTCTTCCACGTGTCGCGATTGAAGAAGTGTTTGCGCAGTGCAAGAGCGGATGCCAATGGAAGCAATTGCCTCGCAAGAAGACCTCACCTACAAGGAGCATCCCATCAAGATCTTGGAAGTAGCGAGCGAGTGACAAGAAGCAAGATCATCCGTTTACGCAAGGTCGATGGAGCAACCACAGAAGAAGAAGCCACTTGGGAACGAAGATGACTTGAAGGTGAGTTTCCCACCTATTCTCTAGTCGGCTGAATCTAAAATTGAGATTCCCTTTAAGAGGGGTAGGTTTGTAGCGTCCGTTTTGGAGTTTTGAAAAATTTTAAAAGAAAACCATTTGCTTCTATTTGCCAAAAGCTTAATTTTGAAATTTCAAAATTCGTTTGCGATTTAATATGAGTTAATCAAACTTCAATTAAATTAAAGTTGGTTTGATTGAGATTTTGGAATTTAAAATCAAAATTATTATTTTGAGAATTTTCTTGGATTTATTGGATTTTAGAAATTGATTTTTGTTTTATCCGAAATGGAAAAATTAATTTATTTGTAAAAGAAAAAGAAAATTTAAAGTTAAAAGTATTTTTATTAAGTCTAGAATAAGTCAAGGAATTTCTGTGAATTTTTCTAGAATTTTTGGAGTCTATTTGCTATTTTCTAAATTTCCTTTTGATTTATTTGAATTTCTAAAATCAAAAATGGATTTTAAATCTTTTCTCTGTGCGTGGGCCGAATCCCTAGCCGGCCCATCGCTGTTCCTCGCCTCCGGCCCACTCCCGCGGCCCGCTCCGCGCGCGCCCTCGCCCTCCGCCGTCGGATCTTCATCCGAGCGCCCTCGTTTCGCCGCGTCGCCTCTTGCTCTTGGCCGTTGGATCGAAATCCGGCCGCATCCGTTCGCTCGCGCCCCCCTTTTCTTCGCGACCGTCCGATCGCCATCGCACGGCTCGCATCGCCCGCGCCCCTTCCGCTTCCGCGTCCGTCCGGAATCGGACGGCGCCGCTCATCTCTCCCGCGCGCTTTGGACTCCCACCGTCCGTCGGAATCGGACGGCTCGTTCACCCGCGCCTCCCTCGCTCCCCACCGTCCGATCGGAATCGGACGGCGTCCGTCATCGTCTCCGCCGCGGCTGCGCGCTCTCTCCCACGTCGCCGCGCGCCGCCGCGCTGCGAATCCGCCCGTCCGTCTCGCCGTCTCCTCGCCTCTCGCGCGGATCCGCGCCGAATCCGCCGCCATCCCGTCCGTCGCTGCACCGCCACGCCGCGCCCGTCCGCGCCCGTCCGTCGCCTCTCCGCCGCGCCGCGCCGCGCCAGGAAGCTCCTCCGCCTTTTAAGCCGCTGGCGCTCGCTTTCTTTCCTTTCTTTTCTCTCCGCTCGCTCTCTCCCCTCTCGCCTTGTCGCCTCGCGTCGCCTCCGTAGCGTCGCCGCCTTCTCCTCGCCGGCGCCGTCGTCTCCCCGACTCCGGCCGCCGCCGCCACCACCCGCATCTCTCTCTCTCTCTCTCTCTCTCTCGACTGCGGGCTCGAGCCCGCGTGGCCACCCACGTGGCGCCACGTCGCGCCAGCGTCGGCGCCACGCCACGTGGCTGCTGCGTCGTAGCGTGTCTGCTGACGTCAAAATCGGAATTTTCAGTTGAAAATTAATTCGAAAAATCCAAAAACCCTAATCCATCATTTTATGTGATTTTGAAACTTCTTTTGGCTATAACTTTCACATTCGAACTCCGATTTGGGTGATCCAAATTTCTAAATTCATATAAATTCATCCTCTTTCATTTGGTACTAGTTTTGTAATTTTTGGAGTTCATTTGGTGCTGTTTTATTTATTTGTTGCTTTTCTCGTGACGTGTAGATTAGCGTTTGGAAGATTTCTTCGACCGACGATCAAGACCCTCTCCTCGTCAACGAAGGCAAGTCGAGGCCTTTGACCATGTTGAACCCATTTTACAAATGTATATTGTATTAAATTATCATGCATGGCTAGTTTTATTAAAAATGGTTTTGGGAGTAGATAATTACCAAATTGCCATTATGCCTCCTCGATAAACTGAAAATGAAATGTCTCCTTGAATGACATATATCCTTGGACACCTTAGGATGGTTAATACTAGTTGGACATGATTGTATACCAACTTGGGAGCGTATTATTGCTTAGACATGCTCTAGTTACATGAGACTTTCGATCACATGTTCAATGATTATTGAAATTTGACTAATGGAACTATGGAATTGTGGTGTGAGGCCACTTTTATTAAAAGATGTTGTGCCATGGCAGGGATTGCCATTTGGTTGGGAATGAACAAAAATGATTTATGCTCGGGCTTGAGGTAGGGAGCTAGAGTGGGTGCGTAATGCACATTGGGTTGTGGTAGACTTATGCAGCGACCAACTAAGGACTTAACTTTGCAAGTCATTGATCCGGGTCACCTCGTGCAACCATAAGTCCGGTATGGGACGGACTGGCCAATTAATTAGGAAAGTTTTGAGTCGGTTCTGTTGTGGTACATTTATTAGGCGCAAGAGGGGCCGTGATGGCGAAACCTTAGCGGCGTAACCGAGGCAAAATGGAACTTTGTAAAAGCCTTGTCACGTGCTCTAGACTACTCACCAAAGGAAGTGGCGGTGGTATCGACGGATGCCAAACAAACTAGAGAATTCGTGTCTTGTGGGTAAAGTCGCACAACCTCTGCGAGTGTCAAAAATCTATTCGAATAGCCGTGTCCCGATTTACGGACATGCACAGTGATTTAGCGCAAGGTAGTATTTTCAAAAATGTGGTTTGGTTCGATGGAAGCGTTTGGTTGGAATGGTTGGGAAGTGAGCGGATGTTCTTTGTTTGATTCAAAAGAAGCGTGGTTATCTATGTATTATTCTTTTAAAATCACGCTTTGCAATCTAATTAATGTATTTCTTGTTAAACTTGCTTTATGCAAATTAACCATAAAGACATCCTTGCTTAAGCCTGTCATGAATACTATGTGCATACATTTCTCTACGACTTGCTGAGTACTTTATGTACTCACGGCTTTATGCCCTTTGTTGATCAGTCCCAGTGAAGGATCAGGAAATATTGAGTTCTACGAAGAAGGCTACTTTGAAGACTTTGCGAACTAGGTCGCGTCCTCCACTCGATTGCCTGTGGGCATGTCGATTGGGCCCCACGTATTTTGAGATTTCATTGCGGATACTCTGTTGTTGCTAAGCCACGTGAGGCGACTTTTGTAAGAACCTTGACCATAAGGTCTTTCTTTGTTTTAATTAATATTACTTTATGCGCTTCATTAGTTAAATCGTTGAATGGTTATGAATGCATCATTGTTATGTATGCAAGCTAGCTCTTGATCATGGGACTAGCTTGGTATGCCTGAAGGTCTCGGGGTTGTGTGACACCCGGGGCGCCGACAAAAATCCGCCATTAAGGTACCCGAATAAATCGTTCAACAGAACAGCAAGCTAAACCAATCTACTTTTCGATTTTTCCCTTGCACTGCTCTTCTATTCTCTTCTACCACTGTTGAAGTTTTCACGTAGCCATACAAAATACAAGACTCAATTAACTAGTAGCTAGCAATTGCATGCATACGTAGCCTCAAACCAAAATAGTTAACTACTAAATTCCAACCGATTTCACTATCAGATTAATTACTACTACTAGTTGATGCTTGCATACAGGGCTACGTGCCAAAAACTAACTACTAATTCGCAGTGTCTAATTCATCAATTTCTAAATCGGCACCTCCCATTGAATTACGTAATTCATCTAGTTAACTACTACTTAGCAACTAGTTAATCACAAATTTGCATGGTTCCAACTGTAATCCGGCACAACAGATCGGGACGTCTAATCACCAAACTAATTCGGCCTCGTGAAATGAACTACCACTAATCACGTAGCTAATCTTAGCAATAAACAAAATTAACACACAACACTAACCTCACCTACCTAATCAGTCGGCCGGTGCTTGCGTGAGGGCAGGAAAATCAACGCCGGTCGCTGGTTTCCACGCAGCAGGGCACCGGCACATGCGGCCGATCACGCAAGATGCGGCCGACGACTATGCAAATGAAGCGGCGCCAGGCGGGTTGCGGCGTCGGCGGCATGCAAGACAAAAGCGTTGAGCGACGAAAAGAAAAGAGACAGCGATGGGTGTGTGTGGCGGCTGGGTGGAGAGAAAAAAAAAGAAAAAATGGCTAGGGTTTTCTAGAATTCCCACAATCTATTTATATAGCTCTTAAAAACTCTGAAATTCTATTTTTATGTACTAATTTATTTAATTACACACAGACCCTTAAGAGGTTAATATTTATTTATTTATTTATTTCAGAATATTACAAGCCGGGAGATGGGTTGGCGCGCGGGAATAGTGTTGGGCTTCGGCCCAACACTGTTCCGAAGAAATTTAATTGATTTCACTTTTTAGAAAATCCAGAAAATACAATTAGCAATTAGAAAATAGCAAATAAGCTTGGCAAAATTCTAAAAAATTATATAAAATATATTTAAGCACATAGAATCCAAATAAAATAGTTTTGACAATTGTTGATGTTGGGATTAATCATATGAAATTATTTTGTCATGAAAGTCTATAATAAGCTTTTAAATTTAAATTCAAATAAAATGCAAATGGTGATATTTTCAACTAGCAAATAAATAAAAGATTTTCAAAGGCTCAAAAGTTGGGATGTTACATCCCAGATGTCATATTTTCTTTTAATTCTTTTATTTCTGGAAATTCCTTCGCTGATATCAGCATTGCACAATAATCCGATTTTTCTTTAGAGAAATAATTCATAAATTCTAATTAAATTCAAAAATAAGATTTTCTTTAGATTCAATCTTCCAAAGCCCATATCTTTTGCATCCGAACTCCGATTGAGCTCATTCAAATTTCTAAATTTATATAAATTTGAGATATATTTATTTATTATTATTTTTAATTTTTGGAGTTTATTTTACCTCTGTTGTTTATTTATTTTATTTGTTTATTTCGTTTGCGAGTAGACATTAATTCTTTGGGATTTTTTGAAGGAGAAGTTTCTCAAGATCAAGATCAGTACCTAGACCTATTCTAAGGTAAGTAATACATTTGATCATATTGAACTCAGTTTTTAAAATACTTTGTTTCAATATATTGCATTCTATTTCAAGTATTTATTTAAATGCTTTTGGATTTAGTTATTAATCCAAATTGTTATATCTACCTTTTCTATTGTTATACCATGATCTTTTGTCACCCTAGGTTGGTTCATTATTAGTTGGTATTATCGCAGCACCAACATGGGTTGGTTAGATACGAGTATATTGTTTAGCTATACCACGAGTCATCATTTTATGAGAGTTGCAAATATGAATTTGACTAAGTGATTATGGAACTGTGTGATAAAATTGTGTGTGTTGTGTGATATTACTCATTGATTGCATGTGTTGCACTTAACCAACAGGGTGGGAAAAGATTTAGACTGAGGCAAGTGGTGGATACTGTGTGATATGGTTGAGCTGTGTGCTGGGAATAATAATCTGTGTGACTTAGTTAGAAATTGAAAGTCTTGCCTTGATCAATTAAGGACTTAACTTTGTGCGCTATTGAACTGAGTCTTCTTGTACAACCGCATGCCTAGTAAGGGACGGGCCTAACTTAGTAGGTTATAGAATCTTGCCATTGACAACTCAGGTGGTAGGTTAGCTGTGTGATAGGTAGAGGTGTGGACTTCAAGATAGGTCACATCGCGGGACGGTTCGCTGCATCCCTGTTCAACGGTGTGTGTCGTACCAAACGCTGTGTGTATCGGTTGGACGACAGTAAAGCACATCGGGTGTGTCAATATTTGAGATAAAGTTTCTGAAAGGTTTGGTTGTGGTCAGTGCTAGCTACACTGATGGTATCTTGTGAGTAAAGTGTACAACATCTGCAAAGTGTCAAATCAATCTATTCGAATAGCCGCATCCGCGGTCATGGATATGCTCGGAAATTTCACACGAGGGGTAAATTTTCATGAAAACAATTGGGAAGGGTCAGCTGTGTGACATAATGTAGGACCGTAAAGGCGACTAGGGGGGGTGAATAGGCGCTTTCTCAACTTTCTCGCCTAAATCAAATTCAACACGAACTTTACTCCTTTAGCTACGAAAGCTAAGAAGATCAATAAGCGCACAGTGGAAGCCTTGTGCTGAATTCGATAACCCCGATAACCACACGACACAAAAGTGGAGACTTAATCTCAAAGGGCATATCTGGGCACAGGCGGTCTGACCGGCTACTGTGATCGGCCGACCGACGGCTAACGAATGATCGGACCGGCTACTAATCGGCGGTCGACCGGTGGATGCGGTTCGACCAGCGAAGATAAATGTCGAAAACACAGGCGGTCGGACCGCCGTTGCAAACATCTTAATCGACCGGTTGATCCGAGCGAAAAACTCAACCCAAATCCAAAACGAAATTTGATCCAACTTTTGATTCAACCAATGAAACTTGACCAAATTTCGAGCACACCTCCCTAATGATATTAGAGACCTATTTCTAGCGACGATCCTTCAGATCCACTTCGCAGAATCGATCTCTTAAGGATTTACCAAAGAAGTGCACAAACCCTAGAAATATGAAAATCTTTGATTCAAGACTTGCTTGTGGGGGTTGATGGTCTAGATGATTCTAGGAGTACTCCCACACATCAAAGCAAGACAAAGTGGGTCAATAGACCAAGTTTAACCACTTGAATCAAGGAAGCACCAAATTCATCCAAATGAGAGAAGAACACAAAAGAGAGACAAATGAACTATCAAGCAAGCATCACAATATTGATTGATCTCACAAGATGCTTACAAAGCCACTCCCTCAAGGAGGACAAGAGCTCACCAAGGAGCAACCACAATCTCTCCCTCTCTTCCTCTCCAAACCATAACCCTAGAAAAGGCTAAGGTGAGAGACCATGTGAGAGGTCCTCCACTCTGAGTGATGAGTATTTGACAAGTGTGTTGATTAGATTGAGAGTTGTGGTTTTCGGTTTGGACTATTTTCGAAATTTGAGTCGGAAATCGGAACTACTGTGTATGGAGCGGAAGTTCGATTAATCGAACTACGGTGTTGGAAAAGGAACTTCCGATTTACAGGTTTTGGTTTGGTGAAGAGAATCGGAACTTCCGCACATAGGGTAGCGAGTGTCCGATAATCTCGTATTGAGATTCCTCTGAGACGAAAATCGAATAGAATTTTTGGCGTGCGGATGTTCGAAGATCGGAAGTTCGAAGTGGTAAGCACGGAACTTCCGATAATTCGACAAGTGCGGATGTTCGGAAATCGGAACTTCCGTGGTAAGTCTTGGAACTTCCGATTGTGTCGAGAAGCATGCGAGAGAAGGTTAAATTGTGATTTTGATTTTGTATGAGTTTGAGTCTTATACAAATATTGATGCTATGATATTGTGCAATGCTATGTGATGTGTTTTTATCTGTGTTGATCGCAGGGCATCAAGATGGAGTCGTGGCGAGACACGTGGACGGACTAAGCGCAGGAGGCGTTGAGGTCGAAGCGGTCGGGATGTGTCGAAGGCGGCGTGAATCTTGAAGCGGTTGCAGTCGTGCACAACAAGGTTCGGAGGCTTCGGAGAAGGTGCGCAAAAGGCGAAAGGTCTTTTCATAAGCGGCAAAAGTGGAGGCGGTTCCGTTCGGGTGTAGCGGGCTTAATGGGTTTGAGGCCCATTAGCAGAGGCTATAAATAGGGAGAACCACGGGTTAGGGTTAGACTTTGAGAGAAAATTAGGTTAGCTCCACCAAAAGGGTGTGTTTTGCTTTTTGAGTTTGTGGAGTTGATGAACTGAAACCTATTGTAATCATTCCTCTTTGTGTTACCTCTGTAATCCATATTTCAATCCAATGAAATCTGAGGTTTTGATTACTTGATTTTGCAACTCTCTCTCTCTCTGTTCATGTTGAATATCTAGGGTTTTGGCATATCTTTTGATTGGTTTTACAAGATAGCATGAAACTTCATATCTAGAATCGTTTTGGTATTGCTATTACTTCCTCAAAGTTTCATGCTCTAAGGATCTGAGAATCTCGCTTATCATTGGTTTTGGTCTTTCTTGCCCCTTCTTCAAGAAATCCGTTTTTGGTTCGATTATTGAATCTTTGGTTGCGATTCTTCTCCATAAGGTCAAGATGGTGTTTAGGATGATGTCTTGTAAAACTTGACCTGAGAAGAGCATTCAAGATTAAGTAGTTTGGATTTTTGGGCAAAAACCCGAGCGTTCTGTTCTTTGGTCAGGATAATCGAGCTTAGATTTTATGCAATGAGTACATAGCGGAACTTCCGCAATATACACTGCGGAACTACCGCAAGCGGAACTTCCGCAATCTACTGCCCGGAACTTCCGATTTCCAGAAGAACAGCCTGAAACTTGTTTTTGTTATTTGATCTTGCTTCATTTACTTTCTTTAGATCTTCAGAGATCTTTGTAGGCTGGTTTTAAATACAGTGAAGGGGAGTATTAATTTTTAGGCACCATTCACCCCCCCTCTGTTGCCATTTCGGTCCTTCAATTGGTATCAGAGCCGGTTAGCTCTTCTTGATAGATCTTAACCGGTCGGTTGAGCCATGGCAACGGACAAGTATTCCACCAAGCCTCCGCTTTTGATGGTCCGGATTACCCTTACGGAAGAGCCGAATGTAAACTTACATCCGTGCTCGTGGGTATGCCATCCGGAGAAAGGTGAAGGTTAGATTTTTGTTCTGCCGATGAGAACATCAATCTTTGAAACATGGCGATGTTGAGGCAAATGCTAAGGCAAGGAACATAATCATTGTGGTTTAAGCGTAGTGAGTTTGATCGTATTTCTCATTTGATTTATGCTTATGACATCCGGGTGACCCTCGATGCATACCATGAGGGCACCACTCGATTAAGACGGTTCGACAAGACCGGTTCAAGCGTGAATCTGATAAATTTGAGATGCTTCTTGGTGAATCTCTTGGCGAGTGCTTTTCGCGTTTTCACAAGATTTTGAGCAACCTCCGAGCGGTCGGTCTTACATACCCCGACTCGGATAACGCCGAGATGCTTTCGCACTTGATCTTCGTGTTTGGGAGATGAAAGTGACTACCATCAAAGATAGCACGGACTCTCGACCACGACTCTTGATGCGCTTTACTCGCGTCTCAAGACTCACGAGATTGACATTGTCTCTCGAAGGTCGAAGTCACGATCGATGGCTTTAGTCATCGATCCCACTTCGGATCTTCTTACGAGTCGACACGTGGGTTCTCCTAGCGCTCTGTGACATAAGCGATGATCGTTAGAGCGACTTGAGGATGAGCACTAGCCCTCCTAGCTCGGAAGTTTTCTCATGCTTACAAGAGGAGGAGGGATGGTAAAAGAGGAGGTCTGTGATTTGTTTGAGTGTGGTGGCCCCAACCACATCCGAGCAAACTGTCCCAAGCTTGGGAAGGGCAAAGGTGACTATGGCGGTCCAAGCAAGAACGACTACATCGACAAGAACCGCAACACGAAGCCCTCAGCACCTGATCAAGGCAAGAAGAAGTTCCGCAACTTTGGGAAGGCAAAGAAGCTGTTCCATCGCGTCCTCACCGCCCTCGACGAACTGGACACCAACGAGGTGGAGGGGTGGAGGACGATGATGGGAAGGGCGATCATGATCCCAAGGACGACGGCAACTTCTCCGGCATGTGCTTCATGGCCCTCGGGGGCGAACTGAGCGACAGCGAGCTGTACTCCGACTCCGATGAGGTTAGTCCCACTTATGACCAGCTTAATGATGCTTTTCTTAAGCTAGGTAGATTCCATGCTAAGTCTAGGGCTAAGTGTGCTGGGTTGGAGAAGGAAGTAGCTAGACTATCACGGGAGCTTACTTTACTTACATCCGCTCCCTCCGTGATGAATGTGACACATCTTTGTGCTTTGATTGATGATATGGATAAACTAAGGACCTTACATGATAGTGTGTCCTCCGAACTTGACATGATTAAGGTAGAGAACATTAGCCTTCTTGCTGAATTAGAGATGAGTAGGGTAGCACCTCCTTCATCCACTCTGTTGAGGCTCCGCTTGCACCTCATGTGAGGTTAAGGACAATTCGTTTAGAGGTCTTTATACCATGTTGCTTGATCTGCTGAAACTTGTGAAAATTGTAATAATCTCAAGATGAACCTAAAGCAGGCAGATCACAAAATTGTTGAATTTCAAGTCGCGCTACTAGAGCCTATTGTTTCTTGTTTAAAGCTGTCCCAAGTTAAGCTTTGAACTAGAATCAGATCAAGCGGTTTCAAGAAATGATTGATCACAAGAATAAATTGGCTCAATATGCTTCTAAGGATCTTGTTAGCTCACCATGCAAGCAATGTAATAAACTAAAATGTGATTTGATTGCTTTGGATGAAAAATGTGTGAAGCTAACTAAGGACCTTCTAGAGACACAATCATCTGCTTGTATTGTGTGTCTTTGGGAAGAAGTCTAAGGGTTTGGTAGAGACGCCTAGCAACGTGAACCAATCATAGCGAGGGATTTGTTCCCCAAAGTCTACCGTGTGCGTGCACAAGCCAATCTTTCCTCTCGTTGTTGGTTCTTCTTCCGCTCCTTACCTTCTGCTGTCCCTTCTTCCCCGCTCTTCTTGCACCTCTCTCTTTCGGAGTGTCGGTATCTTATGAACACTCTCGAGAGGTTTGTAGGAGGCAAGAAGAAGCTCAATCTCATTCTAGACAAATCTAAAATTTGCGATTTAATCGTGGTCTAGGATATGATATCCGGGAGGATATGAGGAAGCATCCACTGTCGTGCTCAAAACCATAGCACTGTGTGATCAAAACTAAGCCGGGATCGAGAAAGTCAATTTTAAGTCGTGGGTTTTGTTCAAAGGATTTCGACGAGAAGGTGATTCCACTGCAGCTTTCGCCCTCGTAAGGCGGTATCATTGCACCTTCCGCCGTAAAGATGGACATTTAGTTGATCATTGCTTCAGCGCCAAGATCGCGTAGAGACCATGTTGAGTCTCTTAGGCACATTCGAGTGGTCACCCGGATCTTGAGTGCACCTAAGACCAACACGAGGTCTAGGTTTGTTCCATCGATGATTTTGGGCAAGATCGAGGACTTGGTTTTTCCGAGTTTTCGAGTTTCGTCCTCATGCTCCCTTTGGTCGTATCTCCGCCGTCACGAGGGTAGATCTCGTTTTCCTTTCGAGATAGCTACGCGGTGAGATCAAGATGTTATCGCACTTCGACTCGCTCTTCCATAGCGATCGGATCCAAAGAACAGTCGAGATCTTTGACTTGTTGAGTGACGAGAGCGTAGGGTAGATAGAGGTCGGTCTTGCTTGACTACTTCATCTGCTCGCCGTGTTACTCAAGATTGGGTGCCAAAATCTCGTTGATTCACCCCAAGATCGAGACTTTACTCTGCTTGACTCGGTCGCCGGTTTGGGAAGGAAAGGTCCGGATTGTGGACTCGGTTGTTCACGTCATATGGTGGTGAGTCTCGTTGGTTTTCTTCCTAGCCCGCGCCCGGTGATGAGACGATCACCTTGGAGATGCTTCATTTGGGCGCGTCATCGCTAAAGGTCTTGTGAGCATTAATGATTCTTTTATTTTAAAAGATGTTGCCTTAGTAAGTAAGCTGCAGATAATCGCCGATCTCTCACTTACTGATGACGGTTTCGAGGTGAGCTTTAAGAAAACAATTGCAAAATTCTTGATTCTTGGGTAGTCTAGTTTGCGGGATTTCGATATGGGAGGATCTTTCGTGCTGATTTTTCGGATCTTCCGTGATCCTCTCCGATGTTTAATTGCTTCAATCCCGTGATTTGACTTTCGGCATAGGAGACTTGGTCATATAGGATTTGATCATCGACCGAGTTAGCGGCCACGATCTCATTCGTGGTTTGCGAAACTCAAAATGGTCAAGGATCTTGTTTGTGCTCCTTGCCAAGACGGCAAAATGGTTGCCGCTTCACATCCTCCGCCATCTGATGACTATGACAGATGCACTGTGTCAATCGCTCCATATGGACACGAGGGACCGGCTAGAGTGCGATCGATGGGAGGAAGTGGTGCGTACTTGTCGTGGTCGATGACTTCTCGAGGTATTCTTGGGTGTTCTTCTTAGCCTCGAAGGATGAGACGTTTACTCTTTTTGTGGTCTTTTAGTAGGCTTTCTGTTGAGCTCCCGGTGCATTACGAGCAATTCGACCGATAATGGCACCGAGTTCAAGAATTCCTACTTTGAGAGTTTTGTGGTGAGACAGTGTAGAGCACCGTTCTGTCTCCATACGCCCCCAACAAAATGGCGTTGTGGAGAGGAAGAACCGTACCTTGGTCGAGATGGCGGACGATGCTTGATGAGTACTCTACACCTAGGAAGTTTTGGGTGAGGCAATTGCTACCGCTTGTCATGTTTCTATGAGTTTTTCTTGGGCACTCTTGCATCGCACTTCTTATGAGTTGAGATATGGGCGAAAACCCAGCGTCTCGCATTTTCGTGTGTTTGGTTGCAAGTGTTTTATTTCAAGTCCGGGAACCTAGATAAGTTCGAGTCACGATCTTGTGATGGGATCTTTACGGGTTACTCGACTTCTTCTCGTGCCTATAGAGTCCAGGCTGCGAGTCTAGTAAATTGTTAGAAACTCAGTGAGGTGACCTTCGATGAGGCCACCGAGGACTAGGCCGATATCTCGTGTTCTTTAGAGCGATGCGAGTCCATCTTTGTGGACGATGAGGAGGATGGAGATGAGGTTGTTTACCCGATCCAGCTTCCTTCTCTTCCTCTTGAGGTGCCTTCTTCCACTTGCACCTCGAGGAGATCGGCCCTTACCTTCGCTTCTTCGAAGCTAGTGGCTCTGTCCCTATCTCGCTCGCTAATGAGGTAGAGGCCACTTCTTCATCTCACCTGGACCTCCAAGACACATTCAAAGGACCATCCTTCAGAGCAGATAATTGGAGATCTCTTTGAGCGAGTCACTCGCTCAAAAGCGGCATGTCTCTATTCTGTCTCCATTCTCGCTTTGTTGCCTCATTTGAGCCCAAAGACGTTTGTCATGCTCTTTCGATGAGTCATGGACTAACGCCATGCACGAGGAATTGGAAAACTTTGAAAGGAACAAGGTCGGTCCCTTGTTGAGCCCCTCAAGGTCACAATATCATTGGGACCAAATGGGTGTTCAAGAACAAGCAAAGTGAAGATGGGTTAGTCATTCAAACAAGGCTAGGATTTGGTAGCTCTGTGGGTACTCTCAAGTTGAGGGTCTAGATTTGAAGAGACCTTTGCCCTGTAGCTAGACTTGAAGCCATTAGAATCCGCTTGCCTTTGCGACTTCTAAGGGTTTCAAGCTTTACAGATGGATGTCAAGAGTGCCTTCCTCAATGGCCTTATTGAGGAAGAAGTCTATGTCGACTGACCTCACGGTTTCGAGAACCCCAAATACCCTAACCATGTCTCTGAGCTTTCCAAAGCTTTGTATGGACTCAAGCAGCTCCGAGCTTGGTATGAAAGGCTTAAGTCCTATCTCACGAGCCATGGTTTTGAGATGGGTAAAATTGACAAGACCTTGTTCATTCGCCGTCTTGGCACCGATCTTACGCTCGTCGGATCTATGTGGATGACATTATCTTTGGCGGCTCCTCGCATGCTCGTTTCCCAGTTTTCCGATGTCATGAGCTCGGAGTTTGAAATGAGCATGATGGGCGAGTTGAGCTTCTTCCTTGGCTTCCAAATCAAGCAGACTCGGAGGGTACCTTTCTTCATCAAGGCAAATACACTCGAGACCTCTGAAGCGTTTCGACATGAATGATGGAAAGCCAAGATCAACTCCGATGGCATCTCTGGTGCTCTGGATCCGGATGAAGACGGCGAACTGTTGACCAAAAGGAGTTCAGAGCATGATTGGCTCTCTCTTGTACCTCACGGCCTCGAGACCGGACATACATTTTTCGTGTGTCTTTGTGCTCGATTTGAGCTTCTCCTCGCGTATCTCACCATCAGCGGTGAAGCGCATCTTCGGTACCTTCGAGCTACCATTGACTATGGTATCGGTACTCTTCCTCTTCTTGTCTATCTCTTAGAGCCTTCTCCGATGCGACTTTTCTTGGTGTAGGATAGATAGGAAGAGCACTTCCGCACTTGCCAATTCATTGGCACTTCTCTCGTCTCTCGGTCGCCGAGGAAGCAATCCGGTGTTGCGCGATCCGCTGCGCAGAGGCCGAAACGCTGTTCTGCCCGATTCGCGATCAAGTGCTTTGGATGGTCTCGACCTGCAGGATTTCGGGCTATCTATCGATTGCGTTCCACTCTTCCGTGATAACACGTCTGCGATTTGCATTGCCAAGAACCCAAAGGCAACATTCTCGGACCAAGCATATTGATATCGAGATATCACTTTCTTAGAGACCATGTAGAGAAGGGTGACATTGTGCTCCGGTTTGCCAGGAGAGTGAGCACCGGTTGGTGATATCTTCACTAAGCCTCCGGATGACTCTCGGTTTTCACTCTGGGAGAGCTTGGGGTGGTTTGTCCTTACGATTCTTTGTGAGGGGAGCTTTGTGCTACTACTGTATTATATTATATTATATTATATCATATTATACGCTTACTCCTTTCTGGTTGCATTTCTTTTAATATTTTGGGTCGAAGTCCTTCCAGCATAGGTTAGAATGGTTCTCTTGCCAAATTGCTTTGACTGCTACTTTTTGTCTTGTGCTTCTAGGATCTCGCTTATTAGTGGTTCTTCCTTCTCTAAGTAGAGCTTACTCACTTCTTATAGGTTCTAGCAGGGGTCGGGCCACCCTTGGGTAGACAGGGACAGTGTTTGCTCCTTAGTGTAAGAGTTGATCAGCTGATAGTCCTAGAATCATATGGGGTAGATAAGAACCTGTCTGAGCGATAGTTTTCTCTATATCTTTTCTATGCTCTAAAGGACTGCCTTTTCTGTTTTACTTATCAGATTCTCGTTTTTGTTCCTTTGGTTCAGGGGGAGTTATTCTTGGTTATTCCATATTCTTAATTGTGTCATAACTCAACCTGAATTAAAAGATGCATCTCATTCTGAAGGGAATCTGGATTTTTGTGTATTTCATCAAGCATTGCATAATAATCAAATGGAGCCTTGTTTATTATCCCTTATGATCTGTTTTTGCTTTTTGCATCTTGCCATGATTTATGCTAAACTGCTAGATCTATCATGACTTTTTATGTGTAGTTTAGTCTTTGCCATGCTAAGGTATTTAAAAATGCTAAACTTGAATTAAAATCTTGTCATGATAGCTCTTGAGACTAGTCTTGTTAAAACTATCCTTTTATGATTTTCGCCATGTCAAGTAGGCTGAGTTGAGTCCTGAATCTCTTTTGAACTTTTGAGTAAGCTATGTCAGTTTGTTAAGAAACATGACTTATCTCTAATCACTGGTCTAAAAACTTCAAAAGCAAAAATGATCTCTTTTGTGCGAAAAAACTGATCTCACCAAATCTTTCTCATGAGACGGCTTGCCATTGCACTAGGCATGAACTCGGGGAGCCTTGGATGACCTAAGATCACCTCCTTAAGTCTCATTGCTTGGAGTGGTCGCATAAGGCTTGAGATCTAGCACATGTTTTAAAATAAAAAAAATGGTTGAAGCTTAGGAGGCAGTTGTGGATGGCACCTAGTCCAGAGCTTGCTTTACTGAGATAAAACCATAAAAAGTCTTCAGAAAAAGAAAAATGTGCTAAAATTGCTTATCTCTAAAGAGACCAAGTCTGGATAAAATGAGTCCTTCTTCAATGGTAGCACTCTAAACTGCTCAAGATGAGTCTTCTTGGTTCAACTTAGATTATTTGACATGGCTTGCATCATCCTTGGATATCTTTAGCTAGACTTCAATCTTGACTTATTTGACTGCTAAAGAAGCTGGATCATTAATCGATTATGGACTTTCTGTCTTAGCTCTTCTATACATCGATTGTCATGATCTTGATAGCATTCTTACGTGTTATGGCTTGGTGTAATACTCTAATAGTCATTTTGGATAATCTACATGGCTCCTAATGCTTAAAATGAACATCTTTTCCTCCCTTTTCTACATATTGATGATTTTATTGCCAAAGGGGGAGAATGATTGTGAGAAAAAGCTTCTGAAGAAAAGCCTTGAGTTTTGTGCGAAAATTGCTCTTTCATCTCATCTCAAGTCTTTTTCTTTGTGTCAACTTGGTCTTGTGCTTAATTACTCTTGTTTAGACCCTGGTTGACTGTAATCTCAAACTCATCTTATGCTTTTTCGGTAATTGTCAATATACTCATCAAGGGGGAGATTGAGAGACCATGTGAGAGGTCCTCCACTCTGAGTGATGAGTATTTGACAAGTGTGTTGATTAGATTGAGAGTTGAGGTTTTGGTTTGGACTATTTCGAGTGAGTCAGGAAATCGGAACTACACTGTGTATGGAGCGAAGTTCGATTAATCGGAACTACGGTGTTGGAAAAGGAACTTCCGATTTACAGGTTTTGGTTTGGTGAAGAGAATTGGAACTTCCGCACATAGGGTAGCGGAGTGTCCGATATCTTGGTATTGAGATTCCTCACGAGACGAAAATCGAATAGAATTTTTAGGCGTGCGGATGTTAGAAGATCGGAAGTTCCGCAGATGTAAGCACGGAACTTCCGATAATTCGACAAGTGCGGATGTTCGAAATCGGAACTTCGCTGTGGTAAGTCGCGAACTTCCGATTGTGTCCGTAATGCGAGAGAAGGTTAAATTGTGATTTTGATTTTGTATGAGTTTGAGTCTTATACAAATATTGATGCTATGATATTGTGCAATGCTATGTGATGTGTTTTTGTCTGTGTTGACTGCAGGGCATCAAGATGGAGTCGTGGCGAGACACGTGTACCGGACTAGGCGCAGGAGGCGTTGAGGTCAGAACGGTCGGGATGTGTCGAAGACGGCGTGAATCTTGAAGCGGTTGCGGAGTCGTGCACAACAAGGGTCTACGGAGGCTTCGGAAGGTGCGCAAGGGGCGAAAGGGTCTTTTCGCAAAGCGGCAAAAGTGGAGGCGGTTCCGTTCGGGTTTAGCGGGCTTAATGGGTTTGAGGCCCATTAGCAGAGGCTATAAATAGGGGAGAACCCTGGGGTTAGGGTTAGACTTTGAGAGAGAAAATTAGGGTTAGCTCCACCAAAAGGGTGTGTTTTGCTTTTTGAGTTTGTGGAGTTGATGAACTGAAACCTATTGTAATCATTCCTCTTTGTGTTACCTCTGTAATCCATATTTCAATCCAATGAAATCTGAGGTTTTGATTACTTGATTTTGCAACTCTCTCTCTCTCTCTGTTCATGTTGAATATCTAGGGTTTTGGCATATCTTTTGATTGGTTTTACAAGATAGCATGAAACTTCATATCTAGAATCGTTTTGGTATTGCTATTACTTCCTCAAAGTTTCATGCTCTAAGGATCTGAGAATCTCGCTTATCTTTGGTTTTGGTCTTTCTTGCCCCTTCTTCAAGAAATCCGTTTTTGGTTCGATTATTGAATCTTTGGTTGCGATTCTTCTCCATAAGGTCAAGATGGTGTTTAGGATGATGTCTTGTAAAACTTGACCTGAGAAGAGCATTCAAGATTAAGTAGTTTGGATTTTTGGGCAAAAACCCGAGCGTTCTGTTCTTTGGTCAGGATAATCGGAGCTTCCGATTTTATGCAGCGGAAGTTCCGCAAGCTGCGGAACTTCCGCAATATACACATGGAACTACATAGCGGAACTTCCGCAATCTCGCCCGAACTTCCGATTTCGGAAGAACGACTGAAACTTGTTTTTGTTATTTGATCTTGCTTCATTTACTTTCTTTAGATCTTCAGAGATCTTGGTAGGCTGGTTTTAAATACAGTGAAGGGGAGTATTAAATTTTTAGGCACCATTCACCCCCCCTCTGTTGCCATTTCGGTCCTTCATAAGGAAAACCAAAATGGAAGCTTCAAGAGGGTTTTACATCTCCCCCCTTCTATTTATAGGAGAGGACTAGGGTTTCACTTTTGGGACCCACTCACACATGGGACCCACACTCAACATAACCATTGAAGCAATCGCCTGCTTCACCACGTGTAGGTTGATCAGCGGTTCTCATCACGTCGCCAAGCCTCTCTTGTCCGAATCCCATCGGAACCTCCCAGAGACTCGTACCGACTTCCGTACCGCCTGATCCAACCAGCTGCACCGAACAACCCGTTCGATCCATCTTGTCCATTCTGCACCATGCTTGTGTCACATGACCTCACCCGGTATCCATGATCGTTCTGGACCTCAGCTCTCCAAGCTTAGTCCCGATCCACTCACCGTTGACGTCGTTGACCTGCAAGCCACCTGCACAGCAATAGACAAACAAACCGTTTCCGGGAACAAGTTCTTCACAACTTGACCCACGTTAGTTCCGCAATGCAATATACATCAATAAAGCATTGACAACCATACATAAAACACAATCAAAACACATCAATGCAAACTTGGCTAACCTCCAAGTCAATACCGGTATGACTGCCCCACAAGGCCGGTCCGACCGATTTCAGGCCGGTCGGACCGCTCCCACAACGGCGGTCGGAACGGTAAAAAAGACTTAGCCAAAATTCCAGCTTGAAAATCCGAAACCTTCTGAAATTTTCAACTCAATAGAACTTTGTTGGGAGCTCCAAAATGATGCAACCACATCCAGAGACTCCCTCACTGCTGCACAACCTATTTTTGGCTTAGCTCCAAAGCCACTTTTCAACCTGCACGGTCGGACCGGCCACCATGGCCGGTCGGACCTCTCCACGGGCGGTCTGACCGCCCCACACCACCGGTCAGACCGCCTGTGGTCTGACAGCTTGAAGCAAACCCCGAAAATGCGAGATTTTGCAAACCAACAAAGTCATTGCCAATTGACTCATCATTCTGAGATCGTGCACATATCCTCACGATATCCACACATAACTTATGCAGCTGTGTGAATAACTTGTTTAGACTGTGTGTCTTTGTGAAATCAAATGATAAATTAATATTATCTTATTTGTTTTGAATTATGCTTTCAATCTATTATTCATATTCAATTGCAAATGTTGCATTTCTGCAAAAAGAACCACAGAAGTCATTCCTTTTGAATAAGCCATCATTTATAAATTACATTCTGTGGTATGACTTGCAAGTACGGTTGTGTACTCATTCTTGCTTCAAACAATCAATAGAAGTAGAGGAGTCTTCGCCTGCATTCGAGGAGGAGTTCTACGAAGGTGTCGATCGTTAGCGTCTTGATCCCAGTTCAGTTGCCTATGGTGAATTGATGGGATTCCGCTGGAGTTTATTTTCATTCCGCTGCTGCTATTTTATCTATTGTCAGCCCTGCATGGCTTGATAAATGTAAACTCGACCATAAGGTCAAAATCATTATTTGCTATTCAAATTAGTCGTTTATTATATTAATCGTCTTGTGTGGATCCATATTCATCTATGTTGACACTGTGTGCACTAGCGTGATACTGGACTAGTGCAGAATACATAGAGGGTCCAGAATTGCATTTTTGGGTCCCGACACGGAGGTAGCACGAGAGTTGGTGATGTGGTAATTCCGCCCGAGTCAATTAAGGACCAAATCTTGTGATTACCTCCGGAGCACTAATAGTGCAACCATAAGTCTATAATGACCTGGCCAACTAATTTAGCGAGTCGTGATGCTATTGTCATATTGTAGGCAGTTTGGGTCAGATTGTTGGACCTGGACTGTAGGAGGGCACATCATTGTATACACACGCCTAGAGCATTATGATGGTACTAAGTCAGGATCTATCTGCTCCCTCAACGGTGGTTTCTTTGGAGTTAATGTTGTTCACACGCCTGAAGATCGAGCCATTGGATGGTGTAGACGTAGTATTATGGCGAGTTTTTGTAAAGATCTTGTTATGATCGTCTTAGCCGCATGCCTAAGGAATCATGTCATGACTGACATTATAAGTTGATCATATCTTATAGGTAAAATTGTACAACCTCTACAGAGTAAAAATTGCTTGGACAGTTGTGCCCACGGTCATGGGTGATGCACGAGAACTTGCTTGATTAATCTATGTTTTATAAAAACCATTTATGGGTGAGATAGAAATGTCAGGTGGATGTAGCCTTGAAAATGTCAGGTGGAGGTAGTTCTGAAAATTTTATAGCATGGGGTGAATGGAACCGTTATCTACTCATGGGTGGATGGAACCTTCGGAAACTATTTTCCGCTAGCATGTGGATGGAACATTCGCTAGTATTATACAACACTACTCAATTTCATTAAAATGGGTTTATTCGAAATGCTAGGTCTTAGGACTTGTTTACTACTGAATCTATTTCAGTTATGGCTTTATGCAAATAAAAGAACCTCAAGTCTTTATTTTGATCAGTCTTGTATGTATTATAATTGTATTCTATGTGTTGGCTTACGGAGTATGGTTGTATACTCTCTTGTTCGTTATTATCATTCAGTGAGTGAAAAGGAAGAAGGCTCTACGGGGCGGGCGCTTGATCGTGTTCGACAAGACTGAAAATCGAGGAGACTAAGAACTAAATCGCGAGCCCCAATCGATTCTGTGAGCGTATCCTAAGAGTCCCAGTCGATATTTAAGGTACTTGGTCTGGTACGCCCATGTTTAGTCAAATGACCGTACGACCTATTTACATATTATTTAATGTTAGGCAATAGCTTCACGTTTGCTAGATATGTATTTGAGATTCAATGATGTACCTATGTGTACTACCTACTAATTCAAGGACTAATGCTGATATTGAGCTCTGCATTTCTAATCAACCGGACACAGCAGAGCAGCAAGATATCTCGTTGTCTTCAGAAACTGACAAACGCCCTTCGTTCACAAGTTACACTTGTGGAAGAGCTGTCAAGATGTATACAAGAGATAATAACCGAGTAACATCATAAGCTTACAGATAGTGACATGTACAGAAATCATGCACTGACATTTTCACCGAAAATGAGTGTGGTTTACTGGTTCAGGGTGGATATTGAGTCAGATACTCGTCTTACCGAGTTTTTTTTAATTGATACAGTCTAATTTAATATTATTTTATTTATAATTTAAAAATATTTTTAGAACCGAACTAACGACCCGAACCGGAACGAAATGAACTTTTTTTTCCCACCTCTCCTGTGCTCCCTCGGTGAGTCGGTGTTCCTCGGTCGGCCCAGTGGCGGGTCCATAAATTTTGGCATGGGTTTGCAAATTTACTACGAAACATGAGAAAAAACTAGTTTTAATAGCATTTGTTGAACATAATTTAGTTACTTGGAGCTACCAAAGGAAAATAGCTGCGCAACCACATCAGAGTGAGGTTTCCTTTAGCTCATGGGAGGAGGTCAAGTTAAGAGGATTCGACCAACGATTCCAAACACCACTAACATCATTTCTCACCTTACCTTAAGCCCTATCCACTCCATCTTTAACACATAGGCCTGCGTGGCCGAGCTACAAGACCGTCGCGTTTTGAGTGCAGAAAATCTTAACTCGCGCAAACTTTAGATCTCCAACGCAGGAACGAACCAAAGAACTTGCAAAGAGCGTCAAGGTCACAGAGAAAGGAGATTGCCGTTTGATTCCACTGTTGCTTTTGAAGAAAAAACCGTCACCTTTGAAGCCAAAGAATACATGTCTGAACTTGCAAGAGTTCGTACGTACTAGTCTGAAGTCTGATTGGCCAGATCATGAAGATTAGAGCCGTGTCTTCGTGCAGAAAACCTCTGTTGTCAATGGTGATTTGGGCTGAAAATATGCATGCAGTATGACCGTAACGGTAATTCGATAAGGTTTTCTCTAACATGATTAAATAGCATTCGAGTTTGACATACACCATCCAAATCTGATTAGTACAATACAAACACGGCATGGGGTTTTCATGGAGTGATGTTGCACACTGATTACATCAAAAGACGAACATTTAGTACATGTTGTAGTATAGTTATAGTGCCTTTTTCTTTTCAGAGAGTTAATACTGCATTTCAGTTGATTGCTTTCAGAGAAATTTTGCAGCGAAATAACGCCAGGGAATCTCTTCGCCATGCGTTTCTTCGGAGACAGGCAAGGGAATCGTGTCTGTCCGGCAGCTCCCATCTTCCGGCGTCAAATCGTGCCCCCCAAAGCCGGCGACCCCGGCCGGACAGCGAATCCGCCGGCCGTTGGAACACGATCGCCCCGTCGCCGTTGGAACCCCCACTCCGTCACGCACGCAGCGCATCGCATCGCAGAGAGGACAATAATAGCGCGTCGCTCCGCGTTGTGGGCGAGCGTGCGGGGGCCCACGCTTACGCGCGCGCACTGCATTCGGTTGGGATGCTTTGGATTGGATCGACTCGACTCGACAGTCGACACGCAGGAGAGGATAAGTAGATATGGATGTACGGGCATACGGAGGCCTAGTCGAGAGGTCGATCCGTGACCGTAAGAAAGGCGGCGAGTGATACTTACTGAGATATACAGAGAAGGCTGAAAATTGTGCATTAGACACGCGGGCACACGGCTCATCCCTTTGATGGCTAGCGTGACAGTACATGCACGATCTGATCTGGTGAGAGCGAATTGTTTAACCATCAAATATTACATGTCTATTCACTACGAGCTTGCGCGCGCGTGTGTGAAGAGAGATGAGAGCGAATTGTTTAACCGTGAAGTAGTAGCCGTAAAGGGTGACATATGTACGTATAACTAACGAGTTGTCCGTACATTACAACGTATATATCATCAAACGTGATCATAAACCATACAATAAATATGTTTTTTTATCTTACACACATAGCAAGTGCCAAAACAAAATCTACACACATAAGTAGCAATGTCCGCAATCTAAGGGATATAAATTTCTGAATATGTAATCAGGTAAGTTAATTCTAGAACCAAGGGTTATAACCATGAAACAAGAGCTTTAATTATTGTACTAAAAAGAAATCGATACCAATGTCTAGCTCTTACCATCTCTTCATGTACCGTAGTTTACATAAGGGCTCTAACCCAATACATTTCATCAATCATCATTGTACAAGAAATATTGTATCTGTAGTCTAAAAAATAACTCTCCACGAGACCTCAACTGAATCCCGTGTGCTACAGGTCTACAATTCCAGAAGCAATCAGGCAAATTAACTCCAAAACCAAGGCAAAAATAATAATTCTCTGTTGGATGCTTTCCTAAAAAAAACATAAATACTTGAGCGTGAGTTCAGGACTCAACAAAGTACAATTAAGACAATAGAACAAATCTTATAAATAAACTTTACTTTTATCCCAATCATTCATCCAGAATAATAACTCAATAATTCAACTATCATTATCATGCAATGCAAATACCACAAATGCACATACTTTTCTCTTTTGCATACACTACTACAGAAAAGTACATCACAGACAGTTCGGAACCGTCATCACAGACGGTTTTTGAACCGTCTGAATTTTTATGTCTGTGATAACAGTTGGTTATCACATACGATTTTTAGTTGAAACCATCTGTGAAAGGACACTATCACAGACGGTTTCAACTAAAAACCGTCTGTGTTCTTTTGTCGGATATCACAGACGGTTTGTAAATAGAACCGTCTATGATATACGCGTATCACATACGGTTGTGGGTTGAAATCGTCTGTGATAGTGCCCCTTCATAGACGGTTTCAACTAAAAATTGTCTTTGTTGAGCCTTATCAAAGACGGTTCAACCAAGACCCGTATGTGATACGCGTATATCAAAGATAGTTTTTTGTTGAAATCGTCTAACCAAAAACCGCCTATGATAGTTCATTTATACCTAATTAATTTTTTTTATTTTCGGCTAGTCTCAGGAATTGCTAGCCATGCCCTCTGAAAACTAGCAAGCTAACAGAAATCAAATACATCACACGGATGAATCAATTGTTGACACAACTCAAAGTGATCATTTAAAACTCAAAATCAATTACAAAAGATTATGCTATATACTGTCGCTAGATTTACAATTGAATTACAACTACTCAAAATGATCAATTACAATTGAATCAATATTTTTAAGGTCCTTCAGTGGTGTCGACGGAGTGAAACTCTCCGTCGGCATTAATGATCTCCATCTTGATGAAGGCGCAAAGCGTCTCGAATCTCCGAGACCGCAAAGCGTCTCTCGAATCTCCTAGACCTCTTTCATAGCGAGTGCATCTAAATTTATGGTCAAGTCCTGTCGCTAGCGGGAGTAAAGTAGTAAGTATATATATTTATTTATTTATATTTATATTTATATTTAGAAAATAATTATTGCGAGATTGACAAACCTTGGGATCCTTCATCTTAGCACTAACCAATTGCCGCATATGATGACAAATGTAGAATGCACATAGGTGATCTTGTTTTTACTAGCGACACTGTATAAATAGAATTGCATATGTAGGTACAGTCGTTCGAGACGCATTATTACGAAGTATGATATAGCATTATTGTGTTGTAGCGCGTACCGAAAATCACGTCCTGTGTTGTATTGTGGCGCTAGATCCTTTGTATAGCCCTCCCTTTGCAACATAGTTGATGAACGACCTACATAATTCTAAAAAGTTATCCTCGACCATTTTAAAAGAAGGAAGACTATAATAGAGTTATGTATGGAGGAAATGAGCATACCTGTCGAGTATTTCTTTCAGAAGGGTGAAGTCGTGGTTTTTATTTAGTAGGGAATCAAGGTATATTACATTGTTCCTCTTTGGTATAAGGACTAATAAGATCCAATGGAACCTACTCATATATGTTGCTATAGTCATAAACCAAAGCTCATGATGCGTATAAAGTACAAATAAAATTTGTAAAGCAAGTGGTGAAGCACTTACTTCTGGTTGTACGGCACCATTATGTAGTCTTTGTCGTCCTAAGCAAGCAATCCCGTCGTTATGTTTTTGACGACGTAGGATACGTCTTCGTTAATGGTTTGCTCAGAGATGATGTGTGGGTCGAGGAAACCCACTAGTTCGTTCCGTCGATGGACATGAGTATAGAACTTGATTGTACACACTTACAGTGTCCAACATCATAGAAGTGAGGCGTCGAGGGCAGCGAAGTTGAATAGGTCGAATAAGTCGTCGAAACCCACGACGAAGTGGCCCGGCTCATGGTAGAAATGCTCCTTCGTGTATCTGATGGTTATTCCAGTATCGCACCCCTTCTGTTGGGTCTTCAACATGTACCAGACATGCAAAGTCTGACAAGCTACTCCAGCGCGTGCTAGCACTGTGTCGGGGGCCAATGGACTTTCGAGTGAGTATTTCCTGGGCTTGGGAGGCGCCTTAATATTCTTCGATTTTGATTTGGCCTTAACAAGTTGCCTACGGCACATCTTCCCATGATACAACTTAGGAACTGATACAGTGACACGCTTTTCTTGTTCCTTCAACGTCTTCTCCACGGTAACTGATGAGGCGGCCTTCTGAAGCGAAGGATGAGGTGGAGTCATCGAGGGTCCTGTTGGAGAGGCATGATCGTGTCGACATTGCGGCACTACATGGTCCAGGGCGATGTCCTTTTTGGGTCACTGGATAAAAGTGTATATGGCATCCCCTAGTGTTTTGATGTCTTCGTTCGGGCGAATCTCCATCGGGATGGCCATGAAATTGCCATGTACCATGTCCACCTGGACCCTGGCGTAACCCTACGCCAGCTGGGCACCATGCTGCACTGCCACTTCCTGGTATGGATACACCATCCCCTGATCAGCCTCAATAGGAATGGACTCAACCATCCTCACTTGGAGCTTACAGGGCGTCGGCTCCTACAAAACGATACACAATTAGCTAAGATGTCCTATAGGTCTATCTTTGGAGCATTCCAGAGATGTACATTACCTTGATGGCGTCGATAGGTAATATGACGTCGTCATGTCTAGAATTATGTGTGGACGCGATGCTACTCCGATGTTGAGGAGGACTGGCTCCCAAAATAACAGGGGCAGCTTGCGACTAGTTCAGGAGTTGATTTATTTGATCCTGCAATTTTGTTATCTGTTCTTGAAATTTTTCAGTAAGCACTTGTTCCAATCGGGCGTCGTGCTCGTCCTTAGATCTCTTCCTACTCCTGTACGTATCAAAGTCGTGTCGGAATCCATCTCTCCAAAGTATGTAAAGCCCAACGCCTCGCGTGCGACCCGGGTGCTCCTTGTTTCCCAGGGCCGTAGATAGTAGATCCTTCTCCCTGTGCGCTTCGAAGGAACCTTCGGAACATGCGGAAGTCAATGCTTCCTACAAGATTTCACCATGTTATTATAGACACTATGAAGTTATGGATTTATTAACAACTACGTAGTTCGACATATTTACCAGACGTTGGGACGCTACCTTGTCTGCCGGGTTTGTGAAAGAGATGTTACCCGAAAACATGGTCGATGCCCTCGCTCTTAACCAAACTCGAGCGCTTTTGTCCTCCGCCGCCCATTGCATGGTTTTACCCGCATACCTAGCGGTGCCGAGTTTGTGGAGGTGGGTGTTTTGTGCCTGGAGAGCTTTGTGCACCGCACTTTGCTTCTAAAATTCGGCCGTCGTCTTCATCCGCACAAAGGCGTCCCATATATCCCTCAACAAGAAATGAGATAATTTGTGAAGGGCGTTCGACCCGTGTTCATGTACTTTGTGACAAGCGTGCTCTTGAAGATCATCCACGCGTGCCCCATCGCGAGCAATGCTTGCCGTTGCACGCGTGCTTGGTCTGCTTCTGGGATAACGAACGAGCATGAAATTTCAGTCCATAGCTGGCCTCTCTCTACATCCGTCAGAGACTTCCAACTTGGTGTGGTGATGGGACCCTTTCCCTTCCAAGTACCCCGCAGATGGTCTGGAATCTCACCGCTGCTTTCTTGGGACTCAGAGGGATCCCAGCGTCACTGACCTCCATGATAGTCATTCGGCCCGCGGGCAATTTTGATATTCCTCTGCCATCTCGCTTACGTACCACTTTGATCGGAGATCCAGACGCATTCGGCAACGTCGATGATGGCGGCGAAGACGGTACCTCTGCCATCTCGCTTACTTGCAATCTATATAAGTTACATACGCAATGAACTAAAATTTCATGGATTGCAAGTTGATATCCATAATATTTAAAGAAAGATACAAACATAATACCAAAACAAACATAATACCAAAAAACTATTATAACTACTTATAATGCCACGGATTGCACTTGACAAAGAAGTCTTACTCAGCAAACAACATCAGATATATGTAACATT
Source organism: Hsuehochloa calcarea (assembly GCA_036346395.1). NCBI lineage: Eukaryota > Viridiplantae > Streptophyta > Magnoliopsida > Poales > Poaceae > Hsuehochloa > Hsuehochloa calcarea. The sequence continues at coordinate 37,855,067 of CM070604.1, read as the reverse complement.
TAAAAAAACTGTGGAAAATTCGAGGTATTTTCTTATAAATATGCCATGTTAGCATATTTATTAACAAGCACCCTTGAACGACAGTAGTAGGGTTGTGCAACTTAAAGTCCAACGTTGAGCATATTTTATTCCTATTTTCCAACAAAATAAAAATTGACAACTTTAAAGTTGCTACATGGGAGCAATCAATAACCATACAAAGGACGGAATAAAATTAATAGAACAAGGACAGTAGGTTATTATAGCACACAGAACAGATCAAGGTATACACAAAAAGACTATAGTAAATCACAAATCTCTAATTCTTTTCACTACAGAACAAATCAAGGTATTCATAATTGACCTCCAATTTGCCTAAATAATTTACTTTTACTAGAGACCCTAATTGATATAGTCTATTCATCATCCTTTAGTATACAAAGCTGCACGTATGTACATACTTCTAGCATTTTCTAATTAACCTTAATGATTCATATACTATCATGGACTATTCATCTGAGCCAACTATTTAGTTAAATTCTAGCTATTTCCAATTATCTATTAACTAATCTAATGGCTAATTGCTAGCTATACCTCTATTTGCCTGTCTTGCCTAACTTATGAACTGACTCAATTATCCTTGCCTTTGCTCACTAGATGATGACACCCTACTAGAAATCGTGGTCGGGGAGAAGGGGCGTCGGAGAGCAGCAGGGGCGTCGAGGGCGTCAGGGTCGCGGAGAAGGGGCGTTAGGGAGGCGGGGAGTACAGCAGGGGCGTCGAGGTTGAGGAGGCCGGGAGTACCAGGGGCGTCAGCGTCGGGGAGGCGGGGAGTAGCAGGTCAATGTCGGGGAGGATGCTTCAGCGGCTGGGGAGGTGAAGGGGCGAGAGTAAGGAGAGTGACGAGTTAAGGGTGCTCAAACCCTATCGATTCCTCTTAAATAAAAGGATATCACAGACAGTTCTACTATGGAACCGTCTGTGACAAGTCATTACAGACAGTTCCATAAAAGAACCGTCTGTGATATGTGATTTATGGTTTCTCTTAGAAGTCATCATAGACTGTTCCGTAACAGAACAGTCTGTGATATAAAAATATCACAGACGGTTCCATAACAAAACCGTATGTGATATTTTCATATCACAGACGGTTCTATTATGGAACCATCTGTGATGACTTATCACAGAAACCCTAAACCATCATATCAAAGACGGTTCTGTTTATATCACAGACGGTTCCAAAACAAAACCGTCTTTGATATGAAATATCACAGACGGTTCCATAAATAAACTGTCTGTGATGACTTAGCACAGAAACCCTAAACCCTCATATCACAGACGGTTCCATAACCGAACCGTCTATGATATAGTCCAAAATGGAACCGTCTGTGATGACTAATCATAGAAACCCTAACTGTTATATCACAGATGGTTCTGTTACGGAAACCCTAACTATCATATCACAGACGGTTCATTTATGGAACCGTCTGTGATAACTTCCTAACACAACTCCAAATCATTTGACTGAAAATTCATTTGTCTTAAAAAATTCATATCTAATACAACTCAACTCCAAATCAAGTGAAACCAATTTTGATACCCCATATTACAATGAAGTCCACATTAACATCAATATCAGAGATGATAAGTCCATAACACATGACAATTCCACGTTAACATCAAATTACAATGGAATAAATTCTTAATTAAAATATAGCCCTTCATGATGATCGACGTGCATATATAGCTAGCTTCTTCACTGGGTTCTTCTCGAGCCTGATATCGTCTTCGAAAGGAGGCAACTCATTAAATTGATTATACTCTTTCTCATCCGCGACATTCTCAACTCCGATAATCCTTCTTTTTCCATGAAGAACTACGTGGCGGTTCTTATTTGCCGGGTCCGTTACATAAAAAACGTGAACAACATGCTTAGCGAGTACGAATGGTTCGTCCTTATATCCGACATATTTGAGGTCCACAGTAGTGATGTCGTACTTGTCGACCTTCACGCCCTACGAAAGTTTAACCCAATTGCATTGAAATAGGGGGATCTTGAAAAGTACGTAGTCGAGCTCCCAGATCTCCTCTACGAACCCATAGTAGGAGTTCAACTCACGTGCCCCAACGGTATTGAAATGCTCGTGAAACGCATCTATGCGGACACCGCTGTTCTGGACTGTGCTCCTCCTATCCTGAGCTGCCGTATAAAATATGTACTCATTTATATCGTATCTTTGCCATGTCACAATCCTAATTTTTGGCCCTTTTACAAACCATAGCAGTGTATCATCACTTGATGACCTCCTTGTGAATCACAACTTTAACCATTCGTTGAACCGACTGTTGTACTCCCTTGTGATCCAAACCTCCGACCGGTTTGGACTCTGTTGGCGTACCATGTCTTTGTGCTCGTCGATGTGCGGGGACACTTGGGTCATGTATTGCAAGACCGTCAAATGGGCTTATGCGTATGTATCTAGATCGGGAGTGATTGCTTTCCTTCCGATGGTCCCGATACCCTCCAGTCTCCCCTCATCACGAGATAGAGGCACACCTATCGGTTCCACCTGAGCCATGTAGTCGACGCAGAACTCAATGATTTCTTCGGTTGCATAACCTTCGATGATGCTGCCCTCCGGCTGAGATCGATGTCGTACGTAGGACTTGAGAATTCTCATGTATCTCTCGAATGGATGCATATGACGTAGGAACATAGGGCCGCATATCTTTATCTCTTTCACATGGTGAACAATGAGATGGACCATGATATCGAAAAATGACGGAGGGAAATACATCTCAAGATGACATAGAGTCATCACCACCTCGGCCTGCAAAGCATCTAGTCCTTCAGGATCGATGACCTTCTGAGCAATTGAGTTAAAGAAATAACACAGCCTAAAGATTGCCACTCGGACCTTGTTCGGCAAGATACTCCTAATTGCAACAGGAAGCATTTGTGTCATCAGCACATGACAATCATGAGACTTCATACCAATTAATTTCCAATCTTCCATGGAAATAAGTTTCTTAATATTGGTGGAGTAACCGGACAGAACTTTCACACAATGCAAGCTTTGGCACAGTTCATTTCTCTTGGCCTTGGACAAAGTGTAGCAAGCTGGGGGAAGGTACGTTTGTCCTTTATCGGTCTCTTTTGGTGCTAACTCGGTCCTTATGTTCATATCAACCAAGTCACACCGTGTGTTAATACCATCGTTTGTTTTGCTACTAATGTTCAGTAAGAGATCAATCAAGATATCACATACATTCTTCTCCACGTGCATGACGTCGATGCAGTGGCGAACTTCTAAGTGCTCCCAATAAGGCAAGTCCTAAAAAATTGACCGCTTCTTCCAAATATTTTTTTGACGGGTCCTTAATTTACATCCCTTCCCAAGCACAACATCGATATCTTTAACCACATCATAGACCTGTTTTGTAATAGTGATATACCGAACATGCGGAGTATGCATCCATCGATGCATACCCATGTCTGTACCTTTTAGCACAGGGACCTCAAGTCTACACTCCACGAGTGTGGAGACCTCATGCCCGTCTAAAACATGACGGGATATCAATTATATCAACACTTGGCTACCATGTAGTCCAATACTCAAGGATTGTATAATGATGCACATGAGCCACTACACTTAATCAACATATGTATATAACAACAGCTGTAGGACTATGAATAAGATTCACACTCACAAAGCATATCATTCCATGAATTTTAATCAACATATGCATGTTACATCAACGATAAGGCTATGAAATAGTATTTACAATTGCAAAGTATTAATGTTCCATGAATACCAATCAACATATTCTATCCACTATTGTACTTGCCTCAACCGTGTGGAGTAGGATGACGGGAAGAGGGTGATATCCCTGGATTCACACCCTTACCTGAACAATCAATAACCACGCAAGAGGACATTTCAGAGCATACAACATTATATATATATATATATATAATTACATAACCACCTACGCTCCCTAGCGCAACCTAAAACATCGTTTCCAATGAACATCGTTCTATCTCAAAACAGGGTAGTCCTCTTCCAAAAATTGTATCTTTTCTTCTGTTTATCCAAAAATGGTGTTCTTATACTTTTTGGAAAGCGTACAAAATTACCCACATTAATCTAGTTGGTCAGATTCCCTGATTTTGTCATTTACTATTATTACTAAACAACTTAATACGACTGCCAGAACCTGGCAGATATTCTGGACAACAGAGCTAAAATATTCACAACTTTCAGTACGTTTATCCAAAAATTACGTTCATTAGCTCTCTCAAAATTTTCTGAAATTACCTACAGTATTCATGTTAGTGAGGTTTTCTAATTATTTCGTTGACTAATTATTATCATCTAATCAATACAACCTACCAGAATCTTGACAGAACCTCTGGACAATGGTGTGGTAAAATCCACAACTTAAGATCATCAGGAGTTAACTTTCTAATGTGCTACTAAACCAGAAATCACTGAGAGGCTAATATTTTCCTCGAAAATTTGATGGGAGACTGAAGACTTGCATGTAGAGAAAAAATAAATGGTATACATAGAAGTGACTATGAGTGATGAAATAACAGTATAAACGGTGAGCTCGGATACCATTGTTGCAACCAATGAGCGCAGGGGATTATCTGACCGATCGTCACCATTTGTGTACCCATTTATGAACTGAAAGCTTATTGGCACAATCATCTGCATAAAAATTAGTTAGAATCTGTTTCTGGTGGCATGCTAATCATCACTGCAATACTTTCTTGTGCCAGTAGAGGCCCTCCATCTAGGCCCTTAAGTCGATCTTGGCAAGATAAGCACATTGCTATGCAAATATGAAATTGCATCATGTACAATTTAGTTTCATGTAAAACTCACCTTTAGGGATTAACGTCGATCCTAGGATGTTAACAAACTGACATGACTGCTAATAATCAACAATATCTTTTGTCAAGAAACATGTTGGAATGCCAACATGACCTCCATCTAGATCACCTGCTATCAGAAATAGACCATCGAGGTTCCCGCTAGGCTATCACAAAACCAAAAATTGATAACTGACTACACAAAGCTATCCTAGCGTATTTGTCATAGTTGTAAGCAATTGCTCAAATTAATACCATGAATACTAGACAACGGTTTTGTCGGCTCACGTTGGCTAGGGACAAGGCAAGAAACAAATGTTTTCATCGTCAAGCACTATCAATTCGGAAGGGATGATGGTTGTGGACACGGCAAGAATATGTAAACCCATGACTCCATGAGACTGGAGGTCTGGTTACGGGCTGAACTCGGAGGCATCGACCCGGCGTCCACATGAATCCACCAAGCTCTTACTATGCAAGCTGTTAATAGCGAATTGGCAGTGGCCCTCTAAGCTAGCTGTAGGTGATGGTACCCACGCCCCGCAGCTGATGACAAGAGTAAGCACATCTGACTAAACTTGCAGCATATAGAAAAATTAGCGTTGTGTACAAAATGACAGAAAATACATCTCCGACTGGGATATCACAGCACAGCGGGGTTTGGGGGGAGAGTTTTTCTCATTTAGCATGTTTTAAAAACAAAATAGGAAAACTATCCTTATAAACGAAATTACAAAAAAAAAATATATCCTTAATTGCGATTGCGGCACGTAGCATATCACAGTATCAGTTAGCGGCAGGTACGCATACCAGTATGGTATGCGCACGTATCTGCCGTTGACTGGGACCAAAGTAGATTAGAATGCAGCACGTCGTCTAGAACCATGCTATGTGGTCTGCTGCGGTTTCAACCAGCGGTATATGACTTTCCACGGTAAAAATGGTATTTTTGTGGTTTCATTCGTACGAGACTATTGCTGTTTCCTTTGAAAACTCGCTAATTTAGGCCAAGACTCCGACGGGGGCGTGCGCGTGTCGACCGCGCGCTGGACGGCCCGCTATTACCACCGTTCCTGCGTCGCCACCCTCGCCCGCAGCACGCCACGGCATGATTCGACAAAACCGACGCCTCGGCACGGGCGGGCCAGCAGTTTCTGCGCTCGGGTGGAGTCGCCGTACGTGTTATCGACCTAGCATCGACTAGACGGCTAGGCTACTCTTGCGGGTGTGCACCGCGCGCGCTTTCTCCTGTAACACTAGCACGGGAGCACCTTGTTGTGTTTCCCGGTCCGTGCGTCTGTCTGTGCATATGATGATTGAGGTAGAGGAAGTCGTCGTTGCCCATTATCCACGCACCACGCTGGCTGAGGGGGCCTCTCCGCTGCCTGCACACGCTAGAATCGACGAACCTTCGCTTTTGAGCACGTAGAGATCAGGGGTGAACAGTAACTAGAGAGGTCGTGGAATTGTTTTCTTAGATGTATAATATTCGGGTTCTGGTGTGTTGTATAAGTGCCGGTTTTAGCAAATATTCATAATTAATTTAAGCAATATTAATGAAGATTGTGTAGAGGTCCGGTGTGGAGTTAAGGTTGGAGCTCATCTACCCAGAGCGGGAAAGTGTCTGAGGTGTTTGTGGTGTTTGGCTTAGTTTGTGAAGCCGGTCCAATTAATTTGGGCTTACCTCAACGTGGATTAGTGAAGATCGGCAAGTCTCTGAACACCACGGTAAAAAATCATCGTGGTTTGTTTTCTAGTGATTTACTTTGTATAATTTATATTTCTATAATTAAAATTGCTTACATGTCTTTGTATATTTGCTATCATTGACACAGTCTTATATTATTGGAGCACTTAGTGAGACTAGTTGTTTTAGGCTTTAATTGTGCAAAACCAATTTGACTTACTCTCCGTATTAGAAATTGATTTTAACCCAAAAGTTTTTAAAACCTCATATTCAAACACCCCCATCTGCTCTCTAGTCAGCCTCCTCGATCTTACAAATAGAACCAATCGAATGCGCACAACATGGAGGCTTAGAGCTCACCTCCGACGGCACCGAGGGGTAAGCACGGTGGCACGGGAGGTCCAAGAGCACAAAGCCGAAGCCGAAACCCAACGGAGGGAATCAAATTTGGGGAAAAGCTCACTGGATTTTCGGGTTCAAAGAAAAGACTAGAGGAGCCTGGCCTTTGAAGAGAAGAAGGAGATGAGCTACATTGCCACCGCCAACGGCCCACGCGCAACGCACCCGAGCCGCCTGCACCGTCGCCACCAGGCCGCACGGTCGCTCGGTTCGGGTCGGAGACAACCAACCTTATCCTCCCCCATCTCAATGACAGGTGGGCCTCACAATTTTTCTTTTCTTTTTTATTCTATTTTTCTTTTCTCAAATAAGAAATTACTAAATAACACTTAATTAACAACATGGTGCACAACTACTAAGGCTACTGAACAGTCAGTTGGTGTCTCAGTGGATTTTACTACTACGAGATACGTTTAGCCTTCGTTCTTCTAGATCTAGATGATACTACATTGCTTTTCTTCCTCTGGTTTCCGCCATGATCCCAGCTTGTTTGACTTTTCTTTTACCTGAAAACCTAGGAATTGGTGTGGCAGGTGTGACTGTTGGTGCCACGCTTTGTGTGGCATGCCAATGAACTTTAAAATCTAAAAAGTCTAGTTCAAGAAATACCATCGTGTAATTGACCCAATTTTCCCAAATATATTCACAAAAATGCAACCGCAGTGTAGTATGGTTTTTCTGTATTAACGCTTATAGTCTGATTAACCTATAGTCCTTCGGTTTCAAACTAAATCTGAACAACTTTGTTAATATCAAGCAATGGCTTTTGGAACTACTTGTACAGATGACCGAGACTGAAGGTACTATTTTCAGTCACTGTTTGGCATATTTGGGAAGCTCGCAATGATACTAGGAACGGTGAGATGATGTCCCATCATCAGCAAATGGCTGAGAAAATTAAAGCATATGTGCAGATGATCCGGCCTTTCAGTTCCAAAATGGATTCCACCGCCGGCGGAGTGGGTGATGGTCAATGTTGATGCTGCTATTTTTTCTGAATCTGAGCAAACGGGGTTGGGTCTTGTGATCAGAAATCACACCGGAGAATGCCTGGTTGCCCACAACCGGCTCATTGATGCGGTTACAGGCCTGGAAATGGCGGAAGCAGTGGCAGCTAGAGCTGCTATTCGCTTTGCGTTGGATGAAGGCTTCCCAGAAGTTCATTCTGGCCTCGGACTCCCAAAACCTAGTGCGTAAATTGAATGACTCTTCGACGAGCAGGTCGCCGATCGGAGCAATCGTCCACGAGACCACTGTTAGAGATATATCTGTGTTAGAGTAGGACTCTGATTTATTTTGATTTCCTTATCTGTAACATGTATCTGTATATATATAGACCCATTGGCCTCCTGATAATATATGCAACAATCATAACATGGTATCAGAGCTTACCTAAGGGCCGCTTCGCTTATTGCCTGGAAGACGAAGAAACAGACTGCAGTATCTCGTTCGAGTGCAGAGGCTGAGTTGCGAGTCATGGCTCTCTTGACAGCAGAGATTACTTGGCTACGGTGGTTACTTGAGGATTTTGGTGTTTCTGTTACTACACCGACTCCTCTCTTATCAGACAGTACAGGTGCTATCAGTATTGTCCGTGACCCTGTGAAGCATGAGCTCACCAAGCATATTGGTGTTGATGCTTCCTTCATGAGGTCTTGTGTGCATGATCAGATGATTGCTCTTCAGTATGTGCCTTCAGAGCTTCAGATAGCGTATTTCTTCACGAAGGTCCAGACTCGAGCACAGCACGGCTTCTACCTCTCCAAACTCAGTGTTGTTGATCCACCATGAGTTTGAGGGGGGTGTTAGAGATATATCTGTTGATACTGATCCACCTAGTTGATTAAATGAATCCTGATTGTTGGCCCAATCTTTCACGGTACACTCGAAGATCAGTAGCAATCTCACAAACCAATTCGGTGAATTGAATTGTAAGAAAATCAATATACTCCCAAACCAATCTAATAGATTGAATTGCAAGTAGTAGCGTTAGGTGAATAGTATTCTGAAACAAGAGATAGATATCTTGATCTTGCTCTCAATCTTTCTCCCTCAATCTCTCCAACTCATATCACGACTCAAGAACACACGATATGCGCCAAAACGGCTTTTCTGATTTTTATTATCTAAATCATAACTTGTCCTCCAAATAGTGCGGCCATGGGGGTTTATATAGCCTCCCACGCAAGCAATATCAATACATGGATGAACAGACTGTGGATGAACAAGAACCGAATCGGATGAACAGATCCGTTCGGATGAACAAGAATCGAATCGGATGAACAAGATCAATCGGATGAACAAGAACGAATCGGATGAGCGAGCATCGAATCGGATGAACAAGATCCGTTCGATGAACAAGAATCCGATTTGAAATCGAGTTATATTTGGAAACTTAAACTATTCTAATTTTGGAATAAAAATATTAAACACTAATTGGCTATCCGAATTGGATCCAAACCGAACCAACCCACGTGCCATATTCCCGACGCCCTCCCATGCATGGCTAAGTCTTCCTCTCGTTTCTCTTGTGTTGTGGGCTTTCCTTCTCGAGCTTTTTGCGCGAACATGTTCCATGCACTTGATGCTTTCTTTGACGCTAATGCAACCCTTGTTGCCATGTTACCACATGTCTTTCTTGACACCGCATGCGCTAGGGTTTTAACCCGAGAGCATGTTCCTCTCGCTACAAAGATCTCCATCCACCTCGTTGACCTTCACAATGTTTTGTTTTACCTTTTGTTGTAAAACATCACCGACGGAGCCAATTTGAGTTCTAGCATTAGTTTGCAATTTAGGGATGCAAACCAATGCTTTGGTAGTAGTTATGCCCGTATCATCCTCCCTTTCTTCAAGAAAAGACGTCCTCGTCTTTTGTGTAACCTCAGGAATCTTCGCCGAGGTAGTCTTCATCATCGGCTTTTAGTGATGATCTCCTCAAGATGAATAGAATTCTCGGCATAGGACACGTGGTATATGATCTTCCCTGATGCACCAAAGAGTACTTGTTGGACCTCCCGTGGTGCGTAGCATTGCGATCATACTGCCACGGACGCCCCAACAACAAGTGACATGCATGCATAGGCACGACGTCACACTCCACTTTGTCGTGATAGTCTCCTACTGAAAAACAAACTTTGACACGATGAGTAATTTTCGCCATCGACATTATGTAACCATTGTGCATAATACGGTTCGATATCGCCAGTTGTCAACCCCAAAGCTTGCACCAAATCGTTGCTAATAATATTGTTGTAGCTTCCACCATCAACGATAAGCTTGTAAACTTTGCCATTGATTTTGCACTCAGATTTGAAAACGTTGGTTCGCTGCCCCGTTGTGAGAATGGAAGTGTTGTCAACTCGAACCGTCTTGGTCAGCATACAAAGACCATCTTGTGGTGCCTCACTAGTAGTTTTGTCATCATGGAACGACACCTCTTGCTGTTTTTGGGTAGAAAGAAGGGTCGCCAATTCTAATTTCTTCGTTCTTCCCGCCAACCGTTCTTCTTCACGTTTCTTGGCCTTTAGCCTTTGTCGCCGCTCTTTAATGTCTCCTTGGGCCTTGTCTCGTCATTTGTCTATCTTCAAAGTACCTTGACGAGGACCAAGATGTAATGTCCTTCGTGTTCCTCTCCATGGAAAGGAGTACCGCATGACGGGCGTGATGCAACTCGATGTATGTGCTGTTCTTTCAACCAATATGCACCAATCACCAACGAACATGCTCTCATATGCATAGGAATCACGTCACAAGTAACAACAAAGAAGATACCCATCCAAAGAAAATTTTACCTCCACTTGTTTTGTGATCGAATGTGCTTGAACCTCCAAAGCAATAGATATGGCTCGGATGTGGCTTTGTGATCAACCCCAATCTGTCCACAAGTGTTTGGCTTGCGCGTTTGTCAAGCTTCCCGTATCGATCATCATAGCACAACTGTGTTCCCACTCGACACCGATTGAAGAATATGTAGCTCGGATCGTGGAGTGGATCCTCCTCACATTGATCTATAGTGTAGTGAATTGCATGACCAACTTCATGTCCTTCAGATCGGCCATGTCGATACTTGATCTTCGTAAGCAACGGTACCGTGAACAATCAAGCTCGATACCACCCGCATCGATCCACCTAGTTGATTAAATGAATCGATTGTTGGCCCAATCTTTCACGGTACACTCGAAGATCGAGAGCAATCTCACAAACCAATTCGTAAATTGAATTGTAAGAAAATCAATATACTCCCAAACCAATCTAATAGATTGAATTGCAAGTAGTAGCGTTAGGTGAATAGTATTCAAACAAGAGATAGATATCTTGATCTTGCTCTCAATCTTTCTCCTCAATCTCTCCAACTCATATCACGACCCAAGAACACACGATATGCGCCAAAACGGCTTTTCGATTTTTATTATCTAAATCATAACTTGTCCTCCAAATAGTGCGGCCATGGGGTTTATATAGCCTCCCACGCAAGCAATACCAATACATGGATGAACAAGACCGTGGATGAACAAAGAAACCGAATCGGATGAGCGCACTGTTCGGATGAACAAGAATCGAATCGGATGAACAAGACGAATCGGATGAACAAGAACGAATCGGATGAACAGATCGAATCGGATGAAGCGAGATCCGTTCGATGAACAGAATCCGATTTGAAATCGAGTTATATTTGGAAACTTAAACTATTCTAGTTTTGGAATAAAATATTAAACACTAATTGGCTATCCGAATTGGATCCAAACTGAACCAACCCACGTGCCATATTCCCGACGTCCTCCCCATGCATGGCTAAGTCTTCCTCTCAGTTTCTCTTGTGTTGTGGGCTTTCCTTCTCTGAGCTTTTTGCGCGAACATGTTCCATGCACTTGATGCTTTCTTTGACGCCAATGCAACCCTTGTTGCCATGTTACCACATGTCTTTCTTGACAGCCCGCATGCGCTAGGGTTTTAACCCGAGAGCATGTTCCCTCTCGTTGGCCAGCATCTCCATCCACCCTGTTGACCTTCACAATGTTTTGTTTTACCTTTTGTTGTAAAACATCACCGACGGAGCCAATTTGAATTCTAGCATTAGTTTGCAATTTAGGGATGCAAACCAATGCTTTGGTAGTAGTTATGCCCGTATCATCTGTGTTAGAGTAGGACTCTAGATTTATTTTGGTTTCCTTATCTGTAACCTGTATCTGTATATATATATAGGCCCATTGGCCTCCTGATAATATATGCAACAATCATAACAACCACGACATTAAGCAGTCCACTGTTCAACAGGGCCCTTTCTCGTTTGTTCATCAATGTTCATCGAGTTTGTAATGAGCAGCACACTTGCTTGCAAAAGCTTAAGTTTGTGATGTTTGTTCTGTTTGGCGTTCGGAAGTCCCGGAGCTAATCCCATCAATCCTTTGTAATGATGTTCAAGGATAAATAAAGTTACCTGTTTCGTCTAAAAAAACTCGGCAAGAATTTGTTTGACCATATGTTGGAAATTGGATTCATAGTTTACGCACTTCCGATCTCTCCAACTCGAGGGTACAAAATTCGTGGTACCATCACTTGTACCGTTTGAAATCTTTAGAGCCTCCACTTTGTTCTGCCGTGCTATAGCTCCCACTTTCTTTGCATGCAGTAGCCATTCTCCCAGTACAATCATGCTGAGTTTACTTTGCCTTGGAGAAGAATATTTTAGGCTCACTTGACCTTATCATATCTGTTGGCATTGGCAGCTCTGAATAATGTCATTTACATATGCTTAGCCATGAATTAATCAAGGGGAGGACAGAGGACGAGCACCCGGACGTCGGATGATGAACGATTCATTGGACGCTCCCTCGTCCCTATGCAGCAAGGGAAAACACGTATGCAACGTTTTGCATTCACATATGCAACAACGGTTAAGTAGCATTAAAAACTGGTAGAAAACACTTGATTTTTTAAGCTCATGTTCTTAATAATGTCAATATATGTTGAGTTGCATTAGAGAACTTATTCAATATTCAACTTAAATATATAGTGCAAAAAAATTCCAAGACTATACATTGCTCTAAAAATTTACATTACAACAGTGCAACATCCTGAACATGTGGATGCAACAAACCGGTGACACTTTCACAACAAAACCGAAAGAAGTACTAATTTTTCCAAAAAAGTGTTATTGCAACATTAAAAAAAATATTGATTACAACATTTTGGAATACCAAATGCAACATTTCAACCAAATTATTGATGCAACAAAACGGAACTCCTATTGCAACAAAAAATTAACCAGATGCAACAAATGAACAACTTGATTGCAACAAAAATAATATAGTACAACATTTAGATAGGAAATAGTGCAACAAAGAGAAACACTTCGTACAACATTGAGAAAAGGGACTGCAAAAAAAATTGACAAACACTTACAACAATCTACCGTAGAAAGAATGGTCGTGCACGGTGGCAAGGAGCCGGGCTCGGAGAAAGCAGCGGTGGCCGCCCTTGTTGTTTCTGTGCCAGTGGGAGGGTCCAGATCGCGAAGGGGCAAGGACGTCCTGATGCCCTTCTGACCGTCGACCGCCGTGATGCCCTCTCCTTACGACCGTCATAGAAAGAAGATAATGTGGAGTAGGAGCAGCTTGCTAATGGTGGTTGTGTAGCTCAGAGGTGCCGGCTTGCCACCGCACAAGATCTCCGACACCGTCTCCATGGCTACTCTCGCCATGATAGATGCCCTTCCCGCGCTCCTTGCCATCGACTCAGTCGCCAACGAACCTTGCAACGCAGCAGAATATGGAGGCAGAAGCATCGCTCCCTAGTCACTCCGGTTCCTCTCATTTCCACCAACTCAAAACTCATCAGATGTTCATGCATGTGTGAATTGAATGGATGCTTCGGTAGATCGAAGGATGGGGAATCCAAAATCATACATGCAAGAGTTGATTTTGGTATTTGGGAGATGAATGGGGTTGGAGTCAAGAACTGGGGGGAGGAGTTAGAACATGAATTTATTTTTTTAAGGTGTGTGTACATTCTAGTAGTAAAGTGGAGCGTCCGATGCGGAGATGGCCTCCAGACATCAGACACGTTGTAAATTCCATTAATCAATGTTTACCAGACTAGCCAATGTTGTCGAGGGCTTTCGGTTTTAAGCTTAAGTTTCAGCCTTGAAGCTGGAATTAATAATATGAGTTGGGAATTTATGGAAGCTGAGCAGAACAAATAGACATGTGTTTTGTTTGAGTTAATAAAAGTCTGTGATATTCTGCATCACAAACGGTTTCGTATGTGAAAACCGTATGTGATGACATCATGTCATTACTGATCTATAAACTCAAACGGCTCACGAAACCATCTGTGATGACGCTTTTGAACCGTCTGCAAAGATATTTTTATGTAGTAGTGAGTGCAGACTGCAGAATCATAGGTAGCATCATGCATGCTCTAATTTGTTTGCTGCCTATTCTAGTCTGGTTTTATGGCAAAGACTGAATGTTCATGGTGTCTTCATTGCACGAAAGAACATGAGAATGCTTCAGAGAAGCCGTGCACTTAGAGCCTTGTGTTTCGGCAAGTTCTAGTTATGTTATTACAACCAACATCTTCACCCCATCACAATAATCAGAGTGGCGCAGCGGAAGCGTGGTGGGCCCATAACCCACAGGTCCCAGGATCGAAACCTGGCTCTGATATTTGAGGGCTTCACGCTTGTGTACTTTTTTTTTTTTTCCTATTGTTTGTTGCGTGCGTGTCATGCTACAATATTTTTTGTTTCTGACGTAACTCGCATCGTAGCTTTTTATCCCCGTTTCCAATAACACGGCATTTTCCCGGACCTCTCGACTTTGCACCATTTGGGACTACGTATCAAAGCTGGCTTTTGTAAAAGTTGGCATTGTTTTAGCATGTCAATTTAATAGATCGTAATCCGTTAGCTAGTGACATTGCTTGTCGAGTCCAAAGACGATGGGACTCATGTTCCATATGCTTACGTTTGGTAATGAGATGAAAGGCGAAAGGCGTGGATTTTAATGTTACAATGGGTAGACCATTGCGTCCCGTACGTCCCGGGCCACAATGATGCGCTCGCTCTTTTCGCTCGTGCGTGTTGCTGCCTTGTCCCCTCCCTCCCTCCCTCCGTCGCCGTTCGCAAATGCATGGAGATTCAGGGAGATCGACGAGACGGGACGCCTTGTGGTTGTCTGCACGTCGCTCGTTCGATTATTCGAACGTAACGTCGTGCGATTGCGCCTGACGTCCGCGGCCTCTTTTCCGGCGCCGCGGTGTCGAGCTCGCGGTGACTCTTGACGTTTAATCCTCTGCTTCTCTCTCGCCACCGAACTGATCTTATTATGTTTTGTTGGGAGGGTACTATTTTTTTTCCCTTGCGAGTTTTTAGTTTAGTTCGGAGACCATTTCGTGATGCACTCACACGTTCATCTGAATGGATAGATCGTGGTCCGTGGACCTACGCAATTAGAAGTCGTCACCTGTGGCCAAGGGTGGAGCTACAGTGATCTATCTGGATGCACAGGATACTGGGTCAAAAAATATATTTTTTTTAGATATAATCATGTATATATAGTATGAACACCTCTAACCTAAGATAAGAGGACACGTCAAGCTAAAAACTTAACACATGTGTGATATGTATGAAAAGTGAGAACCTCTAGTCATTTTCGTTCTGAATCCACCTGACAGTGGCTGTGAGCTCAATTCCTGACTTAGTGCGTCTTCTTGCCAGCGGAATAGTTGTCTGAAACAAAAGACTGTCAATTGGGTCTTTTCTTGCTAAACATAATAACTTTAAAAACATGTAATTTGTTTATAAAATTATGGCGGTCAAATTTTCCAAAACAATTAACTAAATTAGGAAATTGTGCAATTTTTGCATCCATACATGTAGGTTAGCATGGCCAATCGCAGATAATGGACGCATATGTATAATTTTGTCACTTATTTAATAACGCAATTTGAAGGTAATTGTAATGTTCATATAATAATATTTCTTAAAATTTTGAAATATATTTTTCAAATTCATTTTTATAACTTCATATTGGATTTCTGTAAGCTTTTGTTGTGGCTTTGGTTTTTATTTCACTAATTTATATTACAGTTTTTTGTTTTCAATTTCCTAACCTTAATAAGTATTTTAATTTGGTGGATTGCTCATGAACTTCACATTGTGGTATTTGAAATTAATTTCATAAAAGAGGGTCCACCCTGATCGACACTGAAAAAAGAGGGTCTGATTTAGAGCAATCGACATAAAAGAGGGACTCAATTGAAAACAGAAGGACTTCTCTGGGACATTGAATAAAAAAGAGGTACTGTTGGTGAAACTAATTCAAAAAAGGAAGAATAAAAGTTGGAGTAAGAATTGGGCCGTCCTTGCAGCCCATTAGTCAATAGATATTAGTTTTGGGTCCTGACCTTGGGCCTAAAAATGATAAGATTTTTTAAAAAAATGAGATTCACAATGTTCACGAAGCTGCATAATTGAAGCTCGTAAGTACGTACCCCCATCCTCTAAAGAATAGGTACCTTCAAGTCGATTAACAATGCAATGCACGACATCTTCGGCCGTCAGCTCTTTTTATTTTTATTTTTTTGCATACCGTCTATTTTCTTTTTACTCCACAATGCATGACATCTGGTTGTTTGTCCATGTTACAGTATGGGTATGTTTGGTTTGAACTTTGAAGCCTAACTTTATCACACCGAACTTTAATTGTGCGAAGCTTGTTAGGTACATGTTTGGTTCATTGCCATAACTACGACTTATCACTCTTTCTTAGCAGTATGGCCCACACGTCATAGACTTATTTTTGACTAACATTGCCATAATTGTGGTTTGTATATATTTTTTTGTCACACTTTCTGGGACAAGCCACACTTTGACTAACTTTAGCTAAGGCAAAGTTGGCGATGAACCAAACATGCCCTGAATCTTATTTTTATGTCTCGGTTTGCGTATGTGAAGCCGTCGTTGGAGAGAATCTTCTTTAGAAGCTAGGACAACAGATTGATGTAGTCATCTTAATGTTCACAACTGATAGGTTAAGGGTTCAAATTCATGAAAATCATAATCAAACGTTCACATAAATAACTCCAAGATTAGAAAACTCTCAGGGCAAGCAAGTACTGTATCATAAGATACGATGAAACATATCGGTGACAAGTTAATTACTCCTCCAGTCACAAAAGAATGTTATTTTGGATATTGACATGGTTTCTAAAACAAAACTTTGACCACTAATTTCTTTTGTAATAGATTTATAAAACCTAACAAAATCATACTTGAATGATAAATCTTTTTTAGACTAATCTATACATATAATTTTCATATGTTCAATTTAAATATAAGAAAATATACCAATAGTTCAAATTTAACAAGTTTAACTGCACGTACTCAAAACGATATTGCTCTCTGACCGGAGGAGTACAAAGAGAGGGTAAAGGAAAACATACATGCCTTGGAAGGCGCACCTTGCAACTTTGCAAGTTGAAGTGCAAAAATGAATCTGCAAGGCATGCTGTGAGCAGTGTCTTTTCATGGAGTTAACGAGTGGGACTGTATGAGTACTACAGCCAGGGGGGACGGAGGAGTAATGTGGCCATATGGGGTACTAGCGAAGGAAGCATAAGGTTAGACTTTGTTAATATATAAAAGGCCCAAGTCTAATGATCTGCACAACGCCCCATGCCTCTACTAATTATAAACACCAGATATGATGTTGCAGTGAGAAGAACCATCTCTATAATTAAAAAGTAAAATTTCTCAGACAAGTTGACAAATTTCAAATGCAGTCATTATATAACGAAAACCGATGTCATGTAAAAAGATAAATACGTTAGAAATTCTTAGAAAACGAAAAAATGTGTAACCTTCATTCTTGTGAACCCTAATGATGATTAAACCATAGCCCGTGGATGTTATATTTGAACCTATTTAGTGTGGAAGACAAGATAGAATTAAAGTTCGTAGTCAATGATTTGGAGTAAAAGATAGAATGTTAAATATTTTCTCTACACACTTCTATCTTGAAATCTTGTCACTTAAATCATGTGAAGATCATTTTTTTAATCAAAGTGAATACTCCATCCTTTTCTGCTAGACATCATGCTAATATATTGGTTTTCCCCTAATCATGTTGCAGGGGAGCATTGAAATAAGTGAGAAATAGGTATTGCCAACAAGACAAACAAATCACTAGAACCTCCTAAAGCTGACTTCAACTCTCTTGTCGTAACAAGCGGTATCGAAGCTACTTCACCAAAACAAATTTAATACAATTGCACTAAAAGTAGCCACACAGTTTGTCATGTTTGTGTTTTAACTTGGAGACCCTGTTTGGCAAAACTTGATAGAGTAACTTAACAGAGGTAATTTCTAGTCTCCACTTCTATCAAAAGTTACTATATTTACTAGTATTATATTAATTACACTCTAAAGTTATGTACAATGAATTTATATTAGTTGTATGTAGTCTATATCACGTAGGATTTAAGCTAACGTAGATGAAAGAGAATAAAGAGAGAGAAATGTGATGTCTACAATCCTATAACCGACTATATTATCAGAATCAAAGAAATCGTTAAAAGATTGTGTGTTATCTACAATCCTGTAGCCGATTATAGCACCATAACCTATTGTATAAGTTATCTTTAATACCATCTATGGATAACATGAAAAAAAAATACTATAAACAATCACTATTTATATCGTTGTACCTACCCTAATATCAGTTTGGCCAGACAGACACGGAAACTGTGCTTCAGCTAGCACTACTACTGGTGCTCAAATTCTACTGGTACACACAGCTGGCTGCTGGTGGTGGTTTGTTATTTGCTCAGTGCAGTAGTGCACGGCATCTTTTAATTGTCTTTGAACAAACCTCCGTTGCTATCAGCTTTGGACCCCTACAAGAAAAACAGCTCATTGCTGTCGCCAATTTATTACCCCCTGCCAGTAACAACGGCTGGCAATCGGTAAGAAGTACTTTTTTTAACTTTCCTTCTGGATATCAACACGGTTTTCATTATTTATCTTTAATTATTACTCTCTCTTAAAAAGTGTACATCGTTTTGTACATCGCTACGGTCTTTAATACCTAACTTTGACTATTACTTTTTATATAATTATATTAGTAAAAATTATAAAAATATTTATCATGAAAAATCTAATAATACTATTCACTCATGGTCAATCTAAATAACTTTTCACATATTATTAGTCAAAATTTGATAAATTTGACTACGCACTTTCTAAAACACGTAAATTTTTTAAAAGAGTGGTACTTTATTAAATTATACATTAATAAAAAATATAGAAAATATAATAGTATGAAAATATTTTTTATAACAAAGCTAGTAATATCATTTCCACGTGACAAATCTAAATAATTTATATATATTATCAGTTAAAGTTTTAAAAGATTAACCGCACGTGTTCTAAAATTATATGCAAACAAGAAGCGACGGAGTAGAACGGGCTGGCAAGGGGTAACGAAGCAAACTCTTCCACTTGCGGAAGCCACATAGCGACTCGGGGGGCTGCGGGTGAGCGGGAGAGATGTTAGTGCATACTACGAGAAATAAATTGAGTGCGATATATTCTTTGTTAGTACTCCTTACTGCATTTGTAGATATTTGCTCGTATCCCAGCAGCGGTCGGGATAGTCGGAGGAGTAGTTAGGACATCCCGATGCTTGCATGAGAAGTGAGTGGTGCTTGGATTTGAAGAACTTGCATGTGTCCACTGCACCAGCGGATGGGCGTCTCCCTCTGGCGGGTGTTGCGGCGAAGGCTCGTTTGGAGCGTTCGACAAGGGTTCTTTGTCTGCGAGGTTTCATTGCGGAGGCGCCATCTGGCAAAATTTGCTCTTCTTAGGACCGGACCTCGCTGACCCTAGCTTGTTCGGCTCGTCTGGGTGAAGCCCTTGCTAGATCACGGATCTCGTCCATTGCTTCTTGAGGTTGTCCATCCCAGCGTGGTGAAGCAAACTACGGTGTAGTGTTTAGTTTGGTTGTGTGGTTTCTCTCGTAGATGACTTGCACCTCCTTTTATAAGCGGAGGGTTGGCATGGCGTAGTTGGCGAGTGTTGTCTAATCTTCTGCGAGAGAGTAGTCATGGCCCTTTTTAAATCTTTGTATTTTTGGTAGGAAAAGCTCACGGAAGCGAGTGTTGTCTGGTTGTTCTGCGATGAGTTATCACGTCTTGCTCTGCAGTCTTGTCATTCGGTCTAAAAAGTTGGCGGGGTGAGTTATCACGTCTTACTCTCGAGTCTTTGTCATTTGATCGAAAAGTTGGCGAGGCATTGAGTTATCACGTCTTACTCTGCGAGTCTTGTCCATTTGGTCGAAAAAGTGGCGAGCGATGAGTTATCATGTCTTCCTCTGCGAGTCTTGTCATTTTGGTCGGAAAAATTTGCGAAGCGGTGAGTTATCACGTCTTACTCTGCGAGTCTTGTCATTTCGGTCGAAAAATTGGCGAGCGATGAGTTATCATGTCTTCCTCTGCGATCTTTGTCATTTTAGTCGGAAAATTTGGCGAGCGGTGAGTTATCCGCGTCTTACTCTGCGATCTTTGTCATTTCGATCGAAAAATTTGGCGGCGATGAGTTATCCGCGTCTTCCTCTAGTCGAGTGTCATTTCGATCCGGAAAAATTTGGCGAAGCGATGAGTTATCACGTCTTACTCTCAGTCTTTGTCATTTGGTCCGAAAAGTGGCGGCGATGAGTTATCGCGTCTTACTCTGAAGTCTTGTCATTTCGATCGGAAAAAATGGCGAGGCGATGAGTTATCACGTCTTACTCTGCGAGTCTTTGTCATTTGATCGGAAAAATTGGTGAGGCGGTGAGTTATCACGTCTTACTCTCAGTCTTTGTCATTTCGGTCGAAAAATTTGGTGGCGATGAGTTATCACGTCTTACTCTGCAGATCTCTTTGTCATTTGATCGAAAAGGTAGCTTACAATTGAAGTTGTTTTGAAAGCCATCTGCTTTGCTGTTAGGATGATCGGTAGTTTCGGCGATATAAGTCGGAACTACCTCTCGTGAATTTCAGAAAATCCTGCGGAACATTTTTTTGCAAAGAGCACTCTTTTGGGACTTAGGCGATTTTCTACAAGTGGTTCTTCTTACGCCTTGTTGGGAGGTATACTCTGCTGCCGCGATAATCGGAAGTTTCGCAAAATTAGATAGCGGTACTTCATAAATTCTTGTTTGATTAATTCACATAAAAGTGTTCTAGCGAATTAGATAGCGCATACATGATGCAAAATACTACCACAGCATACAAGAGGCATACATCACGTAGTGCGGGGATGCATAGATAAAGGCCTGATATTACAATCTTATTAAAGCGAACTTCTACTTAGCAAGAACAAGAAATAATAGAAGAAAAATTACCAAAGTGGCCATGTTAACTAATTTACGTAGCGATTTCTCAACCCTTCCCATCCTTTCATCGATCCTTTAAGAACACTATCTTTATTTTCCGTCGGTTCATCAGATGGTCGAGCGCAATGAAATCACGACCACCACGGCGTGTGTCCTCTTGCAAAGCTGCAATTTGCATTGCAATGCCTCGAACCTCATATGCAGCTTCATCAACCACGGCCGAGAACCGACATCTTTGTGTTCTATAAAAATAATTGGGAATACAAGTGAAAAATATTATGTTTGGAAAGAAGTTCAATGGGGATGATCGGACATAAGTTCACTGTAAGATTCGAACACTTCATGAACACTCGGGATGGATTAGTTGGCGTATGGGAGGTGAACACATTCACGGATCCACCTGTGAGGGCAATCCAAGTCTTTGTCTTAGTGCTTCTAATTGCTGTTCACTCGAAAGTTTGATGAGGTAGTAGACATCCGTTTAAAATGGAAGGAAGGAGAAGAGGCGAAGAGTAGGTGGAATGGAAGCCAAATGATGCATATATATAGCACATTGGTAAATTGTAATTTGGTTGAAGAAAATTCGCGTCCGCGAGTACAGAGGGCGAGGAGGTATCGTGAGGCGACATTGAGTTATGTCTTTAAGGTTTAGTAAGTTTAAATCAGAGATTCTGATTGTTGTTAGTACTAAATATTTGAGATAACATGTTGTGTACATAAATCGAGAAAGCGTAACGCACATGGACATTACATAAATCGGAAAGGCGAGATGCATGATGGCATTATGTAACAAGTTTTACATCCATGAAATTAGTTAGGGCGCATGGTGGGTAGTAAACTTGCAGGACGGCGTAGATGATCCTCGGGAATGTGAACTGTCCGGGAGTGGCGTACGTCTCGAAGGCCGTAGTAGGGGCCACTGCGGGAGGCGAATGCTGGGTGATCTCATCGTGGCGGTCGGTGAGGCCCGAGCATGTCGTCCACTTTGGTGCTCGTCTGCGGGGAAGCGTCTGAGGTGAGTTAGTCATTGCTTTTTGTCACGGCGGGAAAATTGGTGTTGAATGCGTTCACGTGTACACGAGTGGTACATTGTGTTGTGAGGACCCTCTGGCGGTCCCGGTAGTAGTGCTGCCACGGTGTACCCTCGTGCGTGTCCCGCGAACCAGGTCGCTCCGGAGGTGTGATTGAGCGCCGTGCGAAGAAGTCGATCCTGCGCCTCCCTCGTGATAGCGATGGTTGCGAGTGATTTGTCCCTACTGCATTCTTGCCAAGAACAAAGGGTAATGTCGGATCGTCCGAAATGAGTGTATGGAAGGTACTCACGATAAGAACCGATTGACGGATGACATACACAGGGCTCGGCGGTGGGGCGAAGCGGCCGTAGCTCAAGCGACTCCGAGTCACGGCCAGGCGTCGCGGGCGGTCTTGGCGCGAGGTGCGGAGGCGGAGGTGGTGGAAGGTACCCGCACGTCTGCGATGATGTACGTGAGCGTCGTAGTGGCGACCACAAGTTATGGATCTAATCGCGAAATTACATCCTCGCGCGCCGTGCGCATCGCCATATAATACGATCCATTGTGTTGTTGTTTCCACGGTCTATAACTTGATGGTGGTTGCGGACACGCTCCCAGCGGTAGTCTTTGCCTGAAAACCGATAGTAAAGTAAAAAGTGTTCTTTGAAGCGAGAATTATCACGAAGAATGTTTCTAAATCTCGTCGAGGGGCGCCCGATGACGGTCCGGACCGGCTAATCTGGCGTAAATCTGCATAAGCGTCCAGCGGAGGCGACTGCGGTGCTATTGATAAGCTTTACCTAGTCGCGCTGAGCGATACCACTTGCAAAATGCGTCGCGTCACGTGCGGATAGCGTGGCAGCGAAACTCGGCATACGTCCCGTCCGTATACCACTGTCAATCCGCAGCGTCGTCCGAAGTGGCGTATACACTCCGCGATCGATCGTCGCTCCTCCGCCCTCTCCTAAATGCACACGCAATTGAATTTACATGTCGAAAATCTTGCTCAAAAATGCCCTCAAAATAACACCAAATATTGACATCTGCGGTGAGCCTTTGCTTGTGAGAGTGGTCATGGGCGGTGGAACCTCTGGCGAATTGCCTCATGACCACTGCGGGTTGTTTTCGACCATGTGCGAGAAGACCAAGTGGCGGTCGTCATCCGAGTGCCTCGTCCGAGAATGCTTTGGGGCGATAATCCGAGCGGGCCGTGTCGTGAAGGAACCGTCTTTATCCATGGCCACGGATGACCTCGTCCTCGTGGAGAGTCTCGAAAAGGTTATGGAACTGCGGGTATCGGCCTCGGTCTCTCCTAGCCCACCCTAGGGTATGCGTGTCCAGCGTGTTCCCATCGTGAGCCTCGGCCAGAGTGCGTCCCTGCGGCGTCCGTAAAGCTCGGTGGTCACTGGTAAGTGCGGCCAGATGGTCGGAAATGCAATTGACCCGTGGAAAGTGCTCCAGAAAACCATAAGCGCTGGAGGCGTAGCACACGCGAGGGCCCAGCTCCTCACCGTGTCTTTGCGGTGACAAGCATCACACAACCCTCGGTGGGTGGCACAAAGCAACTGCTGAGCCCCAAGCGTCTTTGCTTCTGGAACCTCGTCCGGGCGAGCGTCCAGCGAGCCCATGCCCGAATGGATGTGCTTCGGTACCGCGGTCTCCCTGCGTGGTAGGAAGCGAGGATCCATCCGAACAAGAACAACGAGTGCAGCGACTAAATGTGTCCTCCACTTCCTCTGAGTCGCATGCTCTGGCGGATCATGTACGCCGCGGCGAGAAGGTAGCACACGGCAGCGTTCGCGACAGCCGGGTCACCATCCCTCGACCAGCGGACCTTCCGATCTCTTCGCCCCTCGGAGGGCACTACCGAAAAGACCACCGCGGAGAGGAGCACATGGCGAGAACACGTCCTCGAGTAATGGTCATCTCCCCCATCGCCAGTGGAAGGTGTGAGTCTCCGGTCTCCAGCGGTCCACAGGCGCTTGCGAAGTCTGCGCGTCAGCTGCTGCGGCCGCGTCGGGAGGTCCAACATCGGGCGGCGAGGCGGTCTCCGAGCACAGAGGGCGTCTGCGCTTCGTCAAGGGCCATCTCTCTCGGGCGCTCGGGACCCGGCTCGGAGCCGCCCGTGGACCACCCCGACAACGGTGTCCCACATCCAGCGTGGGTCAAGCGGCTGTCTGCTGCGTCGTCCAGCTGGAGCTGCGCCATCTCACCAGAGGAAACAACATGTCGATTACGCGCATGTAAAACATATTATGTGACATAGGAAAATAAAGGCAAGACATACGATAAAAATTTCAACAATGCAATATGATCATAATGAGTTAACAACAAACCGGACAACAACAAGTACTACATAAAGGCATGGATAAACAACAACGAGTCCATCAAAGACATTGAAATAACCAAAACGACATCACGGCGTAGTAATTATATCTTCCTCACTACGATGCCTTTGCTTGTCTTGCAAGATGCTGTTTAGGCGTGGCGATGGAGTGCCATGAGTCTTACCCACGATGCATAGCGGGTCGTGAACTTCGTTGCCACTGTTGTTGTCGTCCATGTCGTTCGGATCGTCGGGATGTCGTCGTCTTCCGTAGGGGTGCTTTAGATGCGTCGTTAGGCACCGCTTCACACTGTCGAAAAGGTCCACGTAGTGCGTGTCGTGCCCGTATAGAATGGAACTCGGCCTCCACGCTCAAGTTGCATCACTGGTGGTGGATGTCATAGTACTCGGAGATGTAGCGCTCAGGCTTGCCGCTCACGCCCGCGCATGCAGCGTACACATGGGAGCATGGTTTGTCTGAGATGCTTGCGCTTGTTGCGAGTGCGGCGGCTTCTTCAATCGTGCGTGCGGACACCTTACGATCCCCTCTAACATGGCCCATCACGTACTTCTCACGAGCACGATCTCGAACTTACGCTGGCGCCATCCATGATACGGCGGCGTCGCGATCGAGCCTGCGATCTTATTCGCCATGTAGGCATGCATTACTTGGAGAATTGCTTCCCGTCCTCCAAATGCTTCTTGGCCATCATGGCTCTGTTGACAAAGTATCCGATAGTGCGGTTCGGCTCTCCTCCACGATCGCGGTGATCGGCGGAGATCGGACACCCTTGAGCACACCGTTGTACACCTCAAACATGTTGGTCGTCATGATCCCGTACCTTGCCCGCGTCAGGTAGCCGTGCGCGGGGACCATTTCTCAGTCGGTGCGTGCGAGTTAACCTTCGTGTGAACTCCCCAACTCTCGCAGACCCTCTGGCGCCCCACCTCGGCATCGGCGAGTCCCTTACATGCTTCGGTCTCCTCATCGAGTTGTCTCACACCGCTTGAACTTCCTCCTTTGATTACGCATGCGAGCTTCTTGAACATCTTCATGAGGTCGCTGCTCGAAACCTTGTGTGGAAGTTGGCGCGAGATGCCTCATGCACCAATGGCTCCTAACATCGTTCCAGCAGTGCGGTGATTGCGTCCCATTTGCATCATGCACGGCTTATGAACAACAACCAACATTGCGATCGAGATTACACATACATCGGCCGATCTTGCCGCGACCGCTGCTTCACATTGCCACCGGGAACCACAACCCGGCTCTCAGTGTCTCGCTCTCAACAATTGCGAGCGCCCGGGGACTAAGCGGTCATTCGCATCGGCCGCAGCGGCGGTGAGGATGGTACCTGTACTTCCCACATAGGAAGGTACCATCCATCGTGAGCGAGGCGACAATGTTTGAACCCTTCGATCGCTGACGGAAGGCCAGGAAGACCCTTTCAAGAACAAAACAATTGGGCCCCTCAGTCGGATGCACGCTCAAGCTTGTTTACTTACGTCCGGGATTAGATTCGCGATTTGATCCGATAATCTTGGTACTAGGTTGTAAGCCTCTTGAATGTGCCGAACATTGGCTCCGTATCCCTGCGTTTACGCCGCGCCATGCCGTCTTATGGGCGGCAGAAATCCCACCATATTGGCAACATCCGGCGGGGAGCTTTGGCGAAATGGACACATCTGCATGGCGGCGAGGTGGCTTATCAAAGCGGCAACATCGAGGGCGTCATGTTGCGGTGCACATGTAGCGCTCGGCTAACTTCGCATGTGTGGTCCTTGTATCGTTATCCAGGAAGCCCATGGCGGCGATGCGTGAACCTCTGCGCCGCGGACTTTCCGCGGCCAGAGATTCATCAACACACGGCGATGTGCGTGTCGGGGTTGGACCTGCGCACCCGTCGTCCGAGTGGATGTTAACGACGTATCTTGCAATAGCATGTTGTGCGGCGATCTTGTTAGAAAGCGGCCTACTGGCGGTGTCTCATAGGACCCCAAGCGGCACCCTCGGGGACGTGGCGGAACAAGCGATGTCATCGCAACATCGTCAATCGTGAGGGCGTAAGCAATGTCGATGGTCACAAAACCACCAAGTGCACCTCCGCAGGCTTCTCCGTCTTCGTCGTCTTCGAACTAGTTGTTTCCCGTCCTCCTCGCTTTCCACCTCATCCACGGTCGGTCGGTGCACCGTGACAATCAATACGGTGACCACCATCTCTCCTTAACCGTTGGGCTCAAAATTGTGGATGTCCCGTGCTCTCCAAGCGAAGCGTAGTCCATCGGCGCGCATATATATAGCGGCGGGTTGCAAACAACCCCATGTAGTTGGCCATGAGGCGTCATATGACCTTCGATAAGTTGCCAGCGGTCTCTTGCACCACCCACCACCGAGGCATACAACGCTCGATGCGCAGCCTTCTTCCTTCCGATGGCGCGATCGAACGCGAACGCGACGCACCGCCTTAGCTCCAGAGGCTCATGTCCTTCGTGAGCGGCGCCGGATCACGGTGCGGTGATAATTTGACAGTCCGCACCGCACGGTCCGTCGCGACGACCGTCCCGTGGAACACGAATGATCTTGAATTTCCGCCATAAAGTACCTAACACATGTGCATATGAAACCATCGAATTATTTATGGATTTTTTGTCGTAATGAACGCTTCTACAAATTTGGTTATGCCCATCGTATACCTAACGTTTTGTCGCATATGTTTTCAATCCCGATTGGAGTTCGTATGATTTTTCTATCAATGAAATGTCCAAGCTAATATTATTTCTAGTATAAATAATCCATAGCATATTCTATGTTACACTTGTAAACTTCTGTGGTACTACATAGTTACGAATTTTTAACTAGTTCGATATTACGATTGCAAAAATAATTCACTTTAAATTCTTATTGCATTTCTACGCTTCCATACCCGAGTTAGACCTAACTTACACCAAAGACATGTGTGGTCCACGATAAGGTATTCTTTTCATTAAAATGCGTAGTGCATGCACCAACGCGATATGCCCGATCAAGAGTACATATACAAAGCGCTCGATGGGGCTATTTCTATTTTGCTTAACGACCTCCAAAAATTTTACTATTTTATGACCAAGTTCATGAAACTATAAAAATTCGAAAGGAAATTTACAACACTACTAGCAACATGTCTGTTAAGTCAACTAATTACGGCATAATGACATTATTAACTACTAGGTCTTCAAAAATAAACTAACTACACAACTAAAACTACTCTGTTGCTACAATTTATATAATTGCATCCTAATCACATTGCTAAAAATACCGATAATACTAATCGAATGCGAATGACACTTACCTTTTGTAGGTGCTCGCAGCAGGCTTCAAAGCTTATTTTCTACGTGCTCGTGATTTTTTCTGACTCGTAGATTTTTTTTTCACAAATTTTTTTTTCACTCTAGCCGTGTCGCACGAGCCAGTGAGGGAGGCTCCCTCACTGGCTCCCTCCCTTTTATAGGCGCGCAAACAAGCGCCCGGGGCCTGCCCGGGCGGGGCGCTGCGCATGTGCTGGCAGCAAGGTGCCGCGGGTCGCCATGCCCCCAGCGCTGCCACGTGGCGGCAGCACCGCCCGGCCCCACCGGGCCCGCGGCAGGTTCGACACAGCTAACCACTTAGTCTACTACTCCATGTATACTCCGAACCAGGGGCCTGCTTGGTTGGATGCTACTCCATCAGGTCCATTTTACAAACAGCTAGCCATACGGTTGATATGCGTAGAAATGGAGCTGTTTTCCTACTAAATTCTTATGTTCTGTTCTGAACAATCCCATCAAATTCTGACATATCCCGATTAAATCATGGTGTAACCGACGATGGCCAATAAACGAATACAGCCCATTAAATTACTATGTTCCACGAATGGGGGAAAAAAAAATCATGGGTGAATCCAGTACGAATCAAGCTTGTTTGACAATGTTCTAAGCCAGCATTGAAAGCGATTCACAAAATACTTTTAAAATGGATTCTAAATAACATTTTAAAATGGTGCAAGTCCGTTACGCTCTCTCGCGCACACCTCTCCCAAGACTCCCAAGTCTTCCTTTGCACGGCCTCTAATAAACTTCCACTGTTGACGTACTCCATACTTTGTACCGTCTAAGACATAAGAGGAGACCAGCAAGAAATATTTTAGTAGTAGTATTTAGTGTTGTTCGCCAGTTTTTTTATTATTAATGTTAGCTTTATATTCTAACCATTTTAAAAATCCTATTTTGACCGTCAATTATTTTTGCGAAATATATAACGCAACTGCAATGCTTGAAACAAATCTCAAAATAAATTAAAAAAACAACAACAGGTATGTGCACTATTGCTAGCTAGTCCTTTGAAGAAACACCGTATTTATACTAGGGTTAACCGGATAAATGGCACTATAAAATTACAAGTTCCAAAAAATACCATTGCAAAAACTTGCCTCTTTTGACGTCATGAAACCAAGAAACTCTTTAAAATACCAATTTTGCTTTTGTTGGACAAAAAATGCCACTCCATTCTCCTCATCTCTCTACATGTCTGATGTCGGGACCTAAAAATATAATTCCAGACCCTCTGTGTATATTGCACTAGTTCAGGATTACGCTAATACACATAGTGTCAACATAGATGAATATCGATCCGCACAAGATGAATAATAGCATAAACGATAAATTTGAGTAACAAATAAGGGTTTTGACCTTATGGTCGAGTTTACATTTATTAAACCTCACAGAGCTAGCAATAAATAAGCAGTAGCGAGACAAAATAAACTTCAGCGGAAACTCATTGATTCACCACAAGCAACCGACTGGGATCAAGACCTAACGATCAGCACCTTCATAGAACTCATCCTCGAAGGCAGGCGAAGACTTCTCCACTTCTGTTGATTGATTGAAGCAAGCAGGAGTACACAATCGTACTCGCAAGTTATACCGCATAATGCAATTTATAGATGATGGCTTATTCCAAAGAAATGGCTTCTGTGATTATTTTGCAAAAAGCAACATTTGGAATTGAATACAAGTAATAGATTGAAAACATAACTTAAAACAATAAATAGTAATAATTTAACAGTTGTTTTCACAAATAATACAAAGTCTAATCAAATTATTCACATAGCCATATAACTTAAATCACACAACTCCCATCCTAAATATTTTATGAAAATCTAACCCTCATGTGAAATCTCTGAGCATATTCATGATCGCGGACACGGCTATTCGAATAGGTTGATTAACACTCTGTAAAGGTTGTACACTTTACCCACACGATATAATTAGTGTAGCTAGCACTAATCATAACAAAACCTTCCAGAAACTTCATCTCAACAATTGACACTCCTGGTGTGTTTTACTAACAGTACTAATGCCCATAGAGGAAATTAGTCCATATCACACTGTTGGACAGGGAAGTGGCGAACCGTCCTGCGATGTGAGTCGCCATAGAGACAGAAACACACATTGACCCTAGCACAGAGCCTAACCTACTACCTAAGTAGTCAAGGTCGAAACTCCATAACTTACTAAGTCAGGCCCGTCCCATCAAGCATCTGGTTGTACGAAAGGCTCAGTTCAATAACGCACAAAGTTAAGCCCTTAATTGACCAAGACAAGACTTCTAATTTCTAACTAAATAATCATTCTTTTAAATTCCCATGCACTGGGCTCCACCATATCATAGAGTTTCCACCACTTGTCTCAATCTAAATCTTTTCTCACCCTGTTGGTTAAGTGCAATACATGCCATCAACGAGTAATAACACATAACGCATACAGTTTTATCACAAAGTTCTATAATCACTTAGTCAGATTCATATTTGCAACTCACATGGAATGATGACTCGTTGCATGGCTAAGAAAGCTACTCGTATATAGCCAACCCACGTTGGTGCTATGATAATAGCAACTAATAATGAACCAATCCAGGGTGACAACAAATCATAGCATTACAATAAGCAAGATGGATTTAATCAAATGGTCTATAACTAACCCCAAAGCATTTAAATAAATACTTAAAGTAAATACAATAATTTGAATCAAAATAATTTTAGAAAATAGGGTTCAACACGATCAAAGGTACAACTTGCCTTGAAATAGATCTTGGTACTAGTCTCGGTCTTGGTGAACTCTTTCATCGAAATTTCCTGAAGAATCAACATCTATTCGCAAACGAAGCAAATAAATCAAATAAATAAAAACATAGAGGAAAACAAACTCCAAAAATTAAATAAAAATCTAAGAAAAATAGAACTCAAATTTAGATAGATTTAAAAATTTGAATGGGCTCAATGGAGATCGGATGAAGAAGATATGACTTCTAGAAGATCTAAACCTAAGAAAATACCAAAATTGGAATTTTTGGAATTGTCAGAATTACTTTTCTATTGAAAAATCAGATTATGACGTCAGCCTTGGAAATTTTTGAATTAAAATAAATCTGGAGAAAAAGGTATAGACACTGACATGTGGGCCCGCGGTCCATGGACCGGGTCCACGCATGGGCTCAATGGTCTATGGGTTCACGGAACAGTGACTCTGACAAGAGGGACCCGCATGGCATAGACTTGACTCATGGTGGATTGGTTTCATGTGAGATTGGATCTAGGTTAGGGTTGGATGTGCCACGTGTGTGCTGACGCGACACATATGTGGATGACACGCGGTTGCAAGCGCTAAGGTGGCTGATGAAGTGGCGTGCCACGTTCGCTCGACAGCGACAAGGCTCGGGAACCAATGGCATCCGGCGAATGGCGGCACTTCGCTGGCGGTGAGTGGTACCAGCAGATAGAGGATGCTATTGCGAACACATTGAGGTGGCTGATGAAGTGGCGCGCCACGTCAGCTGGACAGCGACAAGGCTTGGGAACCAATGGCATCCAGCGAACGGCAGCGCTTCGCTAGCGGTGAGTGGTACTAGCAGATAGAGGATGCTATTGCGAACACATTGAGGTTCTCACTGATGGTCAGGGACGACGGAGATGGCCGGCGGCAGGTTTGAGCGGCGAAGAGGCTTCGGCTATTGTCGGGATTCAACTCCGGTGACGCTCCGGTGGCGTGGAGAGGTTGTGGAGGTAGCCCAAGCGACGGTGATGATGATTGCATAGACCACGATGGCTAGGCGACGACAACAGCAGTGCAATAGAAGAATGAAGAGCATCGGTTGAAAATCCTAAAAGCTCAAATCTGGCGGCACTAGGGTTCTGGAGGTGCAGCGGCTTGGGGTTTCGTTATCAGGGCGAGGAGGCGATCCTAGGGGTGCTATTTATAGGGTGAGAGCGAGTCCAGGGAGGCGTGTTGGCAGCGGAGTCCATCTCGGTCCTAAGATGAGATAAGGAGATTCAAAGGGATTTGGAAGGAGATAAGAAGTAGAATCAATTGTAGACATTACAATGGATTCGAAAATCGTATCGCCGAAGGATTTTTCGGTTGGATATGCCATTTTGGATGAAGCTTCTAGAAGCAGCAATGGCGGTCAAAGGTGAAGGCTCACGCGATGAAGACGACCGAAGAAGAAAGACGACTGGTGGGACCCACCTGACAATAGGCGGGTGCGTGCTCGCGCGAGGATGGGCTGAGATCGGAGTTGGGCCGGATTGAGCGCGTGTTTGGGCTGCGGAGCAAGCCACGCACGGGAAAGAGATGATGGACTGAAGAGATTCGGTCGGAGCATTGTTTTGAGATTCTATTTAAATTTTCCTTTTTAGAAAATATAGAAAATGCAAATGGCAATTAAAAATAGCAAATGAACTCGAACAAATTCTAGAAAGATCTACAAAATATATCCAAGCCCATAGAACCCAAATAAAATAGTTTTGACAATTGTTGATGTTGAAATTAATTATATTAAATTGTTTTGATATTAAAAGTCCATATTAAGCTTTATTAAAATTCAAATAAAATCTCAAGGGTAAATTTTCCAACTACTAACTTTTTTTTTAAAGCTCAGAAAATTGGGATGTTACAAACCTCCTCCCCCTTAAAGTAATCTTGAGCCCGAGATTCAGGCTAGATAGAGAAAATGATAGGAAACTCGGCTTTCAGGTCTTCTTCAAGCTCCCATGTTGCTTCTCCTTCTGAGTGGTTGTTCCACTGAACTTTACAAAAACAAACAGTCTTGCTTCTGGTGTGGCACTCTATGACATCCAAAATCTTGATTGGTTGCTCCTTATAAGTGAGATTCTCCTTTAACTCAATTGAATCCAAGGGAATTTGTTTTGACAGCATACGATGACACTTCTTCAATTGAAAAACATGAAAGACATCGTGCACTCTTGCCAATGACTACGGTAGTTCAAACTGGTAGGCAACTTTTCCACGGTGATCCAAAATCCTAAACGGACCAACATATCTTGGGGCAAGCTTCCCTTTGGCATGAAACCTTCTGATACCTCTAAGCGGAGTAACTCGAAGGTACACGAAATCTTCTGGGTCAAAGCTGAGGTCACGTCGACAATTATCAGCATAGCTCTTCTACCTGGACTAAACTATCTTTAATCTCTCCCTGTTCATAGACACTTGATCTTCTGCCTCTTGGATAATATCTGGCCCGAATACCTTGCGCTCGTGTGGATATCATGGGGATCTGCTCATGATCTTAGGATGATGTTACAATTGGCAATGTCGTTGAAGGTTCGTTGAATCACGTGTTTTCGGCTAAGTTTCAGTTCTGTCAGGTCATAGGCGGTCTGACCGGCCAGAGCGGCGGTCGGACTAGCCATTGTAAATGTTGGAGTTTAGAGCTAGGCCAAAAATAGAGAGTGTACACAAGAGAGGGGATTCTCATACACTTGGTCTCATAATTTTTGGAGCTTCTAGTCAAAAGATATATTCGTTTAAAATTTTCAAAGAGCTTTCGGTTTTCAAGGGCTGAAAATTGGCGAAGTCCCTAGCTGGGCGGTCTGACCGGCCAAGGGGCGCAGATTGGCCAGAGGGCGGTCATACCGGCCCTTGGGTGGTGATCTGACCGGTTTTCACTTGTTCATCGCTATGTTGGCGGTGATGTTTGTTTGTTGAGTCAAGTTCATGGATTTCAGTGCATATGTGTTGCATGATGCATGTTTTGACTAACGTGGTTCAAGTTGCCAAGAACTTATTCCTAATCGATTTCTTGGTCTATTATTGTGCAGGTTGCTTGGAGGTCAACGACAGTCAACAGCGAGGATGATCGGGACTAGGCTTGGAGAGCTGAGCTTCAGAACGATCGACGATGCCGGATGAAGTCTATGGATTCAAGCATGGCGCAAAATTGACAAGGATGACCGAACGGGAAGTTCAGTGCGACGGGTTGCATCAAGCGGCGCGGGGGTCGGTGCAAGTGCCATAGTGGTTTCGGTGGGAGCCGGATGGGAGAGACTTCCCGATATGATGAGAGCCGTTGATCAACCTACACGTGGTGAAGCATGGAACTGCTTCATGAAGATTGGACTCGGTCTTTGGAGAAGGATCGAGAAGGGGTATTTTGGTAATATCACTAAAATACCGCCTTGATTGCTTTTGGCTAAACTGCGACCAAGACAACGCAAGAAGAAGCGGTATAGGTCAAGAGAAGATGAAGACGACGCTTTAAAATACGTGTGTGAGTTAAACCTGTTTGTGTGTGGGCTTAACGGGTGCCCAATAGGAAACTCTTCTAGAAGGTTAGACTCCACTATAAATATGGGAGGCTGCTGTAGCACCTCCTTAATCCTTTTGCTTATTTGAAACTCTAGTTTTGTTTTTGGAGATTAGGGAGTGAAGAGGTTAGGATTCTTAAAGAGGAGATTGATTGTGTGCTCATGTATTGAGTTTTATCCTCCGTGATGGAGTGGCTGTAAACCAGCAACAATCACAAATCAATCTATGCAAGTTATCTTTAGATGAGTCTGTTTTCATTCTGGCTCTCTATTTTATGGTTTTGGGGCTTTCTTTGATTCTCAAGTTTTTCTTTGGTTTCTACCCCTAATCTTGCTTGCTGTGACATGTGGAAACTCATCTAGGATCATATTGATCATCTCTAACCCACGAGCAAGTTTTTGGATCTAGTTTTCGTTTTGACTCGGTTTTGAACTATCCTTCACACAAACGGAAAAATGTCGGAACTTTGCCAAGGATCTTCACGATCTTTGATTGGAATAGGTTCCTGGTATCGTAGAGAAGGTGTGTTCCAAGTTTCATCCAGTTTGGAGTTGTAGATCAAAAGTTAGACCTATTTGTAACTTCATTTTTAGGGCTGATTTCACTGTTTATTAAGCTGGAGGTCGACCGCCATTAACATAGAGGTCAGACCGCCCATGGACCGGTGAGACTACCATTGACATAGAGGTCAGACCACCCAACACTTGGAAATTGAGTTTTGGTTGTTTTGCTCTGGGGTTTATATTGGATTCAATACAAGTCTTCTGTTGTGCTTGAATATTGATCTTCATAGCTCTCATAACTATTGGAGTGAAAATCGTGTTGAATTCAATCTTAGTGAAAAAGAGATCGTGCTCCTATTCACCCCCTTCTAGTCGCCGTTTCGGTCCAACAAGTGGTATTAGAGCCCGGTTAGTTCAATCTTGATCTTAACCGGTCACCGAACTTGGCGATGAAGAAGTACTCCACGAAGTCGTATGTCTTTGATGGGCTCGGCTATGCCTATTGGAAGGATCGCATGCATGTCTATCTTCAGGGTGAATGACAGGTCATATGGGAGGTTGTTCGAGCTCCGCTCGTTTTTCCCAAGGTTGCTA
The DNA here is from genome assembly GCA_036346395.1 of Hsuehochloa calcarea. Classification (NCBI taxonomy): domain Eukaryota; kingdom Viridiplantae; phylum Streptophyta; class Magnoliopsida; order Poales; family Poaceae; genus Hsuehochloa; species Hsuehochloa calcarea. The sequence continues at coordinate 37,819,688 of CM070604.1, read as the reverse complement.
CGCCGGCTACAGCAGCCCTCTTGGCTAACAACCATAAGGCAAAGAACCTCCTATATGCCAGACTTGGTAGACAGGAGTACGATCGAATCTGTCACCTTGAGACCGCGCACGAGATCTGGAACATCCTCGAAACCTACCATGTGGGTTCGTCCCAGATCAAGCAAGTGCGTCAGACGGTCTTTAAGCGAGAGTAGAACAATCTCGAGATGCGTTCTGGAGAGAGCATTGATGACGTCTTTACTCGCTTCAACAAGGTGCTCAACCAGCTGAGAGCGGTTGATATTGAATACTCTCAATCTGAGAATGCCACACACCTCTTGGCTGCAATCAACACCAAGGAGTGGGAGATGAAGGCTACCGCCATTGAGGAGAACGTCAACCTTTCGAGTCTCACTTTGGAGTTGCTTATTAGCAAACTAAAGACCCATGAAATTAAAAGTGCTGACCATCCCAAGAAGGAGAATATGGCATTGGTAGCAGATCCTCTCAAGAGAGCTTCTGATGGTTCTTTTGAATCTTCTTCTGATTTTTTCTTGCTTATTTATCTACAATCCATGAAGAGAAAATTGAAAGTGTCCCTGAGGCTGAGTTAGCCCTTCTAGCCAAAAAAATCACACGGGCCTACAACAATGTGAGAAACAAAAAGAGAGGCGGTCTTGTGACTTGCTATGAGTGTGGAGAGCTCTACCACATCCGGGCAAACTACCCCAAGCTGAAAGGGAAGGGCAACCACAAGGAGGAGAAGGATGCTTGGAGGAAGCCTCATGGGAACAAGCCCAAATATAATGCTGCCAAGCTCATGAAGGCCGCTCATCGGGTCCTTGCCGGTTTTGGAGAGCAATCCATGAGCGATGTGGACTCCGGGAGCGAAGAGGACATGGAGGAGGAGATCCCTCAAGATAAAAAGAAAGGGAAGGCCAAGGACTTCACCGGCATGTGCTTCACGGCCGACTCCGTCGACGTCGATGACATCAATAAGGTACCTCCATCCTATGATGTTCTATTTGCTAGATGTGATACCATGTTTGAGCAACTGATTAGTCAGGATGAAGATTTAGAGTTTGCCATGACTAGGAACAATGATTTAGAGTCACAAATAGATAATCTGAAATTAGAACTTGTGAACGCTAAGAGTCTTGACGATAAGGAATGTTCATCCTGCCATGCGTTACATTCTGAACTTGCTAAATTGCAAACTGCTCATGGTGTCGCTTTGCATCAATTTGAAAATGCTAGAACTGAGCTAATTGAAGTTAAATCTGCTCCTTGTGAAAAATGCTTAGAATCTAGCAATTTGGTTGCTTCTGGTAATGTTGATTCTAGCCTTTGCTCTTTTTGCATTGAACGAGAATATGAAGTACAAGACATAGTAGATGCAGTTAGAGCTAAGTATGCTAAGCTTAAGGATAGAATTGATTCTGCTACATGTGCTTCATGTGAAGCTCTTAAACTTGAAGTAGCTTTCCATAAGAGTAGGCATACTAGGGCTATTTAAAATAAAACTTGTGAATCTTGTCTTAATCTTGAAAAAGAAAATACTTACCTTAAGGACACATTAGAAAAATTATCTAAAGGTAAGAAACAGTTAAACATGATTCTGGAAATTCATCTCATTAACCTAGAGCCATCATGAGACATGGTCATTTTAAAAGAATAAACCTGGTCTAGGATTTGTTTCTCATACTCATCATTATCATGTTCCTAGATAGGATGCTTCCCATGTTCGTGTGACCATTGCTCATGATAGAACTTCAAATAGAATCAAGGATATCACTTCTGCTTTGCATACTACTCGCAGACGTGTGTCTCAGTACTGGGTTCCCAATTCATGTTTAACTAACCCCAGTATTGAGACACATCGTTCTTTTGTGCCTTGATTTTCAGGATCGCCGCGGAAGGGGAAGAACACGTGGTTCGTCGACTCCGGGTGTTCACGCCACATGACCGGAGATTCAAAATGGTTCACCTCCTTCACGCGTGCGACAGGTGATGACTTCATCACCTTTGGAGATGATATACAAGGTCGGATGGAAGGGACAGGATCGATTAGGGTGAACGACAAATTCATCCTCAAGGACGTCGCTCTTGTGGATAAGCTAAGGTACAATCTGCTTTCTGTCTCACAGCTTCTTGATGATGGCTATGAGACTAAAATTAAGAAAAATACTTGTCGTGTGCTTGATTCTGCTGGTGAGCTCTTGTTTGGGATTTCTAGAGTTGGGAGAATGTTTGGAGCTGATTTCTCTGAATCTTTCTTTGGAACTCTCAAATGTTTGCTTACATCTTCTTCTGATTTCTGGCTTTGGCGCCGACGGTTGGGGCACATTGGTTTTGATCATCTAACGCGAGTTAGCAACCTTGATCTCATGAGAGGTTTGCCCAAACTCAAAGCTGTCAAGGATTCTGTATGTGCACCCTTTAGGCATGGCAAGCAAGTTGCCGCCTCACACCCATCAGTGACTATAGTCACGACTGACGGACCGGGACAATTGCTTCATATGGATACTGTTGGTCCTACTAGAGTTCGGTCAGTCGGTGGCAAATGGTACATTCTTGTCATAGTTGATGATTTTTTGAGATATACTTGGGTGTTCTTTCTTACTTCGAAGGATGAAGCTTTTGGTCATTATCATGATCGTGTTCTTCGTTTGGCTTCTGAACTTCCTGGTGCTTTGAGAGCGATCCGCAGTGACAATGGTACGGAGTTCAAGAATGCCTCATTTGCCTTTTTCTGTGCTGAGCGTGGTGTTGAGCATCAGTTCTCTTCTCCACACGCCCCTCAACAAAATGGTGTGGTGAAAAAGAAAAATAGGACCCTAGTCGAGATGGCTAGGACGATGCTAGATGAGTATAGCACACCGAGGAGATTTTGGGCCGAAGCTATTGCTACAGCTTGCCATATTGTAAATCGTGTCTTCTTGAGACCTTCTTTGGGCAAGACTCCTTATGAGCTTTGGTTTGGGAGAAAGCCTCTGTTTCTCATTTTCGAGTTTTTGGAGCCAAGTGTTTCATTCTGAAGACAGGAAATCTAGATAAATTTGAATCAAGAACTTTTGATGGTTTATTTCTGGGTTATCCTGCACATTCGAGGGTTTTCGGTCTTTAATATTGAAACTAACATTGTCCAGGAGACATGCAATGTTACTTTTGATGAGACTAGACCTGGAGCTAGATCCGATGTTTCAGGTGATTCACAGGTGACAGAGAGCATCTTTGTGGAGGAAGATGAGGATAAAGCTGATACTTGTCTTCCACCTGCTGCTGTTGAGGCTCCTATTCCAGCACAAGAACCTACTGCGACTACTTCACCTTCATTTGAGACCCCTGCCGCATCTTCATCATCAGCAGTACCTGCGGAGGTTGAAGAAACGCTATCACCCCTGGGCGCTCCACTTCACATTCAGAAGAGTCATCCTCCGGATCAGATCATTGGTCAGCTTCATGAGCGAGTCACTCGCTACAGGTATCATGATTCGAGTCTCTACTCTCATTCTGCTTTTGTTGCCTCTTTTGAACCCCGCGATATAATCATGCATTGTCTGATTCGAGTTGGGTTAATGCCATGCATGAAGAGAACTTTGAGAGGAAAAAGGTCTGGAACCTAGTAGAACCTCCTAGTGGTCATAATGTGATAGGAACCCATTAGGTGTTCAAAAATAAACAAAGTGAGGATAGTTCTGTGGTTAAAAATAAGGCTAGATTGGTAGCTCGGGGTTTCAGCCAAGTAGAGGGGTTAGACTTTGATGAAACATTTACTCCTGTTGCTATATTAGAAGCTGACGAGGATCTAATAATCCTCATTTGATCTTTTATCTATAATTCTTATTATGGGTAAATATGATGTCACGTAGTCCCCAGAAGTACCCCTTATATTTATAAGGGAGAGGCCTACCAAGTGATTGAAAGATCTTCTACAATCACCCCCATAGTCGTAAGTCTTTCTACGAATATGTCATGGTCGTAAGTCCTTCTACGACCACTACCTGGTCGTAAGTCCTTCTACGACCATTACCCAGTCGTAAGTCCTTCTACGACTATTGCCTAGTCGTAAGTTCGCACGACCGATCTAGTCGTAAGTCCTTCTACGACTATTGCCCGGTCAGAAAACGACGTACCTAGTCGTAAGTTCTTCTACGACTATTGCCCAGTTGTAAGCTCTACTACGACTTGTACCCAGTCGTAAGTCCTACTACGACTAAGTCAACCACGACCACCTTATAATCAATAAGACCTACAAGCGAGTGGGTCCAATTGATTAAGGAATCCAGACGGTCCACACGCACTATTATTCCGTGTAGTAATAGTGCTTAATACCCTATTACCTCTGGAAGATAAATGCCCAACGGCGTGAAGGAGCCACTACACCGGTAATTACTGCCATCATGCGCCCATTACTGGCTTAATTAGGCGCCTCTTCCGCAGGACAAAACGGCTACTCCTTCACGACTATATAAAGACATCAATCAGAAGGACAAGGGGGGGAAAACAGAGCGAGTCAAGGAGAAACACAAGTGCTATTCTTTGTAATAGACTTAGTTTCGAGCTTGATTGTTGAGAATCAATCAATACCATACACACACAGAGTAGGTTGTTATTCTCCCTGAGAAGGCCTGAACTCAGATAAAAATCCCGTGTCAATCTCTGCGTGATTTCATCTCTAGGAGACCCCGAATCAAACAATCTTTACATAAGATCGGTTCTAATACACCGGAAGGTTGGCGCCGACCGTGGGGATCTTCCGTAATCTCTTGTCAACATACTCTTTTTCCAAATCTCATGCAATTATGGCAGGGAATGGAACGAGGAGAACTGGTTTGACTTGGCAGACACGCAGACGCCGACATGGATGCGGTTTCAACTACGAGCCGAGTGATGCATCCGCTGATGGTGATGTTGCCTCCGGAGATCATTCTCCAGGAAACCATCCCATCAATGGAGTTGAGGAGGGATCCTTATCCCCCACAACAATACGTCCAACGGAGGAGCCAATTCCCTCAAAGGACAAGGGTCAATCCGACCAGAACCACACCCAGAAGGACTTACAACACGACGAGAGTCTTTCCTCCAAGTGTCCAAGTCCCTCTAAGACGGTCCGACCTGGTAAGACAAGTTCTGAGAGCCACTATTCCAGGACTCCACCAACATCTGCTGATCCTCTCTCTCAGGATAACTCCAGAGGGAGTGGGATCAAGCATGCTTTTCCTGCAAATTCGTCCGTCTCTCCGCAGATCTCATTTGCAGACGGAGAGGATTATAACCCGATAGTTCCCCTACGCGGGGGGTTACTCCAAGTCGCCGGATGGTGTCTCTCAAATAGTCAACAAGCATGGAGGCGAAATGAGAACCCTCCCGAAGATCACGACCGCGCCTCGTGGTAATGGCAAGGGCATCACCGGTGACGGACAGAACCAATACTCTGATGAGCGCGAGGAAATCCTCGACATTCTCGCACTCCATTGAGAAGGCCTCAAGGATCTGATGAGGAAAATTTTGAGGCCATCCGACGGAGGAAGATTGCAGCCCAGAAGAACCTGCCTGGGCGCATCCAATATCAGTCGAAGGAGGTACAAGAACTCCAAGACATCGAAGACTTGCTCGAAAAATCCCACTCAAGAGCTTGCTCGAACGCCAGGATACGATCTCTTGGCTGAAGAAATCGCGCAAAGGCTTCAAAATGTGATGACAAGACTGGAAGCACCTCGTCGACATCAATCAGGTAGTCGTAGAAATGCGACTTCCTCAGCTACCAGTCAATCAAACATTTCACCACGTAGAAATCGACACGGCAATAAGTCGCATCGATCCCCTACTCAGAGAAATACGTTTCGATTGACTGATAATCAAGAAGCCCCTCGGAGAGGTAATCGTTCGCCACTTCGACAAGGAAATCCGCAACGGATGGAGTACGAGGAGTATTCCTCAGAGCCGAGACCTACTACAGACAGTCAGCCACATCGGGTATCGTCAGATACGATCACCGTGACATTAACCCTTCTTTCCTGCAAAGAAGACGTCAGAAGTTATTACGGATGCCGCATTTTCGCCGACCTTCGAGCCGCTCACCGCCACCTCATTTTCGACCAGTGAACATGGAGAAGTTTGATGGATCTCAAAATCCCATCGAATTTCTTCAAATCTATACAACAGCTGTCCGAGCAGCAGGAGGAGGAGAGCATGTAATGGCAAATTACCTTCCAACTGTGCTTGAAGGATCCGCTCGATCGTGGTTATTAAACCAACCACTGAGGCGATCTACTCTTGGCAACACCTCTGCGACCTTCTACTGGCAAATTTCCAAGGCACATACAACCGCCCTGGAAAGGAAAACGACTTGCACCGGATTAAACAGAACAACGACGAGACTTTGCGTCAATTCATCAAACGCTTTAGTCAGGTTCGTAATTCAATTCCAGAAATTTCTGACTCATCTGTTATCAGGGCTTTTAAGCAAGGTGTCCGTAGTAGAAGGATAACAGAGGATATTGCTTTGAATCCTCCCAACACTGTTGTCGAGCTCTTCGAGATGGCCGATCGATATGCGACTGCTTCTGAGGCGGTCGAGTGGAACAACACTATCGATCGAGAAACATATACTCCTCGAGAGCCAGGTGAAGTTGGTAGAAAAGAGGACAAGAAAGCAAAAAAGTCCAAGAAAAAGATAAAGGGTCAAAAACCACAAATCAGTGGTTCCAAGGAGGTCTTGGCTGTGAATGATAAAGAGCCACGAACCACCAAGTCGTACCCTGATCAAGGCAAAGGTAAGCGCCCTGATCGAAAGAACGACAAACCAAGGTGGTGTCCTTTTCATAAAAAGGAAGGACACGACCTTCGCAACTGCCGAGTTTTCCAAAGAAAGCTCGAGGACTACTACAACGGCAAAGAACCACTCCCCACTCTCGAGCAGGTAGGGCATACGAGTGGTCAAAAATCATCAGATGATGAAGAGATGCCGTTCCAAGATCCGCAACATACCGTTAAGCACATCTACGGAGGATCATCGACATATGAGTCGAAACGACAACTCAAAGCTGCCGGACGAGAGGTAAACTCTATAGATGCTCCTCTTGTCAATAATTTACCGAAGTGGTCGGAAGTTACCATTTCTTTTGAGAAGGGTGACTGCCCGATCACTTCAAATCGATCAGGTCGATTTCCGATTGTGGTCGAACCCACCATCAACAACTGTCGGGTCAATCGAGTTTTAGTTGATGGTGGCAGTTCCTTGAACATACTATTTACCAATGCCCTGGACGAGATGCAAGTACCCAGGACAAAGGTAAGACCGGTACGATACTCTTTTCATGGAATTGTACCGGGGTCTTCGGCCAAACCCATTGGCCAAGTTTCTCTTCCTTTAACATTTGGTTCACCAAGTAATTTCAGGACAGATAAAATCTCCTTTGATGTGGTCGATTTCGATACAGCATATAACGCCATACTCGGACGACCAACTTTGGCAAAATTCTTAATGGCTACTCATTATGGATATCAATGTCTTAAGATGCCAGGTCCCAAAGGAGTGATCACAATTCAATGTGACAAGAAGATGGCGATAATCATGATCGTCGATCCTCGAGATGGTTGGTCAAATACCAACTCGAGAAGAAAGTCACCGACTAGCAAGTCGGCCTCAAAGTCGCACCAAAGCCGAACAACCAAGTCAAAGAGGTTCCTCCGACGCAGAGAAACCCTGAAGACTGCTCGACGGGAGACTTCCGACCCCAAATAGGAAGACACCTCATCACCTTCCTCCGAGCTAACGCAGATGTATTCGCGTGGCAAGCATCCGACATGCCCGAGTCCCTGTGGAGGTGATCGAGCATAGGCTAGCTTTACTACCGATAAAGTACCGTAAAACAAAAATTACGAGATTTGCCCCGATCGACGAGATGCTATTAAATCGTAATTGATAAGCTACTTAAAGCAGGCTTTATAAGAGAAGTCAACCACCCAGAGTGGTTGGCTAACCCTGTAATGGTCAAAAAGTCAAACGGCAAATGGCGTATATGCGTAGACTTCACTGATCTTAATAAAGCTTGTCCAAAAGATGATTTCCCTTTACCTCGTATCGATCAGTTGGTTGATTCTATGCGCAGTTGTGAAATATTAAGTTTTTTAGATGCATATTCTGGATACCACCAGATCAATATGTGTCTAAACGATGAAGAAAAGACCGCATTCATTACACCATTTGGTACCTTTTGCTATGTCAAAATGCCATTTGGTCTAAAGAATGCCGGTGCTTCTTTTCAACGCTTGATGCAATCAACTTTTTCATCTCAATTAGGCCGAAATCTGGAAGCCTATGTTGATGATCTAGTCGTAAAAAGCATTAAGAAATTTAATCATATCACTGACCTACAAGAAACATTCGACAACCTCAGAAAGCACCGCTTAAAACTTAATCCCGAGAAGTGTGTGTTTGGAATTTCTTCAGGAAAGTTGCTTGGATTCCTAGTATCTGAACGAGGAATTGAAGCAAATCCTGAGAAAATAAAGGCCATTCTCCAAATGCGCCCTCCGACCACAAAAAAGGAAGTCCAGAAACTCACTGGGTGCATGGCGGCTTTAAGTCGTTTCATCGCACGACAAGGAGAAAAAGGACTACCTTTCTTTAAACTTCTCAGGAGACATGAAGGTTTTGAGTGGTCGAACGAGGCAAACGCTGCCTTCGAGGATGTCAAGAGGTACCTTTCGAGTGCTCCTGTTCTGGTTTCTCCAAAACCAGAAGAGACGCTCTTAATTTACCTAGCTGCCACGCCACAGCAAAGAAGCGCAAGATCGGGTCGAGAACGTGAAAACGCATAACGACCGGTTTACTACGTCGCTGAAGTTTTACACGGGCCTAAGGAGCGTTACCTCAGTCCAAAACTTCTATATGCCCTCCTCATGTCTTCGAGGAAATCTGCGCATTATTTTCAGCGCACAAAATAGTTGTGTTGCCCGAGTTTCCTTTGGGAGCAATCCTCCATAATAAGGAAACAGCGGGACGCATGGCAAAATGGTCGGTCGAACTTGGGGAGTTCGACCTCCATTTCGTGTCCCGAACGGCCATAAAATCCCAGATCTTGGCAGACTTTGTCGCCGAATGGACAAATTCTGAACCTGTTCAGGATCCCCAGTACGATTCCCACGACCAGTGGATGATGTACTTTGATGGGTCACTTACTTTAAGTGGCTCGGGGGCTGGGGTGGTCCTGGTATCTCCTACCGGAGAAACCTTAAAGTATGCCATACAATTAAACTTTCGTGCCACTAACAACGTGGCGTAGCACGAAGGTTTGCTAGGCGGCATACGAGTCGCGAAGCACTCTCGATTCGTCGACTACTCGTGAGAGGAGACTCTCAATTAGTCGTGAATCAAGTCGGGAAAGAGTAGCAGTGCTCTAACTCGACAATGTCTCGGTACTTATCGGAAGTACGTAAGCTAGAAAAGCATTTTTTAGGTTTTGAGGTACAATTCATCCTCGAAGGATAATTTCTCATGAGACCAACTTGCTCGGATGGCTTCTTCCCGATCCGCATACTAAAAGGAGTTTTCTTGGAGCAACTCCAAAAGCCGTCTCTAGTCGAAGAACCAGAAACACCTCCTATTGAGATGGCCTCACTAGATTACGAGGATACCTGGATGACTCCCATCTACGAGTATCTTCACAAGGGTTCCGTACTCGAGGATGATCTTGAGGCAGATCGCTTATCCCGAAAAGCCAAAATGTATACTTTGGTCGAATGAGTCCTCTACAAACGAGGAACCCAAGGGATACTCATGCGATGCATTCCGCAAAACGAAGGAATAACACTCCTTCATGATATACACAGTGGCATTTGTGGGACGCATGCTTCCTACAGAACATTGGTCGGTAAGGCCTTTCGACAAGGTTTCTACTGGCCAACAGCTCTGTACGATGCTAAAGAGATGGTTAAAAAGTGTGTCCAATGCCGCCATGGTAAACAAATACACCAACCACTCAAGCATTACGCACAATACCTCTTTCTTGGCCTTTTGCGACTGGGCCTCGATATCCTAGGACCGCTTCCTAAAGCTCCGTGAGGTTTCAATTCCTTTTGTGGCTATTGACACGCTCACAAAATGGATCAAGCCGAACTCAGAATCGATAACAACGAAGCAAAGAAAAGGTTCATGATGAGATGCGAATTACCCGATTTGGAGTTCCGAGTCGGATAATTACGCATAATGGTAAACATTTGCAAGTGCAAAATTTCGTGAATTTTGCGACGAGTTGGGTACCAAGTTATGTTATGTTTCTGTTGCACATCCCCAAAGCAACGGGGCAGTCGAACGTGCAAACGGCCAAATAATGCGAGGAATTAAAACCCGAGTCTTCGACCAGCTCGTTAAGCGCTCGGGGGCTTGGGTACAAGAATTACCTTCCGTATTATGGGCAGTTCGTACGACCACTAGTCGAGCAACAGGAGAAACACCTTTCTTTCTAGTGTTTGGAGCCGAAGCCATGCTTCCTCCGGAGCTAAGATTGCGGTCGACACGAGTTGAGACCTTCAACAACTCAGACCAGGAACAACTTCGAGCAGATGATATTAACCTACTCGAAGAAAGGAGAAACATGGCCTTAATCCGCTCAAAGAATCTACCAACAAGCCCTACGCAGATACTACGATCGTAAGGTCCGCCTCGCACCTTCTTGTCAGAGGCGACTTGGTGTTGAGGCTCTGCCAATCCAAGTCTAATCGGAATAAGCTTTCTCCCAAGTGGGAAGGTCCTTACACAGTGGTCGAAGTCACTCGGCCAGGGTCGGTACGACTAGCAATGGAAGATGGATATGTTCTCTCAAATTCTTGGAACATCGACCAGTTACGCAAATTCTATGTGTGACCAACCTCTCAGGCAATAAAGGTCCAGGTTCCTTCTACCTCTTTTGTCTTATTTTTGAGTAGTGCTTTTATAATCTTTCGACTATGATCCAAAAACACCCAGTTTTCTTTACACTGGTCGAAAGGCAAGTAACATCATCTAGTCGAAGTCTCTCCTCTCTGCATGTGGTCCTGGCCACTAGAAGGAACTTCCTAGCATCGACTCGTTACTCACTTTTGTTGCCAATACAGAGGGCTCGGGTTCTATCTAGTCGAAATGTTCTCAAAGCCAACTCTTCCCTTCTTAGTTTATTTTTTCAGTAAATTCGAAAAATATTCTAAGTAGAGTGCACTTTCTTATATTTATTCAACTTCCTTTGGTATACTCGTTTCGTTTTAACTAGTCGAAGGAAGAGATACACCTAGTCGAAGTCTTTCCTCTCTGCACGTGGTCCTGCCCACTAGAAGGAACTTCCTAGCGTTGCTCGCCTCCCACTTTTGCTATCGAAAAGACTTATCGAGTCCACCAAAAAAGGGCGAACGAATTATTAAAGTCCTCTAAGACGTTTGCTTAACTCAAGTTGCTGTTCTTGATTCGATTAAACTAGTCGGAGATGGTAACATCACCTAGTCGAAGCCTTTCCTCTCTGCACGTGGTCCTGCCCACTAGAAGGAACTTCCTAGTGTCGAGCCGTTTCTACTCTTTCGACCAGTGCTTGACAACCATAACAAAAACTATAAGTTAAACAAACCTCTCTCTATTTTCAGAAACCCCATTTCACACACTATTTACTTAGATTGTCTAAACAAGCTAAGCAAATAGTCGGGGGCTAGGATAAAGTTATTAATTTGACTTCAATTCTTAGTTTTTCATTCGTCTATTATCTTTTGAGTTACTAACTACTCGACAAGATGATTTGCAGGAAACGAGATGGCCTAGGATAAAGTTATTAATTTAACTTCAGTTCTTGGTTTTTCATTCGTTAGTTATCTTTCGGGTTGCTAACCACTCGACAAGATGATTTGCAGGAAACAAGTTGGATCATATATTTCTCATCAACAGAAACTGTCTGCCTTACAAAGTCGTTACAAGATTACTCTGAAGGGGGAGTGCCTAGTTGCATTTCCTCCGCCACCTTTTTGCCAACTGATTGCATTTCCTCAATCAGACGACTTGCCTCTGATTCAGGGCAGTCGAAGTCGGCTTCGATTGGTTGCACATTAAGGCGGGGGTCATGAGCTTTAAGTTTCGCCAAAGCGTAACTTACTGCAGCTTCGACTGCCTCCCTTATTGATTCGGCTTGATTAGCCTTCAGAGTGGTCACCATTTCTTGCAAAGTTCCGACTTGTTCCCCAATGGTACTTATGTGAGCAGCTACAGTATCTTCTCGAGGAGTTTTTCCCTCAGAATGTAGCTCACCAAGTACATTGTTCAGGAGTGTGATGTTGCCTTGAAGACTAGTCTTCATTGATTCCATCTCCTGTTGGGTACGAGTCGAAGCCTCGCGAAGTTTCTTGTTTTCGACCACTTGTTCTGAAAAGAATAAAACCGGTCAAACAAAAATAAACTTCTAGAGGAAGATAACACAAAGATAATTGTAGGTAAAAGCATTTCTTACCTACTAGTTGAGAATCCAATTTCTTGACCACTTCTTGATGGGAAGCAATGGTTTCAGCGTGCTTTTTCTCCCATGATCTGATGTCCTCTGCATTCATCTTAGCAATGCGGACGGACTCGTTGTAGATCAGAGTCTTCTCATTTACTTCAGTCTCGAGACTTCTCAGATCGGAAGCAATTTCTGAAAAAGAAATTAGCATTAGAAAAGGGAAAATGCTTGAAAAGAACGACAGGTAAAGAATTGCTTACCTGTTATTCGAGCTTTCAGTCCCTCGAGTTCCTGATCCTTATTCTTGGAGATGCGAGAAAACTCCTGAATGACCAAAGCCTTTTCTCCAACTTCGGTCCGGAGCTTCCTCATCTCATCTTCTTTTTCTGGAAAAGAAATGAGAGTTGGGTAAAGGTCAAATTCAAAAGCAGTCTTAAGTTCAGCACTTACTGTTTATTTTTTCCTTCAATCTTCTAGATGCAGAGATGGCTTCTCGAAGTCTATCCGAGAGGACTATACTTCCTCCCTTAGCTTTCTCGACTCCTCTTTTTCATAATCGAGTGAGTCAGCTAAGATCTTTGTGTCACTTTTTAGCCTACAGAAGGACAAAAGTGGAGATGAACATCAGCCAATCGGTTGTAAGTCCTTCTACAACCACTGACCTAGTCGTAAGTTTTTCTACGACAAAGCCTCTAGTCGTAAGCTCTTTGCGACCAGTACCTTGTCATGAGTTTTTCCATGATAACTCTCGTAAACACTATACGAGTAGTCAAGTCGAGAACGACTATGAATAACAGTAACTTACCATCTCTCCGCCTGTGTGCAGAGTTCTTCTTTTTCTTGTCGTAGCTCTAAAAGTTGTCGATGATACTCACCGACAACGGCAATTTGCTCTAGAGCTTTCTGCAAAAAGAAGACAGTGAGAAGAAAGGGAAAGCCACATATATAAGTATCCTAAAAATACTTACATTCATGGTCGACCTAGCGAAGGTCGAGTACACCAACTCCGGGTTCTGCAGCTTGTCTACCCTCGCGACTTGATCCCACCAAACCTTCTCAAGGCGCTCATTGTCGAAGGTATTTCCTCTATTTGGAATATCCTTGGGATGGGGGACTCGGTCGCGAGATCTGAAAGCAGCAGACCCTATGATGGAAACATGTCCAAAGAAGTCAGCACAGAAGTTGAAATATTCTTCATCCTCTGATTCTGTAGCTGAACTTTCTCTTTGGACACCGGAAGGAATGTCTGCCACGACTTCCTTTCCCAAGACGGTGTCTGAGTCATCCTCACCTTGACCAGAGGCTTTGCATTGCCTCGTGGTCTCTACAACCATTTCAGAGGTCGTAGCTACCCTTTCAAGTGGTCGAGCTACGACCTCAAGAGTCACACCGCCTCTCGCTGGTCGTAGCTATGACCTCGGTAGTCGTAGCTACAACCTCAGCAGATGGAGAAACCACTTCGGGAGCCACCTTGGTCAAGGAAGATACTTCGACCACTTCCATTGTTACCTCTCCAAAGAATCAAGATGTGACAATGAGCTTCTCAACTAAGCATTCCCTGGGTCAAGGAGTCGGACTAAAATAAAGAAAAGCAAATCAAAGTTGTGAAAAGGAAAAGGTAAATGTTGTTCTTACACTTTAGTACATTTCACATACTCGCACTCGGTCTTAACCAGAACTTAGGAGCAATCCTCCCAACGGAGGACTTCTTCTTCTCCACGACCACGCCCGGTCGAGGTTCAACAATGGGCTCGGCCACGACCATGTCCGTCATAGAGTTTGAACAGAACCATAGCTCGTCTCTCGATTCTCGGATGGCCGAGATCGGCCTCGACCATTCCAAAAGCAAAGACTACCTCGATCGCAGTTGTGCCGAGCAAAGATCGCCCTTCATAAAAGACATAAAATCTTTCCAGATCTCCTTTTCCAGTTGCTTAACAAAACTAGGAGTGGCAGCAACTGCGAAAGATTCCTTGTCATAATAGAAGGGTACCTTAGCCCTGCGAGGTTTGCGCTTAAAAGATTCAGTTGCTTCAGCCTCCTCGGCTTCGATAGTTGTAGCCTCGGCTTCAGTTATGGCTGTGTCTGCCGCAGGCTTTGTAGAGGGTCTGGTCGAAAGACCAGAGCTCGAGCTTGCTCCTCCCTTGTCGGCGGATCTTACAAGTCGACGTCTCTTAGATGGAGGAGCCGAGCCTTTGTCTCTCGACAACCCTGCGCCAATGGTCATCAGTGCGACTTCCTCGTCGTCCTGACGATTTTCCATGCCTACTTTCTGTAAAGCAAAACAAAAAAAGAAGAATTACTGATCAGTCGTAAGTTTTTCTACGACTAGTGCCAAGTCGTAAGTTTTTCTACGACACTCTCTTGATCGTAAGATATTCTACGATCACCACTAGTTGTAAGTTCTTCTACAACTATAAAGTCCTAAAGAAAAAATCAACTTTTTGATTACCTTTAGGCGCTTTATCTTTTCATCTGCGGGCAAAGCCGCAATGATTCGAGGAACCGCCACTCGGAGTGGTGGAGATTTCTCACAGATGAGTCTGACTCTAGCGTCAATCTCTGCCTGTGAAAGATATGTGTAAACAGATAAGAATATTAGACAATGTTAAGAAAGACCAATCCGAGAGCTAAGTTGGAAGTTCACTTACCCTCGTCGTAGTCCCTGGTCGGGTCTCCCCTCCCCGAGTATCTCCACATAGGAGATGCTCGTTTCTTCAAGGGACTAATCCGGCGTGTGATAAAATCTTTACCACATGCCATCCGGTCACCCTTCTTCTTCAAGTCCTTGATGGCTTGAATATAGGGGCAATCCTACTGATATCTTCGTGAGTCGAATCCCATGAAGATTTCTTCTCAGACCTTCCCGCAAAAGAGAGGTGTCTTCCGAGGTGACTTTCCAAAGAAACCACCTCTTTCTCCATCCCGCCATGAAGACCGAGTGAAACTCAATATATTCCTCGACTTCAAGTCGTGGAGCTTGCATCAGAGACTTCCGGCGATTCCGGTTTGTCGAGCCATCCCATAATAATATTGGAAAAGCTCGAGATCCGCCGGAATCCCCAAGTACGCCTCACACAGGTACACGAAGACACTCAACATGGTAATGGAATTAGGACCTAGGTTCACTAATTCCACCCCAAAGTGCTCGAGTACCACTGTAAGAAAAGGGTGAGCAGGCAGTCGGAGGCCGCACTCACAGTACGCTTGGAAGACGGGGATTTGCCCATTTTCCCCCGACGGCCAGTGCTGCCCAATAGCCGGAATCCACTTCACCAGAGCCTTCTCTGGAATCTTCCCGGCGTCGACCAAGACTTTAATCTTAGCCGCATCCATCTCCGATTCTTCCCACTCGGAAACTTTCTTGGCCATTTCTCTCAGAAACAAGAAGTTTTTGATTGGGTTGGCGCGAGAAGATGAAACCTAGTCAAGGCGAGAAGACGAAAAGAACAATGTGAGCGATTTGGGGAAAAAGTAAAACTCTAAGTCTAACTCCCGGTGAGTTTTATAACCGCACGATTGCCACCGCTTCGGGAATCGTCTCATCGACAGGTCTGTGGGAGTCGGTTGCAATTCCCTAGATGGTCCGTTCGAGAAATTTAGGTGCGTATTGTCACCTCCAAGCGAAATTACTTTCTTGACCAAGTCTTTCTGGTCGAAGGAAGTATCAATCGGAAGGGCTCTTTCTCCGATCACCCTACTACGACCACTTCACAGTCGTAGGGGTTTTTACGACTTTTTGATAGTCGTAAGCAATCTTCACGATTGCCACTACTTCGGGAACCGTCTCATCGACAGATCTGTGGGAGTCGGTTGCAATTCCCTAGATGATCTGTTCGAGAAATTTAGGTGTGTATTGTCACCTCCAAGAGAAATTACTTTCTTGACCAAGTCTTTCTGGTCGAAGGAAGTATCAATCGGAAGGGTTTTTTTTCTCCGATCGCCCTACTACAACCACTTCACAGTCGTAGGGGTTTTTACGACTTTTTGATAGTCGTAAGTAACCTTCCTGACCAAGCAAATTCCTAGTCAAAGTAGTGCTCAAATGTCGAAGAGTTTTTCCTTTGACCATTATTCTACGACATTTTCATAGTCGTAAGTCCATTTACAAATCCTTCACCAAGTAAGTTACTTTCACTTGAAGTTGGGGGGCTAGATGACGAGGATCTAATAATCCTCATTTTATCTTTTATCTATAATTCTTATTATGGGTAAATATGATGTCACGTAGTCCCCAGAAGTACCCCTTATATTTATAAGGGAGTGGCCTACCAAGTGATTGAAAGATCTTCTACAATCACCCCCATAGTCGTAAGTCCTTCTACGACTATTGCATGGTCGTAAGTCCTTCTACGCCACGACGTAAGCACCCGTAAGTCCTTCTAAGTCCTTCTAAGACTATTGCTCACTACCAGTCGTAAGTCCTTCTACGACTATTGCCCAGTCGTAAGTTCTGCTACGACCTGTACCTAGTCGTAAGTTCTTCTACGACTATTGCCCAGTTGTAAGCTCTACTATGACTTGTACCCAGTCGTAAGTCCTACTACGACTAAGTCAACCACGACCACCTTATAATCAATAAGACCTACAAGCGAGTGGGTCCAATTGATTAAGGAATCCAGACGGTCCACACGCACTATTATTCCGCGTAGTAATAGTGCTTAATACCCCATTACCTCTGAAAGATAAATGCCCAACGGCGTGAAGGAGCCACTACACGGTAATTACTGCCATCATGCGCCCATTACTGGCTTAATTAGGCGCCTCTTCCGAAGGACAAAACGGCTACTCCTTCACGACTATATAAAGACATCAATCAGAAGGACAAGGGGGAAACAGAGCGAGTCAAGGAGAAACACAAGTACTGTTCTTTGTAATAGACTTAGTTTCGAGTTTGATTGTTGAGAATACAGTCAATACCATACACACACAGGAGTAGGGTTGTTATTCTCCCCGGAGAAGGCCTGAACCTGTATAAAAATCCCGTGTCAATCTCTCTGCGTGATTTCATCTCTAGGAGACCCCCCGAATCAAACAATCTTTACGTAAGATCGGTTCTAATACACCGAACCAAGCAAAAACTCACGGATCAAAGAAAGACCCAAAATCATCAAATAGAGAGAAAGAACACAATGAGACAAAACATTGATCAAACTTTCATTTGATTGATTGATATGATATGGGCTTACAGCCTCTCCATCAATGGAGGACAATGCTCAATCCAAGAGCACAAAAATCACATCAAACTATCAAGAACCATAGCCTCCACAAAAGCTCTTCCTAAGAAAATTAGGGTTTACAAGAATTACAAAGAGACGAAGTAGAGGTGCAGCCACCTCCCTCTTCTATTTATAGTGGAGACTTAGACCTTCTAGAAGTTTGACTCTATTGGGCTCCCGTTAAGGCCGAAAACAAACAGGACACTTACGCACGTATTTTAATACGCCGTCTTTAATACCCTTTGACCTAACTAGCTACACTTTGTGCCATCTTGCGCCTCGGATTAGCTAATAGGTGACCCTTGTCCATCTTGCACCACGCTTGACTACATTGATCTCTCCCAGCATCGTCGATCGTTCTGGACCTCAGCTCTTCAAGCCTAGTCCCAATCATCCTCGCCGTTGACCGTCGTTGACCACCAAGCAACCTGCACAACAATAGACAAGTAAACCGAATTTGGGAACAAGTTCTTCACAACTTGACCCATGTTAGTCAAAACATGCATCATGCAACATATATGCTCTGAAACTCATGACTTTGACCTAACAACCGAATATCGCCGCCACGACGGGCGACGACCTAAGTGACAACCGGTCAGACCGCCCCAAGGGCCGGTCTGACCGCCACCTTTTGGCCGGTCAGACTGCCATTTAAGACTTAGCCAATTTTCAACCTCTGAAAACCGAAAACTACTGAAAATTTCAAACCAATAGAACTTTTGACTGGAGACTCCAAAAATTATGAGACCAATTGCAATAGAATCTCCTCTCTTGCCTACACCCACTATTTTTGGCCCAGCTCAATCCCACACTTTCTGACAATGGCCGGTCCGACCGCCCCTTATTAACCGGTCGGACCGATTTGGGACCGGCTCGACCCGCGACTGTCGGTCGACCGGTTCGCACTGATGAATCGAACCTTTGCCAAAACACGTGAAACGAAAAACTGTAAACGCCATTGCCAATTGTCACATCATCCTAAGATCAGGAGCATATCCCATGATATCCACAATCTCCCCCTTGATGAACACATTGGTAATAATCCAGAAAATGTAATTTGGAGAACTCAAAAGAAGAAGATGAAATCAAGTATTTTAGAGAACCAGCAAGAGATTCAGAAAAGACAGCTCTAAAAATCCTAGCAACTCTAGTAATTCCAAAAACAACCTCACCAATTAAATCAAGCACCCGACAAGTATTTTTCTTAAATATAGTCTCATATCTATCATCAAGAAGTTGAGAGACAGAAAGCAAATTAAACATTAGCTTGTCCACAAGGGCAACATCCTTGAGGATGAAACTGTCGTTCACCCTGATCGATCCCGTTCCTTCAATCCGCCCTTGTTTATCATCTCCAAAGGTGATGAAATCATCACCTGTCGACCGCGTGAAAGAGGTGAACCATCTTGAGTCTCCGGTCATGTGGCGTGAACAGCCAGAGTCGACGAACCACGTGGCCTTCCTCTTTCGCGGTAATCCGAAAAATCAAGGAACAGAAAAACGATGTGTCTCAATACTGGGATTAGTTAAACAAGACTTAGGAACCTAGTACTGAGACACACGTCTGCGAGTAGTATGCAAAGCAGAAGTGCTATCCTTGATTTTATTTGAAGTTCTATTATGAGCAATGGTTAAAATAATATGAGAGTTATCCTATCTAGAAACATGATGATGAGTATGTGACACAAATCCTAAACCAGGTTTATTCTTTTTGTGTTACCTTGTCTCATAGAAGCTCTAGGTTGATTAGACGAGATTCTAGTAAAAAATTTCTTAATATTTTTCAACCTACGCCAACAGAACTCAATCAAATGCCCTTCCTTTTTACAATAGGTGCAATGATACTTAATACCACTAGGAGAAGCACCCTTAGACTTAACAGATGGTTGGGCAATGCCTGTAGACTTAAGTTGGAAATCGTGTTGAATCCGATCTTGGTGAAAAAGAGATCGTGTTCCTGTTCTCCCCCTCTCTAGTCGCCATTTCGGTCCAACAGCTCGGCTATTTCTAACCAATTTAGAGGGTTCTGCATGCACAACCATACAAAGCTTCAAATGGTGATATTTGAAGACTAGCTTCGTAACTGTTGTTGTACGAGAATTCTGCATACAGTAAACACTTATCCCAACTGGTAGCATTAGTTAGGGCACAAGCTCTCAGCATATCCTCCAATATCGGATTTACTCTTTCAGTCTGCCTATCTATCGGAGGGTGATATGCAATACTGAAATTCAAATGAGTTCCCAATGCTTCATGCAGACTTTGCGAAAAAGCAGAGGCGAACTGAGATCCTCGAACTAACACTATCTTCTTAGGCACACCATGCAAACTGATAATTTTTTACATATACAACTCTACAAGGTGATCTTCTGAGTAAGTGATTTTTACTAGCAAGAAATGGACAACTTTCGTTGAACGATCAACTATTACCCAAATCGAATCGTAACTCGATTGTGTCCTGGGTAAACCGGTGATGAAATCCATTTCGATTTCTTCTCATTTCCACTCTGGAATCTTCAGGGGTTGAAATAGACCTGCTAGTCGATGATATCCTGCCATTACTTTTTGACATACATCACACAAGTCAACAAACTCTGTGACTTGTCGCTTTAGATTTGGCCACTAAAATTTATTCTTAACATCCTAGTACATCTTATTGTTTCCAGGATGGACATAATACTTTGTGTCATGTGCCTCTTTTAAGATTAGCTGTCTTAAATCATCAACATATGGCACGCAGATACGTCCATTAATCCAAAGTATATCTTGATCGTCCTTGGTGAAGTCCTTGAATTTTCTTTCTTTCATTTTAAGCTTGATATCCGCTATCACATGATCCTTTGGCTGGGCTTCACGAATCTGCTTCTCCAAGGTGGACTGTACTTCTAGACTGGCTACGAATCCCTTAGTTACAACTTCTAACTTTAACTTTTGAAATTCCTCTTGAAGTTCTGGACAATTATCTTTTACTTTCAAAACATTGCAGTAGCTCTTACGACTTAAAGCATCTGCAACTACATTAGTTTTACTAGGATGGTAGTGGATTCTAAGGTTGTAATCATTTATTAACTCCAACCATCTTCTCTGTCTCATGTTTAGATCAGACTGAGTAAAAATATACTTCAGACTCTTATAATCTACATATACCTCACAGAGATTACCAATGAGATAATAACGCCAAATCTTTAAAGCATGCACAACGACAGCTAATTGCAGATCATGGGTAGGGTAATTCTCCTCATGGGGCCTCAATTGCCTTGATGCATAAGCGACAACTCTTCCTTCTTGCATCAGGACGCATCCTAATCCTTGACGCGAAGCATCACAGTAGACATTGAAATCTTTCTGTATATTTGGTAGAATTAGCACTGGGGTTGAAGTCAAATGTTTCTTCAATTCTTGAAAGCTTTCCTCACAAGATGAGGTACAAGTGAACTTTTTCTCCTTCTTCAACAACTGCGTAAGAGGCTTAGCAATTGTTGAGAATCCTCCGGTGAAATGACGATAATATCCCACCATTCCTAAGAAACTGTGAATTTGAGTAATAGTCTTGGGCTGCTTGTAACATCCCAACTTTTGGTCTTTAAAAATTTTCTAATTAGTTGCTAGTTCGAAATCTCACCATTTGCATTTTATTTGAATTTAAATTTAAAAGCTTATTATAGACTTTCATGACAAAATGATTTATTATGCTTAATCCCGACATCAACAATGGCCAAGCTTATTTTATTTGGATCCCATATGCTTGAATATATTTTCTAGAATTTTCTGGAATTTTTCCAAGGTCATTTGCTATTTTCTATTTGCTAATTGTATTTTCTAAAAAGAAAAATCAAGTTTAAACCTTCGGAACAGTGTTGGGCCGAAGCCCAATACTATTCCCACACGCCAGCCCATCTCCTCGCTCGCCCGCGCCCTCGTCCGTTGGATGCACGACGCGTGCCCCTCATTTCGATCGGACGCCCGCGCTCAACCCCGCCTTCCTCCGTTGATAGCTTCCGTGGCCTCGCCACGATTCGCGCCTCGCTGCCGCTGCCAGGTGGGACCGCCACCGAGTCGTCGTCTCCGCGACCCTTCTTCCTCCTCGCACCGCGCCTTCGCCCGCCATTATCGCTCGCGGAAGCTTCGTCCGACAAAACAGATTCTGTTGAGATTTCTTCGCGCCGACCCCACCAAATCCCGGCCTTCTCTCTACCTTATCTATTCCCAACCGAATCAAACTCGAATCTCTCTCAATCTCCTAGAATCAAGGAATTTGAAATCGCGGCCGTTTCGGACTCGATTTGGGGGTTTCCAATTCCCGCGTCCCCCGGTCCTATAAATACCCCCCTAGGATTGCCCAGACCTCCGCAACCCAGAGCCACCGCCCTCATCGCCCCGATCGCTCTAGCGCCGCCGCATTTCAAGTTCTAGGGTTTTCGACCGAGCTTCTTCCCCGGCGAATTGCACCACCGTCGTTGTCGCCCTTGCCCTACCAACTGCACCATCGTGCTCAGCATGGTCCCAACTACCTCATGCGCCCCTCCTCGTCGCCGGAGCACCGCCGGAGCACACTTCCGACAAAACCCGAAGCACCACCGCCGCTTCTTCCTCGCCGCCGGTCGTTGTCGTCATCGCCAGCCGCTGGTAAGGGCACCAGCAGGTGCACAATAACCTGGGGAAGCTTCTGGTACCCTCCGCCGCCGGCGACTCGCTGCCAATCGCCGGTGACCATCGGGTCCCGAGCGCCACACTCGCCGCCGTAGCCGCGTCAGCGCCACCGCAACCGCCGCGTTAGCTTCGGTGCTTATGTCGCATCCACGTAGAGCCCAGTGAGCGCGAGCACATGCGCACGTGGTGCTGTTCACCGCGCCAGTTTTGACTTGGCTCGTTGAACCCAGTTCACCGTGAGCCCAGTCACTGACATGTGGGGCTCACATGTCAGATTTCTTTTAAATCTTTTTCTTTTTCTGAAAATTCTCGGCTGACACAACCATTGCGCAATAATCTGATTTTCTTTTATTAAAATTATTTAGAAAATCAAATTAAAATCCAAATTAGGGTTTTGATTATTTTCCAAACTTCCAAAGCCCATAACTTTTGCATCTAAACTCCGATTGATCCCATTCAAATTTGTAAATTTATATAAAATCAAGATATATTTAATGGTGAATTTTATTTGATTTTTGGAGTTTGTTTTGCCTCTATTATTTATTTGTTTTTATTTCTTTTGTCTCGTTTGCGAGTAGACGTCGATACTTCGGGAAATTTTGGAGAAGAAGGAGCACCTCAAGATCAAGACCAATACGTAGACCTATTCCAAGGCAAGTTATACCTTTGATCATCTTGCACCCAGTTTTCAAAATACTTTGTTTCATTGTATTGCATTCTAATTCAAGTATATATTTAAATGCTTTTGGGATAGTTATTAATCCAATTTGTTATATCCACCATGTCTATTGTATGCCATGATCTTAGTTGGTATTATCGTAGCACCAACGTGGGTTGGTTAGATACAAGTAGACTGCTTAGCCATGCCACGAGTCATCATTTCATGTGAGTCGAAATTATGAATTTGACTAATAGAGTATGGAACTGTGTGATAAAACTGTGTGCTGTGTGCTATTACTCGTTGATGGCATGTGTTGCACTTAATCAACAGGGTGGGAAAATATTTAGACTGAGACAAGTGGTGGATCTGTGTGAATGGTGGAGCTGTGTGCTTTATAAACTTTTTAATTTGGGTAAAACTAGATGTCTTGCCTTGATCAATTAAGGACTTAACTTTGTGCGCCATTGAACTGGGCCCTACTGTACGACCATATGCCTAGTATGGGCTGGGCCTGACTTAGTAAGTTATGGAGTCTTGACATTGACAACTCAGGTTGTATTTAAGCTGTATGATGGGCTGGAGGTGTGATATATCACATCGCGGACGGTTATTTGATCCTGCTCAACGATGTGTGTCGTAACCAAACACTGTGTGTATCGGTTGGCTGGCAGGAAAGCACATCGGGAGTGTCATTGTTTGAGATAAAGTTTCTGAAAGGTTTTGTTGTGATCAACTCTGATCCGGTTGATTTCATCGTGTGGGTAAAGTGTACAACCTCTGCCGAGTGTTAAATCAATCTATTCGAATAGCCGCGTCCTCGGTTATGGACATGCTCGGGGATTTCACACTAGGGGTAGATTTTCATAAAGACATTTGGGAAGGGTCAGCTGTGTGAGGTAATTTATGCAGCTGTGTGAATAACTTGATTAGCCTGTGTTCTTTGTGAAATCAAATATTAAATTAATATTCTTTATTTGTTTTCAATTTCGTTTCAATCTATTATCTGTATTCAATTGCAAATGTTGCATTTTTTGCAAATTAACCACAGGAGCCATTCCTTTGGAATAAGCCATCATGTATAATTGCATTTTGTGGTATGACTTGCGAGTACGGTTCGTACTCACTCTTGCTAAACAATTCAACAGAAGTGGAGTCGCCACCAGCTTTTGAAGAGGAATTCTACGAAGGTTGATCGTTAGGGTCTTGATCGCAGTCAGTTGTCTGTTGTGAATTGATAGGAGCCCGCTGGAGTTTACTTTGTTTCCGCTGCAGTTGTTTCATTATTGTCAGCCTTGCATGGCTTAATAATTGTAAAACTCGACCTTAAGGTCACAACAGTTATTTGTTATTCAAATTACTTGCTTATTTAATATTTCGTTGTATGGAGTTGATATTTCATCGATGTTGATACTGTGTGCACTAGCATGATCCTGGACTAGTACGGAATACACAGAGGGTCCAGTTTGTATATTTGGGTCCCGACACTGCTCCCAATGCAGTTCTGCTTTAACTTTACCGGGGTCAACTGCTACTCCTTCGGCTGTCATCACATCAACCTCAAGTGTTCAGCGTGTTCTTCTCTTGGAGTAAACTAAAATATCATCAATAATCACAACTACATACTTGTCCAAAATTATATGAATACTTTATTCATCATGTTCATGAAGTATGCAAGGGCATTGGTCAGACCAAGAGACTTGACTAAGAACTCATCATGTTCATACCGTGTTAAGAAAGTGGTCTTTGGTATATCCTTAGGACAAATCTTCAACTGATGGTAACCTGATCGCAGATTGATCTTTGAGAACACTCCAACTCCTTTCATCTGATCAAACAAATCATCGATTCGAGGCAGTGTGTACTTATTCTTAATAGTGACTCCATTAAGAGAATGGTAATCAATACACATTCTCATGCTTCCATCCTTCTTCACAAACAAAACTAGTGCTCCCCATGGCGACGAACTAGATCTCACGAAACCTTTCTCAAGAAGTTCTTCAATATGCTTCTTCATTTCCACCAACTCATCGGCTGGCATCCGAAAAGGTTCCTTGGAAATCGATGATGTTCCTGGCACTAGATCGATGACGAAGTCGATGTCACGATCTGGTGGCATTCCTGGTAAATTTTCTGGAAACACATTTGGATATTATCTAACAATATGTATATCCTCCAAAGAAATAGTTTTAGACTATTGATTAACAAATGTCCATCACGCATTGAGGTGGCTAGAAACTCCACCTTCTTCCCATTAGTATCCTCAACTGTTACGGCTCTTCAACCACAATCTAGCACGGCTTTAGGCTTTGTTAACCAAACCATGCCGAGAATGATATCTAAGGTTTGAGTGTCTAAGACAATAAGGTTGTCTAGAAACTCAACTCCAACTATGAGTAACTCAGCTCCTAAACATCCCACTCTAGAGCTTTCCGCTCCAAGTCATTGGACTAACATAGTGTGCTTAAGATGCATAACTTTTAAGTTGTTCTTGGTTGCAAAAACTCCCGAAATAAATGAATGCGAAGCTCCAGAATCAAACAAAACTAATGCAGGCACCGAGTTAACCACAAACTAACCAAGTATGACATCGGGTGTTTCCCAGGCTTCTTCTAGAGTGACGTGGTTGACACGGCCTCTGACCACAGATTGCGGCACTCCTCCAAATTGAGTGGCAACTTGAGAGGCTCCTTGGTTGTTGCTTAGTGCTGGCGTCTTGGTGAGTGTAGCTCCAAGATTGAAACGAACTGGGGTCACGGTTCCCTTATGAGGACATTGATTGGCGAAGTGTCCTGACTGTCAGCAAGTATAACAAACTCTAGCTCTATTCTATTGATTGCCCCTGGATTTGTGTTCACAGGCGCAGGTTTGTGAAAGTTCTAGGCAGCTGGACGAGGTGCTGAAGTTGGTGCAGGGATTCTGAATGAGTTCTATGGCGGGAAATGAGGGAACTGTTGGAGAACTATCCTTGCTCTCTGCTGAGACCGGTGGCTTCCTTTCTGAACCATTCTGCGCTTCTGGTTGTCCTCCAACTCTTTGTGCTTATCCTCAAGGATCAAAGCTTTGTTAACTAGCTCTTGGAAGTCTGGGAAGGTATGAGCAATTAAACCGACTTGCAGTCCGGTATTCAACCCTTTTAAGAAACGACTCTGACGAGCCTTGTCAATGGCAACATCTTCAGCGGCATAGCGGGCAAGTTGAGAGAATTTATTGAGGTAGTCGGTCACTGACATGCCTCCTTGCTTGAGCACACAAATTCATCCTTCTTCAGATCAATCATTCCTTCTGGTACATGATACTGGTGAAAAACTGTTGAAAACTATTCTGAAGTAATATTCTGTGGCATCTCATGTGCGGCATAGAAGTTCTCCCACTATTCGGCGGCAATGCCTTCCATCTGATCGGTGCCATATAGAACCTTCTCATGATCGTTGTATTGAGTGATCAACAGCTTCCTTTGAATGACATGAAGCCAATCGTCGGCTCCAACTGGTGAAACATTCCTAGAGAATGTTGGTGGGTGAGTCCTCATGAACTCTGCTAACTTGGACGGTCCATGATGACTGTGGGCAGCTGGTGCTCCATTGTTGTTGTTGTTGTTCGATTATTGCTCATATTTTGCATCTGGTTCATCATCGTGTACATCATCTGTGTTTGAGCAGCCATAAAACCTCTAGAATTTTGCAAATCAATTGGAGGTGCTTGAGGTGGGATTGCTCCTGTGGGTGTCTATTCATTCTCTTCTGATCCATTGGTTCCTGAACCACTGGCAGCAGTATTGTGATTCTGAACCATCTGCCGAACGCTCCACGGGTTAGATAAGGTAGCAAGCACAAGATAAGTTAAGAACTAATCGAGGGGGTAGATTAAACCCAAAAAACACAGATTCAAGAAATCAACTGAAATACTTATATTAATATGGGTCTTAGCATGGCTGCAATAAATGCCTAAGGGCTTTTGTATCTTATACTGCACACAAGAAAACAACGAACCTAACACACAAACTACCACCTAAAGGGTGACACTCCTAAACCTAAACTGACGCGACTCAAACACACTGAGCCTCAACTAACTTAACCTAAACCTAGGTGAACATAGTCGATGAAGTAGTGTCCACAGCCACGACGGTGCTCCCGTATGCTGTAGATGTGGAACTACACGGGTAAACTCGCAAACTGGTATTAGCATCCCGGGACTAGTGTAACAGGAACAAACGCCCCTGGTGCAGGCACAAGATGCTCCTCTGGTGCTTCGGGCTCTGTTGGTTCCTCAGCCTCTTCCGGGTCTTCCTTTGGATCTTCTTCTTCATGATTATCCTGGTGCTCATGCTGGTCATAGAGAGTTTCTTTAAGTGTGGCGATCCTTTCTTCTGCCATCTGCAGAGTCTCGTAGACGCACTCCAACTCTGTGGCAGCCAACTCCAGGGATTCCTCCTGAGCAGCAGCAAATTGGGCAAGATGTACAACGGTAGTGTTGCTCTCTCCATCTGTAGATGGGTATCGTGTAGGAAGGTCCACTGCGGAGGCACGGGGCTAGTAGCGGAAGACTGTATCTTGAAGCTCACGAGTGTAGATGTTGAAGATCCTAAAGATAGCGAGGCGCGAGGACTCCTGGATTCCTTCAGAAAAGACCATCCTCCGAACAGAGATATTTAGAGGGTAGCTAGCTTTAGTGTCCTTCCGAGCATGTATAGTTAAATGACAAAGCACTTCACGGCTTCGGCCGTTCACCACCCAGCCGGTGCCCTTGTACATCGGTCGGTCGAATCCTCTGAGCAATTGCAAAAGCTTCCGTAGTTCTGCGGCAAGCCCTCCCTTCTTATCACCATAAGTCTGGAGACGGGGCATCTGTCAAGATGGACAAAAGGTAAGAAAAAATTTAAAAACAGCTGGGAGAAGAAAATTCAGCGATAGTTGAGTCGAGAGACATAAGAGAAGTTAAACAATTCATTAATCTTGCAAGTTAATTTTTGCTTTAGAAAATAATTTGGACACTCTAAGGACGGCTAATCTAACTAAGATCAAGGCCTACAGTCAATATGACTCTGAAACCACCTCTGCCAGGACCTAAAAATGCAATTATGCACTCTCTGTATATACTGCACTAGTCTAGGATTATGCTAGTGCACACAGTGTCAGCATAGATGAATATCGATTTACACAAGATGAATAATAGCATAAACGATTAATTTGAGTAACAAATAAGGGTTTTGACCTTATGTTCAAGTTTATAATTATTAAGCCCTGCAGAGCTAGCAATAAATAAATAAGCAACAGCGGAACATAATAAACTTTAGCGGAAACCCATCGATTCACCACAGACAACCGACCGGGATCAAAACCTAAGGATCGGCGTCTTCATAGAACTCCTCCTTGAAGGCAGGTGAAGACTCCTCTAGTTCTGTTGATTGATTGAAGCAAGCATGAGTACACAACCGTACTCGCAAGTTATATCACATGCATAATGCAATTTATAGATGATGGCTTATTCCAAATGAATGGCTTATGTGGTTATTTTGCAAAAAGCAATATTTGCAATTGAATACAAGTAATAGATTGAAAACATAACTTAAAACAAATAAACAATAATAATTTAACAGTTATTTTCACAAAGAACACAAAATCTAATCTAATTATTCACATGGCCATATGACTTAGATCACACAGCTCCCATCCCGAATGTTTTATGAAAATCTAACCCTCGTGTGAAATTCCCAAGCATTTCTATGAGCGCAGACACGGCTAATCTAATAGGTTGATTAACACTCTGCAGAGATTGTACACTTTACCCACACTAAATAATCAGTGTAGCTAGCAGTAATCATAACAAAACTTTTCAGAAACTTCATCTCAAGCATTGACACTCCCGATGTGTTTTACTGACAGTACTAATGCCCATAGAGGAAATTAGTCCATCGCACACCGTTAGATAGGGAAGCGGTGAACCGTCCCGCGATGTGAGTCGCCACAGAAACAAACACACATCCACCCTAGCACAAAGCCTAACCTCCTACCTGAGAAGTCAACGTCGATACTCAATAACTTACTAAGTCAAGCCCGTCCCATCAGGCTTGTGGTTGTACGAAAGGCTCAGTTCAATGACACGCAAAGTTAAGTCCTTAACTGACCAAGGCAAGACTTCTAATTTCTAACTAAATAATCATTCTTTTGAATTCCCACGCACTGAGCTTCACCATATCAAGGAGTTTTCACCATTTAACTCAGTCTAAATATTTTCCAACCATGTTAGTTAAGTACAACACATACCACCAATGAGTAATAGTATATAGTACACATAGTTTTATACAAAGTTACAAAATCACTTAGTCATATCATATTTGCAAATTACATGAAATAATAACCCGTTGCATGGCTAAGCAAGCTACTCGTATATAACCAACCCACATTGGTGCGATGATAATACCAACTAATAATGAACCAATCTAGGGTGACAAAATATTATGACATTACAATAAGCAAGGTGGATATAATCAAATGGTATATAACTAACCCCAAAGCATTTAAATAAATACTTAAAGTAAATGCAGTACTTTGAATAAAAATAATTTTAGAAAACTAGGTTCAACATGATCAAAGATACAACTTGCCTTTAAATAGATCTTGGTACTGGTCTTGGTCTTGGTGAATTCCTTCTTCCTCGAATTTCCTCAAAGAATCAACGTCTACTCAAAAACGAAGTAAATAAACCTAATAAATAAAAAATAGGGGAAAACAAACTCCAAAAATTAAATAAAAATCTTAGCAAACTAGACCTCGAATTTAAATGAATTTAGAAATTTGAATGGGCTCAATCGGAGTTCGTATGGAGAAGATATAACTTCTGGAAGATCTAAACCTAAGAAAATATCAAAATTGGAATTTCTGGAATTATCCGAATTACTTTTCTATTGAAAATCGAATTATGACGTCAGTTGACATCAGCCCTGGGAATTTTTGAATTAAAATAAATCCAGCGAAAAGGTATAGACACTGATATGTGGGCCTCCATGGACTGGGTCCAAGCCATGGCTCAATGGTCTACGGGTTCACGGAACAATGGCTCTGACAAGGACGTACATGGCATAGAGTTGGCTCACGATGGAATGTGTTCATGAGATATTGGATCTGGGTTAGGGTTGGATGTGCCATGCGTGCGCTAATGCGGCACATAAGTGGATGACTCGCGGATGCAAGCACTAAGGTGGCTGATGAAGTGGCGTGCCACGTCAGCTCGACGGCGGCAAGGCTCGGGAACCAATGGCATTCGGCAAACAGCGGCGCATCACCGGCGATGAGTGGTACCAGCTGATAGAGGATGATATTGCGAACACATTGAGGTACTCACTGGTGGTCAGGGACGACAGTGATGGCCGACGGCGAGGTTTGAGCGACGAAGAGGCTTCGGCTATTGTTGAGATTCAACTCGAGCGACGCTCCGGCGGTGTGGAGAGGTTCTGGAGGTAGCCCAAGCGACGGTGATGATGATTGTGCAGACCACAAAGGCTAGGCGACGACGGTGGTGGCGCAATCGTAGAATGTAGAGCTTCAGTTGAAAACCCTAAAAGCACAAATCCAACGTTGCTAGGGTGCTTGAGGTGTAGCGGCTTTGGTATCAGGGCAAGGAGGCGATCCTAGGGGTGCTATTTATAGGGTGTGAGCGAGTCCAGGGAGGCGTGTTGTTGGAGGAGTCCATCTCGGACCCGACACGAGATAAGCAGATTCTAAGGGATTTGGAAGGAGACAAGGAGTAGAATCGATTGCAGATATTACAACAGATTCAGAAATCATATCACCAAAGGATATTTTGGTTGGATACGCCGTTGTCGGATGGTGCTTCTAGAAGTAGCAATGGTGGTCGAAGGCAAAGGCTCGCGCGATGAAGACGACCGAAATAGGACGACGAGTGGTGGGACCCACCTGGCAGCAAGCGAGCGTGCACTCGCGCGAGGACGGGCTGAGATGGGAGTTGCGCCGAATTGAGCACGCAATTGGCCCGCGGAGCGGGCCACGCGTGGGAAAGAGATGATGGGCAGAAGAGATTAGGCCCGAGAACTATTATGAGATTTTATTTAGATTTTCCTTTTTAGAATATATAGATAATACAAATGGCAATTAGAAAATAGCAAATGAACTTGAAAAAATTCTAGAAAGATCTGGAAAATATATCCAAGCCCATATTACCCAAATAAAATAGTTTTGATAATTTTTTATGTTGAAATTAATCATATTAAATTATTTTGATACTGAAAGTCCATATTAAGCTTTATTAAAATTCAAATAAAATCTCAAAGGGTGAATTTTCTAACTACTAACTATTTAAAAATGTTTTTAAAGCTCAGAAAATTGGGATTTTACACCTAAGTCATGTCTTGCTACCACCGACGATGAACACTATTGCTTAATTTTTTGACATTGGTTCCCAAATTGGCAGTTCAGGTTTTGTGTTGAGCTTGCATTGGCTGACCAGCTAGGCTCCCTTGTCATCTCTGAATGGGTCGAGCTACTGCCAAGGTTTTGCCCTGCTTCCCCTTGCCGATGACAATGTCACCTCTATTGTATGTGTCATCGTCGGGGGACTCCAATGTTGCCCGTCCACACCTATCTTCTTCGGCTATGGGAGGTGCATAGCCACCGAATGCTCCCATTGGCGAATCTTCTCCACAAAGATGTCATGCACAAGGTTCCTCTGCGTGTACCAGTACCACAAGTCTCGTGTGCACAAGCTGGACAGGCCTCTAGGTGCGCACGCCTACACCCTCTCAAGAGTGTATGGTGTCTATAAGACGCGGTCATCCATCAACTGATCGAACATCACAACATAGTCTAGGTAGGACGCTAAGTAGTGATTGGAGTGAAGGTGACATTATTGGTGATATGCCCTTGAGGCAATCATAGAGATGAGTGTATCACATCTATGTTTATGAGTTATTGAATAAGTGTTATTATGTTTCTTGAATGAATCATAAGTTATAAAGATTAACGAGTATGTGACTTGTTGGTGAAGCTCTTTTAACTTATGACGATATTGTTCTAAATATATCACTGGTCGAATGACACTAGTTGGAACACTAGTGACTCTATCGACCAGCACATGTATTGATTGATGACCATGTTTCACCGGTCATGGATATAGGGATATTGAATCAATAATGTGAACACATGTTAGAGAACATGGTGTTGGATTGGCCCACCTTGATACACTACTAAGATTGTTATGATTTCATGTGTCATCAGTTGATCTCAAGAAATGATGATGTATAATCCTTATACCTAAGATTATGATTTTCTACATGTGTAAGAGTACACTTTGGGGTTGTCAAATGCTACTCTGTAACTAGATAGTTATAAAACTAGCTTTCAGGTATGCTATGAAACATGCGGAGGAATGTGAATTGTTGGATATGAGGTTTACCCCTCCTAACATAATATGAGAGCTATTTGTGGGCACCTCGATGTGGTCAGATAAAGGAAGTGCGTGGCCATGCCACTAGTGGTCGAAGAGTTCGACCACATGAAGTTATCCGACACTTGATTGTGAAAGTATTGAACAGTCCATGGATGACATAATATCTCACCTGGAGTTCAACCAGATATCGTGAGGCAAAGAGAGTATGCATGAGCAGGTCGTTCAGTTCAAACAGATACATTCTAGTTGTATAGAGATACGAGCTGGTCGTAGGCTGGTCAAATATGATTACTAAGTGGTCGAAACCTGGTTGTAAGGAGGTACGAACTGGATGAGACCAAAAATGAGCTGGTCGTATAGAGATACGAGCTGGTCATTAATGATATGGACCTGGTCGTATATCGTATTGTATTAAGGTTCATTCGATATAATTCACATGTATTTAGGAATCATTATGTTCTGCTAGGAGTTGTTGATGACTCGTGATCGGAAAATGTTTTCAAGTCACAATCGACTACACATGAACCTAATGGGTCACACACTTAACAGGTTAGAACAAACCAGTACATATATGATTCGTCAAATGTGCTCGGATAGGATCCGTCACGGGAACTATATGAGGAGATGCTTGAGGATATTGGGGTAGAGAGGAGAGACGACACACTTGATACGAGTATATGTGATATAAGAGTTGACGTGAGTTGCTCAAAATCCGAGCCACCATCTTCTTGAGAGAGCATTTTCGTGTGACTTCGTGCTAGCACACCGGCGTACGATGTTCCTTCCCTAGACATGTGAATACCGTAGAGGCACTACTGCGGTTGCTGTTGCGCTAAAGGACATCCACGACTTTGTAAGAAAAGTGATTGGTTGCTAGAGGAGACGATCGCCATCGAGGACGATCGACTACGAGGACCATCGACTACGAGGACCATCGACTACATTGGACGTTTGACTACGTTGGGCGATCGACTACGACCACTACATCGACGTGCTCTTTGTTGGACCAGGCTGCTCCAACTCTTGTTTCGCTGCATTGTGTGTCTAGTGGTAACGATCTATGATGTCTTACTTGCATGGCATCCAGATTTATGTGGTGGATTTTTTGAATTATCAGCTAGCGCAGCCTAACCGTATCCCTTCACACATGTAGAATAGAACAATAAAAACTTAGCACTGTTGGCGACACCACACCGTACCCGTGGTCGGCCGGTCCATGTCATCATTGTCGGTGTACATGGCATCGATGCAGGCTCCTAAGTCCATATGTGGTCGTCCAATCTGGAAATGCTCTAAAGACCACAGAAGAAGCAGCAGTCATCCGGAGAGGATAGACCTGTCTTGAACCCGGTGGCACGCGTCGCACAAGGTGCAGTACATCGCACACAGCATCGCTAGCCCTAGGCATACGACTGGATCGTCTCCACCTCCAGTCCCACTAGCTCCCATGCATAGCAAATCATAGGCTTGTCCACATGTCGTCGTGGGACCCTAGGAACATGACTTGCCCGAATAGCCACAACAAGTAGGTCTCGAAGTGCCTCCTCACTATGTCGTCGGGTGCGTCCTGTGCCATATGCTCTGGCTGCAAGAAGACATGGACACATAACTAAGTTGAACAAAGAAATTGAAGAGTGTAGGACCGGAAAGGCGACTAGAGGAGGGTGAATAGACGCTTTCTTGATTTTTGCCTTAATCAAATTCAACACAAACTTTTCTTCGATAGCTATGAAAGCTAAGAAGATTAGTAAAAGCACAAAGGAAGCCTTGTGCTGAATCCGATTAACCCCTTAAGAAAAAGACCCAAAATATGGAGATTAAACTCACTGGTGCGGTCAAACCGGTACAATCAAGCGGTTCGATCGCTCGGCTCGATCGTGCTAGAAATTGGTATGGCCGATTTTGTCTAGAACCCGTGCAGACAGCCCAAGACCAAAACGAAAAGCGGTCTAACTTTCGATTTACCCAATGAAATTTGACCAAATTTGGAACACACCTCTCTAAGGATATCTGGAACCTATTCCTAGCAACGATCGTCCAGATCCATGTCAAAGTTTTGACCTTTTTAAGTTTTACCAAAGGAGGGTTCAAAACTGAGCAAAACGAAAAACTTGATCCAAATCTTGCTCGTGGGGGATTGATGATCTAGATGATCCTAGGAGTATTCCCACACATCATAGCAAGGTAAAAGAGGTCAAGAGAACAACTAAAAATAATCGGATCAAGGAAGCACCAAAATCATCAAAAGAGTGAGAAAAACACAAGAGGACTCATCTATGAACAAACATCCATAAATTGATTCAAGATGTTGCTTATTACAGCCACTCCCTCAAGGAGGACAAGAGCTCAATCCAAGAGCACACACACAAATCACCTCTCTAGGACCTAGCCTCTCCTCTCCTCTCCTCTCCAAACCCTAAAACAAACTAGGGTTTTTGCAAATGAGATGCTTGGGGGCTGTTTTGCAACCACCCCCTCTATTTATAGTGAGACCTAGGTTCTAGAAGAGTTCACCTAATGGGCTCCCGTTAAGGCCCAATACAAACGGGACACATACACACGCATTACAGTCGAAGCAATCGCCTGCTTCGCCACGTAGGTTGATCAGTGATTCTCATCATGTCGGCAAGTCTCTCCCGTCCGAATCCCATCGGAACCTCCAAGGCACTTGCACCGACCCCCGCGCCGCTTGATCCAACCAGCTGCAACAAACTGCCCGTTCGAACCATCTTGTCTATTCTGCACCATGCTTGAGTCACACGACTTCACCCGACATCCATGATCGTTTTGGACCTCAGCTCTCCAAGCTTAGTCCCGATCCTCCTCGTCGTTGACCTGCAAGTCACCTGCACAGCAATAGACCAAGAAATCGTCTTCGGGAACAAGTTCTTCACAACTTGACCCACGTTAGCTCAGAACATGCAATATGCAACATTAAAGCATTGAAACTCATGCACTAGACATAACCAAAACACAATGCCGCCAAGATGGCCGACGAATAAGTGGAAACCGGTCTGACCTCCAAACCTGGCCGGTCTGACCGATCTCAAACCAGTCAGACCGATTTGTATGAGCCGGTCAAACCGCCCGAAAAGACTTAGCCAAATTTCCACCTGGAAATCCGAGAACTCTCTGGAATTTTCAACCGAATATATCTTTTGACTCGAAGCTAAAAAATTATAAGACCAAGTGTAGGAGACTCCCCTCTCTTGCCTACACACTCTATTTTTGGCCTAGTTCCAAACTCACTTAAAAGTCCTGGCCGGTCAGACCGCCCGAGCTGCCGGTCGGACTGCCACACGGCCGGTCTGATCGCCAGTGCTGTCGGTCTGACCACCCGAGGTTTGAACAGCATTGGAGCTTTTTGAAAATACGAGATTCGGCAAACCAACAACGCCATTGCCAATTGACTCATCATCCTAAGATCATGCACATATCCCCACGATATCCACAAAGAGCAAACACAAGAGTTATAAATACTTATGTAGAATCAGCAGATCCACTTCAACGTCGCCCTATGTGTATTGCTGAACTCCATGAAGTTAGCGTTGGCCGATAGCATCCCGTGGAACCTCGCGAGGTGTCCCGTGCAC
Organism: Hsuehochloa calcarea; assembly: GCA_036346395.1. Taxonomy (NCBI): domain Eukaryota; kingdom Viridiplantae; phylum Streptophyta; class Magnoliopsida; order Poales; family Poaceae; genus Hsuehochloa; species Hsuehochloa calcarea. Next base: position 37,783,726 of record CM070604.1, on the reverse strand, counting down.
CACATGGTCGGGACGTCGTACGCCGATAGGGGGAAGCCCGTGTACCGCAACCCGATTAGGAAGCTCACATCTTGAAGTGTCAGCACCATCTCTCCCCACGGAAGGTGGAACATGTGTGTTTCTGGCCTCCACCGGTCAACCAGTGCCGCCAGGAGGCACCAGTTGTATGGATACCACCTCAACACACGACCACCACCTGCGATGTCCTGTTCACCCTCCCACGTCACCTCCACTATCCTCGCTAGTGGAAGGAGGCTTGCCACTCTCAACCAGCGTCGAAAGGCTCAAGAACATACATGAGTCCACCCACACAAGTCAGAGGGCAATTGAGTACACGAAGGTCACAACTACACGTACCTCGAAATCCAACGTGAGTCCTCCCTCCATGCCCTCGTAGGTGTGTGCAACCGCAACACGTCAAGCTCAATGGTCTCCTTGTCCTTCCGGGGGAGGATGATACTGATGTGGCTATGGTGAGTCATGTCAAGGGCCGGGTCAAGCAACTTGTATGGCCACTACACAACATCTCCTGGGCCACCATACATTATAAATACTACGAAACATACACAAAAAGAAATAAGAGGGGACATATCTAATTAATTCAATTATTGCATCAAAAAATTCTATTGCACAATTAGCGACATATTGGAACAAATCTACACACAACTATAACGATGTACTACATGACACTATGAGACATAAAAATACATTGCATATAAAAGTATGTAATTAAATCAATAACTGAAAAAAATAATAATTTAGATCTAGAATTTTTACAGCTATATTGCTATTTTCCTTGTTTAAAAGGTATTTTTAGCATTTAAAAAATATTTACCACGCAAAACTAAGAACCAAATTGAAGCTGACCATATTTTAGTTAAGATTCACACACCCTATGTGGCTACTCTGTATTTTTTATAGATTTTTTAAAGCTACCTTACTATTTTCCTAGTTTAAAATGTATTTTCAACATTTTAAAATTATTTACCGTGCAAAAATGAAAATATAGAATTTTTTAGCTTTGTTTGGTATTTTTGCATATTTAATCTAAATCATTCATGTATTGCACCATAAATAACATCTATAGAATAATCTAAACTACACACAGCTAAAATGATGTACTACAGTAGACTACACTGCAATTAAAATTATCTAATGAAATCAATTTTATGTCGTTAGTTTTATTTGCTAACTTACCAGGGTTTCTAATTTAATTACAAAGTTGCAATAACATTCACTTTTCCCCTCTTCTCCTGTCCCTTCTCTCCCTCTTCTCTTTTTCTCGGAATTAAAATGACTTTCTAGCCAAATTTTGGGGTTTATATAGGCTAGACTATGTCGCCAGTTGAAGTGGCAATTGGAACATAGTTAACCTCCTATCGTCAAGGGGTTGAACCGACGATTGGGCATTAACTGGACTACTATCGTCATTTGAACTAGCGACATGAGCCAATGTTTGTAAAAAAAACATGGACTGTGTATTTTTATAATTTTTAATTAAAATAATATTATTTAAAAATCCAAAATTATAAAGGTTACCTGTTGTAGCTATCAAACTCAGCTATTGAAGTATTTGATTTTTTAATTAGCAACACCAATACTGGTCGGCTCGCTCAATTGTGCAACTAGATATTTCCACCAAATGTCTCTATTAATTGCTAACAAATAGTTATGTTAGAGAGCCTGAATATCATTAATAGAGGCAACATAAAAAAATCATTTTATTGCTATGTTTGCATAGATCTAAAACTACGCCTAAATCAGTCCCAATGGGAGAAGAGCATAGTATGAATATATTACACATCAATCTAGGTATTAATATTTAGTATTGCACATCAAACCTTTTTCACTCAGGGGGGTATGGGATTGCTTGGGAATTGTGGTTATTTTTATAAAAAAATTGAATATAGTTTTAAAATAATCTTACACCCATTTGGATGTTGGAATTGCGCTGAGAATTCAGGAATTGGAATTGTATCACATGAATATATGTTGTTTGGATGGTTTGGCAATTGGAATTGGATTTGGGCCCAATTCCGCTAACAACTCGGAGTACCTTGCTCCGATACCGAGCTCCACCCCTATGAATCTAGCGGAATCGACTACTCCTGTATATCTCGACTTCTCTTGCGCGACTCACACACTCCTCCTTCGAACGCCACTGCCGAAGACGAGCAAGCTCCCATCGACCCACCTCCTCTTCTCCCTCTTCGCCAGATCCGACGCCGCCTCATCTTCTTCCCCATCGCCACCCATTGCCACCTATTCTTCCCCAATGCTGGCGTCGCTTCCTCTTCTTCCCATCACCGGTGCCGTATCCTCTTCTCCCTCTTCTCCAGATCTGGTGTCACCTCTTCCCCTTCCCCCTTGCCAACCACCTCCACCTCTTCTTCCCACTCGCTCGCACCCTTCCTCTTCTTTCCGTCACTGGCACCGCCTCCTCTTCCAACTCCGGCGAGGTCACATCCAAGCGGTACATGGCGGTAGCACCGTGGAGCAAGGTCCATCCAGAAGAAGAAGATGAAGTTTCCAACTTCCAAGTTGGAATGTGAGTTGTCACGACCAAGTCTTGGCCGAAGGTTGTAGTCGTGCAGGGCAGCTCAGCTACGAAGGAAGTAGTGATGGAAAACGGGTGGTCGGACAACAAGAAGATGACGAAGGCGAGGATGCGCTGTCATGAGCTCTCATAGCGCTAGCTGGCACAAGAAGAAGCAAGATATGTTTCTGCATAATCTTTGCTTACCCTTCTATTCAATGTTCTTTCCCTTTAATAGAGATTACATCTTAAAGATAGAAACTTATCTAAAGAAAGACATATTTGGAAAGCAACTAAGAGATTGATTCCATCTATTCACAATATCCTAATTGCATAATACTAATCTAATGGGCAAGCCAACTAACCCTGAAGGGGGAGTCGGCAGTTATGCTGCTGCTCAAACCAACTAACTTGGAATGGGCGGCATTTATGCTGCCGCACCTTCCCCTTTCGCATTTTCCTTTTGCGCCACTCCATCTCCTTGTGCATGGAAGTGTTGCAACCTGGCCCGGCAATTATAGTGAATCCCCACCATAACATATCTCATGTCCTTGAAAACAACTCGTCCTCGAGCTAAAAGTCAGGAAATAAAAGATGCACTTCGTTGGCATCTTCCCATCTAGCTTCAGAGTCGGGTAACCCTTGCCAAGCGATAAGCGCCTACCAAATACCCCAATGAAGATGTCCTCAAATAGCTTTAGTCGGTGTTGGAAGTGCACGACCATGATCCAACGCTGGCAGTGAAGGTAGAGCTGCCAGTGGCACACCATGGAAGGGCTTGAGGAGACCAACATGAAACACATTATGAATATGTATTCCAGATGGTAACTGTAAGAGACATGCAACATTTCCAATGAGCTCCAGTATTTGATATGGCCCAAAAAAACACGGACTGAGTTTGTGATGAGCTTGACTTGATAACGACAGGGCTTGACGATGTGAAAGCCATAGTCAAACCCAATTAGTCACCTAATAATGAACTTCCCGATGATGTGCATCATAATATTGTTTCACATAGTCTTGCGCTTGGAGCAGTCGATCTCTAATATCAGCCAAAAAAACATCATGGTGGAAAAAAGCTTGATCCACCGCGAGAGAACGGCTATCTCCACGTTCATAAGAACGTAACACCGGAAGATCCCTACCATACACCACATGGAACAGTGTAGTTTTGGGAGCGGAATGGAACGAGGTATTATAACAAAACTCAGCCCATGGAAGCCATCGAAGCCACTGTTTTGTCCTGTCACCAGTGAGGCACCGTAAGTACATGGCGATGACTTTGTTCGCTGCCTCAGTCTGTCCATTAGATTAAGGATGGTACGCGGTGCTCAAATTCAAGCGCACGTCGGCTAAGGAAAATAACTCCTTCCAAAAAGTACTTTTGAACATCACATCGCGATCGCCTGACTAACTGTAACTGTCGTGTAAGGATGCACAAGAGGGATAAAATGCACATATTTAGAGAACTGGTCCACGACCGAGAGAATAACTGACTTGCCCTAAACGCGTTGTAAGCCTTCCACGAAATCCATGAAAATATCTTCCCAAATAACCATGGGCACCTCCAATGGTTGCAATAAGCCGGCATGGTGGAGATGTTCAGTTTTGTTACGTTGACACACCTAATAATCACGTATAAATTCTTGTACGAGTTGGCGAGCACAGGGAACGTGAAAATCAGCCTGCAAGCAATGCAAAGTCTTCTGAACTCCCTCATGTCCTTTCTCATGAACGAACAATAAGATAGATGGACGAATCGGGGAAGTAGCTAGAATGTAAATTTTGTTATTGAATAACAGCAACCCATCAGCAATAGTCCATGGTGGTCCTCGTTGCTTAGCAAGCACTTCATCCCGAAGGGCCACGATGGCCGAATTTGCTTTCATGGCCACTTGGATGTCATCAAACAATGAAAACCGTGGCGAAGTCAAAGCATATAAGGCCCCTGTTGCCTCGACATCCTGACGTGACAAGGCGTCAGCCATAGTATTAAGTCGGCCCGACCGATAATCCACAAAAAAAATCATAACCCATTAATTTGCTCACCCACTGATGTTGCAGTATAGTTGACATGCGCTAATCTAATAGGAACATGATATAGTAATGATTTGTACGGACAAGGAAAGAACATCCCCAATAGTACGAATGCCAATGTTGAACTGCCTGAACTAGCCCAATAAGCTCGCGCTCATAGGCTGCTAATTTAGCATGCCGAGGCGCGATGGCACGGCTGAAAAATGCTATCGGTCCACCTCCTTGATGAAGTACAACACCAAACCCCGATCCAGACACATCACACTCTACAATAAACGATTTAGTGAAATCAAGAAGTTGCAACACTGGAGCGGTAGCCAAAGCTTGCTTGAGAGCTTGAAAAGCGAGGCTAGCCTCATCGGACCATATGAAAGCCTCCTTCTTTAGGAGTCGGGTTAACGGAGTAGCTATTTCTCCATAATCCTTGATGAAGCAGCGATAATACCCTGCCAGCCCAAGGAAAGCACGAACCACCTGTACAGACTTAGGTGTTGGCCAATCTTCAACTACCACCACCTTTTGTCAATCCATCTCAACACTGTCTGCCGAGATGACGTGCCTAAGATAAGACACGGTCTTGGCTCCAAAAATACACTTGGTTCTTTTGAGGACGAGGTGGTGATGTCAGAGCGCTTTGAAAACCATACGCACATGGAGCAAGTGCTCGGACCACGATAAGCTGTAAATCAAAATATCGTCGAGAAACACAAGCACCAACCTCCGAAGATAGGGACCAAGGATTTCATTCATCAATGTTTGGAACGTCGTCGGGGCATTAGTGAGGCCGAACGACATTACCAGGAACTCGTAGTGGCCTTGGTGTGTACTGAAAGTTGTCTTCTTCACATCATCAGGATGCATGTGAACTTGATGATAACCAGAATGGAGGTCTAGCTTAGTAAAAAAAATGTGCTCCCCTCAGTTCATCCAGCAGCTCTTCCACCACTGGAATTGGGAACTTATCTTTCATAGTCTTTTCATTAAGCGCCCATAATCCACACAAAATCTCCATGAATTATCCTATTTCTTGACCAATAGTACAGGCGGTGAAAATTCTGATGTATTCACGAGAATTATTCCTTGTGCTGTCATCTCCTTGCATTGTCGCTCCAACTCGTCTTTTTGCAATTGTGGATAACAGTATGGCCGAACTGCTATAGCATTGGTGCCACTCTCCAAGTGAATGCGGTGAGCACAGCCGTGCGCTGGTGGTAGACCACATGATTTGACAAATAGTGCTGTGAATTCTTCAAGTAAGATCAGCATCAAGTCATTTTCCTCATCAACGAGTACATGTATCGCCCTCTTGCTTGGTGTGCACCCTTGCCAGCAAACCGTGTGGTCCATGTGCCAAAAAGACATGATCAGGCGTCCAAAATCCCACACGATTAGCTCCAAAGTCTCTAGCCATTAGATGCCCAGCACCAAATCAAATCCGCTCAAAGGAAGTGAGTAGCAGTCCATGTGGAACTCTTCACTGTGTATGCTGATCTTCCGATCGCGACATATGCCTCCGCTCACCAATTGGTCCCCATTGGCCACAACCACCTTGAACCCATGGCGCCCTGCGTGTATGGGCCAACCAAGTTGATCACACACCTCTTCTACCACAAAATTATGTGTCGACCCCAAGTCAACTAGGGCCATGAATAATGCTCCGCTTACTGTCACCTCCAACTGCATGGTGCAGCCCGTATTAATGCCGGTCAGCACATGCAAGGATATTTTAGGGTTGGATTCCTCTCCTGGATCATCGTCGTCACTCCCAGCCATCTCATTGACAAACTTAATGTGTAACAATTGCTTGCACTCATGAGCCAGAGTAAACTTCTCGTCGCAATTGAAGCAAAGCCCTTGACGCTTTCGATCCGCCAACTTTTCTAGTGTGAGAACGCGACGAAACACGTGTTTCGAACCGTTCCCGGCCGGGTTACCTCGACCAAAGATTTGGGAACCACAGGTATGGGTGCGGATGCCCTGCTCGTGAAAGCAGGCCTCACGGCCAGCTTGGGTGGGGGCGTTGTTGCTGCTGCCAACTCAACCACGATGGTAGAGCGACGCTCGTAAGCCCATGCGAGGCTCATAGCCGTCTCCATATTTCGTGATGCCTGTAGGTCGACGTTGATGCTGAGCGGTTCTTGAAATCCGGCGGTGAACAACTGGATCTGTTGTTCGGGTGTAAGGGGACCAACCCGGCTGAGACGTGTCAAGAACTGGTTGATGTAATCATCGGCAGTCCTCGTACGCTTGAGTTGCACTAACTCTCCAAGGGGGTTATGCCACAATGATGGTCCAAAGCATACGTTTACGAGGTCCGTGAAACGACGCCACGACGGTGTCCCTTCCTCACGCTCAAGATGGCAGAACCACATCTGGGCACTACCAGTTAGGTAGTATGATGCTAGCCACACCTTCTCTTCCTCCATGGTTCATTGGCCGCGAAAGAATTGTTCGCAACGACTGACCCAAGACAGCGGATCATCCTTGCCATCGAATGTGGGAAAGTCAAGCTTATGGAAGCGGGGAACCCCGACGTGCTTGACGCGCGCGGGCGGTAGCAGGTTCGGCTGACTTGGCAGTGTGGTATGGCCTTCAAGTCGGTTGTTGATGGTGGCGAGTTGAGCGTCGTGATTTTCTATAGTCACGAGCATGGCGTCGAACCGAGCGATGAACTGAGCGAAAATCACGACTGTGTCTGGAGGGTTAGAACCGCCGTTGCTTGATATGGTCGATGCAATAGTAGGCTCTGATACCAAGTTGTCATGACCAGGTCCACGATCAGATCTGTTGGCACGATAAGATCAACGACCAGGTCTTGGCCGAAGGTTGTAGTCCTGTAGGGCATATCGGCTGTGAAGGAAGTAGCGATGGGAAACAGGTGGTCGGATAACAAGAAGATTTCAACGGCAAGGAGGCGTCGTCTCCTCGCCGTCGTTAACTCTCACGGCACCAGCAGGCGCAGGAAGAAGCAAGGTAAGTTTCCGCCTAATCTTTGCTTGCCCTTCTATTCAATATCCTTTCCCTTTAACATGGATTACATCTTAAAGATAGAAACTTATCTAAGGAAAGACAGATTTGGAAAGCAACTAGGAGATTGATTCAATCTCTTCACAATATCCTAATTGAAGAATCCTAATCTAATGGGCAAGCCAACTAACCCTGAAGGGGAAGTCGGCAGCTATGCTGCCGCCCAAACCAACTAACTTGGAAGGGCCGGCAGTTATGCTACCGCACCTTCCCATGCCGCATTTTTCTTTTGCGCCGCTCCATCTCCTTGTGCATGGACGTGTCGCGGTCTGGCCTAGCGATTATAGTGAATCCCCACCATAACATGAGTATTTGGCAACCAAATATGATTTGGAATTAAATTGTGATTTCATTTCCATGCAACAATTTCCTTGGCAACAAAACAAAAAATCATGAATTTGAATTGGGACTCTAATTCCACAACACCAATTTAATTTCCAAAGGATTTTGATCCATGATCCCTACCCAAACAGACCATGTTTGGAATGGGCGTAAAATTGAATTGATTTCTACGGGATTAGTACAAAATTTGTAACTTCTAAGGGCCTCTTTGGACAAACAAAATCCAAAAAATGCAAGAATAGCAAAAACACATGAATTTGGTGGTATATCGAGTCGAATCCTTTAAAATTCTATAATACAAGAATTGTTCAATTGTGCTGTTTGGATGCTTCGTAGGAATAGAGTATAAGATTTTGGAGAGAGATAACACAAAGGAAAAATTCCATAGGTTGAACCTCATGTTAGATTTCCTCCGATAATTGCGATGGACAGGAATTTCATAGAAATTTTAGAAGTTCATTCCTGATCCAAAGGGACTCAATAGTAAATTTTTCCATAGGATTCTAATCCTATAAAATTCCTCCATTTTTCTTTGTTCCAAAGAGGCTCTAAAAATGGGGTTAAATTTTGAGCATGGTTTCTTTGGGATTCTAAGCGTGTTTGCTTGTTGTCCGCCAGGACTAAGCCGGGAGCTTGCCGGGACCGGTTGCCGACCTGGCCAGTAGGAGTGAAAACGGATCGGATAGTCTCGGATCAGATTTTTCTTGGATAATTTTTGGATCGGAAACGAATTCGATTTTTTTTTGTCGGAAACAGAAACGAATATGGTAGGCATGCTATCCAGCGGATACAAATACAGATTATCCCGATAAGATGAAGTCCGGATATCCGATTTCGGCCCAAAAGATAAAAGAAGATTTTAATTGATTTTTGAATTTCAGAAAATGCAACAAATCAAATAGCCTTTTAGAAAATAACAAATAGAGTTAAAAAATTCTATAAATTCTTTGAATTATTTTAAACTTAATAAAATTAATTCCAACTTAAAGTTGGTTTTTATTTTTGCACATAAATTATTTTAAATTTCTGAACAATAGGAAAAAAAACCTTTTTAAAATCCAGAAAATTCTAGAAATTAATTAAAATTTCCTTTTTCACTTTAAATCCAATAAATCCCAGAAAACTTAATAAATTTCATTTTTGACATTAAAAACTAGAAAATTAAATAATTAACTTTATTTTATTATTTTTTCTTTTTAACCAAGAAAACTCTTTTAAATCTTAGAAAATTTAATAAAATAATAATTTTATTAATTTTATTTTTGGTAACATACTTTAGAATGTTACAGTCATTTGCGTATAGATTAACCGTCCAGCTTGATCAATGTTAGTGTGAATTAAGTTTTACGTGTGTAATAAACTAAATGTGAATGCGTGATGATCTGTGACTTTGTGAGTTATGACTTATGAGCTAAATATGATAAACTAAGTGTTATGTTTGTGATAAACTGGTTAATGCAGGTTGCTAGTGCCAATATTATATGTGGTTACTGAAAATATGAATAATTCATGAATGTTTACATTAAATAAATTAGTTATATATTTTTGTTAATTTATGACATACAATTTAAGGGGTTTTCATGTTCCAAAAAATATCTGTGATCGTATTCGTTTCGATTCGTAATCACTTCGTATTCGTATTCAATATTATTCATATTTAAAATATTCATATTCATATTCAGATCCAAAAACAAATATAACAATACTATTCGTCCGTGTCAACCGTTTTCACCTCTACTGGCCGCGCTCAGGCCAGGCGAGAACTCCAGGTCCGAGCGAAAAAAACGAGCGCCTGGTTCCAGGCACTCAATCCAGCCTGAGCAAAAAGAAAACATAAATGGAAGCAAACACACCACAGCAATCCCCCTCCCTTCTCCCCTCTCCTGGACCAAAATACGAAAAAGAACTGTAGGGGAGCCTCTGATCAGGCTTCAGAGCAGCAGCAGCCGAAACGGTGCCAAGCTGATACGTTCGCGAGAGCGCGTGTGGCTTCAAGGGAAATTAGTACTGAATAGGGATCAGGGACCCCGTCCTTAAAAATTCCCTTCTTTCTCCCATTTCTTTCAGCCACGCAAGAATGCTAGTTCGGCTGTACAAGAAATTGAAGGAGTGGGTGGTGTCCTTTTGATCTCTTTCTTTATTGCATCCCCCTCCTTTCTTGCCATTCATCTTGGTTGGTTACCCGATCGAGTCAAGGTAGCATTTTTCAGGCCATTGAAGTAAGGAAGCTGCTATTCTTGGGTGTTCTTGCGGAAGCCATTGCGCCTTGTGATCAGAGGTGAGGTGCCAAAAAATTTCAATCTTTTTTACTTTTTTTTCTAGGGTACTCCTCTCTGGTTCTTGATTCTTGTGTGGCTTCCAAGGATTTTTTTTATTTAATCGTATTAGTGGATTAGGTTTATGTGTATCTGTGTCAGTCAGTCCACCCTTGTTACTTTCACTGTACCACATTTGTTTATGTGAGATTAGGTTGAATCAGTTAATAGGATTCCCTCAAAGATGCATCTTTGTGGGGTTGGTGGATTTTTGGGGTTGTGCAGTGCTTCATCTCACACTAGCTTTATTGACTCCACAGATTTTGGTCTTCAAGGAGTAATAGAAGTGTAATGGAGATGAATGAGAATGAGAAGAACAACACTGATTTGGAGAAGAATCAGCACAGTGGACACAACCAACATCTGAGTATCCACGGTCCCGGATTCTTGCCGGAGGCTCAGGTTGCTTCTTCCACTAACGCAATGGCGGCCATGGGGAATCCATTCCCTCCTGGCTTACGGAATCGATCTTCACAGAACTTGGGCTTGGGTGAAACCAATGCAAATGCTATGATCACTGGACATCCGTTCTCATCGTTGTTGGGGATGCTGTCAGCGGGCGTGTCCCCATTCGCGGCCACTTCTGGGTTCATAGACTGTGGAACAGGGTTTCCTTGCTTCAATGGAAACAATCTTGGAGCGATGATCAATCACCCTTTCCCTAGTACCCAGCCTTTGGGTAGTTTCCACAGTGTTATTGAGCCATCTGGGGAGATTGAGACAACTGTGGGCAAAGGTTGCAAGGATGCATCATTAACTGGTGATGGGCAGCAAGGAGATGCTGACAAGTCACATGGTGTTGATGCCTCCAACAAGGAGTTAAGCAAGCCGGAGTGCAGTGGTGGTGCTGGCCTGGATGAGGGGCCTAATGCGTCTTGTGCCAAGAAGAGGAAAAGATCAGGCCAGGTACTTGTTTAATTATCCTCTTAATAATGTTGATTTCCTGTGGATTTAGATGGAGCTAAGAGTATGAACTGTTCTAGAAGGATGGTGGGGTGAAGCATGTAGAAGAAGGGAGCCAGCAATTGGCAACTGTAGCTGCAAAGCAGAAGAATCACAATGACGAGAAAGGTGAACCAAAGAGGCCAGTTATGGTGTCTGGGATGTCCAATGGGAAGCAAACCAAGGATAATGCAGGTGCACCGAAGGAAGAGTACATTCATGTAAGAGCTCGGCGTGGTCAGGCTACAAACAGCCATAGTCTTGCAGAAAGGGTAGGTCCCTAGTTATCCTCTCTTAAGATCACTTTGTAAAATGGTGTCTAACCATTTAGTTTAAATGTTATTGTTTGCAATGCAGGTTCGGAGGGAAAAGATTAGTGAAAGGATGAAATTTCTTCAGGACCTTGTTCCTGGTTGTAGTAAAGTAAGCAATTCTTAACTGTCTCCACATAATTGCCATGGGAAAGCTTATTTTACACTTTGTTGTGGATTCTTTTATGGCAAGAAATATGAAAGGCGCAAGTGAAGGCAAGTATCTAGCGAAACCAGCAAAGACTGCGAAGCCATTGTTTCAGACGGAACAGAACTGTCACACAAGGAAGCCAATACAAGTCCGGTTCAGAGGCGACAACAATAATGAGTTCAGTTCGGATTCTAGTATTAGAGATTAAGTCTGTTAGGAATTAGAGTCTAGTTCGGTAATTTGTAAGTCTTTATATACGCAGCTATGTATCTTGAAGAAGTTAGGTAATAAAAACTACTAGTTCTATTCTCCTGAGTCTTTAGACGTGTTTAGAGCTTCTTCGCTGGCGGAGGACGAACTTCGCCGAGCGTCCGAAGGCGAACTCGGTTCTTCTCGTTATCCCTTACGTTCTCGTTTGACTGCTAAAGACCAGCTTCTCCTCCTCTATCGACACACCGTACGCCCTGAGGAAGACAACTCACATCAATTTGGTATCAGAGACAGGTTTCGCGCTTCCAATGACCCAGCCAGTATCAATGGAGGAGAGTAGTAAGCAGCTTTCCAGCTCTTGGAACAACAACAACTGATGGCGCAGCAACAGCAACGCATCTCGCAACAACAGCAACAGATGAGTGGCGACTTGGGTGATCTCAAAAATCAGTCGATGGCTCACAATCTCGCCATTACCAGACTAGAAATCGCCAACCTGCGCAGCCTCGGCCAACATCAGCCATTCGGCTTGGCGGCAACCGGTCCTGGCGATCAAGGCGACGGGCGTCGTGCGGTGCCGCGATTTCATAAACTCGATTTTCCAACGTTTGACGGCGAAGGTGACCCACTGCCATGGTTGAACCGATGCAAGCAATTCTTCTGTGGCCAACGGACGCTCGAAGAAAGAGTATGGTTGGCTTCATACCACCTTACTACTGCAGCGCAGCAATGATATTTCCAACTCAAACGCGATGAAGGAATCATGTCTTGGCCTCGATTTGCCGATTTCGTCAACCTTCGGTTTGGTCCCCCCATTCGTAGCAATCTGCTGGGCGAGTTAGCACAACTCTGGCAGACTGGTTCCGTCGACGACTACCAAAAACAGTTCTTGGCCCTTTTGTGTCTTGTGGAGCGCACCTTGCCACTCCAGCAGGTCCAACTCTTTGCGGCAGGTCTTCAGCAGCCACTTCATACTGATGTGGAATTGCAAAACCCAAGTAATTTACAAATGGCGATGAGTTTGGCACAGGCATATGAACGCCGGCTTGCTGTGGTGACCGAGGAGGCTAGATCGGTCTTGACCAAATATTCTACTGCCACACAACGTGCCCACAATACATCCTGGACGCTGCCTACCACCGTTCCCAGACTACCCAGACCATCCGTCACCAATTCGTCTCTCCTGGGAGTGTTGCCGACGCCTCCTGCTGGTGCGTCAGGCTCACGTTTCAGACATCTTACACAAGAAGAGATGATCGAACGACAATTGAAGGGTTATGCTATAACTGCCCGGAGAAGTTCACCCAAGGCCACAACTGCTCATTCAAGGGTATTTGTTAGACTGGATGGTGCCTCAGCTTCCTACATGCATGCCGCCTTCTCTTTTGGGGATCATGCGTTCACATGATAGTTGTACGCGTTCACATGATAACTGTACGCGTTCACATGATAGTTGTAATCTATATATATGTAACTCATGTACTTTGATCTTAACAATCAAAGATAGCGTTACTTTCCTCGCTTACATGGTATCAGAGCGGTGCTGTTCCTGAGCCGCCGCCTCCAAAGCTTCCGCCGCGCCGCCCCTGGGAGATGATCTCATCTCCATGATCTCTCCCTGGGGATGCACAACCCATAGTTTAAGTCGTGTCACCGATCGTCCGATCGGCTACCAATTAGAGTTTTCCCCGGTCTTCTTCAAATCGGGTTTTCTCTATCTTTTCGATCATAGATCGGTTTGCGTCGCCCTGCCGACCTGTCGACGTTCCTCGGCTCCAAACTTCACCGCCTCGGCTTTGACCTCTCCTGTGCCTCCTCTATTCCGATGACGTCGTGGCGTGACACGGCGCGCTCGTCGACACAGCCCTTCCTCCACGGCCTTCCGAGCGCCCCGTCTACCATCGTCATCACGCCGGATCATGATCGCCGGACCGTCGTCCGCGAGACTTCCGTCTTCACCGAATTTAGGTCCAGTCTGAATGTCCGCCTTAGCGACGTTCGGACTACGGGGGCGTGTTAGACAGGATGGTGCCTCGGCTTCCTACATGCATTACGTCTTCTCTTCCGAGGGATCACACGTTCACATGATAGCTATACGCGTTCACATGATAGCTGTAATCTATATATATATGTAACTCATGTACTCTGATCTTAACAATCAAAGATAACGTTACTTTCCTCGCTTACAGTATTTACCTCATTGAGGTCGACGGCAACGGCGACCTTGAGAACGTCATTGATGATCCTTTGGAGATTTCGTTGCACGCATTAACGGGCATTCGTACAGGTAAAACCATGCAGTTACGAGTTCACATCAACGGCGAAGCCTTACGGGCATTGGTTGGTTCTGGGTCGACACACATTCATTGATGTTCGTCTGATCAACCGGCTCGGCTTGTCCATGGATTCGCGACCAGGTTCATCAGTAACCGTGGCCAACAGGGATAAAGTTGAAGGTGCTGGTGTGTGTGCGAATAATGTGATCACTATTGAACAAGAAATCTTCTCGGTGGACTGCTTCGCGATTCCGCTTGATGTATTCGACGTTGTGTTGGGCATCCAATGGCTCCAGACTGTAGGCCCGATCTTGTGGGATTTCAGCAAACTCACCATGTCCATTTGGAGAACTGATCATCAGGTTGTTTGGGCAGGGTCCGAGGCGTCTGCGCTGGCTCCACAGGCGCAGGTGTGCATAACCAAGGATTTATTGGCTGAACTTCTTCTAGAATTTGCGGGACTATTTGAGCCTCCTCATGGTTTACCCCTGACCTGTCCTCGAGATCATCATATACATTTATTGCCGGGCACCGCACCGGTACCAGTTCAGCCATATAGATATCCGCAGTTAATGAAAGATGAAATCGAACGACAATGCGACGACATGTTAGCTCAACGAATTATCCGGCCTAGCACTTCTGCATTCTCTTCGTCGGTTTTGCTTGTCAAGAAACGTGATGCTACATGGTGTTTTTGCGTTGATTATCGTGCTTTGAATTCGCAAACAGTGAAGGATAAATTTCCTATTCCGGTTGTTGATGAGCTACTGGATGAATTGAAGGGCGCACATTACTTTTCCAAACTTGACCTTCGAAGTGGCTATCATCAAGTCCGCATGAATTCCGATGATATCAAGAAGATTGCTTTTCGGACACATCATAGCCACTTTGAATTCTTTCATGTCATTTGGCTTGACAAATGCGTTGGCTACCTTCCAAGCCCTGATAAATGCCATACTCAAGCCGTTCTTACGCAGGTGCGTGTTGTTTTTTTAATGATATATTGATTACAACTCAACTTGGTCGACACATTTACAACATGTTCAAGCGGTGTTTCAAACCTTGCGTCAACATCAGCTGTTTTTAAAACAGCCCAAGTGTGCTTTCGGTGAAACCTCAGTATCATATCTTGGTCACATTATTTCCGGTCATGGGGTGGCCATGGATCCAAGCAAGGTGGCAGCAGTCGAATCTTGGCTCATGCCTAAGTCAGTCTGTGCTTTGCGGGGTTTTCTCGGTCTTACGGGATACTACCGCAAGTTCATCCAAAATTATGGGATAGTCGCGGCATCTCTCACAAAGTTGCTCAAGGAGGGTTTTTTGTGGTCCTCGGAAGCAACACACACATTCCAGGCTTTAAAAAAGGCTCTTCTTACTGGACCGGTTCTGCAACTTCCAGATTTTTCTCAAAAGTTCATGGTTGATTGTGATGCCTCCGGTTCTGGCATAGGAGTGGTCTGTGATGCCTCTGGTTCTGGCATAGGAGTGGTTTTACATCAAGGCGATCGTCCGATTGCGTTCTTTAGTTGTGCGATTGTGGCTCATCATGCAAAATTGGCAGGGCTGGTGCAAGCAATACGTCATTGGCGGCCTTATCTTTTGGGGTCGTAGCTTCGTCATCCGAACGGACCACTATAGTTTGAAATTCTTGCTTGATCAGCGTCTCAACAATCCCTCAGCATCATTGGGTGAGCAAATTATTTGGGTACGATTTTGTCATGGAGTACCGCTGCGGCTGATGCCTTGTCTTGTCGTGATGAGCCCTCTCTGGCCTTCCTTGCTATTCCGGCACCCCAATTTGCTTGGTTCGACATGCTGCGTTAGGAGATTGCCGAGACGCCCGACTCGTTGTCTAGGCGTGCGCGGATTCGAGAAGGTCTGGAAGGCATGGATTGGACAGTTTTGGATGATCTTATTCTCTACCGTGGCCATGTGTTTGTCCCGACAACTTCTTCCTTGTGGCCTAGTCTGTTGGCTGATGTTCATGGGTCTAGCCATGAGGATGTCCAGAAAACGATTCACTGTCTTCGTTCGTTTTTCTACTCACCAAGGCTAGTACAGATGGTGCGCACTTACATCAAAGGCTGCACGGTGTGTCAGCGTAATAAAACTTCACATTTACACCCGGCAGGCCTCTTACAACCATTACCAATACCGAGCACGGTGTGGAACGATATATCAAGGTCTTCCAAAGGTGCTCGGCAAATCAGTCATCCTAACGGTGGTTGATCGCTTTTCGAAATATGCGCATTTCATAGCTCTTGCTCATCCTTATACGGCTAATTCCGTGGCACGTGCATTCTTTGACCAGATTGTACGATTACATGGCATTCCTTCGTCTATTGTCAGTGATCGAGACCTCGTTTTCACTAGTAATTTTTGGACAGAGCTCTTCAATCTCTGTGGAACTAAACTATCATAGTTCGGCTTTTCATCCGCAGTCCGATGGTCAAACGGAGGTCGTTAACAGGATTATTATGATGTATCTCCGTTGTTTATGGGGAGATCGTCCCAAGCGTTGGGTTCAATGGCTTCCGTGGGCCGAATATGAAAGGCGCAAGCGAAGGCAAGTATCCAGCGAAACCAGCAAAGACAGTGAATCCATTGTTTTGGACGGAACAATACTATTAGACAAGGAAGCCAATACAAGTCCGGTTTAGAGGCGACAACAATAACGAGTTCAGTTCAGATTCTAGTATTAGAGATTAAGTCTGTTAGGAATTAGAGTCTAGTTCGGTAATTTGTAAGTCTTTATATACGCAGCTATGTATCTTGAAGAAGTTAGGTAATAAAAACTACTAGTTCTATT
The DNA here is from genome assembly GCA_036346395.1 of Hsuehochloa calcarea. NCBI lineage: Eukaryota > Viridiplantae > Streptophyta > Magnoliopsida > Poales > Poaceae > Hsuehochloa > Hsuehochloa calcarea. The sequence goes on along the minus strand of CM070604.1, from coordinate 37,766,770 downwards.
CTCCTGAGTCTTTAGACGTGTTTAGAGCTTCTTCGCTGGCAGAGGACGAACTTCGCCGAGCATCCGAATGCGAACTCGGTTCTTCTCGTTATCCCTTACATTCTCGTTTAACTGCCAAAGACCAGCTTCTTCCTCCTCTGTCGACACACCATAGGCCCTGCAAGAAGACAACTCACATCAATTGGGATGCTTGGCGAAGTTCGTCCTCTGCCAGCGAAGAAGCTCTGAACACGTCTAAAGACTCGGGAGAATAGAACTAGTAGTTTTTATTACCTAACTTCTTCAAGATACATAGCTGTGTATATAAAGACTTACAAATTACCGAACTAGACTCTAATTCCTAGCAGACTTAATCTCTAATACTAGAATCCGAACTGAACTCGTTATTGTTGTCGCCTCTGAACCGGACTTGTATTGGCTTCCTTGTCTGACAGTACTGTCCCGTCCGAAACAATGGCTTCGCTCTTTGCTGGTTTCGCTGGATACTTGCCTTCGCTTGCGCCTTTCATATTTCTTGCCATAAAAAGAATCCACAACACACTTGAAAATGAAAAGTTAATTTACACTTGTGAAATTGTAAACTAGGTCACTGGTAAGGCCGTTATGCTGGATGAGATAATCAATTACGTTCAATCATTACAGCGGCAGGTTGAGGTATGATGTTGTCTGCAAAACTTGTAAAATCGTTTGCAGTTTTTCAATAGTCTGCTGCCATGTAAACTGCTCTACACCGTATGTTCATATTATGCAGTTTTTGTCGATGAAGCTTGCAGCTGTCAATCCAACGTTGGACTTCAACATGGAACACATTCTGTCTAAGGATGTATGCAACTCCTTGCCGGATGCATATAGATTTTTCAACTTTTATTTTCTCTTCCTCATGTTGATACACGTTTCACCCATGCAGTTTTTTCAGTCTCAAGTTACTACTGCATCATCTGCCTTTGGCTTCACACTGGACATTGGGCATCCCCATTTACATCCACCAAAACTTTCTCAAGCTGGGTTACCCAGCATTGTGAACCCTACTGATGCATTCGGAAGAGTAACCAATGCTCCAGTAGGAACTAGCAGTACATTCAAAGAACCAGCACATCAGGTTTGTGTCATGACTTAAATGTGGCTATATTTTTCATTTCAAGATCTTCAAAGCAAATGCTGGATTGATAGAAATTAGTACATGTAGCTGCCAAATTTCCACAAGACCTAGTCCAGTGTTATATAGTGTGGCGATTCAAGAATTACTTGTTCATTAATGTTGTTATTGAAAAAATATCTACATAAGATTTTATAAGCTTGCTGGTCCCTTTTATATTCTTTTAGTTCTTTGTGATCAGATGCATCCTCTTATGACTTGAGCATTGGACAGATGCCCGGTAATTTTGACGGAGACTTCCACAACGTCATCGGGATGCCTTTTACCCCTCTTAACAATCAAGAATCAAATGGTAAACCTTGAGATCTAGATTCCGCAACTAAAGCAAGAGGTCAATATGGGCCACGGGGTTTCAAGTTTCAACAGAACAATGTCATGTGAGCTTGTTGATATTGTGGTACCAGCTCACAGTTGATCACTGAAGTATAGCCATCCAAAACATTTTGTTATTGATTTCCTATAAGCCTTTTTCTAGCTTACTGGCAGCAGCAGTTGACTTTCTATAAGCCTTTCCCTCAGATGTTCCATTTGCTACTAGAGAAAGTTGAAGACCAAAATATAGGGTTTCACACATGGATATTTCAATATGTTCTCCACTGAAAATATACAACTATTGGTAATTCGATAATCTTTACACCATGATGGGGGGGGGGGGGGGTTCATTTTGCCAGAAGGTGATTGTATCTGGGTAACTCTGTTCAGATTCAATAATTCTAAACTGTTCTCTTTCCACAGAATTTACACTATGGAATGCAGTCTATACCCAGGACGATTACAGAGTACACTTGCTAGTATTATGAGGCTGCAGAAAGATTCGTTGTTGTACTTGCCTAATACTGTATGTTCCACCACAACAAACACAGGCAGACGAGTAGGACTGTTCAATGCTCACTGATTTTGGATTTGTCGAGAAAATAAAGGAGTTTGGTTTGATGCAGCAAGCATTTAATTGTGCAACGATGCATATCGGCAGAAATGTTTCAAATCTTACAAACCTGTAAGTTCTGACAGAGATGGCTTGGCTGCCACCATGCGACTTGGTGGTCTAGTTAGCTTTGGTTGCTGATCTCGTAAAACAATATTTCCTACACCTAGTTAGTCAAATATCGCAGATTCGATAGACAACATCCATATGTCTGATGCGGGATTATGCATATATCGACTAACCACACTCATTTGCATATGAAATATCGGTCTTGTATGACACAAATAGATGAGGCGCCTACAAGTCTCTGATAAACTTCCTTGTCAACTGGACCTCCTGACTCAGCACATAGCTTGTGATTCCTATCAATAGGTGAGGTAGTAGGGCAACACCCAAGCATACTGTTTACGCGCGAGATCAAGAACATACTTTCTCAGGAAAGAACTATACCATTCGAAGAACGAGTAATCTCAATCCCAAGAAAGTATCGAAGAGGTCCAAGATCTTTCACCTAAAATGCTTCTCCCAATTTTTTCTTTAAGGACTTGATTTCCTCGGTATCATCTCCAGTAATCACAATATCATCAACATAGACAGCCAATATAGTGATATGCGACCCTCTATGCCTATAAAACACAGTGTGATCCCCATTGCACTGAGAATAGCCCATACTACAGACTGCATGCATGAATCTATCAAACCGCGCCCTTGGAGGCGCTTGGACCATATAAAGACTTCTTGAGTTTGCATACCTTCCTCTCAGTCTGCCTGTTTTCAAACCCTGGAGGAATCTCCATATATACCTCCTCTTGTAAATCACCATGTAGAAAAGCATTCTTCACATCCAACTGATGTAGAGGCCATCCGAAGTTGGTTGCACAGGAGATCAATGTTCTTCAGTACTCATTTTCGCCTTGGTGCAAAGGTCTCATCATAGTCTATCCGTATGTTTGACTATAACCTTTTGCAACCAACCGTGCCTTGTATCTCTCTATCTTGCCTTGAGAGTTTGCTTAATTGTAAACACTCATTTGCATCCTACTGCCCTTTTTCCTGCTGGAAGTGGACCAAGATCCCATGTCTTGTTCTTCTGAAGTGCATTAAGTTCCTCTTTCATAGCAACCTTCCACTTAGGATCATGTTTAGCAGTTCGCCAATCCTTCGGAACATGCACAGTCTGAAGAGATGCAATGAATGCTTTGTATGCAGGTGAAATATGGGAATATGAGATGAAATTTGCAATATCATGCTCAAAGCCATACCGGACTGGAGGCTTTCCTGCATTAGCTCTAGTTTCCCTACGTTGTGCAAGTGGTAACTCTAGATGGAAGTGATTAGAATCAACATTACCACTCACTCCAAGGGGAGGCAAGGAACTTGATGGAGAGAATCCTGAGGAGAGATTTGGGACTGGATCAATCGGCAAGGTTGGTCATTCGGAAAATTTGCTCATTTTGTGGCAATGTCATTTGCTTGAAAGCTCATCCGTTGTTGGTTCAGGTGCTGATTGTTTCTCCCCTGTTTACCGAAGCGTCTTCGCTGATAAACCTTCAAGTCCTTTTGGGCTATTACATCTCTCGTTAGATTTGGGCACGGAATTGTCCCCACAATGACTTCTTCTCGTTGACCATCACTCTCCTTGTTCTCCCCCTCTCGATTTTCATCCTCAATGATAGGAGAGAACTCCAAAAACTGATCAAGATTATCTCCACTCGTGTAGTAAGGCTCTAATTCACGGAATGTCACATCCATACTCACAAATACTTTCCGTTCAAGCGGGTTCCGGCATCTATAGCCCTTGACTTGATGAATAGCCTATGAAGATACATTTCAATGCACGTGGATCCGACACTTGCCAACTGTTGGTCGGTGATCTCGCACAAAGCACACACAACCAAACACCTTGGGAGGCACCTTGAACTCCGTGACCCAAAGGAGTTCTCACTGGAGACTTCATCCCAAGTATTCGAGATGGCATGCGATTGATGAGATATCTGCCGTCATTCTTGCCTCGCTCCATAATCCCTTTGGCACATTCATCGAAACATGAGTGAGCGTGCTACCTCAATAAATGTCGGTTCTTCCTTTGACCACTCCATTCGAGATGGAGTTCTGGACAAGTAGTCGATGAAGTATCCTCTTACGAGAGATATGTTGCAAACTCATTATTAACATACTCTGTTCCATTATCGGCGAAGAATCCGAACTTTTGCATCAAAGCGAGTAGCGGTCATCCTATTGAAGTCCGAAACATCGAAGGACCTCGCTCTTGTGTTTCATCATATAAATCCAAGTCATACGAGTATAGCAATCAATGAATGTGACAAACCACTTAAAACCACTCACGAAAACAGTGAGCACGGATCCCAAACATCCAAGTGTATTAATATAAAGGTTCATAACTCAGAAGACCAATACTACTATATCTAGACCGTGTATGCTTTCCAAACTCGCAAGCATCACACACAAGTTTACTCTTGTCTACCCTTTTGAATAAATCGAGGTATAACCGACTTAAATTCTCAAGCGATAGATGTCCCAGCGACGATGATGTAATAAGACTTCTTCTTGATTCCTCCTATAGCCACACCAATGCCGCATCAACACGATCAATGTACCCTGACCCATTACGCCTTATTCCGGTCCCAATCCTCTTCCCATTCTCTTCTCCACCTGTAAAAGCACGAATCCCCATCAAATGTGACAAAGTGCATTTGAATTGGTCAATGATAGAACCGTCGTGAGAAGGTTATTGGAAAGGAGGGAACATGCAAAACAGTGGGCAGGCAATGGATGGTGTACATTCTGAGATCCAACACCTGAATAAGTCGGGCGGTTCCATCTATTTGTTTGGACGGTTTGAGAATGAGTATATGGGCGTAAGATGTGAAAGCACTACGTGATCTGTGACATGTTTGGATGCCCCACAGATCTATGATCCAATCAATATGAGAGTGCTTATATGTGGATGCAAGTGCATGTGTCAGTACTTTCGCCCACGTGGCGTAGTTTGCAAAGTTGCCAAAGGAGGTGGAATCATGAGAAGTCTCTAATGCCTTTCCTTGCGCCACTTCTCCCCTTTGCATAGCTTGTTACGCCTGTCGAGTGGCAGACGTGTTCTCCTCTGTGCAGGCCATGTTAGCTCTGGGGCCAACTCGGCCTCTTCCTCGGCCTCCACGACCACCACGATCTCCACCTCGGCCTCCACGACCTCCCGACCTCCACCTCGACCTCCATACTTGTGGAGAGGGACAAGCACGGATCGATGTCCTCTCATCCCAGTTGTAGCACTCTCTATCATCAGTATGGCATATGCAGAACTGGCCGGGTTGTTGTCCCCATTACTCGTAGTCGAACTTCCTCCGTACCATAGTGAAATAGCTTCCTCCATTGTAGGCAATTTTGCCAAGTGAAACATGCGCCCTTCTACTCTCAAACTTTGGATTTAGACCCTTTAGAAAGTGTGTAACTCTGTCTGCGTTGATACCATCACCCTACCGGCCTCAATATCACCGGCACATGTCAAGCGTAGTGGATCATAGTGGTCTAAATCATGCCAGAGTTGCCGCAATTCACTAGCATATTCTGGGACGGTCTTCTCCTCTGTTTGGGGCCTCCACCTTGCCTTGGACTTCCACCATCATCATCACATTTCACCTTGGGAGTACATGTTGCTTAGTGTCAGTTTTTCTCTGCAGAGAGGCGCTTGCGAGTTTTGACAATTTTCATCTCTTACATTGAGTCCTCTTTGCCACTCTATAACGCTGGAATTGCACAATAATTTTGCAAGAAACAATGTAAACCTCTATTATGCCAGCTTTTCAAATGGACCGCAGGAATCTGTGCGATTTGCAACGTAATCATCTGATCTGAAGTTGGATGGTCAAGAGAAGCTGTCAGGAATTGATCACAGTAAACTTTGAATCCCTTTTCACTGAATTTGAATGGGAAAAAAAGGCCATGGACGTTTCGAACAAGACTGGTTGACCGGAAGACGTGATGTAATGCAACTAGTTCTGAAACAAGTATGAAGTCTGAACACCACATCTTTAACTGCATCCATCTGAAATTGCGTCTGCATCTGCAAATGAGTCTCTGTATTTGTACTTCTGACTTTTGCAATCTAAATTATACAGTAAAAGATACAATTTAGCAATACACATTCTTTTCCAAGCAAAAACGCCAATCAACCAAGACACACTTTGTGAAACAAATTGTCAAAACCTACCTCAATTACACACTAAGAACACAAGCAAGAACCAAAGACTATATATTTTTCCCTACTATGACCTTTTAGTTACATTTCATCTGCATTTTTTCTTCTCCTTTCCCCTCTAATTTAGTTACACCAAACAATGCACCAGCCCATGATATACAGCCAACAAGGCAGGAAGAGATGAACAATGTGCTCGCTACAACTCGACGGAGACGTAGGTGGCGGAGTAGTCCGGCATGCGGTGCAGGCTCCGGAGCACGCTCTCCGCGATCTGTTTGGTGGCGGCGTCACCCCTGTGGAAGGCGCTCACCAGCGCGCTCGGCAGCACCCGGTCGCTGGTCACCTCCCTGACGCACCGCTCGCCGCCGTGCGCGAGGAAGCGCTCCACGGCCCAGAAGCAACGCCGCAACACCGCGCCACTGCTGTCGCAGTCGTCACGGTGTTGCCGCAGCGCACGCAACACGTGCCGCACCGCGTCGTGCTCGTTGAGCATGGCCACGCCGCGTTCCACGTCCACCGCAACGTCCAGGAGCGTGCAGAGCGCGCCCAGCGTGGCCTCGACCACGTGGCCGTTCTCGTTGCTCTCGAGGACGCCTAGGAGGCCCTCGACAGCGCCGGCCTCCACCAGGCAGAACGTGGTGGCCGGGGAGCACACGCCGCGGTGCACTGGGCAGAGGCGGCCGTGCGCCGGCGGTTTCCGATTGTCATGTATCCGACCGGCGTGCGCGTCCCGCAGGCGTCGGAGGATGTTCTTTTTGGGGCGCCGTTCCTCAGACGGTGGCTGCGAGAGGTTCGCCGACTGGTGGCTGAGGTTCTCGAGGCCGACCGCCGCGAGCCGTTGCACCTCGTCGCTGCCCGCTGACCGGACGAGGAGATCGGTGAGCACCGAGGTGAAGTTGTGGTCCATGGCTGCCAGGAGCACGTCCGGATCGTACAGCGTCGTCGTTAGCCGGACAAGCGAGCCCACGAGGCCCTCCAAGTACGACTTTGCATGGCGGCTCGCTCGCATCTCGCCGCGCTGCATCTCCTCTATCTTGGCCAGAACGGTCGGCACGGCGCCCTGGTGCAGCAGCGCGAGGTTGAGCGTGATGTTCTGGTACGGCAGCCTCGCCAGGAGTATCGCCGACACGGCGTGCCGCTCGGTGATCCGCCCTGGCTGGCCGATGCTCCTGACCAGCCTGCTCGGCTGCCCCGGCACCTTGCAGAGCTTCTCGGCGATGGTGTGTCCCATCTGCGGGGACAACGCAATAAGCAGCCTCGTCGCAGCGATGCCGACCCCCTCGCTTGGTGAGCCCATGGACTCGATCACGGTCTGGCTGCTGTCCTGCTCCTTCATGACCGAGACCACCGTGGCGAGTGGCTTGGGGAGCGTGGTGAGCGCAAGCATCACGCGCATGATGCTGAGGTTGAGGTCGTCGGGCATGGAGCACTTGAGCATGTGTGCAAAGTTGTACACCGAGTACTTGGACGTGATGACATGACCTTCCTTGTTGACGACAATGGTGTCCGGGTCGAGGCAGGACTCGACAATGTTGGCGAGCACCGCAGCGGCCTCGGTCTTGGAGCCCATGGGCTCATCGTCGATCTTTCGGATGAAAAGCTCCTCGACCATGACCGGGACTGCACCCGCGTCCACGAGTGTCTTGCCGTTGGTGTGGTGGGAGGAGATCTGGACAAGGACATTAAGTGCGGCCTTGCGAATCATCGTGTTGCCGCTGTGCACCATCTTGATCATGATCTCCGACGCACTCCCGGCGATGTTGATGGTCATCTCCTGCTTCTGAACCAGCTCGCCGAGGTAGCTCACCATCTCCATCTGCACATCTTCTGACCCTGTTTTGTGCTTTCCATGTCAGCTGCTAGTCATGGTGTTGAGTATGAGTTATTTTAATGTATGACAGCTTGAGCTTGTTGAGAAAAGCCTCAAATCGGTCACCAGAGCAAGAGGTCTTATACTAGCTTAGGCTTTATCTCATATGTTGCAAAACAAATTTGTACTAAAATAAAACTTTAAATTATTGAAGCATGAGTTATGTGTTCCACTGTACAGAAATTATATGTTTTCAGAAATTGATTGGATCAAATGTCAGCCATACTGATTTATGCAAATAAATTGTTTGAGTTACTCATTCACAGTTTTGAAAGGACAAAATTGCTCCTTTGTACACTGTATATGATAGATTAACAAATCAAACAAAGTCAAGTATGTTTGTGCATTATAATCCAAAGATAAAATTTCTTTCTGCTTATGTAAAATCTTACCTTCAACTAAATGTCTTTGGAGAGGGTCCAAGTAGCCACTTTCAGCCATGTACTTGATATTCTTTGGACAATTCTCCAGGTTCTTGAGCACCTCTCCGGCCTTCTCTGCAGCAATTGGATCATCGGAATCGTTGAATTTCATTGTGGTGAGGATCAGTATGCTTCCAGCAGTTGACCCGATGTTTTCCAACAGTAACTCTGATTTTGAAAGCTCTACCAGGAAAGAGATAGCTGCATGTTTTTCGTCACGACTAATACTAGAAAGCAGCTTTATTGTCCTTGCAATGGCTCTGGTGTTTGCTATGCTTTCCTGTATGTCATTAAGCAAAAATTGAGTTGTTAACAAAACATGCAGGACAACTAGGAATTGAAGCTGTACCTTTAACATTAGTTTCAGCATTTCAATAAATTTCACACAGCCAGGCAGGGGAAAGATTGAACATGACAAAGGCCGAAACATTTCAGACTTCGTTACCTTTCCTGCTTCATCCTCAACCAACAGGCAGAGGAGATCCAGCGAGTCGGAGCGTATCAGAGCATCCTTGTGCTCCAGCAGCCGAGCGAGGAACTTAGTTATCCCAAGCTTGTGCATCTGCTCCCTGTTCTTTCTCCTTAGCCTGGCCAGCAGCTTCAGCTCATGTAAGGCCTCAAGCACCATTGCCTCTGTGGTTGCCAACGAGAGCGCAGTTCGTGCGATCCTGACCCGTGTTGCTTCATTCCTCATAATCCATTCTGCAATTGTGCTCTTCAGTGGAACATTGCTCCTCAGTGTCTTGTTTTGCATTGCCATCTTTGTAACCGGGCATACCACAGGTTCAGAGCCTTCTGTAAACTTCTCAAAGTACTCCTCAATGGCTCTCCTGTCATAAGTCACACAGCTTTCTGTTGTCACTGGATCAACCATGACCTTGTTTGTCAGTGGACAGAAGAAAGAATCATACAACGGTTCGACATATTCTGCGACTTCAGGAAGAGAACGGAAGGACTGCCCACCGAACTCGTGAGACTCATGGTATATTCCCTGCAGGAAGTCCACCAACCTCGGCATGTCACTGTTGTGCGGTGTTCTTCTTCTGGGCCTGTTGTTCGCCACAATTATCGACATATCGGCCTCGGAGTAGCCATCACAGGAACGCTGATCACAAGGATGCTGCCGGTTTCCAGCAACCTGAAGGTGTGCACCGACTGCAGCATCCGCAAACCTGTTGCTCCCAAATGCTGAAGCAGGTATCCTGCTGAGCTCATGGCCGATGTTATTTATGACATTATCAAGGTCCTCAGTTATGCTCTGGAGGCCGTCGTCCATGATCTTCTGCGCAACGGCGCAGCACCTCGCGACGAGGTCCTTGGCGAGGTCGACATTGGCAGCTAGATATTCTATCACGTGCATCACATTGGTCGGTGAATTCTTTGCTCTCTGCAGCTCCATTGTGACCGGGGACGCGTGGTGGAGGTGGCTGCCTACGTCCATGAAGTTCTCTTGCGCAACATCGGCGGCGGCCACCGACGACATAAGCTCAGAGATTGTTTCTAGTATAGACTCGGCGAGTGATACCTTCCTGGCTTGTGCTCCACTTCGCTGAAAAAGCGTACATGTCAGGCACCCAAGCAAATGCATCCAAACAGAGATAACAGACGAATAGTTCTCATTGAAAAGGATAGTTCAGACCAGGAAACTATAAATAAAGAATCGACAGACTTTCTTCGCCATAAACAATCTGAAGTTGACAAAGGGATTGATTGCACAAAGAATTGAAGAATATGATTCAGGACAGGCCACTTTCCCCAAACTCCCAATTGCTATAAGATGGTTTCAAGAATCAGCATCTTATCAATTCTGAAAGTTACGCAGACTAAATTGAGAAATGCTGACTGCTACTAGGAAGGTGGAGAAAAGGGGCAACGCCTAATTTTCCATGGTTCTTAAAAGAACATCAAGAACACCTCAAAAAAAGGAAAAGAAAAAAAGAACACCAAGAACAGTTCAGTTGCGCATTTGACGCTGCATCAGCTTCGTTTCTCCCTTCCATCTTGCCAAACCCACCAACACCATTCTAATTTTTTGCTATTCACCTCTAGGGCTAAGCTCCCATTATTCCTCTCCACAAAGTGTATCAAAAGCACAATACGAACATAAACAACACAAGAACCGCAATCTTTGGTAGCCACAACCTCACTACAGCTAAAATTCACAAAACCTACTCAATTCTTGAAACCACTGCAAACCGCATCAAACAAGCAATCATCTTGTCACCAAAAGAAAAGAAAAGGCAGCTCAGCAACGCATACCTGCATCCAAGACCTCCAAGAACTCGAGCTTCTCTTCTTCTCCGCCTCTTCCGACCTCCTTCCCCTGAGACAGGTAGAGAGCAAGGGACCTACCGGGGCCCATTCTCTCCTCCTCCTCCAGCTCCAGCTCCCAGCCAGCCATGGCCTCCAGCCCTACTCCTCGAACAACACCACTCAGCAGAAGAATGGAGGAAAAATACAAAATACCTCGCGAAAGAGGAGAGAAAAAAAATGGAGGGAGGGAGGAATAATAGATGGAATCATGGAAGAACGCGCAGCGCAGAGACCCAGACAAGCGAGGTCAGTTTATAAGTAGCCTCCCAGTTTAGCGATCGGTAAAGCGACCATTTTTTAACAACCTTTTTAATAGTGTTTCTGCACAGCTGCACTTGTTTACTAGTGCTCCAAGGGAAGAGTACAAAGAGTTGACCTTTTTTTTTCAGATGGTGCTCGGCGACTGTATGCTTGCATCGCACACCATTGTCTGTGTCAAACCACGGACTTGGCATTTTAAGTTTTAACTGCCCCAAGAATTGTTTTACGGTAAGTTTAGCAAAAGTGAAAAAAAAAAAAGAATGAAAATGCTGCGTGGGCTATTCCTAAAAACGAAAAAGAAATTATAGCTTGATGTGTGTCAACTCGCAAGAATTTTTCAAGAAACAGAACAACTTCTTCGTAATTACTTCAAACCTCCTTGCCAAACAGGCCAGTAGTGTTTTATAGTTTTTTACTATAACAACTTACTGCGGGTTGTTCTCGACGTTCTAAGTGCGAGAACATTTGTGCGGGGAATTTTCTCGATTTCTACCGGAGTTAGCTATTTCATTTAAAAATTTTGCGTTACAAATTGGTCCTGGATCTTCGGGGCGTGTTTCAGGAACAAAACCTTTCATGAAATCGTCAAACAGCCGTTAACGGGTGGACCCAAGTGATCTACACCTATGAAAAGAGTATGTCTCACATGTCGGTCAACAATTCAGTAAACTAATAAAGTGTTTTTATTTGCATCATCAACTGTGTTCTTGAGCCAAATATATGATGGGGTTGAAGGCAAAAGGGCTAGGAGACAGAATCATTGCAGAAATTTTGAGTTGTCACTCACCCTGATTCATGAGTTCTTGGGTATTACGTTTCAATCTTTTTCGTTGCCCCATTTGCCTCATTATGAAGGCATCACGGCATTGATGGCCTCAGGCCGCCGATCGAATCCAAGAATCGGTGGAATGTATGAGCTCATTTAAGTGCTAAATCTGTGAGCAAAAAAAGTTTCGAGTGTCCGGTCGATCTGGACAGAGTTAGGTGTTGGGTACGCCACTCAGGGTACTCTTGATATGCAGTTATTAGGGTTAAGAAGTTGCTGAGATTTGTTTCTCCACTGTGCTGGAATCCTATGTTATTAACTCTTTACCAGCCCAAGGACTATACTAGTACTGGCAGTACTAATCGGGAGCAAGCACCCGCTCTTAGAAACGGATTATCTGTATTAAAAAGGTAAATACGGAGGATCTATAATAACATGTATTATAGTATTATCTATATTGTACAATTCAAAATCTATTCAGTATAGATCTGGTACTATAGTACTAAGAGCATCGCTCACATAGACTCAAAACGTTGTTCGTATAGTATTCTCCGCAGCAGCGACAACAGATAATCCAGATCTCCTGACCTCTTCTGTTTGCAGTTATGGATGTCCGTACAGTCCGCGATACAACTTTAATTGCTAAGAAGAAAAAAGTGTTATTGCGAAAGTATTTTTAGTGTGACGGATCTACTAAACCATCTTCGTGTTATCTCGGTAAATTTACAGATGTTAATAATCATAGCTAGAAAAGTATAACTGCATGCTCTCTACAACGACATATAGTTTGTAATGACGGAGGAATTAATCCAGAGGCCCTGGAATTTGTCAAGTTTTACAACTTAGCTCTCCAAACGTTAACGTTCAATTTCTTTGCAGGCCCCTTCCTTGTCTGACGTTTTTATTTTCGTAAACTGACTTACTTATCCATGAGATCCATCGGTAAGTACTAGTAAACAAAGAAGGAAACTAACATGACAGCGCACTACAGGGTCCTTGAACTTACCCGGTATACGGATGAGCTCATTTCTCACCAAAGCTAGCTAGCGTGCACAAATCCTCAATCTGATTGGTACAACTCAGCACAGAATCATTCCTAGCTCTCAAATAAATAAAAAGCGTAGAATCATTCTTAACCCCAGCGCAAGACGGTACTAGTACACGAAAGCATAGATATCTGCAGACGGAGCGGGAGGGACAGTGTGATTGGGTCCAAAGTTCTCGATTTTTTAAAAAAATAATTATATAAATAAATAGTTAAAAAATTAAAAATAAAACTAGGCCGAATTGGCAACAGAGGGTTATATCGCCAATTCAGCTCCTTGTTGCCAAGTGAATTGGCGACAGAGATTGAATCACTAGATTGCTCTTGTTTGAAGGGACGTGTTACCATTTCAATTGACGATAGGACATATTTCTATTGTTAATTTAATTGGTAACAGAGATTTAGTTTTGTAATATATATTTTTGACTATTTATCTCTGTAATTTTTTTCAAAAAATGTATTATTTATAATTAAAAAAATCCTAAATCGTCTACATGATTGCTACTACATGGGCACTAATTTTGTAATTTTTTGACTATTTATTTCTGTAATTTTTAAATATATATATATATTATTTTTCTAAAAAAACACTAAGTCGTCCGCATGATTGCTGCAACATGCCCCCCACCACCCCCACAACTGATCGCCATCTGTTGGTGCAGATGGGGTTCACTCAACCGCCTCTATGTTCCATTTAATTGAGCAGACCGGCTGATTTGGACCCGGCACAGCATAGTCATTGTGCTCATACGAACGAGGACGACACTGATGTACGTGTGCCCGTATGAACGAAGAGGACGGTGTTCACATCTCTCGGGGTCGAGGGGAATGTTTTGGCCAGAGGACTCATACCAAGCGACACGACACCCTTGTGTCCTACCCAAAATTTGCATGGCTATAAAAAAGAGAAGCACGGTGAGTACGCAGAGTGAGTTTAGCAGCAGCAGATAGGACAAACAGCTACTGTAAGTTGGTTAGGATGATCTTAGACGTACCGTTGTTCGCAGGCAACCTGTGGGGCTCAGCTTCACCGACTACAGTGTAAAGAGTGTGGCCTTTCGCTTCAAACACGGTACCGAGCCGGTGTCGCGGCCGGGGGCGATTTCTTGACTTGAACACCAAACCTATACACTATAAGACACTATTTGCTACTTACTAGATCAATATACGTGATGTTCCTGTCGGGCAACTGCGTATGTTTGTGTCTGCTGCCGATGGGAATCCTTCGTCAGCTCCAACCCGAACCTGATCGTCGAACTCCCAAGACACCACCGTATAGGCATATACGACACGCGCGCGGTTAGAGTTTGCGAAAGGCCGCGTACGTGCGGAGGAGCGAGCGTGCGTGCGGCACTGCACTGTGCACAGCACTCCGAGGGTACGAGCGAAGCAAAGCAGAGGCGCAGCGCATGCCGAAAAAGAGGACTGGCTCTGCGCTTCTCTTTCTCCGGTCGTAGCGTGCGCGCCCGAAGCAGCGACAAAAAGGTTCGGATTGGCGCCGGAGCTCCTTCAAACCGTGCCGGTGATTCGCGCTGCGCGCTCGGCTTCGCTTGTATGGGACCACGCGCTCCGGTCGGTCGTCGTGGACTTTTCAAAGAAGGGACATACCGGGGACCACGAGCGAACCGTATCAGAAAACGTTGCTTGAGTGTTCAGTTCAAACGATTATTTTTTTAGTTAAATTTATAATTATTTCAAATAATATAAGAACATAAAAATAAAATAATAGATTGACATAAAAATATAGAGAACTTCTTGATTCTCTTTATTGCTCTTCATATGATCAGTTTTTTACAATAACTAGCACCTCTTATTTATAGTCTACATACCCTGCTAGGATTTTAGATGGAACGCTCATACAGGGGTCGATTCTCTGAGCCAAGTCCATAGTTTCCCAACACTCCTTTAGGCACACATCTCCACATGTTCATATCTCAGCAAAACTCTACAAAAACCCAGTGGGAAAAATTTAGAGAAAGAGTACATGATACAAGTTCTGCTGCGTTGCACGAATTATCTCGTTAAAAACCTTAGTCGAGAAACTTCAGAAAAACTCATAAGGGAAAAAGAGTACAATCCACTAAATTTTATTTAATCTCTAAGATTTACTCTTTGGGTACTCGATCTTCATGATCAAGTTTCAATAATGAGTTCGTGAAAATCCCCCTCCCCCCCGAATTTTGCACTTCTCTAAGTCTAATCATTCCAATTGCACATATACACCTTTCAAAGTTATATGCTGGAAGTGACTTATTGAATAAATCTGTAATATTTTCACATGACTTAGTATTCAGTACTTTAAGTTCGTCCATCTTTTGCAATTCATGAGTATAGAAGAACTTGGAGTTAATATGCTTTGTGAGATAACTCTTCACATAACCCATCTGCACTTAAGCAACACAAGCTGCATTATCTTCATAGATAATAGTAGGGGTTTGCGCGGTATTCAATCCACGTGACTGCTGGATGTGGTGAATCATCCACCGAAGCCAGACACATTCTTGTGAGGCCTCGTACAGTGTTATAATTTTTTGAGTGGTTCGTCAAAGTCGATATAAGACTTTGCTTAGATAATTTTCATAGAATTGCAGTTCCCCCGCATAGGAATACATAGCCTGTTTGTGACTTGGCTTTATGCTGATCCGACAAGTACCCGATATCTGCATAGCCATTCATAGACAGGTCTTGGATCTTTCTGTAGAACAGACTAAGGTCTTTGTTTCCTTTGAGGTATCGAAAGATGTCCTTCATTCCATGCCAATGCTTTTGGTAGGTTCTGCACTATACCTTGCTAATAGGTTCATGACAAATGCAATGTCCGATCTAGTACAGTTTGCTAAGTACATGAGTGCTTCTATTGCACTTAAGTATGGGAATTCCGGTCCCAGGACTTCCTCCCCTCTTATTTAGGTCTGTACTAATCCTTGTCTTGCTGCAAAAATCTCACGACCATTGGTATTTTCAAAGGGTATGCCTTTCCAAAAGCCGAATCTTCCTAACACCTTCTGAGTGTAGGTTGACTGATGCACTAAAATCCCTTTAGAGGTATGCTCAAGCTGCAAGCCTATGCAATATTTAGTTTTACCCAAATCTTTCATTTCAAACTCCGACTCCAGGTAAGAGCTTGCTTTATTAATACTTGCTAGGGTTCCAATGATGTTCAGATCATCTTCATACATTGAGATTATACTAAATCTATCATGAGATCGTTGTATAAATATACATGGATTATTCTCAAAATTCATGTAGCCTTTCTTGCATAGAAAGTCGCATCAAGCTATTATACCACATCCTGTCTGATTGTTTAAGTTCGTGCAGTGACTTTTTGAGTTTCACACTGTACATATTTTCATTTGCTCTGTCTTGGTTCGGGACAGGAATACATTCAATACCTTCATATAAATATCCGAATCCAAGTTTCCATAAAAGTATACAGTTACTACATCCATCAATTTCATTTCTAAATTCAAGTTTACTGCCATTGAGATTAAATATCTAAAGGTAGTTCTGTCTATGACCGGGGAATAAATTTCTTCATAATTGACTCATGATCATTGAGTGAAATCTTGTGCAATGAGTCTTGCTTTATGTCTTACAACTTCATTGTTTTCATTTATCTTTTGAACAAATACTCACTCATGCCCTACAGGGTGCACATGGGGAGGAGTGCGGTTTACAGGCCCAAAAACCTCTTTTTTATTCAGAGATGATAATTCTGCTTTTATTGCCTTCTTGCAATCTTTCCAAGCTGATCTTTTCTTACATTCAGCGAGCAATGCAGGCTCTGGATCAAGATCGATGATTGTAGCAATTTTTTTGCAAAATAAATATTGACGTTGGCTTTTGTTCTATTCATAGATTCTCCCGTGGTCATATAATTTATAGCTATTTCTTCATGGGGCGATACTTCTAATGCTTCTACTTGCTCACCGCTGCTTCCAATTGCGGGGCAAGTCTCTTTAGTTTTTCAGTTCCGATGTGTGCTCACACATCCATACTGATGTCTCCCTTCATGGGGATGTTCAAATCTGGTATGCCTTTCCTGAAGGTTACATACTAGTGCCAGATCTCAACTGGCTCCCCTTTTGGTTCTAGGGAACTTCGTTGATCGGCTGTGTCAAGTCCTTCTTATCATTTTTACCAGGCGTCCCGGGTTACTTCGGATTCGATGGGCCAGAGTTCTCGTCCTTTCTGAGGCCTTAGGACGGGATTAGGGATACCTTCATCGGTATTTCAACCCTCTCCGGTGCATTGCGTACAGGCATGTGCGACTTGGTCACGCTCTTCAAATCATTAAAGTGGTTAGACAGTTGATTCGCTAATGTTTGCAAATCAATTATCTTCTGGACTTCAATTGTCTTCTTGTGGATATCGTGAGGATATGTGCACGATCTCAGGATGATGAGTCAATTGGCAATGGCATTGTTGGTTTGCAAAATCTCGCGTTTTCGGGGTTTGCTTCTTGCTGTCAGACCACAGGCGGTCTGACCAGTGGAGTGGGGCGGTCAGACCGCCCGTGGGACGGTCGGACCGGTAATGGAGGCCGGTCGGACCGGCTTGACCTAACTTTGGATTTTGGAGCTAATCCAAAAATAGGTTGTGTAGGCAAGTGAGGAGTCTCACGGATGTGGTTTCATCATTTTGGAGCTCCGGTCAAAAGTTCTATTGAGTTGAAAATTCGGAAGGTTTGGATTTTCAAGTGGAATTTTAGCTAAGTCCTTTGGACCGTCCGACCGCCGTTGTGGGAGCGGTCCGATCGGTTGATATCGGTCGGACCGGCCACGTGAGGCGATCGACCGGCTTTGACTGGAGGTGAGCCAAGTTTGCATTGTTGTGGTTTCAATGTGGTTGATGTTTAGTTATCAATGCTTTATTGATGTATATTGCATTGCGGAACTAACGTGGGTCAAGTTGTGAAGAACTTGTTCCGGAAGCGGTTTGTTTGTCTATTCTTTGTGCGGTGGCTTGCGAGTCAACGGCGTCAGCGGTGAGTGGATCGGGACTACGCTTGGAGAGCCGAGGTCGAGCGATCGGGGATCTGGGTGAGGTCGTGTGACTCAAGTATGGTGCGAGAATGGACAAGATGGATCGAGCGGTGGTTGGTGCGGTTGGTTGGATCGGCGGTGCGGATATCGGTGCGAGTCTGGGAGGTTCAGGGGATTCGGACAAGAGAGGCTTGGCGTCGATGAGAACCGTGATCAACCTACACGTGGTGAAGCGGCGATTGCTTCAGCAGTTAGTATGTGGGTCCCATGGGTGAGTGGGCCCCAATTGTGTAACTCTAGTCCTCTCTAGTATAAATAGGAAAGGGGAGAAGGAAAACCTTTGAGGCATTCATTTGGTTTCCCCTTGCTTTTCTAGGGTTAGGGTTTGGAGAGGAAGAGAGGAGAGATTGTATGCTCCTTGAGTGAGCTCTTGTCCTCCTTGTTGGAGTGGCTTTGTAAGCATCTTGTGAGATCAATCAATCTTGTGATGCTTGCTTGAGAGATCATTTGTCTCCTCTTTGTGTTCTTCTCTCATTTGGTTGAATTTGGTGCTTCCTTGATTCAAGTGTTTAAACTTGGTCTTTTGACCCCTTGTGTCTTGCTTTGATGTGTGGGAGTACTCCTAGAATCATCTAGACCATCAACCCCACAAGCAAGTCTTGAATCAAAGTTTTCATATTTCTAGGGTTTATGCACTTCTTTGGTAAAAACTCGAGAGATCGATTCTGCGAAGTGGATCTGACGGATCGTCGCTAGAAATAGGTCTCTAATATCATTAGGGAGGTGTGCTCGAAATTTGGTCAAGTTTCATTGGTTGAATCAAAAGTTGGATCAAATTTCGTTTTGGATTTGGGGTGGATTTTTGATCTCGGTGAACCGGTCGACCGGTCTTGTAACGGCGGTCCGACCGCCAGTATATTCGAACCATTATCATCGCCGGGTCGAATCGTTGTCCACCGGTCCGACCGCCGATTAGTTCTCGGTCGGCCATTGGTTGAACGTCGGTCCGACCGCCCGTGGTAGCCGGTCTGACCGCCTGTGCCCAGATCAACCCTTTGAGTTTAAGTCTCCACATTTGTGTTGTGTGGTTGTCGGGGGTTATCGAATTGACACAAGGTTTCCATTGTGTGCTTATCGATCTTCTTAGCTCTCATAGCTAAAGGAGTAAAGTTCGTGTTGAATTCGACTTAGGCGAGAAAGTTTTGAAAGCGCCTATTCACCCCCCTCGATCGCCTTCTGGTCCTACAAGTGGTATCGAGCGGGTTAGCTCTTTTCTATAGACCTTAACGGTCTTTGGAGCCATGGCGGTCGGCGATATTCAATCGAGCCACATGTTTTTGATGGAGTTGATTTTGCATATTGGAAGGCCGAATGGAGGCCTACATCGAGGCTCAAGGGCACGCGATTTGGCTTAAGGTGAAAAACCCTTATGTCGTGCGGTAGATGACAATTTGATCACTCGGATGTGGAGAACAACAGCGAGGCTCGAATTTTTGATTCAAGGCCTTAGTCGATCGGAGTTTGAGCGTGTCGCTCATTTCTTTGTCTGCTCATGAGATCTGGCGGACTCTTTGTGATTATCATGAAGGGTCCACTGCGATCAAGGAAGTGAGAGAACCGAAGAAAGCATACTCCAAGATCGAGCAAAGACACGGTGAATCTTTAGATGAGTGTGGGGAGATTTTCTAAAATTCTTCATGATCTCCGTATTGTTGATCTTGTATTTTCTGAGTCTGAAAATGCACGCCAACTGTTGGGTGCTTTGGATGTGAAGGTCTGGGGGGATGAAGATCACTGCCATCAATGACAACACTGTCATGAGTGAGCTTACCATGGATAAGCTTTACTCGAGGTTGAAGACGCATGAGATTGATTTCATCTCGCGTCTCCCCACGCATGAGCCGATGGCTTTAGTGGTTGACAATTCTAAGGGTAGATATCTTGATTCTTTTAATGTTAGCTCATCTGGATTTTCTTTATGCCTTTGCACTCCTTGAGCGATGAGCAACTTGAGAGACTACGAGGATGACTTAGCCCTCCTATCCACAAAATTCACGAGAGCCTACAATAATGTGAGGAGTAGGAGGAGAGGTGGACCTATCACATGCTTTGAATGTGGTGAGCTAAACCACATTCGCTCTAGATGCCCCAAGCTGAAGGGCAAGGAGGAGAAGGAGTTACAAAGGCATCCTCAAGCGAGGGATGCTAAGTCCAAGAAGACAAACTATCGCAAGTTTGTCAGCCGAGTCCTTGAAGCTCTAGAGGATGTGAGCATGGAAGATGTGGACTCGGAGTCGGAGGACGACAAGAGTGACTCCCGTGGCAAGAAGAAGGCACGTGATTTCACAGGCATGTGCTTTATGGCTAAGAACAGCCACGACAGCTACTCCTCCAACAGCGAGGATCCTTTCAGTGATCCCGATGAGGTATGCCCTTCACTTCCTGATATGAAAAGGGCTTTAGTGCTTGCTGAACAAAAATTGCATAAGCAAGCTAAAGTGATCAAGAAACAGGATACAATGATTGATAATTTGAACCTAGAAGTGGTTAGGCTCAAATCCATTAATCCTGATGATTTCTGTGATTCATGCTCTAGCTTGCTTAATGAATTGTCAAGCTTGAACAATGCCCATTCCTCTGTTGAAGAACAATTGAAAAATGCTCTTTCTGAACTAGAATCTCTCAAGTCTAGTTACGTATTGCATGAATGCCATTAAGCTTGATGTGATTGCTTTAGAAGCTATTCCGTTAAATTGCTCAAAGCGTGCTTTGCTAGAATTGAAGCTGGATAGCTCTATAAAAGAATTGCAAAATTTGATGCTAGTCACACTTGTTCTCATTGTAAGAATAATCAATTAAGATGCAAGAGATGGTGAAATGGTTGCTTATTCTAGAATTGCCTCTTGTGAAAATTGCCCTAAGCTTACAATTGAGATTGAAGCTTTAAACAAGACTCTTGAAGAGAAAGCTAAAATTGAAAGATCATTGTCTCTTACTGCTTCCAAGAAAGTCATTGATTCTTCCTCTTGTATGTTGCATGCTGAAATTGATATGCTGAAATTGATATTGCTATTGGTAAGATACAAGAGGCTTTTAGAGTCAAATTTAAGGAGCAGTTGAATAGGATTGGAGAGTCATATTGTGTGTCTTGTGAGGCTCTTAAAGTGGAAGTGGATCTTCTTAAGAACAAACATGTTGAGGCAATCGATTCTAAAAAGTGCTCCAATTGTGGAGTTTTGGCAAAAGAGAACGATTACCTCAAAATGACTCTTGAGAAGTTTTCTAGTGGGAAAAAGAAGCTCAACTTGATTCTAGATCAATCCAAGGTGAGTGTGAAAAACAGTGGCTTAGACTTTAAGTCCCTAGAGCTCTCCAAGAATGTCTCACCACAGATTGCTAGAGTTGTGAAAAGTGGTTTGGTTGAGCAAGAACTTTCTTTGACTCCAAAGGTTGTTCCTAAAGCTGTAGGTTCTGCTCAATCTCCTTCTAGCAAGAAAGGTGCTTCTGTCTCACCAGTACGGACCCCTCAAAAGGTCAAGTACAATTGCATCTTCTGCAAGAAAGAGGGCCACACCGTTGAGTTTTGCTTCCGGAGAGCAAAGATTGAGAGGAAAGAGAGGATGAGCGCTTTGAGATCCATTAGAGGAGTCTCTTCTTCAGCGATAGTCTCTAGAGCCAGGGAGCCTATTCAGCGTACCACATATAGGCCTAGGCGTGCAGAGAATCTTGTTGACTCTTTTGGTGGGTCCAGGCAGCAGTGTGGTTTAGGATATCGTGAGGATAGACCACGGGTAGCACCTAGACAGGGGGAGTATCGGTCTTTTGGTAGATCGTTTTGGAGAGGTCCAGGTGGTGCTCATGGGCATTCTTATGATTTTGTGCCTAATCATTTTTCTGCTGCTTCTTTTGCTTTTCCCAGGCCTCATCCATCTCAGTACTGGACTCCTAGAACCTTTATCTCAAATCCCAGTACTGAGGCTTGGATGTTTTGAGGGAATTTGCTCTTTCTGTTTTCATTGTATCATAATGCATTTTATTTCAAATGTCGTGCATTGCATAATAAAAATTGTGGAGCTTTGAGTATTATCCTTGTATGGCTTGATTTCATACTCTATACCTTGTCATATCAAGTGATAGTCCGCTGGACTTCTTTTATGGCTCTTCGTGTTTTGGCTTAGCTTTTCCCTTGCTAGCTTTATATCTGTGAGCAAATTGAATCGAATCATGTCTTGTTGGATCTTGTGACTAGTTTTGCTCTAGTGATCCTCTTATGATTCTTGCCATGTCTTACAAGCTGAATTGAGTCTTGAACTTATTTTGAGATGAAAAATGAGCTTTTTATCTTCTTAAGTCAAGCAAATAAAAAAAGATTTTTGTGTGAAAAACTGATCTCACCAATCCTTTCTCATGAGACGGCTTGCCATTGCACTAGGCATGAACTCGGGGAGTTTTGGATGACCTAGACCACTCTTTTAAGCTTATCGCTTGAGATGGTCGCACAAGGCTTGAGATCTAGCACAAGAAAAAGAAGAGAAAGAAAAGAAAATTTGCACAAAAGGGCTAAGTGCTTGAGCTTTGCTTCAAAAGAATTCTCTTAATGCTCAAAATGCCTCAATTCCTGTTTTGAGTCTCTTTTTGCTTATAGACATGGCTTGACTCATTTTTGGTTGCTTTTAGTGAATCTATGACATTGAGCAACCTTTCATGGTTTTAATTACATTAATCTCGTTTACGCTATCTTGGTTTTAGCTTTGCGAGTACATGTTTTGCCATGATTGAATATAGCTTCTACTCTTTATATGGCTTGGTATATGTCTTGTCTTGTCTACATAGATAATGGTCATGGCTCCTTTTGCTTAATTTCAAATAAAGTCATTTCTTCATGCTCGTTCTTCTCTCATGCATCTTGATGAATTCATTGTCAAAGGGGGAGAAGGATTGAAGAAAATGCTGCTTTGGAGCTTCAGCTTTTGGTTCACATAAGGTTTCATGCATAAAAGAACACACACACACACACACACACACACAAAAAAATTTGTGAACCTTTTGAAAATTTGTGATCATAGTGAGTTGAGTCTCTGGGTTTTATTGCCTTTTTCTGATTTGAATTGAAATTCAAGAAGACTCACAATGATCAAAGGTCAAATAGAACTTATTGTCTTTCATATGGACCTTAGTGAGATTTTTGGCCATCTTCTGGATTTTGAATCCTTTTGTGCGTTCAATGCCTTATCTCACTTGCCTTCACTATTCTGAAGCCAGCTTGGTCGCTTCCTAAGCTTTTTCTTGCTTATGGACCAAGTTGTGCCTTTATGCGAAAACGACGATTTTTACTTTTCAATTTGAAAAACCACATTTTCTTGGAAATTGCCAATGTGTTCATCAAGGGGGAGATTGTGGATATCGTGAGGATATGTGCACGATCTCAGGATGATGAGTCAATTGGCAATGGCATTGTTGGTTTGCAAAATCTCGCGTTTTCGGGGTTTGCTTCTTGCTGTCAGACCACAGGCGGTCTGACCGGTGGAGTGGGGCGGTCAGACCGCCCGTGGGACGGTCGGACCGCAATGGAGGCCGGTCGGACGGCTTGACCTAACTTTGGATTTTGGAGCTAATCCAAAAATAGGTTGTGTAGGCAAGTGAGGAGTCTCACGGATGTGGTTTCATCATTTTGGAGCTCCGGTCAAAAGTTCTATTGAGTTGAAAATTCGAAGGTTTGGATTTTCAAGTGGAATTTTGGCTAAGTCCTTTGGACCGGTCCGACCGCCGTTGTGGGAGCGGTCCGGCCGCTGATATCGGTCGGACCGCCCCGTGAAGGCGATCGGACCGGCTGACTGGAGGTGAGCCAAGTTTGCATTGTTGTGGTTTCAATGTGGTTGATGTTTAGTTATCAATGCTTTATTGATGTATATTGCATTGCGGAACTAACGTGGGTCAAGTTGTGAAGAACTTGTTCCGGAAGCGGTTTGTTTGTCTATTCTTTGTGCGGTGGCTTGCGAGTCAGCGGCGTCAGCGGTGAGTGGATCGGGACTACGCTTGGAGAGCCGAGGTCGAGCGATCGGGGATACCGGGAGGTCGTGTGACTCAAGCATGGTGCGAGAATGGACAAGATGGATCGAGCGGGTGGTTGGTGCGGCAATTTGGTTGGATCGGCGGTGCGGATATCGGTGCGAGTCTGGGAGGTTCGGGGATTCGGACAAGAGAGGCTTGGCGTCGATGAGAACCGCTGATCAACCTACACGTGGTGAAGCAGGCGATTGCTTCAACAGATTAGTATGTGGGTCCCATGGGTGAGTGGGCCCCAATTGTGTAACTCTAGTCCTCTCTAGTATAAATAGGAAAGGGGGAGAAGGAAAACCTTTGAGGCATTCATTTGGTTTCCCCCCTTGCTTTTCTAGGGTTAGGGTTTGGAGAGGAAGAGAGGGAGAGATTGTATGCTCCTTGAGTGAGCTCTTGTCCTCCTTGTTGGAGTGGCTTTGTAAGCATCTTGTGAGATCAATCAATCTTGTGATGCTTGCTTGAGAGATCATTTGTCTCCTCTTTGTGTTCTTCTCTCATTTGGATGAATTTGGTGCTTCCTTGATTCAAGTGTTTAAACTTGGTCTTTTGACCCCTTGTGTCTTGCTTTGATGTGTGGGAGTACTCCTAGAATCATCTAGACCATCAACCCCCACAAGCAAGTCTTGAATCAAAGTTTTTCATATTTCTAGGGTTTATGCACTTCTTTGGTAAAAACTCGAGAGATCGATTCTGCGAAGTGGATCTGACGGATCGTCGCTAGAAATAGGTCTCTAATATCATTAGGGAGGTGTGCTCGAAATTTGGTCAAGTTTCATTGGTTGAATCAAAAGTTGGATCAAATTTCGTTTTGGATTTGGGGTGGATTTTTCGATCTTGGGTGAACCGGTCGACCGGTCTTATAACGGCGGTCCGACCGCGTAGATATTCGAGACAGATCGCCGGTCGAACCGTTGTCCACCGGTCCGACCTTGATTAGTTGCTTGGTCGGATCATTGGTTGAGCGTCGGTCCGACCGCCCGTGGTAGCGGTCGACCGCTGTGCCAGATCAACCCTTTGAGTTTAAGTCTCCACATTTGTGTTGTGTGGTTGTCGGGGGTTATCGAATTCAGCACAAGGTTTCCGCTGTGTGCTTACTGATCTTCTTAGCTCTCATAGCTAAAGGAGTAAAGTTCGTGTTGAATTCGACTTAGGCGAGAAAGTTTTGAAAGCGCCTATTCACCCCCCCCCTCAGTCGCCTTTCTGGTCCTACACTTCTAGACTTCAATTATCTTCTGGACTTCAATTTGCTTCGCTAGTGCGCGGGTCATGTGCATAGATTTTAATTATCTTCTAGACTTCAATTATCTTTTTGACTTCAATTATTTTTCGATATTTTTCATCAATGGGTTTATTTTCTCCCCCTAATGACGAGAAAATAATCCTCATCTAATGTGCTATCAGCGAAGCGGGCTACATGCAAATCTCCAATCATAGGGTCCAAATACCTGATTATGGATGTTGGCTCATAACCAACGTATATCCTAGACTTTTGGATAGGGCCCATTGCAGTTCGGTTGTGGTGATGGTATAGGTATATAAACCTTGCAACTAAATCTTCAAAGATGAGAAATTTTCATGTGCTGGCCCTTGCGCTAGTTGCATAAGTGAATGGATGTTATTTGCTGATGGTCTAAAATTGATGAGAGCTGCTGCGTACAGGACTGTGTGTTCCCAATATGTAGTTGGTAAATTACAATTCTGCTAGTCCATTCTGGGTGTGGATATGCGGTACGGAATGCTTAACTTTAATTCCCATTGCCATGCAATAATCATCAAATACCTTCAAAGTAAATTCTCCAGCGTTGTCCATTCTGGTGAACTTCACAGGATGATCAGGGAAATTATTTTCAATTCTAATTATCTGTGAGATTAGCTTTTCAAAAATGTCTTTTCTTGTAGATAATAAATATACATACGACCATTTAGAGGAAGCATCGATGAGCACCATAAAATACCTAAATGACCCTGACAGGGGCTGTATAGGACCACAAATGTCTCTCAGGATACGGTCTAGAAATGCATGGATTTCATCCTTCACTTTCAGAGCAGAAGGTCTAGTAATTAATCTCCCAGTGGTACATGCGGGGCACACAAAATCTTTCTGATTCGGGAATTTCTTTACATAGATATTATATCCCTGTGAATTGTTAATGATCTTTCTCATCATCCTAAGACCTAGGCAGTATAATCTACCATGCCAGAGATAGTAGAGTTCAGAGCTTCTAAATACAGTTTTTAGAACAGTATAGGCTGCAAGGCCTTAATGTTAGTGTAGCATAGCCCAGTTTCATATGAAGGAAGTTGTTCTAATACCCTTCTCCACATTCTTCACGCTTTGTAATGAGCAGGTATTCCTTACCATACTCTTTTTCATTCTCTACGTGGAAACCGTTAGAGCGAATATTCTTGAGAGTTCTAGTCGATTCTGGATACAACAAGGCTTCTTTAATGATCAAAGTTGTGCCCATCTGGAGTATAATTATGGCCCTTCCTGAGCCTATTATACATGTATCACTGCCTGCGATTGTTATAAGACTACCATCATTCTTGCTGATCGACTAAAAAATTTTGTCTCTCTCAATGTGGTATTCATTGTGCCGTTATCCACTAAGCACACTTCCTCCATCGGGCACCACACGCGTTCTGATACTTCAAATACCAGAACATAATTTGCTATTATAAATATGGGGAAAATAAGCCTTGTAGGACTTATCATAAGAATTCTAATGCTTTGCTCTCCTAGAACTTACAACCATTATTCAAAGTTCCATCACAATCACAAACTGCAAGTGACTGTAAAAATATCTAAGTGCAATGTATGCACTAGATCGAATCAGCGAAGTATGTACAAACTTCTACCTGAATCTGCTCCATGGCGATCTTCTCCTATTGGGCAACTACGGCTGCGACCGCTGTGATATCCAAAAGAGGGGTGATGGGGGCTGCTATTGGGTTGTCCACATCAATGAGTGCAACTAATGGCTGTGAATACTCTGTGCCTGCAATGGCGAGATGTGCCTCATGCTGTCATTTGCCCTTCTTTGTAGATTGAAAAGCATCAATAACGTGCTACGGCTCACGACCTTACCCTTCTTACTCCTCTCCTTCGTGAGAGGCTTCCTCACCTTGTAGCTATTAGCATTGGCTTCATGGCCAATATTGATACTAGGTGGCTGTGAGATGTAGTTCTTCATTACAACATCATCTTGAGCTTTCGCAACTTGCAATATGTCAATAAATTCGGCATACTCCTTGTAGCCATCTTGATGATAGTTGTGTGCGGATTGCACCGTATTTGGGTGAAAGGTAGAGAGAGTTTTCTCAATCTTCTGCTCATCTATGATTACCTTACCACAGAGTTGAAGACTGTACAACTTCTGGCCATGCCGGGCCAGTTCTTTCGAACATCTGGTTCATGATGTCAGTCATCTACATATTTATTCAAAAAGATCATAAGATTACTGCTAGTAATTTTCATAAAATAGTTGCAAAATTCTCATAATATTCTTTAACTCTCGGTTCGTGATCCCATTTTTTTCTATGTATTTTTCATGATTTACTGCTATTTTCAGTGATTAAAAATAATATAAACAATCACAGATAATCAAAATGGTAAATACAATAAATAAATTGCATAGAAATAATAATAACAAAATTAAACATACTTCAAATGCTAAAACAGATTCAAAATTTGAATTCCCGCGGCCATTTTCTACTGTAATATGAATTTTCAGTGAATTCTATAATTTTCAGGGGCTAAACTGTGAATTTTCAGTTCTGAGAAAATTTTCCACAAGAATTTCTTTCCCGGAATATTTCCTCCTAATTTTACGAACTTCAAGGGTTTATTTGCAAATTTCCAGAATTTTCCCTTCGTACCCGATTTTTTTCACAATTCTTTTCCGGTTTGGGCCGGTTCTCTTGGCTTAGTTATCCTTTTCCGGCCATTACACTGACCCACTTAGCCGGGTTAAACATGGGCGCTATGGTTCACCTAGAGCCACTATCTTTGAGTGGTGGCGGCCATGCGAAAAGGGCGAGCGGAGAAGAAAGCGTCTTGATGGCCTTTGCCGTGCAAAGGCGGTGCATGGGGGGACCGAGCGCGACGGGCTCGTCGGATGCGGCGGCGTCTCATGCGGGAGAACCGCGCGATTCGGCAGGGCGGTAGCGGCGTGCGGCCGCGGCGAAGTGCGACTTTAGGCGGCGCAAGGCACGAGCTCCGGCGGCGAAAGGCACGGGCCGGCCGATGGGTGCAAGCTTCAGCGGCAAGGCACGGAGTCCGTCTTGGGGACAACACGATGCGGTAGTAGGCTGCGGCGAGGAGGGCCCGTCGCGGGAAGCGCGGTGGCCGGCGGCAAGACGGTGCGGATCAAAACCAAGGCGGGAAGGCCGTGCGCGGCGGCGCTCTGGCATAGCGGCCGAGGATGCAAAGTCGCGGCGCGCGCCCGTGGGAAGCGGCGGCGCCGCTGTCAGAGGGCGGCGGCAGTCTTTGGAGCCACATGCTAGCGGGCGGTGCGGGAGCCGTGCATGGTCGGCATGGGCGCAGCTCAAGGCTGCAGCACCATGCGGGATTGGCGCATGGGAGTGGGGGCATGCTCATGCGGTGGCCGTCCAAGGCCAGAGAGGCATGGCACGGCCGTGCGGTGCTGGCGGCACCCCCTTCCCCTTTTTTCTTTTCTTTTTCCGTTGTGCTTTGGGTGATCGGCGGCGCGTGCGGGCCGGCTCAGTGATAGCACGGTTTCATGGTCAGCGCAGCTCCCGGGGAGGACGGCGACGCACAGCCCCAGGTCGTGCATCGGCTGATTTTTGTATTATTCATGTGAAATTACTGTGCATGTAATTACTCTTCAGACAATCCACCAATCGCATTGTGTCGGCGACTCCAAGTCGGCTCACAGTAGATTAGAACATATTTGCAATCCACAGTGCAATCATAATCTCCTCTTTAATGCAATCTGTCGATCGGCATTGTGCCAGCGACTTCAAGCCGAGTCGCGGTAGATTAGAGTGGATTTGCACCGTAGAAAACTAATCTAGAAGCCAAATTTGCGGAATTGAAAGTGATCTAGAAAATGCGATTCGATCTACAAGCGTCGTGCTACAACGGTTACCTTTCGATCTGAGAGTCGATCATGCTGATAACGTGTTGAGGAACCGTCACTTGCGAGTCCGAACGATCACCTCGTAAACAAACCTAGAATCATATCAAACAATGCAAGAACACAAGAACAAAATAGTAGATTGAACACATAGATGTAAGAGACTTCTTATTTCTCTTTATTGCTCTTCATGCGATCAGTCTTTTACAATGACTAGCACCTCCTATTTATAGTCTACAGACCTTGCTAGAATTTTGGATGGGGCACCCATACATGGGCCAGCTGCTGGGCCAAGCCCATGGTTTCCCAACATCACGTATTGCCTTCACCGTTAGTGCATCTCCAATGTTTATAGTTGGAGTGCGGTGCGGAGCTAAAAAAATTATGTTGGAGGCACGCCATTGTAATCGGGACTTAAATATGTAAATCTAGACCCCCCTGTGTATACTACTCTAATCCAGGATCACGCTAGTGCACACAGTAACAACATCGATGAAATACCATTTCATATGCAAAGACAACTAAGAAATAGACAAATAACAATAATTATCAGAATACCAATCTTAAGGTCAAACCTTACAATTAATGCCTAAGAAGGCAAATATCTTAAATAAGCTGCAACGGAAGGAACCATAATAACTTCAGTGAATCCCATCCATATGACCACAGACAATCGACTAGGGAAACGTGACCTAGTTCTCGATGATCCTTGAAATAGACCTTGTTGATCGACGATGAACTGTTGTAGCCTTCTTTAACTGAACAACATTGTTTATAGCAAGAATGAGTACATTGAGTATTCAGCAAGTCGCACCACAGAATGCAATTATTGATGATGGCTTGTTCCAAATGATATGGCATCCATGGTTCTTTTTCGCCATAAAAGCAATAGTTGTAGTTGAATATGAATGCTAGATTGAAAGCGTAATTTAAAACAATAAACAATAATAATTTTAATTAGTATTTTCATAATGCTCACATAAGTTAATCAGTTTCTTTCACACAGCTACGTAAGTTTACTCATACAGCTGTCTCTTTCCAATTGTTTTTACGGAAATCTATCCCTCGTGTGAAATCCCCGAGCATGACAATGACCGCAGATGCGACTATTCGAATAGATTGTTAACACTCTGCAAGGTAGTACACTTTACCTACAAGATACAATTAACTCATCATATCTGCCATAACTTGTCATACGAAAGTCTGCGATTGAGCTATTATAACAAAACATTTCCGAACTTTTATCTAAACAGTTAACTCTCTTGATATGCATACAATCGATCCTAACCTTACTCGTTGGTCTGACGCACACCGTTGGACCTGGAAGCGGCGAACAGATCAAAGATGTGACTTTCAGAGCAGTCTACACCTCCACCCATCACTAACCTACTACTTGAGTAATCAATGTAAAACTCCACATCTTACTAAGTTAGGCATGTCCCATACCAGGCATGTGGTTGTACAGTTGTAGCTCAGTTCAATACCGCACAAAGTTAAGTCCTTAATTGACCAAGGCGAGACTGCCAAAATTCTAACTAAGTAATCACCATTCACTTTTTCCCACCCTATTGATTAAGTGCATCACATGCCATCAACGGGTGACAACATACAACACACAGTCTTTTTACAACATATTCCATAATTACTTAGTCAAGTATGAGATTAACATTTCAAAATAATATCAATGACTCATTGCAAGGCTAGGCATACTAATCGTGTCTAACCAACCCACGTTGGTGCTATGATAACACCAACTAGTAGTTAACCAAGCTAGGGTGACAATATCATGGTAATACAATGAGCAAAGCGGATATAATCAAATGGGTGAATAGCTAATCAAAAAATATTTAAATAAATACTTAAAGTAAAATGCAATAATTTGAATCAAGATAATTTTGGAAAACTGGGTTCAGTTGGTGATATACCCTAGAGGCAATCATAAAGATGATTGTATCACGTCTATATTTATGAGTTCAGCATGGTTTCCTACATGCGTAAGAGTATACTTTGGGGTTGTCAAACGCTACTCTGTACCTGGGTAGTTATAAAGGTAGCTTTTAGGTATGGTAAGAAACATGTGGAGGAATATGACTGGTCGGATATGGGATTTTCCCCTCCTAAGATAACAGGAGAGATATCTCTAGGGCCCTCGATGTGGTCGGATAAAGAAAGTGCATAGCCATGACACTAGTAGTCGAAGAGTTCGACCACGTGAAGTTATCCGACACTTGATCGAGAAAGTATTGAACAGTCCATGGATGACAGAACATCTCACCTTGAGTTCAACCAGATATTGTGAGGCAAAGGGAGAATACATGAGCTGGTCTTTCAGTTCAATCAGATACGAGCTAGTCTTATGCTGGTCGAACATGATCACTAAGTGGTCGAAATCTAGTCGTAAGGAGTTACGAACTGGTCGAGACCAAATATGAGCTGGACGTATAAAGATACGAACTGGTCGTTAGTGATAAGGATATGGTCGTAGATCATATTGCATTAAGGTTCGTCCGATATAATTTGTGTGTATTCGGGAATCGTTATGTTCTGCTAGGTACCACTAACGACTTGTGGTCGGAAAAGGTTTTCGAGTCACAACCGAACTACGCATGAACCTACAGGGTCACACACTTAACGGGTTGGAACAAACCAGTACGAATACGATTCATCAAACGTGTTCGGATAAGATCCGTCACGGGCACTATATAAGGAGATGCTTAAGACTATGGAGAGATAGGCGAAACAGACAACACGTGAGTTGCTCCAAACCCTAACCGCCATCTTCTTGAGAGAGCTTTCCCGTGCGACTTGGTGCTAGCACACCGGCGTATGACGTTCCTGCCCTAGACGTGTGGATACCGTAGAGGCGCTACTGTGGTTGCTATTGCGCTTGAGGACGATCTGCAACTTTGCAAGGAAAGCGATCGGTTGCTGGAGGAGACGATCGGTGACGAGGACGCTGGACGATCGACTACGAGGACGATCGACTACGAGGACGATTGACTCCGCTGGACGATCGACCACGGTGGAAGATCGACTACGACCACTACTTCGATGCACTTTTCGTTGGACCAGGTTGCTCCAACTCTTCTTCCACAGCATTGCGTATATGGTGGTAACGATCTGTGATCTCTTGCTTGCATGACAGCTTGGTTTACGTGGTAGATTTTTTGAATTGTTAGCTAACGTAGCCTACCTGTATCCCAAAAGGTTAAATATGGTCAAATGTACAACTTGCCTTGCTATAGCAATGATATTCTTATTTTATCTTCGATCTTCTACTTCATTGATCTTCAGCTCATTCAGACGATTCCGTAACAACAACGTCTAATGAGAGAGAAAGCACAAAAACAAGCAAAACTGAAAAAAATAAACTCTATATTGAAATTGAATAGTACAATAAGGTAGGGCTTGATTTTAGATGAATTTAGAAACTTGAATGGGTTCAATCGGAGTTCGTATGAGCAAGAACGAGCTCTCGAAAGTTTGATTGGGAAAGAAAATGTTGAAAAAGGAAAAAGGGAGAGAGAAACTGATAGGTGGGGCTGAGGGAATATTCCTGAGAATCTTTATTTTTTGAGTTTTGGAAATAGACCAAGTGTATGACATGTGGGGCCAAGAGAATTTAAGGATTTTTAACAATTAAATTAATTCTAGAAAATGGGATGAGGGACTGACATGTGGGCCACTGGTCCATAGATCAAGTCCACAATAAGGTGCTAGTCCACGGTGGACTGGCTACATGCAGATATGTTTGACCAAGGTTGACTGACAAATGGGGCCTGCATGTAAGTGACTTGGCTCACATGGATTTGGTTTACAGAAGTTTAGGTTTAGGTTTATGCATGGATGGCGGCTTAGGTGGCGGAGTTGCTCGCATGGAGTGCACGTGGTGGTGATGTGGCGGCCACAGAGGACAGAGAGGTGTGGTGGCACTGGCGACGTGGCATGGCGGCAAGGTGGTGCTCGGGCTCCAAGGCTCATCAGAGTTGCGGGTCACGGTGGAGGCAATGGAGGGTCAAAACCGGGAGAGGACGATGAGGTGAAGAAGATGACACGGGTGTGGGGTCAAAGGCACGTTAGAGATGGCCGGCGGCGAGCTCCAAGCGGCAGCAATGGCTTAGCTCTTGTGACGATGAAGTTGCATGGACGCTCCGGGAACGAGGAGGGAAGCATGACGTAGAATGCGGTGTGAGGAATAAGATGGTTGTGAAGATGAACAGCGAAGCTCACCGGTGGCGGCGCAATCAATCGGCATAGGGCGGCGGCCAAAGAGGAGAGAAAGGGGAGAGAACTTGACACATAGTGGATGAAACACGATATCAAAAGTGTAGAAGTGTAGATCGGGGCGATAGACACATGGTGACGCAGACGGATTTTGAAGGAACTCACAGGAGAAGTAGGGAACGCGAAGAAGATGTTTTCGGCGTCCCAGGATGCCCCGGAGACAATGAAGGAGGAGAGGAGGACGAACAAGGCTCAGGAACTCCAATGGGTGGCGGCAACGCGGAGAGGAGGACGAGGTGATGCCATCGGTGGAAGGAACTCGACCCGAGGAGCTACGACAGTGGGGGAATGGGCGCGTCAAGGGTGGCGGCTGGTTGCCAAGATGACCAAGGAGGCGGCGCTAGGCGGCTTTCCGGATGGCGACGGATAGGGCACAGAGGCGGCAGGTCGGGGCGAAGAGGATGCACACGGGGCGACGACTTTTAAACGCTTGGAAGGCGGGAGCAGCTTGGACACCGAGTGACAACAAAGTGGAGCAGACTCAGTGTACGAGACGGACATGGTCGCTTGCGCGATGAGGCACTGGCCGGCAAGCCCAGGCTGACGCGGGGTTGGGTGAACCAAGCGAGGATGGGGCAGGTGGACGAAAGGGACCTGAAGGTTAGCCCAAGAGGATTTTCTGAATTTATAATTGACTTAAGAATTTAGGAAAAAGGCTAAACTTCGAAAGAGGCCAAATAAATAGCAAATACATTCAGAAAAAATCCAAGAAAATTCCTTGTAACACAAGGAACCCAACTAACATTAATTAAATATTGATGAAACTTTTAATGGATGTTTACATGAGTCAAATTAATATTTTAAATTTCAAAAATTCCCAATTAAGCTTTATTAATTCAAGGAAGATTGGTGAAACTTTTCAGGGACCTAAACTACTCAAAAGATTTTTGAAAACTCAAATTTTGGGACGTTACAATTGTCCATTGATGATTAAAGATAAGATAAAGGGTGGTTGCTAAGCGATTATCATCTGATCAAATGTTATCGCCAAGTAAACCATGCATTATGAATGTTGTATTTATCAGGTATTCGGATGAAGCCTCAAAGGGGCGTGCTAGCGAGGAGCAGCGCACATGAGAGAAGCGGGGGTGGACGTGCGATCAGGACTAGAAGCGCACGAGAGTAGTAGGGGGTGGACGACGTGATGTAGGGAGCGATGCACACGCGAGGGCGGCGGAAGGACTGGCGTGTGTAGCTGGGAGCGGCGCACACAGGAGAAAGGTGGACGGCGAGTCGGGGACCTTGACGGCGTTTGATACCATGTCAGGATTTCGAATGAAGCCTCAAAGGGCTCAATGCATTGATTCTCGTATATATAGATTACAACTTGCCGGTTTACAAGAGATATAGTCTATCTGTACAAAAAATATTACAAGATATATATTCTATCTATACAAAAGATTACAAGAGATATTGTCGGATTTTGAATAGTAACAATGTCCATAAATATAGATAGAGATCTCTAGATATTTGCTAACAATATTCATATGGTACTCGATGTTCATATATACTCCCTCTGCCCTGTAATATAAGTCCGTTTAAGAATAGATAGAGAATCAGACACTTGATTTTTGGGTTATAAATTAAAGAAGTTCCTAAAAAGTTCAGAGGTTCATGAGAGTTTAATAAAACAAAGTACTTTGGTACAATTCGCATGGTGTCACTTAGGCAGAAAAAAGTGTAGGACTGACTACATAATATGAATCGAGGGCGTGTAATAAAATTTGCATCTAATTCTCTCAAGTATTATCAAATTACAACAAATTCCAAATTCAAATGGAACTATAACTAGCAAGGGTATATACATAATTATTATTTTTTTAAAAAAATAGGGGTGTAAGTGAATGCTTGGCATCCTAGCTGGCTCTGTCCTTACTAGAGTGATCATAAGGTGGGGCCCATGTGGGCTCTGTCCTTACTAGAGTGATCATAAGGTGGGATAGCTTGTAGAAATTGCTACCATGTTTTTTTGCCTGACGAAATTTAAAGTGGGGCCCGCATCTAATAAGAAACCAACACACACACTCTCTCTCTTGTTCGTCAGCTCGTCCATCCATCCATCCAATCCAATCCACCACACCAACAGATACCATCGTCGCTCCACCCGCGTCGCCCCTACTCTCCACCGCACCACTCCCCCCTTCTGATTTTATAGTGTGGCGGCGGCTCCTTGTCATTCCCGCAGCCGGATCTGGCGGCGGTTGTTGAGCATGCCGTCCTCGTTCTCTCTTTGTTCGGATCTAGTGGTGACGGGTGTCGAGTGTGTCGTCCCCGTTCTCCATTCGTTCGGATCTAGTGACGATGGCCATTGAGCGTGCCTTCCCCTTTCTCCATTTGACCGGATCTGGTGGTGCCGACCATCGAGCGTGTTATCTCCGTCCACCTGTGGTCGGATTTGGTAGGGCGATGGCCGTCGAGGGTACCCTCCGATCCTCGCCATCGCCAGATCTGGTGGTGATGACCATAGAGGGCGCCGCCTGTTGGATTAATTGGGCTTGGACCATTTTAATTTAACAATTAATCAAATGAAATTCCTAGGCCCACATAAAAAATTTGATTAGTCCCATATGGAGAATTGAATGGGAGTTACACCACTTTAAAAGGTGGAATGTGGTAACCCCCTTGTGCAATTGGAGAGAGCACAGTACTGTGGCGCTCGCGCTCGCCTAACCGCCGCCGTCGCGGTCGCGGTGATGCGATGCAGTGCGGTCAGCGTGTCAGTCTTGAGTCTTGCGCGCGTTTTCTTTATCTATTCAAAATCAAAGCACCGACTCGGTGGCGATAATGGCTGCGATTACTAGTCTCTTCATTTTTTTCTTTATTCGAGGAGGAGTAATGGGCGGTTGCTAGTGACTAATGGCTGCGATTACTAGTCTCTTCGTTCTGCTTTATTCTTGAAGAGGAAAGGCTCTCTACTCCATAAAGGGATCTGAACTACTCATGCATTGGTTCTTTGTTGTTCTTGCTCTCTGTAATCTCGGTTTAGAACCTTGCGCGCGAAGGCTCTGGCGAGTAGGCCTCGAAACTCCGTCCGGTTGAGTACCTGCTCACGCCTCGTCCTGCGTCACGCCTCGATCGACTACATCGAATAGGCCACCATGTCATTGGTGGTAACGGCGCATCCGGTGTCACAGACAGCCCCTTAGGGTATACCACGAGAACTTATCGATGTTTACATGCGCTATGAATATGTTAATAGAATCTTTGTTATCTGTTCATTAGCGAATATGAATACATCATTGTTGAATCACTCATGCTCTTGTTTGTCATGTTTTATATGCTTAATTTCTGGATTAAAATATGCCGAAATTTGACTAGATATTCAACACCGCCCCCTTCCTCCCGTGGTCGGATTTGTTGGCGGCGAGCATTGAGGATGAATCATCGTCGCGGCTGGATCTAGTCTCGGCAGCCATCCAGGATGCCTTCTCTGTCCTCCCTGCGGTTGGGTCTAATGGTGGCGACCGTCCTCTTGATGGAGGCAAGAGCAACGACCGGTGGTGCAACTGCCTTGTTACAAATTTTTATATGCCTTGAGGCCAGGTCATAAACTTGTGGTCGACATTTACCTTTTTTCCACCCCCACAATGCTTGAGTATAAGGTATTGAATAATAATCGTTGGGACGATGAACGGTAATGCAATCACAATAAAGCAATCAATCAATAACACCAAAGCCGCTGAATGAGAGAGAGAACACCAGATTTTTATTAATGAAATCAGGGATCAATTACAGGGGTGTACTGCCTCTCTATATATAGACTAAGCCCACAGGGGCAATTAAGGTATTTGCCCATATCTAATCTTCCAGATTTCTTAACACTCCCCCTTGGGCGAATACCATGGCATGCACATGCCTCATTAAAAACTCCTCCCAAAAACCCAGTGGGAAAAAAGGGATGGAGAAAAGAGTGCATTGCATCCATTTCTTGGATCGCACTTGTTGCCTCATTAAAAACCTTTACGTGAGAAAACTTCAAGAAAACTCACAAAGGGAAAAAGAGTGCAACATTTGGATCTTCAGGATCATGTAAATCTTCTGGTATTACATATGGGCTACGGTTCAGGGATTCACTCCCCCTGAACCTTATAACTCACTAAGTCGTCTCATCCCTATGCCTCTAACACATTTGTGGAAGCTAGAGGCTGGGAGAGATTTTGTGAATAGATCTGCTAGGTTATCACAAGACTTAGCCTTTAATACATTTATCTCTCCGTTCCTCTGAAGTTCATGAGGATAAAAGAATTTAGGAGCAATATGCTTCGTGATATTACTCTTAACATAGCCCATTTGCATTTGTGCAATACAAGCAGCATTATCTTCATAGATAATAGTGGGGTCATCGGCGGTGCTTATGCCACATGACTTCTTGATGTCGCTAATCATCCGCCTAAGCCAAGCGCATTCTCGTGAGGCTTCATATAATGCGATTATTTACGAGTGGTTGGTGGGCGTAGCAACCAAAGTCATTTAAATGATCGCCAAGAGATGGTCGTACCACCACAAAGAAATACAAATCACATGCAGGATTTCGCATTATGTGGATCGAGACGGATATCCTGCATCTGTGTATCCAACCATAGACATGTCTTGGTTCTTGGGTA
Source organism: Hsuehochloa calcarea (assembly GCA_036346395.1). Taxonomy (NCBI): domain Eukaryota; kingdom Viridiplantae; phylum Streptophyta; class Magnoliopsida; order Poales; family Poaceae; genus Hsuehochloa; species Hsuehochloa calcarea. The sequence continues at coordinate 37,728,764 of CM070604.1, read as the reverse complement.
AAATAATCCAAGATCTTGTGTACCACGAAGGTACACGAATCGATTTAATGCCCCAATGTCTTGAGTTGGAGGCTGCGCTATGTCTTGCTAGCAAGTTTCTTGCAAAGGCAATATCGGCCTTGTGCGATTAGCTAGATACATTAGTGCCCCAATAGCACTTAAATATGGAACTTCGGTCCAAGGATTTCCTCATTTTCCATCTTTGGTGCGAAAGGGTCTTTATCAGCTTCTAGGATCGGACCACCATTGGGGTTTCTAGGATATGATTTTCCATGTTAAATTTCTCTAGGACTTTCTTGATATATGAGGATTGGTATACAAAAACTCCTTGAGGAGATGCTCGGTGCGAGCCTAAGCAAAATTTGGTTCGGCCCAAATCCTTCATTTCAAATTCTTTAACGGATAAGAACTAGCTTCTTTTATATTTTCTGTCGTCCGATGATATTGGATCATCGACATATCTTGAGATATCTGAGAATCCATTCAGGATTTCTTTATGAATACGAGGGCAGTCTTCACTATTAGTATATTCTTTCTTCAGAGGAATTCACTAAGTCGGTTGTACCACATTCTTCAGTTGTTTTAATCCATACAGCGATCTTTGCGGCTTATTTGTACATATTTCGATTCACTTTATTTTGATTGGAATCTTTACTCCTTCAGGGACTTTCATATAAATATCGAATCAAGTGACCCATATAGATATCTTTGTCACTACATCCATTGCTTGCATACATAAATTCATACTGCGCCATTGATATTAAGTATCGGAGCGTTGTTCCACTCATAACAGAGAATAAGTTTCATCGTAATCAATACAGGGTCTCTGCGTGAAACCTTGTGCCACCAATCTCGCTTTATATCTCACCACCTCATTATTTTCGTTTCTCTTAGGACGAAAACCCATTTGCATCCTACTGGGAATACCTTGGGTGGTGTTTGGGCTATCGGGCCAAACACTTTTCTTTATTCGAGAGTAATTCGCCTCAATTGCTTCCTTCCATTTACCCGATCTGAGCGCTTCGGCATTGACTAAGGACTTTAGTTCGGATCAGTTCAAGGTTTCTAGCAATTTTGAGGCGAAATAGATGTCGACAATCTGTAGTTTTCCTTTTATATAGTTCTCTGATTCAACAAAATTAGTGGATATTTCTTCATTCATTTCGTCCGACTCCTCGTGATTTCCCATAACGATGGAGTGCAGTTGTTCAAAATCCCAGATTAGGCTGTGCGCGCAATTGTCTCTGGGTTTACTATCTTCGAGATTATTTCCTTGAGGGTATTTTAACTTCGAGGTTGATTCTCTTTAAGCGGCCGGAAGATGTCTTATTGAGTTCTATTTTCTGCGGACGTCTCGCTGAATTGAGGCCTCATTCTCGGTGCTCTCCCCTCTTCTTCACATGAGGGTTGGAGTGGTTCAGTATCATACAGGGTATTTCTACTCTCTCGGAGCATTTCTTCTTTGGTATATAAGACTTTGTTACTCCCTACGATCGGTGAATGCATCGGCAAGTTAGTTGCAATTTCTTTGCGAGTTTATTATTCGTTGAACTTCTAGTTCGACTTCTTTAGTGCGTGGATCCGGGGCACGGATGCAGAGGCATTCAATCTATTTCTCGGCATTTATCTATTCCTCCCTAATGCCGGAAATTTTCTTCATCAAAGATACAATCGGCATGGCGGTAGTAAACATGTCTCCGTGGTAGGTTCAAGATATTTAATAATCGACGGGGACTCAAAGCCGACATATACTCCCAACTTCGGTGGGGCCCATGGTATGACGTTGTGGTGGTGAAATTGGCGCGATATCAATTACAACCAAATTTTCGCAGATGGGAAATACTTGGTTCTTTCCCACGCACTAGTTGTAAAGGGAAAATTGATGGTATGCAGTTGGTCTTAAATTTATTAGTCTTCTTGCATGCAACACCGCATGTCCCCAACAAGCGGTGGGAGCCTCTTTGATCTGTGATGAGGGTCTAGCAATCGACTTAATTCTTTTGATGAATGACTCTGCAAGGCCATTACGAGTGTGGACGTCTGATGCAGAATGCTCTACCTTAATACCTAAAGCTAAACAATAGTCATTAAATACCTTAGAGGTAAACTCACGGCATTGTCCATTCTAATGGACTTAATTCTTTCATCTGGAAAGTTGGCTCTTATTACGATTATTTGAGCTATTAGTTTAGCAAAGGCGTGGTTCCTAGTAGGCAAGAGCATACATAGGACCACCTAGTAGAAGCATCTAATCGACCATAAAGTATCTAAAAGGGCTGACGAGGGGTTGAATAGGTCCACAGATATCACCTTGTATTCTCTCGGGAAAATAGGTGACTCCGCTTCTACTTTCGGTAAGAAGGTCTAGTGATGAGCTTTCCTTTGGCACAAGTGGGCATAAGAAATCTTGAGTTTAGGAAAGGATAGAGTTTTAAGCTATGACCAATAGAGTTGTTTATGATTTTCTCATCATTCCTACTCGGGATGCCCTAATCGATCATGCCAAATCTTGTAAAGCGATGATTTGTACTACATTTTTAACGCTACATATGCTTGAGTTTTATGTAGGTATAATATAATCCGGATGAGAAAGATGGAAGTTGTTCAACCACCGTTTACGACCACCGTCGAGTTTAGTTAGTAGGAGATATTACGTATCCCCACAGCTGTCGGTCTCCACATGGATGTTATTTGGTGAATATCCTTAAAGCAATAAGTGCGTTTGATTCGGGATACAAGAGAGCATCCTCAATCACTATTCGGGTACCCATAGGGAGAACAAGTGTGGCTCTTCCAGTGCCAACTATGAGAGCATCGCTTCCAGCTATTGTCATAACATTTCCCATTTTCTTAGTTAACGTGTGGAAATATTTGGTATCCCTTAGGATTGAGTTGGTAGTTCCACTGTCTACCAGACAAATTTACTCCTCTTTCATCAGATTCAAGTAGTTGTTCTATATAGAATATAATATAGTCAACAATAATCCAACAGGAATAAAACTTCAAAAGATAACAAGCAACTCTTTTATTCATCAAGAGAATGTTTCAATCCTAAACAATTAATGCTCCAAAAGAGCATGGAAAATCCACTTATTAAATGCGGAATAAACTAAAGCGATATAGTAAACCTAAGGAAATTATGACATTTTGGAGTTGCTTGGGGAGATAGCCTATGGCCTACTGCAGGTCACCATATGTGTCAACCTCCATGTGATCACCCCTTGCTGTAGTGTCGAGCTCCATCACACAGTTTGGGTCATCACCCTTATTATCATCAGGTTGATTAACAAAATGTGTCTGCGACCTTCCTTCTTGGCGCCTTCTTGCCCTTAGCAACCGACTCTTGGTAGAATTCCACGGATGTTTGAGTGCGGCGGTGCGGGACCAATGGTCCATGCAGCCACACCTGTAGCACTGTGAAGGAGGGTATGACTTCTTGCTACCCATATCTGGTTTCTGTTGCTTACATCTCCCTTGCCCCATCCAGCGGGGTTTGCCATTCCCCTTCTGCACATTCAATTTCGTCCCTTGTCCACCTTTACGCATGGGGCCCTTTCGCGCCCTTACCACTTGTCCTCTAGAAATTTGCATGTGCTTCGGCAATGCATTTGTGATCGATGGGGCGAGTCGATAGTTCTTCATCGGTAACTCATCATTCTTCTCTCGCCTCGAGAAGAGTGGTAATCGATTCAAGTACTTCTTGTACTTGGCTTGCCATCTTCTTCTTTGGAGTGTCACGTGAGTGGGGTGAAAAGTGCTCAAAGTCTTATCAATGATCTCGGCATCTGTGATCTTACAGTTCTGAGAATCTGAGCTTAGCGATAAGTTTATGAATTGCGAGTTGTATTGGACACCTTCTTGAAATCCACGGAACCTTATGTTGGTCCCTCACATTTGTGCTTGGGTAGCATGATGGATCTCTGCTGGTCATACCTCTCCTTGGGGAGTTCCATAGTGCCGTAGGTCTTCTTCTAGAAGATACTCGGACTTGTGCAGGTGGATATGGTGCCTCAAGAAGTGTAGTGCCGCGCATTTGGCAGCATCAGGAATGGCAGGGGCCCCATCCTCAGGTGGGGTTATGGCAGCGCCGAGTGTTCTAGCCGTCAGGTTGATCTTAGCGTCCATTGCCCATGTGAGGTAGTTGCTACCGTCCAGGGCAAGTTCAGCAAACTCCTTTTTAGCGATGTCAGACATTTCCTACATTATTCATGCACAATACTAATTTACTACAGGTAAACAGCATGAATATTGCTATATCAGTAAGGTGTGGAGACTATCTAGACAATTCCAGAATAATGAGCAATAACTAATACTAATTCTTCAAAAATTCAGGGACTAAAATAAAGAAAACGATTACGATAAAATTGAAGCGTAATTTAGAATTCTGAGGTCTTTTGCAAATTTCGCGCAATTCATTCGGCCGGCTCCCTCTTTTTTTTTCTTTCCGCGCGACGGGCCGTTTTTCGGCCCGGCCCGTTCGCGATTTGATAAAAAGGAGGCGCCCGGGGTGACCGGGGTAGGGTTTCCACCCCTACTCCGGGTTTCAAGCAGCGTGGCGGGTTTCGCGAAGCGGGCGCGCGGCGGCGGTTTAGCGGCGAATGACGCGGAGGCGAAGCGCGGAGTCGGCGGCGTCGGCGGCTTCCTCGCGAAATGCGCGGCCGGGTGCGGCTGCCTCGGCTGCCGGCTCTTGGGAGCGGAGGCGGTGCTCATGAGCCTTGTGCCGCGATGGGCTCGGCGGGTGGCCCCTGCCGCGGCGGCCGTTCTTGGCGCGCCTTCTTAGCGGCGGGTGCGGGCTGCCTCGGCTGCCGGCGCTCTTGAGGCAGAGGCGGTGCTCATGGGCCTTGTGCCGCGATGGGCTCAGCGGTGCTTGTGGCTGCGGCGGCCGTTGCGGTGTGACCGGGCTCTTCCCTCCCCTTGCCTTGGCGCGAGCGCGGCTGTCAGCGGCGCGCTGTCGAGGCGAGGCGGCCGGGCGTGGCGCTCGGTCTTCCCTCCCCCTTGTCGCGCGCGCGTGGCGGCGCGGCAGGCACGCGGCGTGGCGTGGCTCAGCGAGGCGGCGCGGCCGGGCGTGGCGGCTCCGGCTCTTCCCTCCCTGCCTTGCCCGCGGCATGGCGGCGGCTGCCGTCTGGCGGACCAGGTAGGCAGCGTTCGGCGGCGATGGTGCGGCGCTGCCGGAGGCGGTGGTGCGGCATTGCCGGTCGCGTTCGAGGCGGCGATGGTGCGGCTGCTGCCGAGGCGGTGGTGCGGTCTTACTGCCGAGCCGCGTTCCACCGAATGCCAAATTTTTTTCTTTTACCGTGATTCACAGATCGCAAAACTACTAGTCAATAGTCTACTGGATCTAGATATTAAAACTGTAGATTAATCTACTGGCGATCTAATCATGGCATTGCAGATCTAGTATGATTAACATAAATTGCAATGCACAGTAGATTGAAGTTACCTTTCACCTCGGAGAGCGATTCGTGCTGATAACGTATTGAATAATAATCGTTGGGACGATGAACGGTAATGCAATCACAATAAAGCAATCAATCAATAACACCAAAGCCGCTGAATGAGAGAGAGAACACCAGATCTTTATTAATGAAATCAGGGATCAATTACAGGGGTGTACTGCCTCTCTATATATAGACTAAGCCCACATGGGCAATTAAGGTATTTGCCCATATCTAATCTTCCAGATTTCTTAACATAAGGAACGGAAAATTACGAGATTTTTAAAACTTTTCCACGTGGCATATGTTGTCGTGCTTTTACCAGTATTTTGAGATTTATTTGACCTGCATTCATTTCCTTGCCAACAAGTGAACCCTAAAACGCAAACTCTAGAATCGGAGTAATGCTCGAGGACTAGATGGAACTGTTTGCAACATATTAGATGTGACCTATCACCTCTAAGTTAATACTTAATAAAGCGAAGTACCCCTTCCTGTCTCCAACCCACCCTTAATTTTTTTCCCCCTTGCCCCACTGTCAGCCGGTGGAAAGCCCCAAACCACAGAGCCCTTCGGCTGGTCGTGGCCGCCACCTTTCTCCCTCCCGGTGCACTGTTCCTCCGTTCCTCCGACCAGTGTCTAGCTGACTCGGCGCAGTCGAGACCGCACCTTGGTCGTGGCCGCCTGTTTCCCCAGTGCATCGCAGTTCCGCCGAACGCAACCCTGCGCACTGTTTCCTTCGACCAGTGTCCAACCAACCTGGTGCAGTCGAAACCGCACCATGGTCGTGGCAGCACGGGCAGACCCCGGTCGGACGCCAATTAAGTCAGTGTGCCCGAAGACCGCCTCTGGTCATGGTTGTCGATGTGGGCCTGGGTCAGTGCATCCTCTTCTAGATAGGCGTCGACACTTGCCCAATCAGGATGCCCCGTCTGACGTGGTGTGTCTTGTACCGGCGTGCCATGAATACTCCCCATTACGAGCCGTCCCTCACCCATTAAAGCTGTCGCTCAGTGAGTTACGTCGATGCACTGTGCTGCCCCAGTCGCCATCGCCAACCACTCGTGGTACCGTGTGGAGCCAGATGCAGCGAACACCCAAGGTGACCTCCAAGCCCCCCCCCTTCGCTTATAAATAGCAACCCCAGGCCCTCCCCGCTGTTGTTCCGTAACCCAAGAGCCAGTTCTTCTCTTCCTCTCTTCCTTCATTCCTCATGAGAGCTCAAGCTGTAGGTAAGGCTTGAGTGCTCACCTTTGTCGGTGCCTCCGCGACGTCGCCAGCGAGCTTCGGCGCCTTCAGTGAAGCCTTCCCCCTTGAGCCCCTCTGCTCTTGCTTCCTGACCCAAAGGCGGCTCCCCTCATGGATTCCACTATGTACTCGCAGGAACTGCCGACTCCGTTCTCCCTTCCCTCCGCCTAGAGTAGCCCCGACAGCCGGATCAACTTCAACGGCCATCACAACCACTTGGAGCTCTCTCGCGTCGTAGCAGACCTTCGTCGGTAGATCGTCTCTAGCTGGCACGCTTCTTCCGCTTCCCATCGGTACGTGTCCAGTGGCTGCTAAAAGTCCCTTTCCACTTTTGATGTGTGAAAGTATAGCTAGGGCAAAGAGTGCACTGTATACCCCAACCGTAGTCGAACCAGACCAGGTGGTCGAACCTCCCCTAACATAGAGTAGAGCCGAACCCCTAGATAATCAAACTCCTTCCCACCTAGTGCTATAGACGACCTTGTGTCTCCGACCAATTGGTCGAAACTCTCGTTGACCAGATGGTCGAAGCTCCCTCTAACTAGATGGTCAAAACTCCCCCGGACTAGACGGATGAAACTCCTTCGGAGTGAATGGACGAAACTCTCCTTTAGCGAGTGGTCGAAACCCCCTTCGACCCAATGTCGAAACTCCTATCGACCGGGTGGTCGAAACCCCTTCCGACCAGATGGTTGAAACTTCTCTCGACCGGGTGGTCGAAACCCCTTCCGACCATATGGTCAAAACCCATCACGACCGGATGGTCGAAACTCTCCTCGACCAAACAGTCGAAACCCCCTCCGACCTTGTAGTCGAAACCTGTCCCCACCAGTCAGTCAAACTCTCTTTCAACCAGCCTGTCGAAGACTTCTTCGATCAATTAGTCGAAACCCTTATTTGACTAGCTTGCCGGAACTTCTTCGACCAGTTAGTCGAAACCCTCCTTCGACCAGCCTATCGAAGAATTATTCGACCAGTTAGTTGAAACCCTTCTTCGACCAGCCTGTCGAAACTTCTTCGACCAGTTAGTCGAAACCCTCCTTCGACCAGCCTGTCAAAGACTTCTTCGACTAGTTTGTCGAAACCCTTCTTCGACCAGCTTGTCAGAACTTCTTCGACCAGTTAGTCGAAACCCTCCTTCGACCAGCCTGTCAGAACTTCTTAGACCAGTTAGTCGAAACCCTCCTTCGACCAGCCTGTCGAAGACTTCTTAGACCAGTTAGTCGAAACCCTTCTTCGACCAGCTTATCGAAACTCCTTCGACCAGCCTATCCAAGACATCTTGACCAGTTTGTCGAAACCCTTCTTCGACCAACTTGTCGAAACATCTTCGACCAGTTAGTCGAAACCCTCCTTCGACCAGCCTGTCGAAGACTTCTTCGACCAGTTCGTCGAAAGTTCTCCAACTTCGACCAATAATCAAAACATGTTCCTAAATCTCGTTCGACCAGTTGGTCGAAGCTCCTTCGACCAACTAGTCGAAACACTGTTGACCAGTGGTCGAAATAATGAACAGTAGTCGAGACAATAAACAGTAGTAGAAATAATGAGCAGTACTCGAAACTGTGAACAGTGCTCAAAACCTTCCCTACCTAGTATTCGAAACCTATCCCGATCAAGTGGTCGAAACCATGGGCAGAACTCAAAAACCTCCTCGACCAAGCACTCGAAGACATTTCGACCAAGTGGTCGAAACTATACCCAGAACTCAGAACCATTCTCGACCAAGTATTCGAGACCCATCCCGACCAAGTGGTCGAAACTGTGAACAGTACTCAGAAACCCTTTCTTCCAGGAAGGTGAACCCCCTCCGACCAGGTGGTCGAAACACTGAACAATACTCGAAGTCGATAACTCGTTAGCAGACTAAACACTATCTCGAAAACAGCCTACAACACCTGTTCGAGTATTGTATCCCACGTCGAACACAACAATAGGAACCTGAGACTAATTAAAGAACCTGAGACCAATTAAAGCCGTCCAACCCAACCGAGAACACCCCCATTTGAGTTTCATTTAGATTTTGGTTGGTTTTCACATATAGAACCTGAGGCTTTAGAGGACCAGCTACCAAACCACGAGGAGGAGCAACAGTACCACGACCAAGGCAAGTCAATACTTTGATCATTTTGCACCTAGTTTTTGCAAACTATGTTGCTTTAAATTGTGAAATTACATTGCTATGATTTAAAACAACTATCTTAGTCTAGTCGTAGTTAACGCCTAAATAATAACTGAGTATAACCTTCCACTCCTTAAACTTGGACACTATCATTTGTCAGCCTAGACTTAATGGATACATACTAGTTTATAAGTATATATCTAAGTGTCACGCCTAGCCTTGCTTAGATACGTGGTCATGTGGGCATTAAAGTGCTCGACAACATTCTTTCCAAACTTGAAAAGCTGGATTTGAGCAGTCGTGATTGGGAGCCCGACTAGTAGGTTGGTCTAAAGGTTATTTTTAAAACCAATCAAACCTGAAGCTCTCTACTCGACTGGGTGGATGGAAAGATTGGCTGGTGCTGGTGATGCACGTGGTAGGGTATGTAGTCGCACCGCCCAAGTCAATAAAGGACCGAGTTCTTGTGATGACCTCTCGTGTAAAAATAGTACGACCACAAGTCTATAATGGGTACGACCTAGCTAACTAATTTGTTCGCCTTGGCGTGGCTTCGCCACTGGATGGTGTGTGGCGTGGGTATGGGTAGAAGCCACAGGAAAACCACACGACGCAAGAGGGGCCTCCTGGGAGCGTGGCTCCGGGCGGTGGAAACCTTAGCGAGTGGGGTTGCGTCGATTGGGCATTGTAAAGGCCTTGTGATGATCTCCCCTGATTCACATGTCTAAGGAAACATGTGTATATATCAGGATGATTATCTTTTGTGGGTAAAGTGTACGAACTCTGTATAGTAAGAAAACTATCTAGATAGTCATGCTCACGGTCAAGAGCGGTGTGGGAACTTAGCTGAACTAGCTTTCATTTGGTATAAAATCATTTGTGGGTGGTCGTGGAATGAAAAGTTGGGGTGGGACCCTAGTGGTTTGTGACAGCCTGGTCATGGACCAGTGGTAATTATTGGTTAGCCGGGCATCGAGTGGATGAAGCCACTCGATGGTATAAGATATGAGATCTCTAATAGTACCTTACAAATAAAAATCTATTTATGAAACATGTTCTTAAGTAATTGCTAAGTCGTAGAGTTTCTACTACTGATCTAATTCAATATTGGCTTGATGCAAATAAAAGAACCTTGAGCCCTCCTTGTCCAGCCTTGCATCAATGATAACTTGCATTATGTGTTGGCTCACGAGTATGGATGTATACTCAGGCTCGTCCAATATAATCTTTCAGAGTAGATTGACCAGGACCCCTACGACCATTACGGGGCGGACGAACTAGTCGGTGGAGATGAAGATGAAGCCTAGGCCGGGACCCCAATCGCTTGCTCGTGGGCAGAGTGAATGGATCCACCATTACCTATTTTTGCTTCTGCACTTACCTCTACTCTGTACTCGTATTGATGGCGGCCCTTGCGCCCTTTTGTATAACAGTGGTCGTACGACCAGTTATGTAATATATTGGATGTGAATGTGATGTATGTGAATGTTCCAAGAATGTATCTGTGTGTGCTATCTACTGATCCAGGGGATGGCACAGTTTGACACAATGGATCTCGAACTATAAATTTGGGGTCCGACATTGAGGCCGACTGCCGCAAGGCCACATAGGCTTTATGGCCGACTTTGCTGTAACATTGGAGATGCCCTTACATACATGATATTGTGGGGTCTATACAGTTAAACTTTTGGTATTTTTACCATTATGTAGAAGAATATAGATTAACTACATAAAAACAAGCCGAATATCTTGCACAATTGCGTGGCTAGATACTATAGTGCATATGTTTATATATTATATATAGAGTTGTACACTATAGTGCATATGTTTATGATGAGAATACAATTATATTCTTTATACCATTTGTAACAGTTGTTATCTATACATTTTTAATCTATATCGTTATAATTTGGTCCCACCACAATCGACGTTATATATTTTTTCCTTTTTTCCGCTCAGTTTAACATTTTTTCCCTTGTCCCCCTCAGATTAACATTTTCAGCCCTTGAGAACGAATGTGTGACTTCTTTTTCCTCTATCTTAATAATATAATAGATAGATAGATAGATAGATAATAGCATCAGATTTGTTTTAAAAAAACATAATTTAAAATTTTTCACTATTTATAATTATATATTGATACAAACCTCGATCAGGGAGGTGCTTCCATGAACCAAATGCATGGTGATTTGCACACATATTGATGCACATTCAAGGGGGTGTTTCTAACTACTTTCCCCTTGGAGTGCATCAAGATTGGTGCAACTCTAGTAGGAAGGGTGATGCATGGTCAACAAAACATGATACGAAGAATGTGGTGATATGTAGTGAATCAGGAAACTACGGAATAGGCTGTGGTATCAACAGAGCTGCCAAGGCACTGCTTAACAAAAAAAAAAGGAAAAGAAGAAAGAACTGTAAAGCCAGGATTTGACCTTGGGTTGGGGTCAAATTAACTGGATGGGATATGTATGCCTATACATCGTTGAGCCGACGGAAGAAGCGGGGGACTACAAAAAGAGGAGCCGTCTGGGGCACTACTTAGGTTCGGGTTCGGCCCAGAACAGTTCGTTGGGCTGGACTTGTGTAGCTGTGTTTTGGGCACGCGCGGCTCGACGCCTTCTTCCGGCGTCCACGTAGTGCTGGCGATTGGCAACGACAGTGGGAGGGGGGCAATGGGAAGTCTTGGCGACAGTAACGAGGGAGGCTAGGGCGTTGCCGGGGAGGAGCCGCAGGCGGGGGGAGAGAGGACTCCGCGGAGAGCTTGGCAACGATGAAGGGGGAGAGGAAGGCAATCATGGGGGAGGTGGTGGCGGTCGCAACCGTGGTGCGCGTGAGAATCTCTTTGTGTGCTTAATTGGGAGGGGAGAGTGGTGGGCGGTTGGGGCCTCGAGGGTATGGCAGCGCGGGGAAGGCAGGAAACAGTGCTAACCTATAACTGCACAAGAGAAGTTGTTGATGATCAGGATCAGGTGCCAAGAGGTGAAGACCAAGATACAAAGGTATCTTAGGAAAGTGCGTTGTAATTACGTCGAAGAGGGAAACTAAGTTCATAAAACTATAGGTGATGTATACGTAACAATAGTTGCATCCATTCATAGTGCTTCACCGTTTGTAGATCTTAAGAAACCAACTTTATGACATGGATTTTTTATTTTTTGCAAATTGATGATATCGTTACCCTACCTATGAAAAAATATTATTCTCATTCTATTGGGGAAATTGTGCGCAGATCTGTTAATTGCAACGACATAGTTCTGACGAATAGCATAATAGCACAAAAGATGATCTTTTAACCTGGGAGATAACCTGCTTGGCATCGTCCTGGGCAGCACCACTTTTCCTATTCGCCGACGGCGCCGGCTGGATCCAAACCTCACGTACTTCCTGCCCTGAGAGGGCGGGATCCCTCAGGCTTCAACTCGTTGTCCGCCATCCTCTTGGAAAAAAGCTATCCTTGTTGGCTGCCGACGCCTCCAACTGCTGTCTCGTGTAAATGTTCTCCGTCGACTTGAACCTCGGCGGCTGACTCCCCGACTCGCTCTTGCGGCGCCAAACAACCCTGCCGACTGGTTCCTCCTCATGTCCGCCCGGAAGTCGCCGTCCCATCCTCCGCTGCCGCCTCCGCTGCCCATACTGGAGGCGGGAAGGGGCGGCTTCCTGGCAGACGCATGCGTGCATGATCCGAGCGTCTCCTTAACGATGGGCGGGTCGATCCACGGCCTGCCCTCGGTGAGCAAGGCGATGCGGTCGCGGTACACAGCGGCGGTAGCGTTGGAGTTGTAATGGGCCACGTGGGGGGTCTTCTTGGGCACGCCCCGCGCCGTGAGGAAGGCGCTGAGGCGGTCGTTGCCCCCGGCCTCCATCTTGCGGAGCTGTGTCTCGGTCCAAGAGTCCATGTTGACGGAGTGGACGAAGCTGATGTGCACGCCGAGGCCGCTGTGCTTCCCGGAGCACTCGAGGCACATGAACACCCCGTAGGAGACGCTCACCCACTACAGGTTCCGTTGCGCGCGGTCCACGCACGTCTTGTTCCCTGGCTTCCCCTGAAGCTCCCACAACCGCTTCGCCGCCATGGACGCCATCGCCAGATCAGATTTGCCACCTTGGATCCGGGATTCGGGTGGGTGGAAGTCCGAGCGGCGGCGTGCGAGAGGGAGGAAGAGAAGCGAGAGTGTAGTGAGCCGACGGCGACGGCGGTGCGCGTGAAGAGGAGGAGGTGGGCGATGCGGGCGAGGCGATGGTTGGATGGGAGGAAGCGAGCGGAGGTTTTTACGAGAGGAACAGGAGCGCAGAAAATGCTAGGAAAACACGTTTCGTTGGCGACGGCGGCCATGCGAAGGAGGAGATGGTTGGAGGTCGGCTCGGACTTGGAGGGAAGGAAGGAGTAGGGAGGGGGAGACAATGGGGCAAAGACTGAGGGGGGCGAGGAGTGGAGGTTGTGCGGCAGCGCGTGGGGAGAGGAAGCGGCGGCACAACACACGAGGAATGGTGCCATCGGCGGGTGGGAGGAGGCCGGTGGCGATGGTGTTCGGTTGGGTGGGGGAGAGAGAGAAAGGGAAGAATAGGAGGAGGAAGGAGGAGAATTTTGAAGTAGGAAGGAGGATAATCATGGATGAGATCGTGGGAGCAGTTGCTGTGGGAGGCATGGATGAGATCTGGGTTGTTCATCCTCTGCTTTCAGATCCGACGGATGTGAAAGAAAGTGGGAGAACAGACGACCACCAATTCCCATTTTTAAGTAGTACAGATTAGCCATGCAACCAAACTGGATAACCAATAGAAAGCTCATGCTGCTACTCATGTTATCATGAGTCTAAACAAGCATAACGTGCAAAATATATTTGCACATAGTTTGCATAAAAATGGCATGTGAAAGATAGATCCTGTCAAGTGCAAGGTGCTATACGCATATACCTACCATGCTATGCTCAGACAGGTTAGAGATACTCTAGAATTCAACAACAGAGTGGTTCTCAACAAAAATAATCAAATTTACAGGAGAAGAATTAAACTTACAGTTAGAGGCTCATACTATTTAACTGTCAGGATTAGCTAATTGAATCTGCTGATGTGGCATGCTAACTTCAAGGACAGGCTTACGATAATAGATTAAGGGCCCTGATTGGATCTTACCCCAAAGCCGGATACATGAAGGGCTGGTGCAGATAGGATAGGGACTGCAATATTGAGGAGTTGTAAAATGTACCTGTAACAAGAAGAAACTTAAGTTCCACAAAATTTATACTACCATTGCTTTTTCCTTGATCATTGATCTATTACATTGAACAGACGTTGGTTGTCTTTCAGAAAATTGACAACATAATCTAACAAATATATATGTAAAATATGTAATACAGTTCTCTAGTAAAACTAATGACAAGTTACCAAGTAGTTTTCCCGCACGTGAGATGAATACATGACCACACTACAGCTTCATAGACCTCCCAATGATCTTCAGCAAGTTTGTTTAAATTTCTCAGTTGGTTCTCCAGCACTGAATTGGCAATTGCCAACTTACTCCATGTATCTTTGGATTTCTGAGGGTCAGACTTCTGCCACTGTTTCACAGATCCAACCATTGATGGAGTAGATGACCCTCCAGTTCCAGGCTCCCCTAGAAGCTAATAAGAAATTCCAACAGTTTGTTAGAATTCTTGAACTTGTCCTCACCAATCAACAGATATACACATAATATCAAATAAGACTGTTAAAAAATATTAGGTAGGTTGTTTGGTTCATGTTCTCGCAAAAAATTTCATGGTCTCTGCTGTGCCTTCTGAATAGGAAGGTATTTTTTTAGTGTCCTTACAATTTTGCCTCACCTAAAATTATCTTGTTCAAGGCACTAAAAATTTGAGCCTTGTGCCCTGCATGCCTGGAGAGGCTAAAACACGAAAATAATTTAACAAATTCGAAAGGGCAAATATTTTTAAGGGAAGGCAAAGCTCCAGACTAAGGTGAAGTGAAGGTTTGCCTAGTGATGGTGAGAACATGAACAAACAGACCCACCATTCTATGATTTTCATATCTGCAAGGTGTTATAACAGTATTTTTCACCATTCTTTGAATATTAACATGTTAATTTCTTACAAAGAGAGACAAGCATGCTTTGTGGTGGTCATGCTTATAACAGTATTTTTCACATGCTGTCTATATCAGCATCAGCCATGGGCTAAGGGTTAAATGGTTAATAAGCATACAGTGCAAGTAACCACTAATCAAACTGTAAATCCTATATTGCCGATAGCAGACTACTGTTCAGGTGAGTGGTGATAACCAGTAAAATGATTTAATAGCCAGTTAGAAAAACCTGGTTATCAATCATGAGGCTTAGCAACTTACAAGGGACATCAGAGGAGGCAAAGAAAATCGAGTCTTCTCATGATCCCACCTCCGTGTAACAATATCTGCTACTACATCTGGCAAGCAACTCCCACCTGTAACCTGTAAATATCAGCACAACACATACGGCAAGATTTCTACTGATAAAGTTGGACAACCATCTGGTACTGGATGACTGGGAATTTTTTCACATGAGCCGAGGAAAGTATTTGTTGAGAAAACCTTGTGTAGCGCTGACTCCCATAGACAACAGCACTAACATCAAAACCACCGCCAATTTTCCCTTGTGCTATACAATGTGCACTTTGAGCAATAGCATGGACCAAATCAAGGTCTCGTCCAGTTGCACTATCACGGGAGCTCGCAAAAGGAGAAGCCACCAAATTAAGCAACAGTGATCACAGAGCGAGCACGAATGGCAAGAGCAAAGACGAGAGATTTCCAAGCGGACATGCCACGAATGCGTGCTTGGACACCTCGTCCGTCGTGCGGTGAAGGTTGTGCTGGTTCTTGCCGAAGTCGTTGACGAGCTCGCCGAAGTGGAGGAAGAATACCGGCAAAGCGGTGCCGTGCACGACGGCACCGGCGCAACCTGCCGCCATGAGAAGCCAGTTAGCGGGTCTGCAAAGCCTAACAACTCGTGGTGTTGAATAATTCTTGATGACTGATTATTGTATTTATTAGTTATCGTGTTTACTATTTTTTTTGTAACGTTTGTGTATTGAGTGTTTCAATTTTTGGTTTGCATGGAGTTAATAGTAATCATGCGCAGTGAAGTGCAATTGTTACGTATGAAATCTTAGCCATGGAGCCTTAAGGCCCTGTTTGGTACAGCTTCTGCTTTGGCTTTTGGATGAGAAAAGCCAGAAGCTGTGCCAAACGGTTGGCTTTTTTTCTGGCTTTCACAGAAAGCTCAAAGCTGTCAATACATATGGAAGCCAAAAGCGAAAAGCCAGTGTTGAGGTGCTTCCCACAGCTTTCCACCTCCAGCGTTCCAAGAATACCCCCAGACTTCGCAGAAATTACCCACCTCATACCTAGTATTTAAAGCAATCTTGCCTGTTCACCTTCCCACTGGCATATTCGATTGAGTTTACTTAAAATTCTAAGTTACAATGAGCACAAGCAAAAGAAAATTATCATTGCAACAATGGCTTTGCATAATTTTATTCGAGATAGTGCTTTGATTGATAATGATTTTGCTCGTGCGACGAGGAATGATGATTATGTAGGCGGGGACATGTCCACTAACCTCGCCGCATATGATGATACAATTTGTTATGGATGATGTTGATATGAACGGCCTCCGTGACGCTATTGCAATAGCTTTGGTAGCATGACGATAGGATAGATGGAAGATATATGCAGTATTTTGTATGTAGTACTTGCCAATTTAAACTATGTATAAGGGACTGATCTTCTAGTCCAGATTATTTTCACATGCTTTCTGAAGTTTTATTGTTAAATACTGTTAAATGTTCTTAAATGTTGTTAAATGCCGTTTAATGTTGTTAATTTAGTTAAACGACATCAAATAAGTCATTACTGTCCTCATGAGCATTTGGACATTTCATATCTTAAGTCATGACGACCTACCTAAAAGCAGATGACCAAACACCAAATCGGAAAAGCAAATGACAATTTTCATGTAGGGAAAAGCCTACAAAGACACCAGTAAGCCGCTTTTAAGAAAGCCACAGCTGTACCAAACAGGGCCTAAGTTACGCATGAAGCATTTCTTTAGTTTTCAGTTATTTGTTAGTATATATAAGATAAGAAAATGAGAAAAACATGCAGTTTTGGATAGTACCAAAAGAACTATCTTGAGTGTTCATCTTCTTCCAGTGTTCTGTGTTCTCGTGTGTGTGTCCAATTTTTTCGTGTGTAGTAGCCGGCGAAGCCAACAATTGGTATTAGAACTTCGTGTTCTCCTGTCTGAGAAGATGTCGCGAGACGGCTCGGGGTCTCCATCGCATACCAGGACCCACGTCGAGGACGGCGCAAGCAGCGGCGGCGCTAGCCACACACTGGTGGTACCGCCAGTGAGGAAGGGAGTTTTAACCCTCCAATACCCTACGCTTACGGAGAGCAATTACAGGGTATGGACGGTGAAGATGAAGATCATCATGCGTGTGCAAGGAGTGTGGGCGGCAATAGAAGGTGAAGAATTGGTTGATGAGAAGAAAGACCAGATGACTCTCACCGCCATAGTCCAAGCCGTGCTGGAGGCCGTTGTAATGACCATATCTGAGAAGGAGAGGGCAAAGGAGGCTTGGGACGTGCTCAAGTAGATGCACGTGAGCGAAGAACGTGTCAACAAGGCACACGTTCAAACTCTCAAGAGGGAGTTTGAGCGTATCTACATTGGGGACTCGGAGAAAATCATTGAGTTCGCCTTGAATCTCACTACCATGGTCAACGAGATACGTGCTCTTAGTACCAAGGTGGAGGAGAGTAATGTCATGGAGAAGCTCCTACGCTCTGTCCCAGATAAATTCCTACCGATTGTTGGTACCATTGAGCAATGGGGCGATGTATCAACGATGTTGGTCATGGAGGCCATCGGACGCTTGAGGACATACGAGGAGAGCTTGAAGGGACGGAGGTGCAACAAGGAAGAAGGAGAGCACCTACTGCTCACGCTCGCCGAGTGGGAGGCCAAAGCCGCCGAAGAAAAGAGGAGCGGCGAGGACTCCCACAGTGGCACAAAGAAGAATGGCGGGCGGCGATGGCCATGGCCATGGTTGTGGCCAAGACGGCGACAAGAAGAAACACCGCTGAAAGTTCGACAAGTCGAAGATCTAGTGCTTCAATTGTCGGGAGTTCGGCCATTTCGCGTCTGAGTGTGATGAGCCGACGAAAGGACGGGTGTATATCACTAACACCCAAGAGAACGACGAACCGGCTCTCCTAATGGCTGTGGCATGCAAACATGCCACGACATAATCATACTAAAGAAGGAGGAAGAGGAGGAGGAGTGGCTCGCACGCACCAAGAAGAGGGACCAAGGTGGTGACACCTCCGGTGGTGACAAAGCAGCAGCAGCGATGGTGACAACCGCTGCAAGCCAAAGCATACCGAGCAGGACCACCTGACACAAGCCACCGACGACGAGCCTACACTTCTCATGGCGCATGTGTGCGCGCTCACCAAGGCATCAGTGGGCGCGAATATTGACGTGGTGCTCAACGAGGTGCACGCGTAGGTGCATCTAGAGCGCGAGGAGGACGCCCATGACGACGCTTGGTACCTGGACATCGGCGCTAGCAATCACATGTCCGGGTGCCAGGCAAGCTTTGCGGAGATGGACGAGGGCGTCACCGGCTCTGTCAAGTTCGACGACAGCTCGGTGGTGGAAATACACTTGTGTGGCACCATCTTGTTCACTTGCCAGAATGGGGAGCACCTTGCGCTGATGGGGGTGTACTACATCCCACGATTGCGTATCAACATAGTGAGCCTCGGATAGCTCGACGAGAATGACTACCAGGCGCTCATCCAGGACGGCGTGCTCACGATCCGCGATCGGCAGCGTCGCACACTTGCTCGGGTAAAACGCACTCGCAGCCGGCTCTATGTGCTCACCCTCAGCGTTGCACAGCGTGCGGTGGCGCACGGTGACACAGCGGAGTGCGAGCGGCCAGGGGTGTGCGCAGCGGGCACAAGGCGTGCGTGGCATGACAGGCAGCCACGGTGCATGGGCGAACACGTGGCACAACGTCAGGCCGCCGGCCAGCGGCGCGACGGGTAGCGCGGGGGTGGCATGGAGGGCGCGACGAGCTGCGCACATGGATCGACATCGTCAAGAAAGCACATCAAGTATTAGAGAGGTGTTTATTGAATAATTCTTGATGACTAGTTATTGTATTTGCTTGTTATTGCGTTTACTATTTTTTATTGTAACGTTTGTGCATTGAGTGTTTCAGTTTTTTGTTTGCATGGAGGTAATGGCAGTCATGCGTAGTGAAGTGCAATTTTTATGCATGAAGATGAAGCCATGGAGCCTTTAGTTATGCATGAAGCCATGTAGCCTTTAGTTACGCATGAAACATTTCTTTTGTTTTCAGTTATTTGCTAGTATAAATAAGAGAAGAAAAGGAGAAAAGTTGTGCAGTTTTGGGTAGCACCAAAAGAACTGTCTTGAGTGTTCATCTTCTTCCAGTGCTCCTGTGTTCTCATGTGTGTGTGTCTAGTTTTTTCGCGTGCGTAGTAGCCGGCGAAGCCAACAGAACGCCACGGCCTGCACCGCCCGCTTCTTCACCACCTCATGCCCCCTGCCGCCGTAGCTCCCCGCCGCCTCCGCCATTTCACTACACACGTACGCCTCTCCCTCATAGAATCGGCGATGGGAGAGGAGACGTGGGCCGACCAGTGCCATGGGCTTGGTGGGGGCGAGGAGGGTGCCGACGGCGTCCACGAGGATGGCCTTCCGGTAGTCATAGTACTCCCACGCCCCTATTGGCTCCCACCTCACGATCTCGGCCTCCGTCGTGGCTGTCCCGAGCCACTGCCTCTCGCCGCGCCCACGAGCACCTGTTGGAGCCACGCCGCGGCCGAGCAAAGCCGCGCCACCACCATTGCCTTAGTGATGGTTACTCCTTCCATATGGTGTTTACTCTTTTAAGGAGGCTGCGACGGGGGGGGGAGGCGAAGCGAGGTGGGATGAGGGCATCGCAGGGGCGGTGTAGCGACAGCGCAAAGCAGGGGGTTGGGAGGAGAGGAACAGTGGGGACCGGTCGACGGCTGGTGGTGGAGGCGGCGAGGTGGAGGAGGGGAGAGACGAGGAGGGAGGTGCAAAGCAGTGGTGGTTACGCAGAAGACGTGGGCAGGGGCACGCTCGTGAGTTGGTAGGTGTCGCCCATGAGTGGGTAGGGAGGGGATGATCAACCATTGGTGCGGAGTAAACCGGTGATCGGTCGAAATGATCTAAGGCGTCGGTTGATTCTTGATCGGACGAACGTCAAGAGAGTTGAGGACGGACTACCACTAATTGCTTCTTTTAAATATGTTATATATATATATATATATAATGCAAATGGGTATTTGAGTGGTACAGTGCAAATGTGACCGAGGGTCGTCGGATCTATCACATGCGGCTGGGATGCAGGTGGGCGGAGCACCACATCCACTTAAAGGAAATATACGAAAACACCCCCGCTCGGCTTTACAAAATTTGAGAAAACACCAACAGTCGGCACGTTCGTTCGTTCGTTCCATCTATTAAGCCGCCGCAGCGCCACGATCCCTCTCCCTCCCGGCTACGGCCCTGCCTCCCCCCTGGAGCTCCCCTCCTTTCCTTGCCCCGTTGCCGCCGCCTGCCGACTTGGCTGCTCCCCTTGTGTTGCCGCCTCCTGCCGCTCGGCGCCCGCGCTGCCTAGACTCAATTTCCCTCGCCCTGGAGCCGCCCTCCCTCCCCTCTCAGCTTCGACGGCGTCGACTGCTCCCCTTGCACCGACCGCCACCGCCTGCCTCATCTCGGTTCCTGGGGTTAGCTCCTCCTCCCTTTTTCCTCTAGTGTGTGTGACATGCAGGTGTGATATTTGTGGAACCGATGTTGTTTATGCAGGTTTGTTGCGATAGATTGGATTGCTGGACTGGAAGAAATATGAGGAAATTGGTATGAAGCACGGGAGGGAAAGGAGTGTATGCAGTCTTGCAATGCTGATTCGTAAGGTTGGGGCACGATGTTAGAGCTTGTGGCCTCTTTTCTGTCTGTCCTGAAAATCCTCGGCATGCAGGCAACCAAGTGTGGCTGCGTGGCCAGTGCATCGACACAGCGTGTAAGGGGGCAGAAAGATAGGCAGAAAAGATACATGTATGCCTGCAATGCATTACATACTCCACCGGGAGAAATTTGAGGAAATTGGTACGAAGCACGGGAGGGAAAGAAGTGTATGCAGTCTTGCAGCAGCAGAGATGGCAAATGAACATGTCTGTAGTCTTGTAAAGAAAATTTAGTTTGATGCCTGACCTTGTAATATTGCTTGTTCTCTGGGTTTGAGTTTGATGCCTGACCTTGTAAATAAGGCTTCTGGCTACTGCTGATGAAAATTGGTTGGAAGTGCATGCTATATCTTTTTCTCTTAGGTAGTTTTGATCTAAGCTATTTGTCTTATGGAAATGATGAATCTGCATCATGCATGGTTAACTAATACAAGCAAATATGTGCAGCATGGTCATCTCAAATTAAGCAGATTATTATGCATCACCAGAATGCAAGCATGAATTATATCACCAGCTGTACAGATCTTCAGGAATGTAGCTCAAGCAGCGAAGATCGATAGGTCAATGTGACAGAATTGCTGCACATATTGCTAAAACAGTGTCAAGAACAAAAGCAATGTCAACTAAGATCTTCGCTGGTGATATAGAACCTTTATATCTTAAACCGGCATGGTCCATAGAGAAGGAGCAGAACATCACATACATACATGATGGCCATGCTCATCCCATCAATACACAGGCAGCAGAATATCACATAACATGATTGGCATAATATGAGACAGAACGTGAAACAGCTAGCAATTTTGGCTAGCATCATAGTACATATAGCATCATAGCACATAGAAATTTATAAGGTTCTTGAGTGAACATATAAATTTATAAGGTTTTTTAGCAATACACACAAGAATTTCTTCAGCTTCTTGAGCCATACACAAAACATAGAAAATGAAACATCATGAGTACATTAGCCTCCTTCCACTCAACTCCTTTGCTTCACAGAACATAGAACCTTGATCACCGTGTTGTCCTCCTCAAATGGCAATTGGATACATGAGGATCCATTCACCAATAACAACCTAAAACACAAAGAAAGTCAGTGGCATCGTCACCAACTCTAGACAAAAAGTAAACCAGCACATGCGTGGTACAAAATTTATCATTACCTTGCTCAATTTGTTGCCATCCTCAAAGGGCAATTGCGGTTGTCATGGTACACGATCTCTTTACATGACCTACACATGCGTGTCACCCTTGTTTTGTTCTCCACATTCTCATCTTTCTTCACATCTGTCTTTACCTTCTGTCATGGCTTTATTCGCTTGCACCTACCCTTGGAGTTAACATTGTTTGGTGGCTTTATGCTAACTTCTTTAGGGATGGGACAACCTGCAAATGCGTCAATCTCTTCAACTCTAATTGCAACATTCTTAGGAATCAGAGGAGTCACTTCTTCCCCAAATGTGACAAACCGATCATGGAGAAAATTCAAGCCTTCATTTGTTCCTCCAGCCCGGTGAAATAATTCCTCCATCTTGCTACGTATTTCCGATGCCAACTTGTCTTTACATGTTTCTATTACACTCCCTGAGTTTTCTAGCAACAAATTGCCCTCTACATTGAAGACATCGTCCTTACTAACCATTTTGGTCCACCTCTTTAACACAAATGGACTTGGTAGCTCCTTAATTGATGGACTATTCAACACATGAATGATATGGCGGCAATGAATTCCAAATGACTCAAAGAACATGCAGGAGCATTTGGCATCTTTTGTTGTAAGGTTGCAGCGTACATCTCTTATCTTGTTTGAGTTATCGCTAACTATTGAGATTTTGTACTCTCCTGCACTTTCCATGTTCTCCACATTGCAATGATCCCGAGCAGCAAACACCTCTTTCTGAAACTCAGTGAAGACAGCAAATGTGAAGACCTCACTTCCATGCTTTTCTATTGGCCAGGTAGTCTGCAACACAGGCATTGTGTGTAGCGTGGCAATGTCAGCTTCCAATTCATTTTGACGTTGTTCTTCCACTGTATTAACAAATCTGATCCAAAACTCCACGAAAGTATTTTTGAATCCAATAAACCTATTGAAGAAAGAGTTATAACTCTCTGATCTAGAAGTGGTTCTAAGGATTCCTGCTAACAATACATCTTTGAAGTAAGTGGGTACCCATGATGCGCTGATTCGGTACCAAGTAGCCAGTAACTCATTTGATTCCAAACCAAAATCAGAAATAATGGAAGAAAATTGTTCCTCAAATTCCTCCGGAGTTTCTAAGGCTCACACACATGAGTTAACACGTTGGTACAATAAAGGGGTTTCCCTCAAATGTGGTGGTACCTTCACTGGAAGCTTTTGCAAAATATGCCACATGCATAACCTATGCGTGCTATTAGAGAAAACAGTGGAAATTGCAGTCTTCATACCAGTATCTTCATCAGTTATGATAAGCCTAGGTTGTAACATCCCAATTTTCAGAGCTTTAAAAATCTTTTAAATAGGGGTAGTGAGAAAATTCACCATTTGGATTTATTTGAATATTAAATTAAAAAGCTTAACTTGGACTTTAAGGACAAACTGATTTAATGTGCTTAATCCCAACATCAACAATTGTAAAAACTATTTTATTTCGATTCTACATGCTTGGATATATTTTATAGAATTTTCTGGAATTTTTCTAAAGTCATTTGCTACTTTCTATTGGCTAATTGTATTTTCTGGATTTATTTAAAAGAAAAGTCAAAAGAAAATACTTTGGAACAGTGTCGGGCCGAAGCCCAACACTATTCCAGCAGCGCGCCAGCCCATCTCGCCCCGGCCGCACCCTCGTCCGTTGGATGCTTGACGCGTGCCCTCGTTCCGTCGGACGCCGCGCGCCAACCCCGCCTTCCTCCGTTGGATGTTCGCCGCGTGGCTTGGCCGTCGTGATCTCGCTCGTCGCCGCGCTTCGCTTCACCGTTGGATTTCCATCGCGGCCGCAACCGCCGCTTCGCCCTCGGCCGCCAGTGGGACCGCTCGTCGTCTCCGTGGAGCCTTCTTCTTCCTCGCGCCGCGCTTCGCCCGCCATTGCTGGAGCTTCGAGCTCCGTCCGACAAAACCGATTCAGTTCCTGATTCTTCGCGCCGACCCCACCAAATCGTACCTCGGTTGATTTCTTATCCGTTCCAAACCGAATCAAACCCCGAATCGGTTTCAATCTCCCCGAATCTCGGAAATTCAAATCGCGGCCGTTTCGGACCCGATTTGGGGGTTTCCAAATCTCGGCGTCTCCGGGCCTATAAATACCCCCTTAGCACCGCCCGGACCTCCGCAACCCAAAGCCGCCACCCTCGTCGCCTGATCGCCCTCTAGCGCCGCCAGATTTTGAGTTTTAGGGTTTTCGCCGAGCTTCTTCTCCGGTGAATTGCGCCACCGCTGCCGCCGCCTGCCTCGCCGACTACACCAACGTGATCAAGAAGTCCCGAGCTACCTCAGCGCCTCCTCGTCGCCGAGCATCGCCGAGCACCTCCCGACAAAACCCGAGCCTTCACCGCCGCTTCCTCGCCGCGGCCGCCACCGTCGTTGCCGGCCACGGTGAAGGGCACCCCGAGCGCAATAGCACGGGAACAATCTGGTACCCTCCATCGCCGGCGAAGTCGCCGCTGCTCACCGGTGACCATTGGGTCCCGAGCGCCATCCGCTGCCGTTATCGCCCGGCTCGGCTGCCAATCGGCCAGCGGTGTGGCGACCGCGTGGCGCCAGTCAGCGCAAGACACGCCGCGTCGTTTCGGTCCACCACGCCAGATCTACCTCGGTTGGTGCACTCGGTCCACCGCGAACCCTGAGACTGACATGTGATTATAGAACTGTGTGATGAAACTGTGTGTGCTGTTACTCGTTGATGGCATGTGTTGCACTTAATCAACAGGGTGGGAAAAGATTTAGACTGAGGCAAGTGGTGGATCTGTGTGAATGGTGGGCTGTGTGCTTAAAACTTTGTGATTTGGGTTAAAGCGGAAGTCTTGCCTTGGTCAATTAAGGACTTAACTTTGTGCGCCATTGAACTGGGCCTTCTTTATGCGACCACATGCCTAGTATGGGCCGGGCCTAACTTAGTAAGTTATGGAGTCTCGACATTGACAACTCAGTTGTATTTAAAGCGTGTGATGGGTGGAGGTGTGATATGTCACATCGCGATTCGTTCATTGCATCCCCGTCCAACGGTGTGTGTCGCTCCAAGGGCTGTGTGTACAAATTGGACGGCAGGAAAGCACATCGGGAGTGTCATTGTTTGAGATGAAATCTCTGAAAGGTTTTGTTATGGTCAGTGGTAGCTACACTGATTGTATCGTGTGGGTAAAGTATACAACCTCTGCAGAGTGTTTAAACCAATCTATTCGAATAGCCGCGTCCTCGGTTATGGACATGCTCGGGAATTTCACACGAGGGGTAAATTTTCATAAAACAATTGGGAAGGCCCAGCTGTGTGAGATAACTTATGCAACTGTGTGAATAACTTGATTAGACTGTGTGTCCTTTGTGAAATCAATTGTTAACTTATTATTATCTATTTGTTTTGAATTATGCTTTCATTCTATTATTTGTATTCAATTGCAAATGTTGCATTTCCGCAAAATAACCACAGAAGCCATTCCTTTGGAATAAGCCATCATGTATAAATGCATTCTGTGGTATGACTTGCGAGTACGGTGTGTATTCACTCTTGCTAAACCAATCAACAGAAGTGGAGGAGTCGTCGCCTGCTTTTGAAGAAGAGTTCTACGAAGGTTGATCGTTAGGGTCTTGATCCCAGTCAGTTGCCTGTGGTAAATTGATAGGAGCCACCGGAGTTTATTTCGTTTCCGCTGCAGTTTATTTCTTTATTGTCAGCCTTGCATGGCTTAATAAATGTAAAACTCGACCGTAAGGTCCCAACAGTTATTTGCTATTCAAAGTACTCGTTTATTCTTATATTCGTTGTATGGATGTGATAATTCATCGATGTTGACACTGTATGCACTAGCGTGATCCTGGACTAGTGCAGAATACACAGAGGGTCCAGATTTGCATATTTGGGTCCCGACAGAGGTGGTATCAGAGCCATATTGACTGTATGTCTTGACCTTAGCTAGATTGGCCGTTCTTAGTGAGTCCAAAATTATTTTCTAAAACAAATATTAACTTGCAAGATTAATTGAATTCTTTAACTCATCTCATGTCTCTCTTGACTCAACTATTGCTGAAATTCTTTCTCTCCCCACTGTTTTAAAATTGTTTTTACCTTCTTGTCCATCTTGACAGATGCCTCGTCTTCAGAGTTATGGAGAGCGCAAGGGAGGACTTACCGCTGTGCTTTGGAAGTTGTTACAAGTACTTGGAGGATTTGATCGTCCCTTGTACCGTGGTAGTGCTTGGATCGTGAACGGCCGAGATCGTGGAGTAATCTGCCATTTGACCGTCTACGCCAGGAAGAACACCAAGGCAAGCAAACCACTGAACATCTCAGCTCGAAGGAGTGTTTGGATTGAAGCAATCCAGGAGTCTTCGCGCCTTGCCATCCTGAGGATCTGCAACATCTACTCGAGAGCTTGAGACACGTTTCGCTACCATCCCGCACTTCCGACGTGGATCTTGCTGCACGTTTTCCGTCTACGGAGGGAGAAGGCAACGCCACCGTTGTGCATCTTGCCCAGTTCGCCGCCGCTCAAGAGGAATCGTTGGAGTTAGCCGCCACAGAGCTGGAGTGTGCCTACGAGACTCTTCAGAGAGCCGAAGAAAGGATCGCCATACTGGAAGAAACTCTTTATGGACGGCACGATCACGAAGAAGACACTGAAGAGGAAGACCTGAAGAAGGCGATGGACCTTTGAACTAGAAGAGCAGAGGCAAGCAGAGCCCGGAGGAACCAGAAGACTGCACGAGAGACACTGCTCTGCTGCACCGGCCCGAGACATCAAGATCAGTTTACGAGGATGCCAGCTCACTTCCAGGTCTACAGCAGGCGGGAGCACCGTCAAGGCTACGGAGGCTATTTAATCGAGTAGTCTGTTCGAGTTGTTTCAGGCTTAGCCAGTATTAAGTCTTGAGTCGCCCTTTAGGTGGTAGTTTGTGTGCCTAGGTTCGTCCTTATTTTCTTGTGTGCAAGTATGAGCTGCAGAGGCCCTTAGGCATTTGTTGCAAGCCATACTATTATCTTAATTAATATAAGAGTTTCGGTTGAGCTTTCTTAAAATATGTTGTTGGGTTTTACCTACCCCGATTAGTTCTACAACTCATCTTGTGCTTGCTACCTTATCTAACCCTTGGAGATTCACCAGATGGTTCAGACCCGTCAAGCTGCTGCAAGTGGTTTCGATACTCCACTATCAGAAGGACAGGAACAGACCCCCGTAGAAGCAGTTCCACCGCAAGCACCTTCAATTGATATACAGAATTTTGGAGCATTCATGGCAGCTCAGACCCAGCTGATGTATACCATGATGAACCAGATGCAAGCTATGAGCAATCAAAACAACAATCAGCATCACAATGGAGCCCCAGTTGCTCATGGTCACAATGGATCATCCAAGTTGGCCGAGT
The DNA here is from genome assembly GCA_036346395.1 of Hsuehochloa calcarea. Classification (NCBI taxonomy): domain Eukaryota; kingdom Viridiplantae; phylum Streptophyta; class Magnoliopsida; order Poales; family Poaceae; genus Hsuehochloa; species Hsuehochloa calcarea. Next base: position 37,701,328 of record CM070604.1, on the reverse strand, counting down.
TTATGAGAACCCGTCCACCAACTTTCTCTGGACATGTCTCACCAGTAGAAGCTGATGATTGGCTTCGTGTTATTGAGAGGAAGCTTCTGATCACTCAATGCAGCGATCATGAGAAAGTTCTGTACGCCACTCACCAGATGGAAGGCATTGCTGCCGAATGGTGGGAAAACTTTTGTGTAGCGTATGGAACGCCGCAAGACATTACTTGGAAAGAGTTCACAACTGCTTTTCGCCAGTATCATGTGTCAGAAGGAATTATGGATCTGAAGAAGGATGAATTCCGTGCTGTCAAGCAAGGAGGAATGTCAGTGACCGACTACCTCAACAAATTCTCTCAACTTGCTCGATATGCTGCAGAAGATGTCGCCACCGACAAGGCTCGCCAGAGTCGTTTTCTGAAGGATTAAACACTGGACTTCAAGTCAACTTAATCGCCCACACCTTTCCTGATTTTCAAGAATTGATCAACAAGGCTTTGATTCTTGAGGATAAGCGCAAGGAATTGGAAGATCACCGTAAGCGCAGAATGGCTCAGCAAGGAAGTCACCAACCCCAGCTGAAGGCAAGAATGATTCCACCGCAGTTTAGTCGTTTCCCCACGCAGTCGCGCACCACCGCACCAACTTCAAGACTCGCCCGATTGCTCGAACTTCCGCAACCCCCGCACTACCAACCCTAATCCGAGAAGCAATCCACAGAATGCACCCAGAGTTTGTTTTACCTGTCGTTAGCCAGGACATTTCGCCAACCGATGTCCGCAGAATGAGACTATCACTCCAGTACGCTTCAACCTTGGAAACACACCAGCCAAGACGCCAGTACATGGCAACCATCAAGGAACTTCTCAAGCTACCGGTCAATCCGGAGGAACACCACAATCAGTAGTCAGAGGCCGTGTCAACCACGTCACTCTGGAAGGAGCCCAGGAAGCACCCGACGTTGTACTGGGTAAGTCTCTAGTAAATTCAGTACCTGCATCAGTTCTGTTTGATTCTGGAGCTTCGTATTTGTTTGTTTCTGGAGTTTTTGCAACTAAGGACAAATTGGAAGTTATGCATCTTAAGCATACTCTGTTAGTCCAGTCGCTTGGAGCAGAGCTAAGCTCTAAAGTTGGATGTTTAGGAGCTAGGCTACTCATAGCTAGAGTTGAGTTTCTAGCCAACCTAATAATTCTAGACACTCAAACCATAGATGCCATCCTTGGTATGGATTGGTTATCCAAACATAAAGCAGTGCTAGATTGTGGCCGGAGGGCCGTAACAATAGAGGATACCACCGGAAGGAAAGTTGAATTCCTAGCCACTTCAGTACGTGATGGACATTTGGTAGTCAACAGTCGGAAGATAGTTTTTTTGGAAGATGTACCTGTAGTAAAGGATTACCCGGACGTATTTCCAGAAGAATTACCAGGAATGCCACCGGACCGTGACATTGAGTTTGTCATCGATCTAGTGCCAGGAACAGCACCAATTTCCAAGAGACCCTATCGGATGCGAGTCGATGAACTTGTGGAAATGAAGAAGCGGATAGAAGAACTCTTGGAAAAGGTTTTGTAAGACCTAGTTAAATGCGCCATGGGGAGCGCCAGTTTTGTTTGTCAAGAAGAAAGATGGAAGCATGAGGATGTGCATCGATTATCGCTCTCTTAATGAAGTCACCATCAAGAACAAATACCCTTTGCCTAGAATTGATGATTTGTTCGACCAGATGAAAGGAGCCGGAGTATTCTCCAAGATCGATCTGCGATCAGGTTACCATCAGTTGAAGATTTATCCTAAGGATGTACCAAAGACCGCTTTCTCAACCCGGTATGGACATTATGAGTTTTTAGTCATGTCGTTTGGTCTGACTAATGCCCCTGCCTATTTCATGAACATGATGAACAAAGTATTCATGGAATATTTGGATAAGTTCGTAGTAGTATTCATCGATGATATTTTGGTATACTCAAAGTCAGAAGAAGAGCATGCAGAACATTTGAGACTAATCCTAGAGAAGCTCAGAGAACATCAGTTGTATGCCAAGTTCAGCAAGTGTGACTTTTGGAAGAAGAAAGTTGATTTTCTCGGTCATGTAATGACAAAGAAGGAGTAGCGATTGACCGGAAAGGTTAAAGTCAGAATGAATTGGGAGCGACCCAAGGCGGTTACTCAAATTCGTAGTTTCTTGGGAATGGCGGGGATACTATCGTCGTTTCATTGAAGGATTCTCAACGATTGCTAAGCCTCTTACGCAATTGTTGAAGAAAGAGAAGAAGTTCATTTGGACCCCAGCTTGTGAAGAGAGTTTTCAAGAACTGAAGAAACGTTTGACTTCAGCCCCGGTGCTAGTTTTGCCGGATATCAGCAAGGATTTTGATATTTATTGTGATGCTTCGCGCCAAGGATTGGGATGTGTCCTTATGCAAGAGGGAAGAGCTGTCGCTTATGCGTCCAGGCAATTAAGGCCTCATGAAGAGAATTATCCCACTCATGATTTGGAATTAGCTGCCGTAGTGCATGCTTTGAAGATTTGGCGTCATTATCTCATCGGTAATCGCTGTGAAGTCTACACAGATCATAAGAGTCTGAAGTTGTGGATATCGTGAGGATATGTGCACGATCTCGGGATGATGAGTCAATTGGCAATGGCGTTATTGGTTTGCAAAATCTCGCGTTTGGGTTTGCTCCAAGGTTGTCGAGCCATTGGGCGGTCTCGGCCGGTTGTCTTGGGCGGTCGATCATTGATGGAGCGATCCGGCCGGCCATGGTGGCGGTCCGACCGTGATTTGAAAGTTGGGTTTTGAGTGGGCCAAAAATAGGTTGTGTAGGCAAGTGAGGAGTCTCTGGATGTGGTCCCATAATTTTTGAGCTCGGTCAAAAGTTCTATTCGATTGAAATTTCGAAGGTTTGAATTCTCGCTTGAATTTTGGCTAAGTCCTTTGGACCGGTCCGACCGCCGTTGTGGGAGCGGTCCGCCAGCATGAATCGGTCGGACCGCCACGTGGGTGATCAGACCGCGATACTGGAGGTGAGCCAAGTGTTGCATTGAGTTTGTTCTGTGTGTGTTATTCTATGAACTTCAATGCTTTATTGATGTATATCGCATTGCGGAATCGGCGTGGGTCAAGTTGTGAAGAACTTGTTCCGAACGATTTGTTTGTCTATCGTATGCGGTGGCTTGCGGTCAACGGCGTCAGCGGTGAGTGGATCGGGACTACGCTTGGAGAGCCGAGGTCGAGCGATCGGGGATACGGGTGAGGTCGTGTGACTCAAGCAGTGCGAGAATGGACAAGATGGATCGAACGGGTGGTTGAAGCATTTGGTTGGATCGGCGGTGCGGATATCGGTGCGAGTCTGCGGGAGGTTCCGATGGGATTCGGACAAGAGAGGCTTGGCGTCGATGAGAACCGCCGATCAACCTACACGTGGTGAAGCAAAGCGATTGCTTCAAGAGTTATTGTGTGTGGGTCCCATGTGTAAGAGACCCAAAAGGAAACCCTAGCTCTCTAGTATAAATAGGAAGGGAGAGGTGGAAAACCTAAGCAAGCATTCATTTAGCCCCTTCTTCCTTTTTCTAGGGTTTGGAGGAGAGGAGAGGAGAACTAGGGTTTGGAGTGTGCTCCTTGTTGAGCTCTTGCCCTCCTTGGTGGAGAGGCTTTGTAAGCATCTATTGTGAGTGAACAATCTTGTGATGCTTAATTGAAAGATCAATTGCTCCTTTGTGTTCTTCTCTCTTTTGGATGTTTTTGGTGCTTCCTTGATTCAAAGGTTCATGCTTGGTCTCTTGGCCTACTTTACCTTGCTTTGATGTGTGGGATTACTCCTAGAGTCATCTAGATCATCAAACCCCACAAGCAAGTCTTGAATCAAGTTTTCTCATTTCTAGGGTTTGAGCACCGCTTTGATAAAATCTCAAGAGATCGATTCTGAAGTGGATCGACGGATCGTCGCTAGAAATAGGTCTCTAATATCATTAGGGAGGTGTGCTAGAAATTTGGTCAAGTTTTATTGGTTGAATCAAAAGTTGGATCAAATTTCGTTTTGGATTTGGGTGGAGTTTTTCAAGATCTTGGACTCTACCGGTCCGATCAAACCTTACAACGCGGTTCGACCGCCGTGTTTCGAGACATTGGTTTGCGGGTCGAATCATTGTCACCGGTCCGACCATTGGTTAGACCGGTCGATCATTGGTTGACCGTCGGTCCGACCGCTGCGTGGTAGCCGGTCCGACCGCCGGTGTCGATGAAGAACATTGAGTTCTTTTCTCCTTTTGTGTCGTGTGCTTGAGGGGTTTATCAAATCCAACACAAGGCTTCCGTTGTGTGCTCTTGAACTTCTTAGCTTTCATAGCTAAAGGAGTAAAGTTCGTGTTGATTTTGATTTAGGCGAAAGTTTTGAAAGCGCCTATTCACCCCCTAGTCGCCTTTCCGGTCCTACAAGTGGTATCGAGCCGGTTAGCTCTTTTCTATAGATCTTAACCGGTCTTTGGAGCCATGGCGATCGACAAGTACTCAACCAAGCCACACATTTTGAAGGAGTTGACTTTGCATTTGGAAGGCTCGTATGCAAGCGTATATCGAGGCTCAAGGGCACGCTATTTGGCTAAAGGTGAAAAACCCTTATGTCGTGCCACCGATGACGATACGATCACTCGGATGTGGAGGCCAACAAAGAAGGCTCGAATTATTTGATCCAAGGCCTTAGTCGATCCGAGTTTGGCGTGTTGCTCACTTGCGGTCGCTTCACGAGATCTGGCGGACACTTTGTGATTATCACGAAGGGTCCATCTGCGATCAAGGAAGTGAGGCAGAACCCACTCAAAAGGTTTACTCAAGATCGAACAAAGGCCCGTGAGTCTTTGGATGAGTGTGGGAAGATTCTCTAAAATTCTTCATGATCTCCGTGCTGTTGACTTGGTATTTTCTGAGTCTGAAAATGCACGCCAGCTTCTGGGTGCTCTTGATGTGAAGGTCTGGGGTATGAAGATCACTTCCATCAATGACAACACTGTCATGAGTGAGCTTACCATGGATAAGCTCTACTCGAGGTTGAAGACGCATGAGATTGACTTTATCTCGCGTCTCCCCAAGACAGAGTCGATGGCTTTAGTGGTCGACAAATCCAAGGGTTGCTCTTCTGATTCTCTTGATTGTAGCTCATCTGGCTTTTCATTATCTGCTTTACATTCTTTGAGTGATGAGCAACTTGAGAAATTGCCCGAGGATGACTTAGCCCTCCTTTCCACCAAATTCACAAGAGCGTACAACAAGGTGAGAAATAGGAGGAGGAGTGGACCTATCACGTGCTTCGAATGTGGTGAGCCAAACCACATTCGCTCCAAGTGCCCCAAGCTAAAGGGCAAGGAGGAGAAGGAGACACGAAGACATCCCGTGAGAGGATGCAAAACCCAAGAAGACAAACTATCGAAGTTTGTCGGTAGGGTCCTGCCGCTCTTGAGAATGTAAATATGAGCGATGTGGACTCGGAAGCGGAGGACGACGAGAGTGATTCTCGTGGCAAGAAGAAGGCGCATGACTTCACGGCATGTGTTTCATGGCCAAGAACACCACGACGGCGATTCCTCCAAAGATGAGGATCCTTTTAGTGATCGATGAGGTATGCCCTTCTATTGCCGATATGAAAAGGGCTTTGGTGCTTCTTTGAATGAAATTGCATAAGCAAGTAAAAATGATTAGGAAGCGAGGACATTATGATTGATAATTTGAATCTTGAAGTTGTTAGGCTTAAATCTATCAATCCTGCGATATTTGTGATTCTGCACTAGCTTGCTTAAAGATTTGACAAGCTTGAAATCTGCTCATTCCTCTGTCACAAATCAACTAAAAGATGCTCTCGATGAACTAGAATCTTTCAAGTCTAGATCCGCTTGTTTAGATGTCATTCCTCTTGATGTGACCGCCATGGAAGCTATTCCTTTAACTTGCTCTAATTGTGCTTTGCTAGAATTAAAATTGGATAGTTCCTTAAAAGAATTGCAAAAGTTTGATGCTAGTCACACATGCTCTCATTGTAAGGATAATAGGATTAAGATGCAAGAGATGGCGAAACATTGATTTACTCTAGAGTTGCATCTTGTGAAAATTGTCCCAAGCTTACAATTGAGATTGAAGCCTTAAACAAGACCACGGAAGAAAAGGCTAAAATTGAAAGATCCATGTCTTTTCTTGCTTCTAAAAGGTTATTGATTCTAACTCTTGTGTTTTGAATCTTGAAGTTGAAACCATGGTTAGTCGGATACAAGAGGCTTTTAGAGTCAAGTTTAAGGAGCGATTGAGTAGGATTCAGAATCCTATTGTGTGTCTTGTGAGGCCTTCAAAGTGGAAGTGGCCCTTCTTAAGAGTAAGCGCAATGAGGTAATCAAGTCTAGCAAGTGTTCTAGATGTGAGGAGTTAATGAAAGAGAATGATTACCTCAAGGTGACTCTTGAGAAATTTTCAAGTGGGAAAAAGAAACTCAACATGATTCTTGATCAATCCAAGGTGAGCGTGAAAAATAGTGGTCTAGGTTTCAACCCCCTAGAGCATTCCAAGAAAAACCCACCTAAGATTGCTAGAGTTGTGAAGAATGGTTTGTTTGAGCTAGAACCTCCTAAGCCATCCGGGTTGTTTTCAAATCCGGTGGTTTTGCTCAAACTCTTTCGGCAAGAAAGGTGCTTTCACTCATTCATGCAGACACCTCAAAGGTCGAGACCATTGCACCTTCGCAAGAAAGAAGGCCATCTTGTTGAGTTACCTTAGGAGAGCAAAACTTGAGAGAAAAGAGAGGATGAGCGTCCTAAGATCCATTAGAGGAGTCCCTTCTCCAGATGTAGTCTCTAGAGCTAGGCAGCCTGTTTATCGCACCACACATAGGCCTAGATTTGTAGAGAACTTTGTAGACTCTTTTGGTGGGTCTAGGCAGCATGTTGGATTAGGACATCGTGAGGAGAGACACGGGTAGCACCTAGACAGGGGAGTATCGATCTTTTGGTAGATCGTTTGGAGAGGTCTAGGTGGTTCTCATGTGCATTCTTATGATTTTGTTCCGATCATGTTTCACTATTTCTCTGCTGCTCCCGGACATCGTGCTTCTCGAGATTGGATTCCTCGTTCATTTATCACTAACTTGATCTCGAGGCACGGATGTTTTCGATTGTGCCTTTTAGGTCCGTCGTGCGAGGAAGGAGGACAAGTGGCTTGTTGACTCGGGTGTTCTCGACATATGACCGAGATTCTAGATGGTTCTCCTCCTCACACGTGCATCCGCAATGAATTGATTACATTTGGGGATGCTTCTACTAGGGACCGTGATTGCAAAGGGCACCGTCTTGGCGTCAACGACAAGTTCATGCTAAAAGGCGTCGCTTTGGTAAGTAAGCGAGGTATAATCTTCTATCTGCTCTCACCGCTTGATGAGGGTCTAGAAGTGAGGTTTAAGAGAGGTGAGTGCAGAGTTCTAGATTCCTCGGTGAGCTTGTTTTGAGATCTCAGATTTGAGAAGATTTTACGTGCAAATTTCAGATTTCTTACGCTTCTAGTCCTAGGTGTCTTGTAGCCTCTGATTCTCATGACCTTGTTTTGTGGCATCGTAGACTTGGGCATATAGGTTTTGATCATTTGTCTAGAGTCAGTTGCAAGGACTTGATTAGAGGTTTGCCTAGGCTGAAGGCTGTCAGAGATCTTGTGTGCTCACCACAGAGACATGGTAAGATGGTGTCTGCTTCCCACCCACCTCTTACTTTGGTAATGGTGATGGACGGGACAGCTTCTTCACTTAGATCTGATTGGTCCTTCTAGAGTTGATCATTGGTGGGAAATGGTATGTTTGGTGGTTGTGGATGATTACCGGTATTCATGGGTTTATTTTCTTGCTTCTAAGGACGAAGCATTTGGATTCTTTAAAGATTTGGTCCTTAGAATTCTTTGTTGATATACCGGAGCTTTGAGAGCCATTAGGAGTGATAATGGGATGAGTTCAAGAATTCTTCTTTTCTACCTTTCTGCACTGATATGGGAATTGAGCATCAGTTTTCTTCTCCTAGAGTTCCTCAGCAGAATGGTGTTGTAGAAAGGAAGAACAGAACCCTTGTAGAGATGGCTCGGACCATGCTAGATGAGCATTCTACTCCTAGGAGATTTTAGGATGAGGCGATCTCTCGCTTGTTATATCTCCAATAGGGTTTTCTTGAGATCTGTGGTTGGGAAGACTTCTTACGAGCTTAGATTTGGTCATTCTCCCCAAGTCTCTCATTTCAAGATTTTTGGTTGCAAGTGCTTCATTCTTAAACATGGCAATCTTGATAAATTTGAATCTAGATGTTTTGATGGCATATTTCTTGGATATCCTGCTCATTCTCGTGGCTATCGTGTTTTTAATGTTGATACTAACAAAATTGTTGAGACTTGCGAAGTCACTTTTGATGAGGCTAGTCCTGGTACTAGACCCGATGCTTCAGGTACACAGTTTCTGAAACTCAAGAAAGCATCTTCGTCGATGATGATTCGAGGATGAAGACTCAAACCATCCTCCCTGCTACCTCCGAGAGGGTGGAGAGCTGCTACTACTACTTGATGTCGGTCACCGAGCGCCTCCTATCCCCACCGACGATCCGAGTGGCTCTGTTCCTACCTCCACAACTCATGGGGTAGAGGCCACTCGCACTCAGAGCACCTCTTCGCATTCAAATGACAACATCCTCTGAGCAGATGATTGGGGATCTTCAAGAGCGAGTCACTCGCCTGTGTTTATTTCTCCGATTCCCATGCACATTACGCTTTTGTCGCTTCTTTTGAACCCGAGATATCACCCATGCTTTATCGATGCCTCTTGGGTCAATGCCATGCATGAAGAGCTTGAAAATTTTGAAAGAAACAAAGTCGGTTTTTAGTTGAGCGACCTTCCGATTCTCATGTTATTGGAACAAAATGGGTTTTAAAAATAAGCAAAGTGAGGATGGATTGGTTGTTCGCAATAAGGCTAGACTTGTTGCTCAAGGTTATTCCTGTAGAGGGCTTAGACTTTGAGGAGACCTTTGCTCCAAAGTAGCTAGATTGGAGGCCATTCGCATTCTTTTAGCATTTGCAACATCCAAGGGTTTCAAGCTTTTTCAAATGGATGTTAAAAGTGCTTTCTTGAATGGCTTCATAGAAGAAGAGGTCTTTGTCAAGCAACCTCTGGGTTTGAAAATCAAAATTCCCAAACCATGTTTTTAAACTCTCTAAAGCCTCAGATGGATTGAAACAAGCTCCTAGAGCTTGGTATGACAGCTTAAGAGTTTCTTGCTTGAAAATGATTTCAAAATGGGAATGGTTGATAAAACCTTGTTCACTCTCGTGCATGCAAAGTGATTTCTTGTTGGTTCAAATATATGTGGATGATATTATTTTGGTGGTTCCTCTCATGCTTTGGTGTCTAGATTTTGATTCTATGAGCGGTGAATTTGAGATGAGCATGATGGGAGAGTGACATTCTTCCTTGGTCTTCAAATCAAACAAGCGAAAGAAGGCACCTTCGCTCACCGAGTAAGTATACAAAGGACCTTCTTGGCGCTTCAATATGGGAAGCAGAGGCCAATGTCTACTCCCATTGCAACAACCACCGTCTTTGGACCACGATGAGGATGGAGAGTCCGTGGACCGAAGGAGTACCGATATGATTGGCTCCTCCTCTATCTTACAGTGTCCGAGGGACATACAATTCGCCGTATGTGCGTGCGCTCGATTTCGAGCTTCCTCGTGCTTCTCATCGTCAAGTCAGACGCGCGCATCTTGGTATCTTCAAGATACGCTTGATTTTGGACTCGTATTCTTCTTCTTGGCTCTTTCAATTCGAGCATTTTACGATCTTGATTTCACGGTGTAGAGTTGATAGGAAGAGTACTTCGGCACTTGTCATTTCTTGGGCACATCTCTTGTTTCTTGGTCTTCTAGAAAAGCAGTCTTACATTGCCGATCTGATTGAGGCCGAGTATGTAGCCGCTTGATGGTCGCTCGTGTTCTCTGGATTTTGTCCACGCCGCGAGACTATGGGTTATCTTTGGGAAGTGTTCCTCTTTTAGGACAACACTACGCAATTAATATTGCCAAAACCCAGTGCAACATTCCAGGACTAAACACATTGACATTCGATTTCATTTTCGAGAGACCATGTTGAGAAAGGTGATGTTGTGCTTCACTTTGTAGAGTCGAGCAACGACTTGCGGATATTTTCACTAAAGCTCTTGATTCTTCTCGCTTTCTTTGCTTGCGGGGAGAATTAGGGGTTATTAGTCCTATTGGGCTGTTTTGAGGGGAAGTTGCTCTTTTTGCATTCATTGTATTATAATGCATGTTTCAATTCATTCGTCTTGCATTGTATAATAAAGTTAGTGGAGCTTTGATTATTATCCTTGTATGACTAAATTTCATCTTCTATACCTTGTCATATCGAGTGATAGTCTGCTAGACATCTTTTATGGCTCTTCGTGTGTGGCTTAGCTTTTGACTTGCTAGCTTTATATCTGTGAGAAATTTGAATCAAATCATGTCTTGTTGGATCTTGTGACTAGTTTTGCTCTAGTGATCCGCTTATGATTCTCGCCATGTCTTACAAGTTGAATTGAGTCTTGAACTTATTCTGAGTTGAAAAATGAGCTTTTTATCTTATTAAGTCAAGCAAATGAAAAATGAGATTTTACGTATGAAAAACCGATCTCACCAATCCTTTCTCATGAGACGGCTTGCCATTGCACTAGGCATGAACTCAGGGGGAGTTTTGGATGACCTAGATCATTCTTTTAAGCTTATCGCTTGAGATGGTCGCGGCAAGGCTTGAGATCTAGCACAGCAAAAAAAAAGAGAAAGAAAAAGAGAAATTGCCCAAAAAGGGCTAAGTGCTTGAGCTTTGCTTCAAAAGAATTTTCTTAATGCTCAAAATGCCTCAATTCTTGTTTTGAGTCTCTTTTACTTATAGACATGGCTTGACTCATTTTTGGTTGCTTTGAGTGAATCTATGATTTTGAGCAACCTTTCATGATTCAATTCTGTTAATCTCAGATTGCTACTATCTTGGTTTTAGCTTTGCAGTACACGTTTTGCCATGATTGAATATAGCGTCTTCTCTTTATATGGCTTGGTATAATACTTGTACTATCTACATGTATAATGGTCATGGCTCCTTTTTACTAAAGCTCAAAAATAAAGTCATTCCTTCATGCTCTTTCTTTTTCATGCATCTTGATGAATTCATTGTCAAAGGGGGAGAAAGATTGTGAAGAAAATGATGTTAATAATGTTGGAGGCTTTTGGTTTCATACTCAAGGTTTAATATAAAAGAACTTCATAAAATAAAAATTTTGAACCTTTTTGAAAATTTGTGATCATGGTGAGTTGAGTTTCTGGGTTTCATTGTCTTATCTTATTTGATTTGCAATTGAAGAATACTCACAATGATCAAAGGTCAAATAGAACAATGTGTCTTTCATTTGGACCTAAGTGAGATTTTTGGCTACTTTCTGGAATTTGAATCCTTTTGTGCTTTCAATGCCTTATCTCACTTGCTTACACTATTCGAAGCCGACTTGGTGGTTCCTAGGCTTTTTGTTGCTTATGGACCAAGTTGTGCCTTTATCAAAACGGTGAATTTTACTTTTCATTTGAAAAACCACATTTTCTTGAAAATTGCCAATGTGTTCATCAAGGGGGAGATTGTGGATATCGTGAGGATATGTGCACGATCTCAGGATGATGAGTCAATTGGCAATGGCGTTATTGGTTTGCAAAATCTCGCGTTTTCGGGTTTGCTCCAAGGTGTCAAAGCCTTGGCGGTCGATCGGTTGTCTTGGCGGTCGGACCGCCCGTGGAAGCGATCCGGCCGCCATGGTGGCGGTCCGACCGCCGATTTGAAAGTTGGGTTTTTGAGTGGGCCAAAAATAGGTTGTGTAGGCAAGTGAGGGAGTCTCCGGATGTGGTCCCATCATTTTGGAGCTCCAGTCAAAAGTTCTATTCGATTGAAATTTCGGAAGGTTTGAATTTCTCGCTTGAATTTTGGCTAAGTCCTTTGGACCGGTCCGACCGCCGTTGTGGGAGCGGTCCGATCAGCATGAATCGGTCGGACCGCCACGTGGGATCGGACCGGCGATCACTGGAGGTGAGCCAAGTGTTGCATTGAGTTTGCTGTGTGTGTTATTCTATGAACTTCAATGCTTTATTGATGTATATCGCATTGCGGAGGCGACGTGGGTCAAGTTGTGAAGAACTTGTTCCGGAAACGATTTGTTTGTCTATCTTTGTGCGGTGGCTTGCGGTCGCGGCGTCAGCGGTGAGTGGATCGGGACTACGCTTGGAGAGCCGAGGTCGAGCGATCGGGGATGGGTGAGGTCGTGTGACTCAAGCATGGTGCGAGAATGGACAAGATGGATCGAACGGTGGTTCAAATTTGGTTGGATCGGCGGTGCGGATATCGGTGCGAGTCTCGGGAGGTTCCGATGGGATTCGGACAAGAGAGGCTTGGCGTCGATGAGAACCGCCGATCAACCTACACGTGGTGAAGCAAAGCGATTGCTTCAAGAGTTATTTGTGTGTGGGTCCCATGTGTAAGAGACCAAAAGGAAACCCTAGCTCTCTAGTATAAATAGGAAGGGAGAGGTGGAAAACCTAAGCAAGCATTCATTTAGCCCCTTCTTCCTTTTTCTAGGGTTTGGAGGAGAGGAGAGGAGAACTAGGGTTTGGAGTGTGCTCCTTGTTGAGCTCTTGCCCTCCTTGGTGGAGAGGCTTTGTAAGCATCTATTGTGATGAACAATCTTGTGATGCTTAATTGAAAGATCAATTGCTCCTTTGTGTTCTTCTCTCTTTTGGATGTTTTTGGTGCTTCCTTGATTCAAAGGTTCATGCTTGGTCTCTTGGCCTACTTTACCTTGCTTTGATGTGTGGGATTACCCTAGAGTCATCTAGATCATCAAACCCCACAAGCAAGTCTTGAATCAAGTTTTCTCATTTCTAGGGTTTGAGCACCTCTTTGATAAAATCTCAAGAGATCGATTCTCGAAGTGGATCGACGGATCGTCGCTAGAAATAGGTCTCTAATATCATTAGGAGGTGTGCTAGAAATTTGGTCAAGTTTTATTGGTTGAATCAAAAGTTGGATCAAATTTCGTTTTGGATTTGGGTGGAGTTTTTGATCTTGGACTCTACCGGTCCGACCGGCCTTACAACGGCGGTTCGACCGCCGTGTTTTCAGACCATGGGTTTGCCGGGTCGAATCATATCCACGATCCGACCATTGGTTAGATCTGGTCCGATCGTTGGTTGACCGTCGGTCCGACCGCCCGTGGTAGCGGTCGGACCGCGGTGCCGATGAAGAACATTGAGTTCTTTTCTCCTTTTGTGTCGTGGTGCTTGAGGGGTTTATCAAATCCAACACAAGGCTTAGTTGTGTGCTTATCTTGAACTTCTTAGCTTTCATAGCTAAAGGAGTAAAGTTCGTGTTGATTTTGATTTAGGCGAGAAAGTTTTGAAAGCGCCTATTCACCCCCCCCTTTAGTCGCCTTTCCGGTCCTACAAGTGGTATCAGAGCCGGTTAGCTCTTTTCTATAGATCTTAACAGGTCTTTGGAGCCATGGCGATCGACAAGTACTCAACCAAGCCACACATTTTTGAAGGAGTTGACTTTGCATTTGGAAGGCTCGTATGCAAGCGTATATCGAGGCTCAAGGGCACGCGATTTGGCTAAAGGTGAAAAACCCTTATGTCGTGCCAGCCGATGACGATACAATCACTCCAGATGTGGAGGCCCAGCAGAAGGCTCGGAATTATTTGATCCAAGGCCTTAGTCGATCCGAGTTTGAGCGTGTTGCTCACTTGCGGTCGCTCCACGAGATCCGCGGACACTTTGTGATTATCACGAAGGGTCCATCGCGATCAAGGAAGTGAGACAGAACCGGCTCAAAAGGTTTACTCGAAGATCGAACAAAGGCCCGTGAGTCTTTGGATGAGTGTGGGAAGATTCTCTAAAATTCTTCATGATCTCCCTACCGTTGACTTGGTATTTTTCGAATCGAAAATGCACGCCACTACGGGTGCTCTCGATGTGAAGGTCAGGGTATGAAGATCACTTCCATCAATGACAACATCATCATGAGTGAGCTTACCATGGATAAGCTCTACTCGAGGTTGAAGACGCATGAGATTGACTTTATCGCGTCTCCCCAAGACAGAGTCGATGGCTTTAGTGGTCGACAAATCCAAGGGTTGCTCTTCCGATTCTCTTGATTGTAGCTCATCGGCTTTTCATTATACGCTTTACATTCTTTGAGTGATGAGCAACTTGAGAAATTACCCGAGGATGACTTAGCCCTCCTTTCCACCAAATTCACAAGAGCGTACAACAAGGTGAGAAATAGGAGGAGGTGGACCTATCACGTGCTTGAATGTGGTGAGCCAAACCACATTCGCTCCAAGTGCCCCAAGCTAAAGGGCAAGGAGGAGAAGGAGACACGAAGACATCCCGGAGAGGATGCAAAACCCAAGAAGACAAACTATCGAAGTTTGTCGGTAGGGTCCTTGCCGCTCTTGAGAATGTAAATATGAGCGATGTGGACTCGGAAACGGAGGACGACGAGAGTGATTCTCGTGGCAAGAAGAAGGCGCATGACTTCACGGCATGTGTTTCATGGCCAAGAACGACCACGACAAACGATTCCTCCAAAGATGAGGATCCTTTTAGTGATCCCGATGAGGTATGCCCTTCTATTGCTCGATATGAAAAGGGCTTTGGTGCTTCTTTGAATGAAATTGCATAAGCAAGTAAAAATGATTAGGAAGCGAGGACATTATGATTGATAATTTGAATCTTGAAGTTGTTAGGCTTAAATCTATCAATCCTGCGATACTTGTGATTCTGCACTAGCTTGCTTAAAGATTTGCAAGCTTGAAATCGCTCATTCCTCTGTCACAAATCAACTAAAAGATGCTCTCGATGAACTAGAATCTTTCAAGTCTAGATCGCTTGTTTAGATGTCATTCCTCTTGATGTGACCGCCATGGAAGCTATTCCTTTAACTTGCTCTAATTGTGCTTTGCTAGAGTTAAAATTGGATAGTTCCTTAAAAGAATTGCAAAAGTTTGATGCTAGTCACACATGCTCTCATTGTAAGGATAATAGGATTAAGATGCAAGAGATGACGAAACATTGATTTACTCTAGAGTTGCATCCTGTGAAAATTGTCCCAAGCTTACAATTGAGATTGAAGCCTTAAACAAGACCACGGAAGAAAAGGCTAAAATTGAAAGATCCATGTCTTTATCGCCTCTAAAAGGTTATTGATTCTAACTCTTGTGTTTTGAATGTGAAGTTGAAACCATGGTTAGTCGATACAAGAGGCTTTTAGAGTCAAGTTTAAGGAGCAGATTGAGTAGGATTCAGAATCCTATTGTGTGTCTTGTGAGGCCTTCAAAGTGGAAGTGGCCCTTCTTAAGAGTAAGCGCAATGAGGTAATCAAGTCTAGCAAGTGTTCTAGATGTGAGGAGTTAATGAAAGAGAATGATTACCTCAAGGTGACTCTTGAGAAATTTTCAAGTGGGAAAAAGAAACTCAACATGATTCTTGATCAATCCAAGGTGAGCGTGAAAAATAGTGGTCTAGGTTTCAACCCCTAGAGCATTCCAAGAAAACCCACCTAAGATTGCTAGAGTTGTGAAGAATGGTTTGTTTGAGCTAGAACCTCCTAAGCCATCCGGGTTGTTTTCAAATCCGGTGGTTTTGCTCAAACTCTTTACGCAAGAAAGGTGCTTTCACTCATTCAGCATGCAGACCCTCAAAAGGTCGATACCATTGCACCTTACGCAAGAAAGAAGGCCATCTTGTTGAGTTACCTTAGGAGAGCAAAACTTGAGAGAAAAGAGAGGATGAGTGTCATAAGATCCATTAGAGGAGTCCCTTCTCCAGATGTAGTCTCTAGAGCTAGGCAGCCTGTTTATCGCACCACACATAGGCCTAGATTTGTAGAGAACTTTGTAGACTCTTTTGGTGGGTCTAAGCAGCATGTTGGATTAGGACATCGTGAGGAGAGACACCGGGTAGCACCTAGACAGGGGGAGTATCGATCTTTTGGTAGATCGTTTCGGAGAGGTCTAGGTGGTTCTCATGTGCATTCTTATGATTTTGTTCCTGATCATGTTTCAGCTATTACTACTGCTGCTCCCAGACATCGTGCTTCTCAGCCTGTTTATCGCACCACACATAGGCCAGATATTATTCAGGAAGCCGAAGAACAAGTTGCTATGATCAGAGAGAGGTTAAAGATAGCCCAGTCCAGACAGAAGAGTTATGCCGATAATCGTTGTCGTGACCTCAGCTTTGAACCAGAGGATTTTGTGTATCTTCGAGTTACTCCACTCAGAGGTGTTAAGAGATTCCACACAAAAGGGAAGCTTGCTCCAAGGTATGTGGGCCCGTTCAAGATTTTGGAACGCCGAGGAGAAGTTGCGTACCAGTTGGAGCTACCACAGTCGTTAGCAGGAGTGCATGATGTCTTTCATGTCTCTCAGCTGAAGAAGTGTCTTCGTGTGCCAGAAGAGCAGACCCCGTTGGAGTCAATTGAACTGAAGGAAGATCTCACGTA
This sequence comes from Hsuehochloa calcarea, assembly GCA_036346395.1. Classification (NCBI taxonomy): domain Eukaryota; kingdom Viridiplantae; phylum Streptophyta; class Magnoliopsida; order Poales; family Poaceae; genus Hsuehochloa; species Hsuehochloa calcarea. The sequence goes on along the minus strand of CM070604.1, from coordinate 37,684,750 downwards.
CAAAGAACAACCTGTCAGGATTTTGGATGTCACAGAGCACCGCACCAGAAGCAAGACCGTTCGTTTCTGCAAAGTCCAGTGGAGTAACCACTCAGAAGGAGAAGCAGCGTGGGAGCGTGAAGAAGAGTTGAAAGCCGAGTTCCCTAACCTTTTCTCTAGCTAGGAATCTCGGGGTCGAGATTCGTTTAAGGGGGGGGAGGTTTGTAACATCCCAATTTTCAGAGCTTTAAAAATCTTTTAAATAGGGGTAGTGAGAAAATTCACCATTTGGATTTATTTGAATATTAAATTAAAAAGCTTAACTTGGACTTTAAGGACAAACTGATTTAATGTGCTTAATCCCAACATCAACAATTGTAAAAACTATTTTATTTCGATTCTACATGCTTGGATATATTTTATAGAATTTTCTGGAATTTTTCCAAAGTCATTTGCTACTTTCTATTGGCTAATTGTATTTTATGGATTTATTTAAAAGAAAAATCAAAAGAAAATCCTTTGGAACAGTGTCGGGCCGAAGCCCAATACTATTCGATAAGAGCACGACCCATCTATCTCCTCGCCGCGCCCTCGTCAGTTGGATGCTTGACGCGTGCCCTCGTTTCGATCGGACGCGCTCAACCCCGCCTTCCTCCGTTGGATGTTCGTGGCGTGGCCGTCGCCGATCTCGCTCGTCGCTCGCTTCGCTGCCGGTAGTTGGATTTCCATCGCACGGCGCTGCAACCACTCGCCCTCGCTCTCGCTGCCAGGTGGGACCGCCACCGAGTCATCGTCTCATGAGCCTTCTTCTTCCTCGCGCAAGCGCTTCGCCATTCTTTGGAGCTTGAGCTCGTCCGACAAAACCGATTTAGTTCCTGATTCTTCGCGCCGACCTCACCAAATCGTACCTCGGTTGATTTCTTATCCGTTCCAAACCGAATCAAACCCCGAATCGGTTTCAATCTCCCCGAATCTCGGAAATTCAAATCGCGGCCGTTTCGGACCCGATTTGGGGGTTTCCAAATCTCGGCATCTCCGGGCCTATAAATACCCCCTTAGCACCGCCCGGACCTCCGCAACCCAAAGCCGCCACCCTCGTCGCCCCGATCGCCCTAGCGCCGCCGCATTTTGAGTTTTAGGGTTTTCGGCCGAGCTTCTTCTCCGGTGAATTGCGCCACCGTCGTCGCCGCCCTTGCCTCGCCGACACACCACCGTGATCAGCAAGTCCTAGGCTACCTCAGGCGCACCTCCTCGTCGCCGGAGCATCGCCGGAGCACCCTCCCGACAAAACCCGAGCCTTCACCGCCGCTTCTTCCTCGCCCGCGGCCGCCACCGTTGCCGGCCACGGTAAGGGCACCCTGAGTCGCGCAATAGCACGGGAACAATCGGTACCCTCCATCGCCGGAGTCGCCGCTGTTCGACGGTGACCATCGGGTCCGAGCGCCCGCCGCCGTTGTCGCCGGCTCGGCCCGTCGGCCGATCTTTGGTGTGGCAGCCGCGTGGCGCTAGATCAGCGCCAGCACACGCGTGCGTGGCTCGGTCCACCGCGCCAGATCTCCCTCGGTTCGGTGCACTCGGTCCACCGCGAACCCCGAGACTGACATGTGGGGCTGACGCAAGCATTGCGCAATAATTCGAGTTTCCTTTATAAAAATAATTCGGGAAATTCAATAAAATCCAAATTAGGGTTTTATTTAATTTTCAAACTTCCAAAGCCCATATCTTTTGCATCCGAACTCTGATTGAGCCCATTCAAATTTGTAAATTCATATAAAATTAAGATCTATTTAATGGTGAATTTTATTTGAATTTTTGGAGTTGTTTTGCCTCTGTATTTATTTGTTTTTGTTTCTTTTGTCTCGTTTGCGAGTAGACGTCGATACTTCGGGGAATTTTGCAGAAGGAGCACCTCAAGACCAAGACCAATATCTAGATCTATTCCAAAGCAAGTTATACCTTTGATCATATTGAACCCAGTTTTCTAAATACTTTGTTTCAATGTATTGCATTTTATTTCAAGTATTTATTTAAATTCTTTTGGGTGTAGTTATTAATCCAAATTGTTATACCACCTTGTCTATTGTATGCCATGATCTCTTGTCACCCTAGGTTGGTTAATTATTAGTTGGTTTTATCATAGCACCAACGTGGGTTGGTTAGATACGATTAGACTGCTTAGCCATGCCACGAGTCATCATTTCATGTGAGAGTTGCAATTATAAACTTGACTAAGTGATTATGGAACTGTGTAAATAAACCGTGTGTCTTGTGTGTCTTTGTTACTCGTTGATGGCATGTGTTGCACTTAATCAACAGGGTGGGAAAAGATTTAGACTGAGGCAAGTGGTGGATCTGTGTGAATGGTGGAACTGTGTGCTTAAAACTTTGTGATTTGGGTTAAAACTAGAAGTCTTGCCTTGGTCAATTAAGGACTTAACTTTGTGCACCATTGAACTGGGCCTTACTGTACGACCACATGCCTAGTATGGGTGGGCCTAACTTAGTAAGTTATGGAGTCTCGACATTGACAACTCAGTTGTATTTAAAGCATGTGATGGGTGGAGGTGTGATATGTCACATCGCGGGATTGATTCATTGCATCCTCGTCCAACGGTGTGTGTCGCTCCAAGGGTCGTGTGTACAAATTGGACTGGCAGAAAGCACATCGGAGTGTCATTGTTTGAGATGAAATCTCGAAAGGTTTTGTTATGGTCGGTGCTAGCTACTGATTGTATCGTGTGGGTAAAGTGTCTGACCTCTGCAGAGTGTTTAAACCAATCTATTCGAATAGCCGCGTCCTCGGTTATGGACATGCTCGGGAATTTCACACGAGGGGTAGATTTTCATAAAACAATTGGGAAGGGTCAGCTGTGTGAGATAACTTATGCCGCTGTGTGAATAACTTGATTAGACTGTGTGTCCTTTGTGAAATCAATTGTTAACTTATTATTGTCTATTTGTTTTGAATTATGCTTTCATTCTATTATTTGTATTTAATTGCAAATGTTGCATTTCCGCAAAATAACCACAGAAGACATTCCTTTGGAATAAGCCATCATGTATAAATGCATTCTGTGGTATGACTTGCGAGTACGGTGTGTACTCACTCTTTCTAAACCAATCAACAGAAGTGGAGGAGTCGTCAACTGCTTTTGAAGAAGAGTTCTACGAAGGTTGATCGTTAGGGTTTTGATCCCAATCAGTTGACTGTGGTAAATTGATGGGAGCCACCGGAGTTTATTTCGTTTCCGCTGCAGTTTATTTCTTTATTGTCAGCCTTGCATGGCTTAATAAATGTAAAACTCGACCGTAAGGTCCCAACAGTTATTTGCTATTCAAAGTACTCGTTTATTCTTATATTCGTTGTATGGATGTGATAATTCATCGATGTTGACACTGTGTACACTAGCGTGATCCTGGACTAGTGCAGAATACACAGAGGGTCCAGATTTGCATATTTGGGTCCCGACATAGGTGCAACTCCTCCCATTGATTTCAAGAATGTACGAAACAACCATATGTACGTCTGAGCCTTCTCATTACTTAATAATGCAGCTCCAAGAAAGACACATGCCTTATGGTGATTTACTCCAGTGAATGGTGTGAAGATCATGTTATAATGGTTGGTGTTATATGTAGAATCAAATGAGACAAGATCTCCAAAATGGATATAATTCTTCTGACATGTACTATCCGCCCAAAAAACATGTAGCAACCTACCCATGTCATCAACAACATAATCAAAGTAAAATGAAAGATTTATGCCATTCTTCCTACAAAGGTTGTCAACAAACATTTGAGCATCCGATGGCTTGATACAGCTCCTCAGCTCTTTATGATAATTCTGCAAGTCTCTCCTCGTGCATCCTACATTATCAAATCCACCCTCACTAATACAAAGATATCTATATGCCTCGCTTGTGCCAATGCCTCCTTTATGACATGTGATTAATGCACGCTTAGCCTTCTCAGTTACTTTCCTATTAGACCTTATCAATTGTTGTTTGCTAGGTGATACCATTTCATGTGTATGTGACTCAACAAATGTCTGCACCCTAAACTCCTTGTCACAAGTGCATTTTACAACTAAAATTGCATCGCAACCACACCTAGTTAACTTTCTAACATATTTTCTTTTCTTTGACTCTACATTGTCCTTATCTTTCTCAGACCGAAAGCCTTCTCTTTATCACATCCATCGCTTCCATCTCGTAACACCATTAACAACCGTATGTTGACCAACACGGACTCCAAACCCGGCTGAATGTGCATAAGTCTTGTAGAATTCCTCAGCAGCGTCCAAGTCATCAAAATCATCCCTTCAAATGGCTAGATAGTTGGGTCACCACAAGGTGTATATGAAGAACCCTGCAATGCCAATGATTAAGTGTCAAGCATGATGAAATGACTGATAGAATCAAACACATGCACATAACACGATACTTACTACGAATGGGGTGCTTTCGCTCTTTTTCGGGGTACCAAAATCAATTAATTGTTGGGAAGGAGAACTAATTTGAGCGACAGAATGCGCATCAAGGCTTCCTTGTCTTGGCAAAACCTTGGCCATGCTCTCATTGCCCACAGATTCCATTGCGTGTAACAATAGGTTTCTGTTTTGTCGACATACAATAGAATTATTCTCAGATTTGCAATATGCTATCCAATGCAACTAGGGGGCAGAAAGATAGCAAACAACATTTCAAACCATCCCAAATATCGAACTAAAGACCAGATAAGACAACAGAGCAGCTTCTGGCATAAGCATGCACAACACTAGACCATGATGTGCATGTATTATATACATTAACAAGCAATCAAGCTCGCATCATGAAAATCAATAGAACATAGTCATCGATGATGGAGTATGGAATAGCATGCTCAGAAAATGACACTATTGACATTGCAGATATCAATCAACATATTTTGCCAGGTTTTAAAGGAAATAGAAGCATGTCACACACACTAGAGGAAAAAGGGAGGAGGAGCTAACCCGGGAACCAAGACGAGGTAGGCGGCGGTGGTCGGTGCAAGGGGAGCAGGTGATGCCGTCGAAGCCAGGAGGGGGAAGGAGGGCGGCTCCAGGGGCGAGGGAAACCGAGTCGGGCGTATGGCGCCGAGTGGCGGGAGGCGGCGACGCAAGGAGGGAGCAAAACAGTCGGCGGCGGCGGGGAAGGAAAGGGATCGCGCTGCCAAGGGCGGCTTAATAGATGGAACGAACGAGCGAGCGTGCGATTGTTGGTGTTTTCGCAAATTTTGTAAAGCCGAGAGGGGTTGTTTTCACATATTTCCTTTAAGTGGATGTGGTGCTCCGCCCACCTGCATCCCAGCCGCATGTGATAGATCCGACGACCCTTGGTCACATTTGCACTGTACCACTCAAATACCCATTTGCACTAGACTTTGACTATTACTATGACCAATACAAATAGAAAAAAAATCCCCACATTTTTCAGCCATAGTTTTTGACCTTACAGTTTGTACTTATTGAGATACGCAACTACTTTTTCTGAAAATGATTGACACACAATTACCAGCATTGTTAAATTTATCATAACAACTAGAGTGTCCGAGCATTGCAACAGAAATATAAAATTTACACGGGATGAGAGGATGACATATGTGGTACTGTTAGGGACTATTGCTACCATGCAAATTGTTAGAAAAATAGGGACAAAAGGAGATACAAATTTTACGTGGAAAACCCTTGCGGGGAAAAAATCACAGCGCTAACCGGTGATGATCACTATATGAAGAGTGTTTACAAATCGCAGGGGAATTACAATGAGGCGTCCACTCTCTCCGTGCGGCTTACACGATGTATATAATGGGTAAAAGGACTTAGAGTCCAAGTAGGAAACTTATCCGTTTATATGGCAAGTTTGAATTCGACCACATTAGAAGTTCAGATCACAAATCTCAACAAGCTCCACCTTGAGACTAATTTCCTCTTGTAGCAAAATGAAGAATCATCAATCACCAAATAACTCCATAATAAGATAAAAAATCACCTTGCGCCAACTAGTCTCTAGGACTAAACTGTAACACCAACTAAGCTTGAGCAAAGCTCAAATTTAGTAACAGGAACTAGCTTTATCATCATATCAGCTGGATTATCATGAGTACTTATCTTGCACACCTTGACATCACCTTAAGCAATAACACCTCGAATAAAGTGATATCTCACACCAATGTGCTTTGTTCTCTCATGGACCATCTAATCCTTTGTAAGACATATATCACTCTGACTATCAGAAAATATAGTAGTGCAAGAATTATCTCCACAAGCTCAGTGTACAAACCTCTCAACCAAATAACTTCTTTACAAGCTTCAGAAATAGGCATATATTCTGCTTCAGTCGTAGATAAGGCTACAGTAGCTTGCTAACTTGCCTTCCAGCTAACAGACAACCACCAATAGTGAAAACATAACCTGTGAGAGACCTCCTCTTGTCCAAATCACCAGCATAATCAGAGTCAACATAACGAACAAGTTCATCTCTAGGATTCCCAAACTGCAAACGAGCATTAGAAGTGCCTCGCAAATATCCTGAAAATCCACTGAACTACTTTCCAATGCTCTTTTCCAAGATTAGCTATGTATCTACTAACAAATACTCAGTGCATGAGATAAATCAGGACAAAAACAACCTATAGTATACATAAGAGAACCAACTGCACTGGAATATAAAAATCTAGACATGTACTCAATATCATAATCTGACTTAGGACATAAAGCTGAAGATAATCTGAAATGCGAAGCTAATGGAGTACTAACTGGTTTTGCATCATGCATATTAAAACGATGTAGGATCTTCTCAATATAACCTTGTTGACTAAGGCATAACTTACCAGATTTTCCCTCTCTAATAATCTCCATGCTAAGAATTTTTTTTGCTGCACCTAGGTCTTTCATCTCAAATTCATTACTCAATTTTGCTTTTAGTTTTGCTATTTCCGACTTATCTTTTGCAGCAATCAACATATCATCAACATAGAGAAGCAAATAAATATATGAACCGTTAACAGTCTTTAAATAAATACATCTATCATAATCCAACGGCTTAAAATCATGAGAGAGCATTAAGAGTCAAATCTCTTGTACCATTGCCTAGGAGATTGCTTCAAACCATAAAGAGATTTCTTTAATCTACAAACAAGGTATTCTTTTCGAGGAATAACAAAACCCTCAGGTTGGTCCATATAAATATCTTCTTCTAACTCCCCATGTAAGAATGCAGTTTTAACATCTAATTTCTCAAGTTCATAATCATGCATAGCAACAATACTGAGTAAAGTGCGAATAGAACTATGCTTTACAACTGGAGAAAAGACATCATTAAAATCAATACCTGGAATCCGACTATAACCTTTAGAAACCAACCTTGCTTTATACCTTGCTGGTTTAGTAGGAGAAATACCTTCCTTTCTTTTGAAATTCCACTTGCAATGAACATACTTCTTCTTCTTTGGCAATTTCACTAGTTCCCAAGTGTCATTCTTTTCAAGTGACTCAATCTCACCATGCATAGCAGTTATCCACTTATTACAATCAATGGAGTTAATACCCTCAGAGTATGATGAAGGTTCTGTATTACCTTCATATCTTCTGCCAAACTCAAAGCATAAGTAACAATATTAGCTTCTTCAATCAACTTCTTGGGTAGATTAATCTCCCTCCTAGGCCTATCAACTGCAATGAACCATTGTGATGGCTACTTAATAACAGGAGGATTCTCAACAATAGGTGCATTACGAACAACAATATTTTCCTTATCTGATGTATTATCTGAACCAACAAAATGATCCACCTGAACACTAGAATTCTGCTCACTCTCAACAGGAACATTAGTAGGCAGTTTATCATAAAAGCATGGCATATTCATTAAAGATAATATTTCTGCTAATCACAACCTTATTTGTTTCAAGATTCCACAACTTGTATCCTTTAACACCAGATTTATAACCAAGAAAGATACACTTAACAGCTCTAGGCTCTATGTAACACCCCAGCCCAACATTGAGCCTGGAATGCCACTAAGCTACTCTAACCATCTAATTTACAATAACTTACTATAAAATTACAGCAAGCATATCAATGATAGAACCCATCCACGGGTCACAACAACACAAGCATGATACTATGACAATCGTAGATAAATTAGTCCTAGGAACATAGCAAGAGACTAAACCAAGAATAACGTAAACCAAGCATATAAGGTTATTCAATACCATCATGTCCTGAATATAAGTCATCATGCTAAAATCAAATAAATGAGTGTAGGTTGTGATTCCAAGTGTGCTACCCCTTCCCGAATGAAACGTTATCAACAGTCACCTAAAAAAACAACAATAGAGTAAGAATGAGTACACGACTCAGCAAGTACAACCAAATAGTATGAACAACAATGAATAAAAACATGACAGTCACAATATATAGAATAAGAACATGGAATGACAGAAATCATATGAATGAATGAAATACATGATCTCCTCTTCTGCTTATACTGGTATATCTAGTGAACACCCGTCGGTGTTCACTTATGCCCGCATTATCCAAAATACGGGGATCCAAGACCCGTTTGAAGAACATTTTAAAACGGGGATCCAAATTGTCCACATTGGAATTGTGGGTCTTACTTGCCCATGTTGGAATGATGGGACTTCACTACCCACTCTTGTGGTTATAACAAGAACAATATTTGCATGTATGAATAATTCGATGAACAAAGACATATTGTGGATATCGTGAGGATATGTCCACGATCTCAGGATGATGAGTCAATTGGCAATGGCTTTGTTGGTTTGCAAAATCTCACGTTTTTGGGTTTGCTCCAAGGTGCGGACCACAGTGGTCGGCCCGGTTGTGTGGGCGGTCGATCGCCCGTGGAGTGGTCCGGCCGTGCGTGGTGGCCGGTCCGACCGATTTGTTTAAAAGTGGTTTTGGGTGAGCCAAAATAGGTTGTGTAGGCAAGTGAGGAGTCTCTGGATGTGGTCACATCATTTTGGAGCTCCAGTCAAAAGTTCTATTGGTTGAAATTTCGAAGGTTTGAATTTGGTGAAAATTTAGCTAAGTCTTTTAGGCGGTCCGACCGCCGTTGTAGGATCGGTCCGACCGGCACGAATCGGTCGGACCGGCCTTGTGGGGCGGTCAGACCGACGATGACTTGAAGGTTAGCCTTCTTTGCATTGTTGTGTGTTGATTGTGTTTATTGTATGAACTTCAATGCTTTATTGTTGCATATTGCATTGCGGAACTAACGTGGGTCAAGTTGTGAAGAACTTGTTCGGAAACGATTTGTTTGTCTATTTCATGCGGTGGCTTGCAGTCTCGGCGTCAGCGGTGAGGTGGATCGGGACTACGCTTGGAGAGCTGAGGTCCAGAACGACCATGGATGCCGGGTGAGGTCGTGTGACTCAAGCATGGTGCAGAATAGGCAAGATGGATCGAACGGGTAGTTCGGTACAGCTGGTTGGATCAGGCGGTGCGGAAGTCGGTGCGAGTTTCTGGGAGGTTCCGATGGGATTCGGACAGGAGAGACTTGGCGACGTGATGAGAGCCGCTGATCAACCTACACGTGGTGAAGCAGGAGATTGCTTCAATAGTTATGTGTGTGTGGGTCCCATGTGTGAGTGGGTCCCAAAAGTGAAACCCTAGGCCTCTCCTATAAATAGAAAGGGGGGAGATGTAAAACCCCCAAGCACTCATTTGATGCCCTCATCCTTTTTCTAGGGTTTGGAAAGGAGAGGAGAGGAGAGGTTAGGGTTTGGAGAGATTGTGAGTGTGCTCTTGTGTGAGCTCTTGTCCTCCTTGTTGGAGTGGCTTTGTAAGCATCTAGTGTGATCAATCAATCTTGTGATGCTTACTTGAAAGATCATTTGTCCCCTTGTGTTCTTCTCTCTTTTGGATGATTTTGGTGCTTCCTTGGTTCAAGTGTTTATGCTTGGTCTCTTGACCTGTTTTATCTTGCTTTGATGTGTGGGAATACTCCTAGAGTCATCTAGTTCATCAACCCCCACAAGCAAGTCTTGAATCAAGATTTTCATATTTCTAGGGTTTGTGCACTTCTTCGGTAAAACCTTGAGAGATCGATTCTACGAAGTGGATCTGGAGGATCGTCGCTAGAAATAGGTCTCTAATATCATTAGGGAGGTGTGCTCGAAATTTAGTCAAGTTTCATTGGTTGAATCAAAAGTTGGATCAAATTTCGTTTTGGATTTGGGCTTGTTTTTTCAGTACTGGGCTGAATCGGTCTGACCGGTTTTACAATGGCGTTTCGACCGCCGCTTTTGAACCGCTTGATGGCCGAAGTCGAACCGATATCCAACGGTCCGAGCCGCGATTAGTAGCCGGTCCGACCACTGGTTAAGCGTCGGTCCAACCTCACATCTCTCCGGTCGGCCCGATGCCAGCATCGAGCAGTGAGTTCATTTCTCCGCTTGTGTGTCGTGTGGTTGAGTGGGGTTATCGAATTCAGCACAAGGCTTCTACTGTGCGCTTACTGATCTTCTTAGCTTTCATAGCTAAAGGAGTAAAGTTCGTGTTGAATTTGATTTAGGCGAGAAAGTTGAGAAAGCGCCTATTCACCCCTAGTCGCCTTTACGGTCCTACAAGTGGTATCGAGCCAGTTAGCTCTTCTCATAGATCTTAACCGGTCTTTGGAGCCATGACGATCGACAAGTACTCAACCAAGCCACATATTTTTGATGGAGTTGACTTTGCATATTGGAAGGCTCGTATGCAAGCGTATATCGAGGCTCAAGGGCACGCTATTTCGCTTAAGGTAAAAACCCTTATGTCGTGCACCGGTAGATGACGATATGATCACTCGGATGTGGAGGCCAACAAACAAGGCTCGAATTATTTGATCCAAGGCCTTAGTCGATCCGAGTTTGGCGTGTTGCTCACTTGCGGTCTGCTCATGAGATCTGGCGGACTCTTTGTGACTATCACGAAGGGTCCACTGCGATCAAGGAAGTGAGACGAGAACGACTCAAGAAAGTATACTCTAAGATCGAGCAAAGGCACGGTGAGTCTTTGGATGAGTGTGGGAAGATTTTCTAAGATTCTTTATGATCTCCACGCTGTTGACTTGGTCTTTTTCGAAGTCGAAAATGCACGCTTGACTTTTGGGTGCTCTTGATGTGAAGGTGCGGGAATGAAGATCACTTCCATCAATGAAAACTTGTCATGAGTGAGCTTACCGTGGATAAGCTATACTCGAGGTTGAAGACGCATGAGATTGATTTTATCTCGCGTCTCCCCAAGACAGAGTCGATGGCATTAGTGGTCGACAAATCCAAGGGTTGTTCTTCTGATTCTCTCGATTGTAGCTCATCCGGTTTTCATTATACGCTTTGCATTCTTTGAGCGATGAGCAACTTGAGAAACTATCCGAGGATGACTTAGCCCTCCTATCCACCAAATTCACGAGAGCGTACAACAAGGTGAGGAATAGGAGGAGAAGTGGACCTATCACGTGCTTCGAATGTGGTGAGCCAAACCACATTCGCTCCAGGTGCCCCAAGCTAAAGGGCCAGGAGGAGAAGGAGACACGAAGACATCCCCAGGAGAGGGATGCAAAACCCAAGAAGACAAACTATCGCAACTTTGTCAGCAAGGTCCTTGCCGCTCTAGAGAATGTAAATATGAGCGATGTGGACTCGGAAACGGAGGACGACGAGAGTGACTCCCGTGGCAAGAAGAATGTAAATATGAGCGATGTGTTTCATGGCCAAGTAAATATATAATAATATTATAGGCTTAAATTAACTTGGTCCATCTCATTTGGAGTTTTTATGAATTAGTTATGATTTTTTTCTATTGTAAAATAATAAAGTTATAGATCATTTTCCAAACCTATATTCTATGCTATAGAGATATGTATGTAACCTATTTTGAAATAAAGTTCATCAAAAATTTAAATTATCAACACTGGTTTCATTCAATTTGGAGTTAAGATGAATTAGTTATGCATTTTTGAAGTTATTCAAATTTTCAGTTTGTAAATAAATGAATTCCGAATTTTCTTATTCCTTTATTATATTTCTCGCTGAGAGCTATGCTAGCCCTAGTCGCTGTGTAGCGGGACCCAGTGAATTGTGCCATATTTCATTTAAAATATGGATTTTAATTGACTGATAAGTGAATAGTGCATGTCATAGGCACAGTCCATGAAATAGTGCGTGAACCACGAGTCTACGGTCGGTTCATTGGGTCTACGACTGTGCACTTAAGCCTGTGGGACCCACATGTCAATATCAGATTTTTAAACCGTTAATTGGTTTCATTTTCTATTCACGGACCCACCTGTAATACTCTCATTTATTTCCTTAAGACAACAATTAATTTCTAACCCAATCATTAGCAATTAATGACGCCGATTAGCTCTAATGGCTTTTCTGATCCATGCGGATGTTCTGACAACGGCACTCCTCCTTGCCCGGCGTCTCCCCGGTGCTACACGTCTCGGTGGCGCCGACCAAGACCTGGGATAAATGCGCAATAGCAGTTCGCACCTCCTCGGACTGGTGGCGACGACGGAGGTGGCCCGTACCAGCGGCTCGCCGGAGAGGGGCATCGGCGGTTCTACGGCAAAGGTGCAAATAGCAAGAGAGCTCCGCAGCGTCCAGAGAAGCGGATGCCACAACATCAGTGAGGCTAATGAGGCTACCTGAAGATCGAAGAGAAGGGGTGACTGTCGGAGCTGGGTCGGCGCCGAAGAAGGTGGCAGCGGCGATACGGTTCAACGCGGAGAAGGATTCTTGAGAAGAACTAGGACGAGTGAATGCTCGGGATAGCTCAAGGATCATTACAGAATGCTATAGGAGAAAGGAATCGGAGAATGTTTTACCGGATCAAGGTGGGAGACGAAGGGGCTGTTCTTCGGTTGAAAACGCAATTCCTTCAATTCCACAAAAACCTATTGTGCATTGTTGGAATTTACTTAGGGGTTTTGAATGTCATATACTAAGACGTGATATGACACGAAAGATTGTGGTCAATACCTTCCAGAGAAGAAAATGGCTCAGGGATGTCCGTTGTAGCACGCTCTAGAACTACCGAGAGCGTTGGGCGAGGTTCGAGAGCTACAGGCGAACGCATGAGCCGAGGTTAGCCAAAATGGATTCGGCATGGATCAGAGGGCAGAGAGGAACCACTAGATGGAAGCTTACCCAACAATGGAGCACGGGAGAGCTTCTCCTTCCTCAGCCACCGAGAGGAAGAATGGCGAAAAAGAAGGGGGTGCGAGGGGTGTTATCTTCGGGCGATGATAGCAACGGAGGTAGTGTGAAGTGAAGGAGATCCATGAGTGGTCGGGAGGACCAGTGCGGTCACGGCATCACTGGCGCGCGGCAGAGATCGGTGAACGCATGGTGCAGTGACTCTACGCGAGTGCCAGCACGAGGAAGAAGCAGGCCTGACCAACGGTGCCCGCCGTGTCAAGGACTCGACTGTGCGCGCGAGAGCGGCTGGGTCGGTGCGTCTGGGCCGTTCGGCTGAATTGGTTCATCGAGTCAGAGTACTGTACGGTTGGTTGGAGTCGGTCCAACAATGCTAGGGTTGACCGATTTGAATTTCATTTGGTTCAAGTTTGACTGAGCTACAAAATATAGCAAAAAATTCATAAAATCTGAAATAATTCAGAGGGGTTTCTGGCGTGACCTAGTACCCATATAAAATTTTAAATCCCACTGTTTATGTTTTAATTTGTATAATTTAAATTCAAACTTAGGATAGGTCATTGATTGTGTTTGAATTTTCTGAGGTTTGAATTCAGTTCCAAAAATTTGGAAAAAATTATATTAATTCATGATAATTAATATAGTATTTTAATAAATTATTTACATAAGATGTTGATATATTTTTATTACAGATTTCTTTTGGGAGTTCAATTTGAAGTGTATGTTTAACAATTATTTGAGATTTTCCAAGTGCAATATTTATGCAAATGTTTCAAAACATGATGCATGCTGATGAGATGCATACTAATTATCATTATTTAATTTGGGAATCTGACAATTGGGCCAACAATCGGGATCCATCTAATCAGCTTGTTAGATCCTTATCACTGCCCTCCCTTATTCGTGCAGGTGATCCCCTTGATGACAAGCATCTTCATAATGCCTCCATGTAGAACTCCCTTCGGATGCAACTCCTCGGCTCATGGATATTCATCGCATCTAGCCCCTCCGCTCGGACCACCTTGTATTGGCATCTCGACTGGTCCAACCCATCGAGTCTTCCCCGCACGAGACCGTCACCACAAAAGACAAGCAAGTCTTGCATATTTTATATTACCTAAAGCCATAACGACACAATTTCCAATACAAAATCTAACAAATAGCTCGCACTACGTAGTCTACATTTCCCTACCACACGAAAATAACAACACTACCCGAAAAATAATACAAAATTAATTATGACTAATTAGTTATGGCGAGCTAATTACGACTAACTAACTACAACAGAATAATTATGACTAATTAATTTGGACTAACTAATTATGACTCAATCAATTACAACTAATTAAATAGGACTAACTAACTACAAGTAATTAATTTTGACTAAATTAAAAATGGAAAATTAATTACGACTAAATTAATTATGACTAATTAATTACCACTAAATAATTAGGAATAATTAATTATGGTTAATTAATTAGGACTATTTTAATTATGATTAACTAACGCGAGTAATTAATTATGATTAATTAATTTAATGTAGTAATTAAGGATAATTAATTATGACTATTTTAGTTACAACTAATTAATTACAACTAACTAATTGGGACCAATTAATTACGACTAATTAATCATGACAAATGAATTATGACTATTTTAATTACGACTAAATTATTAAGACTAACTAACTTTGACTAATTAATTATGACCAAATTAATTACAACTAACTAATTTGGACTAATTAATTACGATGAATTAATTCCAACTATTTTAATTATGAAAAAATAATTACGAGTAACTAACTACGATTAATTAATTTTGATTGAATAATTTAACACTAATTACATAGTTAATAAGCATAATGCATATGAGAAAAATTACCTCCTGTGGAAGATCTTCACTTGATGTTGAACTAACTTTACTAAACGACTGCTAAACAATGCTCTAAACACTCTCAAATTGGCAGCGAAATTGGTACTAATTTTGGTCAATCGTGCTACCTCTCGCTCACTCGATCTTCTATATCTATTTACGCATAGCGGAATGGTTTTGGTGTGGAGGAATGAGAGCGCATCACCGAGTTTTATAGCCGCACGAAGGTTGACCACGAAGCAATGGGAGGGAAATCGATTCCCTCCCACGGGCGACGCGCTAGGTGTTTTTCGCATGCTGGGGACAACGAAGTATCCGGTGTGTACCCAAAATCCTCATTGACGATCGCGCTTGAGCTGTTGCCTTCTTATTTGCTGCCGGTGATTGTCACCGAGTCTCGCCGCCGCACCCGCGTCTCCACCTTCACCTTCGCCCCTCTCTGTTTTACCCCTCCGCTAGCTGCCGCAGAAAAGTGCTTTGCACGGCAACTTATCTGCCGGCAATACCTTTTCCCGGCACTTGGTGCACTGCACAGTAAAGTCTTTGCGGAAAAACATTTCGATGATATTTGTATTACTCGCGATTAAGCGCCCTAGAAAAAATATTTTTGCCGGCAGTTATAGTTTCCCCGGCAGTTAGGTTTTTCCCGGCAATTGGAGTTTCTCGTGATTATACTTATTCCGGCGATTAACACGCCTAAATTGTCGATTTTCGAAACGATTATCGCCTAGATAAGATGGTTTTCCGCGATTGGAGTTTCTCGTGATTATACTTATTGCTTGCGATTAACCGCCCTTAATTGTCTGTTTTCCCCAACAATTATGCGCCCTAAATAAGCTGGTTTTCTCCGTGATTGGAGTTTCTCCGTGATTATACTTATTGCTTTAGATTAACCCGCCCTTAATTATCATTTTCCCAAACATTTATGCGCCCTAGATAAGCTGGTTTTCCCCGGCAGTTGAAGTTTTCTTGGCAGTTAGTGTTTCATCGGCAATTACCTGCCCTCGATTGACTATTTTCCCAACAATTTGCACCATTCAATCCGAATTTAGAAAATAGAAAACATACAATTTTGTCAATTGTACCACTTAGAAAATGTCATATCAACAATCTAATAAAAGTACATCACATAGATGAAATTCAAATGATGCAAAATATATAAACCTGAAATATAAAATTACTGATAAGCACTATAACCCCTTGTACCACAGTACTAGTCTATCCTTAGCATATACAAAACATCTACGCAAAAGAAGTCGACAATGAAGATGTCCACATAACGAAATCATCACGCTATCATCATTTGCAAAATAAGGATGATCACTCCATCAGCAAACAACAACTTCAACAACCCTTATGTTTTGTACCTGAAAAGAAATTCAAGAAGTCAATAACCACAAACCATATATAAAGTCAAACATGATATGAGCATCAAATAGTGGCCTTTCCTCAAATCTAACTTTCAAATGCAGCATGATTAGGTTCAATTTGATTGCAGTGCTGATTAGCGTTAAGAGGTGTCATTCATTTTCTTGGACCAAGTTTCACAACGAAGTGCAGCATGATTAGGTTCAATCAGTTTGCTACGCAAACACGTATTCTAAAGTCAGATATGCAGCATTACCATTTACCAGTGCAACATCAAATGCTGAAAGTTGGGAGCTAGGATATTGCTATACTTTACAGTGTACAAACAATAACGAAATTATTATGTATTGTCCTTTAAGTTTAACTTAGGTTGCAGGAAAAATAAAGTTAATAATTCAAGTGTCATAAAACAAAGCAGTGATATCTCAATGAATTCTTACACACCTAATGCTTGGTTTTCAATATAACTAATTTGGTTCAATTCACTTTGAATGGCATGCCCTTCTTCCCTGAAAAAGTAGATAGCAACTCCAACCTTATATCAGAGCAACAGGAAAGCAAAAAAATATCTATAAAAGGGTTATAAAACAAGGCATGCATGAGTGTATTCCATCCTTTCTGAAATCTTTTTTCTGCAGTTGCTGCTCAATCCTGAATTCCATATGCAATAAATCAACAATGAATAACATTGGGAGTTATAATACCCCAGTAGACGACACATGGTTACATTTTTTTTCAAAATAAAGAAATTTACCAATGACTTTTGGCTTCGTTGGACACAAGATTTGATTTGCGCATGTGATTCACTTCAGTTTGGATGCCAGAAAGTAGGGTCTGCAACATGGAATCTTATGTGAGACAATCAATCTATTTTCTTGTCATCTCTAAGGAAAATCAATCCTGCATTTTATTTTTGTTCTCAAGAACGTAAGATTCCATACCAGAAGACAAAAAAATTGTGCTAATTAAATTGACAGATAGTGCTTACCTCCTTGCTCACAAATATGCGCCGTATTCGTTGGATTAGGTAGCTCCTTGGCCCTGCAATGATTCAGTCATACTAAATTTAGCAGTATATAAGAAAATGCCCATTTTTCGACCTTGAAACAATCATGGGACAAACTTCCACTGAATCAACAATCTTGTAGTTTTATACCATCGAATGTGCAATGGCTTTAATAGGATTCACCAGATTCCAAATTATCAACATAATTTGCCTCTCACCTAATTCTTTCCTGGCAAATTATCAGCATAAACTAACTGCTATTAACAAGTGAACAACCTATTAGTAATAAAACAGTTCATCTCAGCGCAGAGCACTAGTAGGAGTAGAGGGAGATCAGGTGAGGGCTTACCTCAGTGGCGGCCAAGCCAGTCATTCCCCCCCCATTAGTAGCAACCGAACCAACATCCACCACCTCCAATCAGTCTCCATAAGCATGCATTCATAAATCACAATTTAGCATTAGTACCAGAACCAGCCAGATCTACTAAAAATCAACTGAAATGAAATCAAAATGGATCGGGGAACCAAATCTGGTAGTAGGCCGAGCCGGGAGTGAGCCCAGAACCCAGAGGAGAGGACCGAGTGCGGTAGGCCGAGGCAGGGCCGGGCCGGATCTGGGAAGCCAAGGCGGTCGACGGCCGGGAGGCCGAGCCGAAGCGCGCCAAGCCGGGGAGGGAGCTGAGGCGAGGACGCGGCGCTGAGGCGATCTCACGGGAGGCCGGGCCGACCGAGGCGCAGGAAGGATCTGGAGCAGCCAGCCGGCCGGAGCGGAGGAGGTCGGGCGGAGCAGGCGGTGCCAGCCTTCGGCCGCGCCGAGGCGGGAGGCGGCGAGAGAACCGAGGCGAGGCGTCGAAGGGGGAGAGCGGCCGGGCCGGGCCGAGGAGCGAGGAGGAGCAGCAGTGCGGGCGGCGGCGCGCCGGCGCGGTCGGCCGGTGGGAGCCGACAGCGCAAGAGCCGAGAGGGGGCAGGAGGAGGCGGCGCCGTGGAAAGGGGTAAGAGGCGAGGCGCGAAGGGGAAGTGGGGGGCGACGGTATCGGCCGAGAGGGTGGGCGGAGAGAGAGGTGAGGAAGAGAGAGTCGGCTGGGAGTAGATAGGAAGGGGAGGGGGTGATTAGAGGTTGGTGTTTAGGGGTAGTTAATTAGGGGGGATTAGGTGATTAAGTGATTAGAGTTAGATATTAGGAGTTAGGGTTAGGAGAGTAATAAAAATAGAAATTTAGTGGGAGAGTGCTAACGGGGTTGGAATTTGAAAAATATTTGTAAAATAAAATTAGCTAACAAATAGGAGTTGCATTAGCAGTTAGGCGCCTACTATCACACAAACCACCCTATGTATTTGCTTAATTGTTTATTATTCGCGCCGTCGTATAATTGCAGCCGACGAGCCGGTGCGGGGAGGAATAGTTCAGCCGAGAAATATCCCGAGTGGGACGAAGGACTTGTAGGTACCGAGGCAACCACAGGAGGAGAAGGCATCGACTACGAGGACCAAGGCGGGATGGGCGTCATATTTGACGCGTGGGACGAGTAGGCGTCTGGTATTCCAGAGCAGGCGAGAGAAGCGGATAAGTTCCCTTTTGTATTTGTATAGTATTTGTAGTAAGAACCATAGCCTTGCGTGGCTACTACTGTAATAAAGATGTACAGTTTCTATCTTATTATTCTGCTGCGCAACTCTGATAAAAGGCTTATTATTCGTCGGAGCGGTGTTTTACCTGGTAGACAAATAGTAATCGTATACCTAAGTGTGATTACCCGGGGTAATGATACGAGGCGTCCACAGGAGGCGAGGGAGGAAGCACGGCCAGGGGAGGAAGGGGCGGTAGGGAGGACGCGCTGGGAGGGAGGAGGCGAGGGGAGGAAGGGGAAAGGATAGGCGGCGCTGGGAGAGAGAGGAGTAGTCGCGGGAGGGGATTTGGGGAATAGGGTTGCGAGGAATCGGTGGATCGATTTTTCGTTCTTGCGCCAAAGGATCGATCCCGGCAGATAAGATGACTTGGTTGACTTTTTCTAGGGCAGATACATTGTAGCCAAACTTAAAACAATGCCGACAGATATATTGTTCTAGAAAATCATTATTTCTGGCAGATAATGAGACCTATAATATCTTAGATATTGCCGGCACATGTTTTGCCACTAATCTAATTTTTCCCCGGCAGATAATTGCCCTTAATACTATGCCATGGAGAGTGTGTTTTTCCCGGCAGTTATGTTGACCTGGTTGACTTTTTCTAGGGCAGATGTGTTGTAGCTAATATAAAAATATTGCCGGCAGATAAGTTGTTCTAGACAATAATTATTGCCGTGAGATAACAAGACCGTAATCTCTTGGACATTGCCGGCACATGTTTTGCCACTCATCCCATTTTTTCCGGCAGTTAATTGCCCTTAATTCTATGTCATGGTGTAGTGGCTCTCACCACCGTGCCCGCTAGTGTTGAGAAGCCATTGGTCTTAGTGTGTTGCGCCCATGTCGTCGTTGTGCCACCTCGCTACTCTTACAACACCATGTCATTATCGCGTCGGCAGCCCTGTCCTCCATAGCTGGCACACTATCACCGCTCGTGACACGCTTACACAACGCATGCTCCAAGCGTCATGTCATCACAGTTGGTCATGTGGCAGACACCTCGCCACATGTTGCCGTGTCACCTACCACCTTCTTCGCATGACGTGTCAGCCTCGTCATCATCCATGTGGTATCCACCCACTCCAAACCCTAAATCAAAACCTCTATGGAATTAGTCCACTGTGGAACCAAGCCACTTACATGCAGGCCCCACATGTCAGTTCACTTTTCCATGAACCCGGTTCATCGTGAACCATAACCCTAATCCGTAGACCTGGTCTATGGACCAGTGCCTCACATGTCAGCCCTCATCCTTTTACGAATTTCAATATTCTTTTATTCCAATGGTCCACATGTCATTCTCTTCACCATTTTCCAAAATTCCCAAAATAAAAGATTTCGGGAGTATACCTCAGCCCCACATGTCATTCTCATCTTTTCTCTCTCCTTTTTCTTTTTAGCATTTTTTACTGATCAAACTTCCGACAGCTCGTTCTTACTCATACGAACTCCAATTGAAATCATTTAAGTTTCTAAATTCATCTAAAGTCAAGG
This sequence comes from Hsuehochloa calcarea, assembly GCA_036346395.1. Taxonomy (NCBI): domain Eukaryota; kingdom Viridiplantae; phylum Streptophyta; class Magnoliopsida; order Poales; family Poaceae; genus Hsuehochloa; species Hsuehochloa calcarea. The sequence goes on along the minus strand of CM070604.1, from coordinate 37,664,217 downwards.
CCCGCCTTTTAGTACCATTCAATTTCGATTGGGAGTTTAATTGATTTATCTTTTTTCAATTTTGCTTGTGTTCGCTTTCACTCTCGTTAGACGTTGGCGCTCTGGAATAGCTGGAAGGAGCTAAAGGTCAAGGAAGTCAAAGATCGTAGATAAAGAATAATATCATTGTTATAGCAAGGCAAGTTGTGCTCTGATCATATTGCACCTAGTTTTCCAAAATTACTTTGTTTCAAAGTATTGCATGCTAATTCATGTAATATCCTGCTTAAACATCAGTAATTTGGAATTAAGAAAAATTGAGTGTAGTAGCTAAAATATAGAATTTTAGAGAATTTTGAGCCGTCAACCCATAGTCACGGGGGAAAAGAGTCGGCCTTAGAGGCACATGGCCCATGGGAGGCCGACAGCCTACTTGATGGCAAGGGAGGGGGATCAAATCACCAAAACCCTAGCCTATTACTATAGCACGGCACGGCATAGTACTGTAGCACCGCCACTGTACCACCTCCCCTCCCTAGTGCTGCTGCTGCCTCCTTGAAAGAAGGTGGAAGAAGAAGAAGGAAAAGGGAAGGAGAAGAGGAAGAAGGAAGAAAGGGAAGAAGGAAAAGGGAAGGGGGAGATCTCACGGGATTTTCAGTGTTCGTCGTCGCGTCTACAAGGGTGACCTTCATATCTCCATTGCTACATTTATTACTTTTTCAATTTGAGAGTTATCGGGCAGCGATCGGTCTTTACGTAATTTGTGTTGCACTGTAGTTTTGGGTTTGGTAGTTGTGGAATTTGGGTTGATCACCTCCTAGAGATTTGTGGGTAATTTCAGTAGCTTTCTATAGAGTCCTTGTTCATATTATTTAGTTACATAGATCTCCATATATAAATTTTTATTCTTCTTTGTCTGAGAGGTTACATCGAGAATCATGAACTATAGTAATTGATTTATTAAAAATAGTTAATTTCTTAATTAGAGAATTCAACCAACATGACTTTTGTAGCTAGTTTTTTAAGCTTTTCAGAAAGCCCAAGGACGTTTTTTCAATAAACTGAATAAAAGTTATCATTGTTTTAATCCTGCTGTCCAAAATGTCATTCAGAATCCGACAGTAGTAGTAATTTGAATATTAAAAATATTTAATGACCAAATTAGGGAATTGAACCAACATGATTGTTGTAGAAAATTCTTTAAGCATTCCATAAAGTCCAAGGGGGCAATTTTTGGATAACTGGAGAGGAAGATATGATTTTTGCAAGGTGATTGTTCTGTTTGGGACAGAATGGTGCCCAGGGGAGAATGGTGTTTGGGTGCGATTAGGGGTGATGCTATATATGTATTTATTTTGTAGAGTTGTTTGCCTTGGATTGTCTCCTTAGAATGTTTATTAAATGCTCAGGTGGTGGTGTAAATCCGGGGGTAGTGCCCTCTTCCCGTCGTCAAACTTCACACGGTTGAGGCAAGTACAATTATAGTCATATTGGATGCTTGTTTGTTCACATTGTTTAAATGGGTATGATATGGATAACCTTCTAAGATATGAGTACTTTTCAATATTTACATGCTTCCATTAATGGTTGATATAAATTGCAAAGTATGCAAGTATTCCTTCATTTCCATTACATTCATTTCTACCATTCATGTTTAACCCATGGGAGTGGGTATTGAGATCCCCATATTTTCAATATGGGCAACTAGATCCCGGTATGAAAGATTCTTCATACAGGCAATGGATCCCCACATTTTTAGAAAGCGGGCATGAGTGAATACTGACGGGTGTTACACTCGGGTATACCGGTATACGCAGAAGAGAAGTGAAGTTACATGCATTTTGCATCGCACTCATAGTATGTTCATATGTTCGTGGTAATTTGAGAATGATATGTCTCCGATTAAATGTTTCCTATGTCGTTCAATTGTACTTGCTAAGTCATTCAACTCACTCTTGCCAATTTTCTTTTTAGGTGATCGTTGAGGACGATATGCAACAGGAGGGTGTAGTTCGCATGAAAAAAAAATCCACTTTATCACACATATCATCACTTAAATAATAATTATGTTGCTATCCTTCAATCGAAAACTTTTAATGTAATAATTATATTTATGGTATTTCTATTATTCATTTTTAAAGTTTATTCATGCTAATTGATGATTTAAATTACCCAAACCTATTCATGATAATGTTCTACATGAATGAAGTGTTATGATTGCAATTTTAGTGTTTAGATCGTTGCTGAAATTTATGTTGGCTATGTCATTAGAAATGTTTTGAGGTGACGTTTAACTTTCACTTGTTGTTGAATTGATGAGAAAAATTCATAGTGTTGATTGGTGATAGTAGTTTAGGTTGCATCTTAGCTTCCGCATAGCCAGGGTGTTACAATTCAATTATTAAATGTTTTACTATATTGGGATTAGCTATGCAACCTATTTGATTATACCTACCTTGTGAATTGTATTACCATGATCATTTTTCACCATAGCTTGGTTAATTACTAGTTGGTATTATCATAGCACCAATGTGGGTTGGTTAGATACTATTAGTATGCTTAGCCAAAGCTGTGTGCAGTACGTTGTCCCATGTTGATGGCATGTGTTACACCTAATCAACAAGGAGCGAAAAATATTTAGACTGAGGTGAGTGAATAGGATTGTGGCATGGTGGACTCTTTGATTGGGAAATGTGAATTGTGGTGATTTAGTTAGAAATTGGCAGTCTCGCCTTGGTCAATTAAGAATTTAATTTTGTGCGGTATTGAACCGAGCTTTACTTACAACCACATGCCTGGTATGGGACATGCCTAACTTAGTAAGTTATGGAGTCTCGACATTGACTACTTTGGAAGTAGGTTAAGCTCTGTGCCAGGGTGTAGGTGTGACTTTTTCTCCGTCATGGGTCACATTTATAGGCAGTTTGCCATCTCTAGATCCAATGGTGTGTGTTGGGCCAATGATCTCCGTGAGGTTTGCTGCCGGCTATATGCACATCGGGAGGGTCAATTGTCGAGATAAAGTTTCGGAAAGGTTTTGTTATGATTTTGTCTCATTAAGTGATCGTATCTTGTGGGTAAAGTGTACAACCTTTGCGGATTGTTCATAATTTATTCGAATAGCCGCGTCCACGGTCATGGATATACTCAGGGATTTCGCACGAGGGATGGATTTTACAAAACAAATTGAGAGGGACAACTGTGTGAATAAAATTATGCAGCTCTCTGAAAGAATTTATTTAGACTAAATGAGCTTTGTGGAAATACTTGTTAAATTATTATTGCTATTTGTGTTTCAATTATGTTTTCAATCAATTATTCATATTCAACTACAATTGTTATTTTTATGCAAAAAAAACCATAGATATCATATCCTTTGGAATAAGCCGTCATCTCTAATTGCATTCTATGGTACAACTTGCTTAGTACTCCATGTACTTACCCTTGCTATAAACAATGTTGTTCAGTGGACTAAGACTAAATCAGTTCAGCATTGGTCAACAAGGTCTACTTCAAAGATCGTGGGGAACTAGATCACGTTACCCCAGTCGATTGCCTATAAGCATATCGATGGGCTACACTAAAGCTATTATGTTTCCTTCGGCTGCAGCTTAATTGAGATATTCATCTTCTAATGAATTAATTGTAAGTTTTGACCTTAAGGTCGCTACTATGATAATTCTTATTAATTGTATATTTCTTCTGAGTGAGTTTGATTTGGATTTAGAAGAATTTGGAGGGAGGATTGCAAACTTTGTTGGCGATAGAGAGAACGAGAACTCGACAGAAGTTGAAGCAAATGGGGAAAATAAAAATCCTAAGTCACGGACTAGGTAGATTTTTATAGCCGCAGGCCTGAGCTAAAGATCGTGGAAACTCAACAGTTACCACCCCTTCAAAAACTACTCCCGATGGATAGATCTGTGAGAGTCAGTGTAACACCCTGGCTGTTCGGAAGCCAAAATGTTACCTAAAGGATCTAACATATAACCATCAAGCGGAAGAATTTAAGACATAACTCATATAAGAACATAATGAAGTCAAACTTATGTAGTACCATGGCAGGAATAAAGATCGAATCCAAATGACTATATCAAAGGGGTGATCAAGGACCACAGATAGAATTTAAGCAATCGAAACATGGAGTGTGATGTCAACCACTTCTAGCTTAATTTATTACAGTTCCTCAATAAAAGAATGAAAGACATAACCGAACTTTATTATTGTAACTGGAGTATGGTGATGTGAATGAATAGTGTGTGTCTACTCCCTTCCAACAGTGTCATCATCAACGATCACCTAAAATAAACAAACAAAGCAAGAATGAGTCCGAGACTCAGCAAGTATAGTGAATAATTGAACATACAACAGTTATGAACAAGACAATAACATTACAGAATATGAACATAACACCGAATGTATATATAGATGAATAGAATGAAGGGATGTAATGAAAAGAATGGACTGCACACATGCTTATACCAGTATAGCTAGTGACACACCCGTCGGTGTTCACTTAAGCCTGAATTTAACAAAACACGGGGATCCAAATCCCATATGAAGAACATTTCATCCGGGTGTCCAACTCTGCCCACATTAGAATGGTGGGTCTTACGTGCCCATACTGGAATTGATGGGTCTTTATAATCCACTCCCGTGGATGGAACATGACAAGAGGTGTATGTTATGAAATATAAATAATGAATGAGAATATCTCTAATCATGGAAACAACATATATGAAAGGAACATAAACATTGAACCTTCTCATGTATCATAAAAAGATCACAATACGAACATTAGACATTTAGCATTCACAAATCTTTAGAATATCGAAGTACTTACCTTCTGCGTTGTGATGCGTTAGGAGGCAACGAAGGTGCTCTTAAATTCGATGCCTCATCGCCTACACAAGTAAGTACTCGAAATAAGAACAACATGGTACAGAATACCAGTAACGTTCTACAACCCCTTCCCGATAACCCAAGAGTTAGCTAATAGACCCATTCTGAAAACTGACAACTCAATCACAGAAATGAATCTGGACAGCAGCACGGAAAAATTCATATCTATTGATTTGGAACTCAAAACGAGGTGAGCCTAGATCCTATGGAAACTTAACGAAAATATCTAAAAAATTCTAGTTGACAAGATCACCTAATTCGGCTTAAATAAAATGCTAAACAGTAGATGAAAGTACAAGTCGGACTGCCTAGGCGAAAGGAATAGCAGTAAATAATAGTTCACAACTTTTAATCTACAACTCCGATTGGGGTGTTCTTTATCAATCTGGAAAGGTTATAGAAATTTATACAATAACCTATTTGGGTGAAAACCCTGAATCTGCTATTAACTTATTCATATTTTAAAAGACAACTTGATAGTTCATTCTCGTCAGGCAATCAGGACAGCGTGGAAAGATTATAACATAACTTTGGAACCATAAGTCGGAATCTTGTGTTCTTGGTGGCTATGGAAAGCTAAGAACAGTGGATACAAAACTCTAGGAGATAAAAATCTCAAATTCGGTCTCTAAGCACCCGAAAATGACCATGCAACCCACTTGACAGAACTGATCTACTACAGACAGAATTCGATCCAAACAATTATGATCGAATTTGCATGTACCACTTAATCAAACAGCAAAGAACGACATTTGTTACTCTTAGAGAACCCAGGAAGACGATGAACGATCCTTGAAGATGAATTAGTTATGCATTTTTGAAGTTATTCAAATTTTCAGTTTGTAAATAAATGAATTCTGAATTTTCTTATTCCTTTATTATATTTCTCGCTGAGAGCTATGCTAGCTCTAGTCGCTGTGTAGCGGGACCCAGTGAATTGTGCCATATTTCATTTAAAATATGGATTTTAATTCTGACTGATAAGTGAATAGTGCATGTCATAGGCACAGTCCATGAAATAGTGCGTGAACCACGAGTCTACGGTCGGTTCATTGGGTCTACGACTGTGCACTTAAGCCTGTGGGACCCACATGTCAATATCAGATTTTTAAACCGTTAATTGGTTTCATTTTCTATTCACGGACCCACCTGTAATACTCTCATTTATTTCCTTAAGACAACAATTAATTTCTAACCCAATCATTAGCAATTAATGACGCCGATTAGCTCTAATGGCTTTTCTACAGTCCATGCCAGATGTTCTGACAACGGCACTCCTCCTTGCCCGGCGTCTCCCCGGTGCTACACGTCTCGGTGGCGCCGACCAAGACCTGGGATAAATGCGCAATAGCAGTTCGCACCTCCTCGGCCGGTGGCGGCAGCGGAGGTGGCCGTGCGCGGCTCGCCGGAGAGGGCATCGGCGGTTCTACGGCAAAGGTGCAAATAGCAAGAGAGCTCCGCAGCGTCCAGAGAAGCGGATGCCACAACATCAGTGAGGCTAATGAGGCTACCTGAAGATCGAAGAGAAGGGGTGACTGTCGGAGCTGGGTCGGCGCCGAAGAAGGTGGCAGCGGCGATACGGTTCAACGCGGAGAAGGATTCTTGAGAAGAACTAGGACGAGTGAATGCTCGGGATAGCTCAAGGATCATTACAGAATGCTATAGGAGAAAGGAATCAGAGAATGTTTTACCGGATCAAGGTGGGAGACGAAGGGGCTGTTCTTCGGTTGAAAACGCAATTCCTTCAATTCCACAAAAACCTATTGTGCATTGTTGGAATTTACTTAGGGGTTTTGAATGTCATATACTAAGACGTGATATGACACGAAAGATTGTGGTCAATACCTTCCAGAGAAGAAAATGGCTCGGGGATGTTCGTTGTAGCACACTCTAGAACTACCGAGAGCGTTGGGCGAGGTCCGAGAGCTACAGGCAAACGCATGAGCCGAGGTTAGCCAAAATGGATTCGGCATGGATCAGAGGGCAGAGAGGAACCACTAGATGGAAGCTTACCCAACAATGGAGCATGGGAGAGCTTCTCCTTACTCAGCCACCGAGAGGAAAAATGGCGAAAAAGAAGTGGGTGCGAGGGGTGTTAAATTCGGGCGATGACAGCAACAGAGGTAGTGTGAAGTGAAGGAGATCCATGAGTGGTCGGGAGGACCGGTCGGTCACGGCATCAGCGGGCGGCGGCGAGATCGGTGAGCGCATGGTGCGATGACTCTGCGAGTGCCAAAGACGAGGAAGAAGCGAGCGACCAACGGTGCCCGCCGTGTCAAGGACTCGACTGTGCGCGCGAGAGCGGCTGGGTCGGTGCGTCTGGGCCGTTCAATCTGGATCGAACGGTCAGCGCTTTAGTTGGTTTGGCTGAATTGGTTCATCGAGTCAGAGTACTGTACGGTTGGTTGGAGTCGGTCCAACAGTGCTAGGGTTGACCGATTTGAATTTCATTTGGTTCAAGTTTGACTGAGCTACAAAATATAGCAAAAAAATTCAAAAAATCTGAAATAATTCAGAGGGGTTTCTGGCGTGACCTAGTACCCATATAAAATTTTAAATCCCACTGTTTATGTTTTAATTTGTATAATTTAAATTCAAACTTAGGATAGGTCATTGATTGTGTTTGAATTTTCTGAGGTTTGAATTCAGTTCCAAAAATTTGGAAAAAATTATATTAATTCATGATAATTAATATAGTATTTTAATAAATTATTTACATAAGATGTTGATATATTTTTATTACAGATTTCTTTTGGGAGTTCAATTTGAAGTGTATGTTTAACAATTATTTGAGATTTTCCAAGTGCAATATTTATGCAAATGTTTCAAAACATGATGCATGCTGATGAGATGCATACTAATTATCATTATTTAATTTGGGAATCTGACAATTGGGCCAACAATCGGGATCCATCTAATCAGCTTGTTAGATCCTTATCACTGCCCTCCCTTATTCGTGCAGGTGATCCCCTTGATGACAAGCATCTTCATCACTGCCTCCATGTAGAACTCCCTTCGGATGCAACTCCTCGGCTCATGGATATTCATCGCATCTAGCCCCTCCGCTCGGACCACCTTGTATTGGCCTCTCGACTGGTCCAACCCATCGAGTCTTCCCCGCACGTGACCGTCACCACAAAAGACAAGCAAGTCTTGCATATTTTATATTACCTAAAGCCATAACGACACAATTTCCAATACAAAATCTAACAAATAGCTCGCACTACGTAGTCTACATTTCCCTACCACACGAAAATAACAACACTACCCGAAAAATAATACAAAATTAATTATGACTAATTAGTTATGGTGAGCTAATTACGACTAACTAACTACAACAGAATAATTATGACTAATTAATTTGGACTAACTAATTATGACTCAATCAATTACAACTAATTAAATAGGACTAACTAACTACAAGTAATTAATTTTGACTAAATTAAAAATGGAAAATTAATTACGACTAAATTAATTATGACTAATTAATTACCACTAAATAATTAGGAATAATTAATTATGGTTAATTAATTAGGACTATTTTAATTATGATTAACTAACGCGAGTAATTAATTATGATTAATTAATTTAATGTAGTAATTAAGGATAATTAATTATGACTATTTTAGTTACAACTAATTAATTACAACTAACTAATTGGGACCAATTAATTACGACTAATTAATCATGACAAATGAATTATGACTATTTTAATTACGACTAAATTATTAAGACTAACTAACTTTGACTAATTAATTATGACCAAATTAATTACAACTAACTAATTTGGACTAATTAATTACGATGAATTAATTCCAACTATTTTAATTATGAAAAAATAATTACGAGTAACTAACTACGATTAATTAATTTTGATTGAATAATTTAACACTAATTACATAGTTAATAAGCATAATGCATATGAGAAAAATTACCTCCTGTGGAAGATCTTCACTTGATGTTGAACTAACTTTACTAAACGACTGCTAAACAATGCTCTAAACACTCTCAAATTGGCAGCGAAATTGGTACTAATTTTGGTCAATCGTGCTACCTCTCGCTCACTCGATCTTCTATATCTATTTACGCATAGCGGAATGGTTTTGGTGTGGAGGAATGAGAGCGCATCACCGAGTTTTATAGCCGCACGAAGGTTGACCACGAAGCAATGGGAGGGAAATCGATTCCCTCCCACGGGCGATGCGCTAGGTGTTTTTCGCATGCTGGGGACAACGAAGTATCCGGTGTGTACCCAAAATCCTCATTGACGATCGCGCTTGAGCTGTTGCCTTCTTATTTGCTGCCGGTGATTGTCACCGAGTCTCGCCGGCGCACCCGCGTCTCCACCTTCACCTTCGCCCCTCTCTGTTTTACCCCTCCGCTAGCTGCCGCAGAAAAGTGCTTTGCACGGCAACTTATCTGCCGGCAATACCTTTTCCCGGCACTTGGTGCTGCGTCAAAATCTTTTGGAAAAACATTTCCGAGAGATATTTGTATTACGGTGATTAAGCGCCCTAGAAAAATATTTTTTGCGATTATAGTTTCCGGCGATTAGGTTTTTCCCGGCAATTGGAGTTTCTCCGTGATTATACTTATTCCGCGATTAACTTGCCTAAATTGTCGATTTTCCGACGATTATGCGCCTAGATAAGATGGTTTTCCGGCGATTGGAGTTTCTCGTGATTATACTTATTGCCGACGATTAACGCCCTTAATTTCTCATTTTCCCAACAATTATGCGCCCTAAATAAGCTGGTTTTCTCCGGCAGTTGGAGTTTCTCCGGCAGTTATACTTATTGCCGGCAGTTAACCCGCCCTTAATTGTCTGTTTTCCCAAACATTTATGCGCCCTAGATAAGCTGGTTTTCCCCGGCAGTTGAAGTTTTCTTGGCAGTTAGTGTTTCATCGGCAATTACCTGCCCTCGATTGACTATTTTCCCAACAATTTGCACCATTCAATCCGAATTTAGAAAATAGAAAACATACAATTTTGTCAATTGTACCACTTAGAAAATGTCATATCAACAATCTAATAAAAGTACATCACATAGATGAAATTCAAATGATGCAAAATATATAAACCTGAAATATAAAATTACTGATAAGCACTATAACCCCTTGTACCACAGTACTAGTCTATCCTTAGCATATACAAAACATCTACGCAAAAGAAGTCGACAATGAAGATGTCCACATAACGAAATCATCACGCTATCATCATTTGCAAAATAAGGACGATCACTCCATCAGCAAACAACAACTTCAACAACCCTTATGTTTTGTACCTGAAAAGAAATTCAAGAAGTCAATAACCACAAACCATATATAAAGTCAAACATGATATGAGCATCAAATAGTGGCCTTTACTCAAATCTAACTTTCAAATGCAGCATGATTAGGTTCAATTTGATTGCAGTGCTGATTAGCGTTAAGAGGTGTCATTCATTTTCTTGGACCAAGTTTCACAACGAAGTGCAGCATGATTAGGTTCAATCAGTTTGCTACGCAAACACGTATTCTAAAGTCAGATATGCAGCATTACCATTTACCAGTGCAACATCAAATGCTGAAAGTTGGGAGCTAGGATATTGCTATACTTTACAGTGTACAAACAATAACGAAATTATTATGTATTGTCCTTTAAGTTTAACTTAGGTTGCAGGAAAAATAAAGTTAATAATTCAAGTGTCATAAAACAAAGCAGTGATATCTCAATGAATTCTTACACACCTAATGCTTGGTTTTCAATATAACTAATTTGGTTCAATTCACTTTGAATGGCATGCCCTTCTTCCCTGAAAAAGTAGATAGCAACTCAACCTTATATCGAGCAACGGGAAAGCAAAAAATATCTATAAAAGGGTTATAAAACAAGGCATGCATGAGTGTATTCCATCCTTTCGAAATCTTTTTCTGCGATTCTTTGCTCAATCTCAATTCCATATGCAATAAATCAACAATGAATAACATTGGGAGTTATAATACCCGATGAGCGACACATGGTTACATTTTTTCAAAATAAAGAAATTTACCAATGACTTTTGGCTTTCGTTGGACACAAGATTGTGATTTGCGCATGTGATTCACTTCAGTTTGGATGCGAAAGTAGGGTCGCAACATGGAATCTTATGTGAGACAATCAATCTATTTTCTTGTCATCTCTAAGGAAAATCAATCCGCATTTTATTTTGTTCTCAAGAACGTAAGATTCCATACCGGAAGACAAAAAATTGTGCTAATTAAATTGTGAGATAGTGCTTACCTCCTTGCTCACAAATATGCGCGTATTCGTTGGATTAGGTAGCTCCTTGGCCTGCAATGATTCATCATACTAAATTTAGCAATATATAAGAAAATGCCCATTTTCGACCTTGAAACAATCATGGGACAAACTTCCACTGAATCAACAATCTTGTAGTTTTATACCATCGAATGTGCAACGGCTTTAATAGGATTCACAGATTCCAAATTATCAACATAATTTGCCTCTCACCTAATTCTTTCCTGGCAAATTATCAACATAAACTAATCGCTATTAACAAGTGAACAACCTATTAGTAATAAAGCAGTTCATCTCGTACAGAGCACTAGTAGGAGTAGATGGAGATCGGTGAGGGCTTACCTCGATGGCGGCCAAGCCGTCATTCCCCCATTAGTAGCAACCAACCAACATCCACCACCTCCAATCGGTCTCCATAAGCATGCATTCATAAATCACAATTTAGCATTAGTACGAACCGGCGGATCTACTAAAAATCAAGCGAAATGAAATCAAAATGGATCGGGAACCAAATCGGTAGTAGGCCGAGCGGAGTGAGCCCGAACCGGAGGAGAGGATCGAGTGCGGTAGGAGGCGGGGGCGGGCGGATCTGGGAAGCCAGGCGGCGGTCGGCCGGAGGCCGGCCGAGCAAGCGCCAAGCCGGGAGGGAGCGAGGCGAGGACGCGGCGCTGGGCGCATCTGCGCCGGGAGGCCGGGCCGACCGAGGCGAGGAAGGATCTCGAGCAGCAGCGACCGGCGGAGGAGGTCGAGGCGAGCTGTGGCGGGCGCAGCCTTCCGGCCGCGCCGAGGCGGGAGGCGGCGTGAGAGAACCGAGGCGAGGGGCGCGAAGGGGGAGAGCCGGAGCCAGGCCAAGGAGCCGAGGAGGAGAAACAGCGGTGGCGGGCGGCCGGGCGCCCGGTCGGCCGAGTGGGAGCCGGCAGCGCAAGAGCCAGAGGGGCAGCAGGAGGAGGCGGCGCCGTGGAAAGGGGTAAGAGGCCGAGAGCGACAGAAGGGGAAGTGGGGGGCGGCGATATCGGCCGAGAGGGTGGGCGGAGAGAGAGGTGAGGAAGAGAGAGTCGGCTGGGAGTAGATAGGAAGGGGAGGGGGTGATTAGAGGTTGGTGTTTAGGGGTAGTTGATTAGGGGGGATTAGGTGATTAAGTGATTAGAGTTAGATATTAGGAGTTAGGGTTAGGAGAGTAATAAAAATAGAAATTTAGTGGGAGAGTGCTAACGGGGTTGGAATTTGAAAAATATTTGTAAAATAAAATTAGCTAACAAATAGGAGTTGCATTAGCAGTTAGGCGCCTACTATCACACAAACCACCCTATGTATTTGCTTAATTGTTTATTATTCGCGCCGTCGTATAATTGCAGCCGACGAGCCGGTGCGGGGAGGAATAGTTCAGCCGAGAAATATCCCGAGTGGGACGAAGGACTTGTAGGTACCGAGGCAACCACAGGAGGAGAAGGCATCGACTACGAGGACCAAGGCGGGATGGGCGTCATATTTGACGCGTGGGACGAGTAGGCGTCTGGTATTCCAGCGGCAAAGTAGAGAAGCGGATAAGTTCCCTTTGTATTTGTATAGTATTTGTAGTAAGAACCATAGCCTTGCGTGGCTACTCTGTAATAAAGATGTCAGATTTCTATCTTATTATTACTGCGCAACTCTGATAAAAGGCTTATTATTTGTCGGAGCGGTGTTTTACCTGGTAGACAAATAGTAATACGTATACCTAAGTGTGATTACCCCCGGGGTAATGATACGGGGCGTCACAGGGAGGCCAGGGAGGAAGCACGGCCAGGGGAGGAAGGGGCGGTAGGGAGGGCCTACTGGGAGGAGGAGGGCGCGGGAGGAAGGGGAAAGGATAGGCGTACTGGGGAGAGAGGAGTAGTCGCGGGAGGGATTTGGGAATAGGGTTCGCGAGAGAATCGGTGGATCGATTTTTTAGTTTGCGCCAAAGGATCGATCCCGAGATAAGATGACTTGGTTGACTTTTCTAGGCGGATACATTGTAGCCAAACTTAAAACAATGCCGACAGATATATTGTTCTAGAAAATCATTATTTCTGGCAGATAATGAGACCTATAATATCTTAGATATTGCCGGCACATGTTTTGCCACTAATCTAATTTTTCCCCGGCAGATAATTGCCCTTAATACTATGCCATGGAGAGTGTGTTTTTCCCGGCAGTTATGTTGACCTGGTTGACTTTTTCTAGGGCAGATGTGTTGTAGCTAATATAAAAATATTGCCGGCAGATAAGTTGTTCTAGACAATAATTATTGCCGGCAGATAACAAGACCCGTAATCTCTTGGACATTGCCGGCACATGTTTTGCCACTCATCCCATTTTTTCCGGCAGTTAATTGCCCTTAATTCTATGTCATGGTGTAGTGGCTCTCACCACCGTGCCCGCTAGTGTTGAGAAGCCATTGGTCTTAGTGTGTTGCGCCCATGTCGTCGTTGTGCCACCTCGCTACTCTGTCAACACCATGTCATTGTCGCGTCGGCAGCCCTGTCCTCCATAGCTGGCACACTATCACCGCTCGTGACACGCTTACACAACGCATGCTCCAAGCGTCATGTCATCACAGTTGGTCATGTGGCAGACACCTCGCCACATGTTGCCGTGTCACCTACCACCTTCTTCGCATGACGTGTCAGCCTCGTCATCATCCATGTGGTATCCACCCACTCCAAACCCTAAATCAAAACCTCTATGGAATTAGTCCACTGTGGAACCAAGCCACTTACATGCAGGCCCCACATGTCAGTTCACTTTTCCATGAACCCGGTTCATCGTGAACCATAACCCTAATCCGTAGACCTGGTCTATGGACCAGTGCCTCACATGTCAGCCCTCATCCTTTTTCTGGAATTCTGAATATTCTTTTATTCCAATGGTCCACATGTCATTCTCTTCACCATTTTCCAAAATTCCCAAAATAAAAGATTTCGGGAGTATACCTCGGCCCCACATGTCATTCTCATCTTTTCTCTCTCCTTTTTCTTTTTAGCATTTTTTACTGATCAAACTTCCGAGAGCTCGTTCTTACTCATACGAACTCCAATTGAAATCATTTAAGTTTCTAAATTCATCTAAAGTCAAGGCCCGCCTTTTAGTACCATTCAATTTCGATTGGGAGTTTAATTGATTTATCTTTTTCAATTTTGCTTGTGTTCGCTTTCACTCTCGTTAGACGTTGGCGCTCTGGAATAGCTGGAAGGAGCTAAAGGTCAAGGAAGTCAAAGATCGTAGATAAAGAACAATATCATTGTTATAGCAAGACAAGTTGTGCTTTGATCATATTGCACCCAGTTTTTCAAAATTACATTGTTTCAAAGTATTGCATGCTAATTCATGTCATATCCTACTTAAACATCAGTAATTTGGAATTAAGAAAAATTGAGTGTAGTAGCTAAAATATAGAATTTTAGAGAATTTTGAGCCGTCAACCCATAGTCACGGGGGAAAAGAGTCGGCCTTAGAGGCACATGGCCCATGGGAGGCCGACAGCCTACTTGATGGCAAGGGAGGGGGATCAAATCACCAAAACCCTAGCCTATTACTATAGCACGGCACGGCATAGTACTGTAGCACCGCCACTGTACCACCTCCCCTCCCTAGTGCTGCTGCTGCCTCCTTGAAAGAAGGTGGAAGAAGAAGAAGGAAAAGGGAAGGAGAAGAGGAAGAAGGAAGAAAGGGAAGAAGGAAAAGGGAAGGGGGAGATCTCACGGGATTTTCAGTGTTTGTCGTCGCGTCTACAAGGGTGACCTTCATATCTCCATTGCTACATTTATTACTTTTTCAATTCGAGAGTTATCGGGTAGCAGATCGGTCTTTCTGTAATTTGTGTTGCACTGTAGTTTTGGGTTTGGTAGTTGTGGAATTTGGGTTGATCACCTCCTAGAGATTTGTGGGTAATTTCAGTAGCTTTCTATAGAGTCCTTGTTCATATTATTTAGTTACATAGATCTCCATATATAAATTTTTATTGCTGCTGTACAGAGGTTCTGTCAGGAATCTGGCAGACTATAGTAATTGATTTATTAAAAATAGTTAATTTCTTAATTAGAGAATTCAACCAACATGACTTTTGTAGCTAGTTTTTAAGCTTTTCAGAAAGCCCAAGGACGTTTTTTCGATAAACTGAATAAAAGTTATCATTGTTTTAATCCTGCTGTCCAAAATGTCATTCAGAATCCGACAGTAGTAGTAATTTGAATATTAAAAATATTTAATGACCAAATTAGGGAATTGAACCAACATGATTGTTGTAGAAAATTCTTTAAGCATTCCATAAAGTCCAAGGGGGCAATTTTTGGATAACTGGAGAGGAAGATATGATTTTTGCAAGGTGATTGTTCTGTTTGGGACAGAATGGTGCCCAGGGGAGAATGGTGTTTGGGTGCGATTAGGGGTGATGCTATATATGTATTTATTTTGTAGAGTTGTTTGCCTTGGATTGTCTCCTTAGAATGTTTATTAAATGCTCGGTGGTGGTGTAAATCCGGGGTAGTGCCTCTTCCGTCGTCAAACTTCACACGGTTGAGGCAAGTACAATTATAGTCATATTGGATGCTTGTTTGTTCACATTGTTTAAATGGGTATGATATGGATAACCTTCTAAGATATGAGTACTTTTCAATATTTACATGCTTCCATTAATGGTTGATATAAATTGCAAAGTATGCAAGTATTCCTTCATTTCCATTACATTCATTTCTACCATTCATGTTTAACCCATGGGAGTGGGTATTGAGATCCCCATATTTTCAATATGGGCAACTAGATCCCGGTATGAAAGATTCTTCATACAGGCAATGGATCCCCACATTTTTAGAAAGCGGGCATGAGTGAATCTTGACGGTGTTACACTCGGGTATCTGTATATCTGTAAGAGAAGTGAAGTTACATGCATTTTGCATCGCACTCATAGTATGTTCATATGTTCGTGGTAATTTGAGAATGATATGTCTCCGATTAAATGTTTCCTATGTCGTTCAATTGTACTTGCTAAGTCATTCAACTCACTCTTGCCAATTTTCTTTTAGGTGATCGTTGAGGACGATATGCAACGAGGAGGTGTAGTTCGCATGAAAAAAATCCACTTTATCACACATATCATCACTTAAATAATAATTATGTTGCTATCCTTCAATCGAAAACTTTTAATGTAATAATTAGATTTATGGTACTTCTATTATTCATTTTTAAAGTTTATTCATGCTAATTGATGATTTAAATTACCCAAACCTATTCATGATAATGTTCTACATGAATGAAGTGTTATGATTGCAATTTTAGTGTTTAGATCGTTGCTGAAATTTATGTTGGCTATGTCATTAGAAATGTTTTGAGGTGACGTTTAACTTTCACTTGTTGTTGAATTGATGAGAAAAATTCATAGTGTTGATTGGTGATAGTAGTTTAGGTTGCATCTTAGCTTCCGCATAGCCATGGTGTTACAATTCAATTATTAAATGTTTTACTATATTGGGATTAGCTATGCAACCTATTTGATTATACCTACCTTGTGAATTGTATTACCATGATCATTTTTCACCATAGCTTGGTTAATTACTAGTTGGTATTATCATAGCACCAATGTGGGTTGGTTAGATACTATTAGTATGCTTAGCCAAAGGCGTATGCGAGACGTTGTCCCATGTTGATGGCATGTGTTACACCTAATCAACAAGGAGCGAAAAATATTTAGACTGAGGTGAGTGAATAGGATTGTGGCATGGTGGACTCTTTGATTGGGAAATGTGAATTGTGGTGATTTAGTTAGAAATTGGCAGTCTCGCCTTGGTCAATTAAGAATTTAATTTTGTGCGGTATTGAACCGAGCTTTACTTACAACCACATGCCTGGTATGGGACATGCCTAACTTAGTAAGTTATGGAGTCTCGACATTGACTACTTAGGAAGTAGGTTAAGCTCTGTGCCAGGGTGTAGGTGTGACTTTTTCTCCGTCATGGGTCACATTTATAGGCAGTTTGCCATCTCTAGATCCAATGGTGTGTGTTGGGCCAATGATCTCCGTGAGGTTTGCTGCCGGCTATATGCACATCGGGAGGGTCAATTGTCGAGATAAAGTTTCGAAAAGGTTTTGTTATGATTTTGTCTCATTAAGTGATCGTATCTTGTGGGTAAAGTGTACAACCTTTGCGGATTGTTCATAATTTATTCGAATAGCCGCGTCCACGGTCATGGATATACTCGGGGATTTCGCACGAGGGGTGGATTTTACAAAACAAATTGAGAGGGACAACTGTGTGAATAAAATTATGCAGCTCTCTGAAAGAATTTATTTAGACTAAATGAGCCTTGTGGAAATACTTGTTAAATTATTATTGCTATTTGTGTTTCAATTATGTTTTCAATCAATTATTCATATTCAACTACAATTGTTATTTTTATGCAAAAAAAACCATAGATATCATATCCTTTGGAATAAGCCGTCATCTCTAATTGCATTCTATGGTACAACTTGCTGAGTACTCCATGTACTTGCCCTTACTATAAACAATGTTGTTCAGTGGACTAAGACTAAATCAGTTCAGCATTGGTCAACAAGGTCTACTTCAAAGATCGTGGGGAACTAGATCACGTTACCCCAGTCGATTGCCTATAAGCATATCGATGGGCTACACTAAAGCTATTATGTTTCCTTCGGCTGCAGCTTAATTGAGATATTCATCTTCTAACGAATTAATTGTAAGTTTTGACCTTAAGGTCGCTACTATGATAATTCTTATTAATTGTATATTTCTTCTGAGTGAGTTTGATTTGGATTTAGAAGAATTTGGAGGGAGGATTGCAAACTTTGTTGGCGGCAGAGAGAACGAGAACTCGACAGAAGTTGAAGCAAATGGGGAAAATAAAAATCCTAAGTCACGGACTAGGTAGATTTTTATAGCCGCAGGCCTGAGCTAAAGATCGTGGAAACTCAACAGTTACCACCCCTTCAAAAACTACTCCCGATGGATAGATCTGTGAGAGTCAGTGTAACACCCTGGCTGTTCGGAAGCCAAAATATTACCTAAAGGATCTAACATATAACCATCAAGCGGAAGAATTTAAGACATAACTCATATAAGAACATAATGAAGTCAAACTTATGTAGTACCATGGCAGGAATAAAGATCGAATCCAAATGACTATATCAAAGGGGTGATCAAGGACCACAGATAGAATTTAAGCAATCGAAACATGGAGTGTGATGTCAACCACTTCTAGCTTAATTTATTACAGTTCCTCAATAAAAGAATGAAAGACATAACCGAACTTTATTATTGTAACTGGAGTATGGTGATGTGAATGAATAGTGTGTGTCTACTCCCTTCCAACAGTGTCATCCTCAACGATCACCTAAAATAAACAAACAAAGCAAGAATGAGTCCGAGACTCAGCAAGTATAGTGAATAATTGAACATACAACAGTTATGAACAAGACAATAACATTACAGAATATGAACATAACACCGAATGTATATATAGATGAATAGAATGAAGGGATGTAATGGAAAGAATGGACTGCACACATGCTTATACCAGTATAGCTAGTGACACACCCGTCGGTGTTCACTTAAGCCTGAATTTAACAAAACACGGGGATCCAAATCCCATATGAAGAACATTTCATCCGGGTGTCCAACTCTGCCCACATTAGAATGGTGGGTCTTACGTGCCCATACTGGAATTGATGGGTCTTTATAATCCACTCCCGTGGATGGAACATGACAAGAGGTGTATGTTATGAAATATAAATAATGAATGAGAATATCTCTAATCATGGAAACAACATATATGAAAGGAACATAAACATTGAACCTTCTCATGTATCATAAAAGATCTGTCTGAACATTAGACATTTAGCATTCACAAATCTTTAGAATATCGAAGTACTTACCTTCTGCGTTGTGATGCGTTAGGAGGCAACGAAGGTGCTCTTAAATTCGATGCCTCATCGCCTACACAAGTAAGTACTCGAAATAAGAACAACATGGTACAGAATACCAGTAACGTTCTACAACCCCTTCCCGATAACCCAAGAGTTAGCTAATAGACCCATTCTGAAAACTGACAACTCAATCACAGAAATGAATCTGGACAGCAGCACGGAAAAATTCATATCTATTGATTTGGAACTCAAAACGAGGTGAGCCTAGATCCTATGGAAACTTAACGAAAATATCTAAAAATTCTAGTTGACAAGATCACCTAATTCGGCTTAAATAAAATGCTAAACAGTAGATGAAAGTACAAGTCAGACTCTGTCTAGACGAAAGGAATAGCAGTAAATAATAGTTCACAACTTTTAATCTACAACTCCGATTGGGGTGTTCTTTATCAATCTGGAAAGGTTATAGAAATTTATACAATAACCTATTTGGGTGAAAACCCTGAATCTGCTATTAACTTATTCATATTTTAAAAGACAACTTGATAGTTCATTCTCGTCAGGCAATCAGGACAGCGTGGAAAGATTATAACATAACTTTGGAACCATAAGTCGGAATCTTGTGTTCTTGGTGGCTATGGAAAGCTAAGAACAGTGGATACAAAACTCTAGGAGATAAAAATCTCAAATTCGGTCTCTAAGCACCCGAAAATGACCATGCAACCCACTTGACAGAACTGATCTACTACAGACAGAATTTGATCCAAAAAATTATGATCGAATTTGCATGTACCACTTAATCAAACAGCAAAGAACGACATTTGTTACTCTTAGAGAACCCAGGAAGACGATGAACGATCCTTGAAGATGGTGATCTCCCTTCTCCTCACCCTCTCCTTCCCTCCTTTGGCCGACGCCACTGCTGTCCTCCTCCTCTTTTTCCTCACGAAGGCCGGTAGCGGGGGCTCCGTTGGCGAGATGGGGAGACACCACAACAAGGAGGGACGGCAGGAGGAGGCAGGGCGGCGCCCAGGTGGGGAGAGATGGAGGCGGCCGGTTGGAAGGGGGGAGGGGAAGTGGCGGCTTGGGGAGGGGAGTGGGGAGAGAGGGGTGAGGCTAGGGTTAGGGGAGGGAAACCCCCCCCCCCCTCATGGCCGCCCCCCCTCATGGGCCATCCTGGGCTGCGGCCTAGGCCCAGGTTACTAGAAATACTGTTGGACCGTAAAGGCGACTAGAGGGGGGGGTGAATAGGAGCACACTCACTTTTTCACAAATTATGAACTCAATACAATTTCACTCCAGTAGCTATTAGAAAGCTATGAAGATCAATATACAATCAATGGAAGACTAGTATTGAATCCAATTAAACCCTAAGCAATGCTACAAAATCAACTAAGATTGCAAAGACTCACAAAGAGGCGGTCGATGGCTGGACCCAATCGGTCGGACCGATTGCGGCGGTCGACCGGCGTTGTCTTTGGCGGTCGGACCGCTCAAAATCGATCGACCGGTGATGACGGGCGGTCTAACCGGCCGACTCCAGAACCGATCTGCTAGTGATAAAATCGGCCGATGACGAAGTTGCAATTAGGTGAAACTTTTGATTCTCAACTCTAATCTTTATGAAACTTTGCACACACTTTTTATATGTTATTGAGGACCTATTCCAATCGAATATTATGATAATTCTTGGAACGATCTTGAGCAATTACCAATTGATTAATGAAGGTCTAAAACAGGGCAAGAACGAAAACTTGATCCTAAAGCTTGTTTGTGAGGATTGATGATCAAGATGATGCTAGATAGATTCACACATATCACAGCAAGCTAATTCACATGAAAGAATCAATCACAAACTCGCGGATCAAAGAAAGCCCTAAAAACACGAAATTGAAAGCAAGAGCGAAAAGAGACTTATCTCAAGCAAACCTTGCATAGATTGATTTCGTGATTGTTCTTTGGATTACATCCACACCATCATGGATCAGTGGACAATCAAAGATCACGAAATTCACCACAAACCATCAAGAGCCCTTGCCTCCACCTCAACTCCCTAAAGACAATTAGGGTTTTGAAACATAAAAGGCGAGAGAGGGAGAGGTGCACCACCATCTCCTCCTATTTATAGTGGAGGCCTAAAACTCTTAGGGTTTGACTTAATTGGGCTCCGTTAAGGCCCACTAACAAGCGGGTCACACACGCACGCGCCATAAGCGCCGTCTTTAACCTTTTGACCTAAACCGCTTCACCATGCGTTATGGATTTGCCAATAGGTCACCATTGTCTATCTTGTGTCACACTTGAGTCGTTGACCTCACCCGACATCGTCAATCGTTCTGGACCTCAACTCTCCGAGTCTAGTCCCGATCCTCCTTGCCGTTGACCGTCGTTGACCACCAAGCAACTGCACAACCACGGACAAGCAAACACGAATTCGGGAACAAGTTCTTCACAACTTGACCCATGTTAGTCAAAACATGCATCATGCAAAACATATGACATGAAACCACCGACTTTGACCTAACAAATCAACATCGCCACGAAGTTGGTGGCGTTCAAGTTATTATGGTCGACCGCTCGGGTGAGCCGGTCGGACCGCCCCTTTGGACTTAGCCGAAATTCAAGCTTCCAAATTCCGAAACCTTCTGGAAATTAAAAACCAATAGAACTTTTTACTGGAGACTCCAAAAATCATGAGACCAAGTGCATTGGAATCCCCTCACTTGCCTACAACACCTATTTTTGGCCCAGCCCATTCTGAGAACTTTTAGGTCATTGCCGGTCCGCCAGCCCATATGGCGGTCCGACCAATTTGGGACCGGTCGGACCCGCGATGCAAGGACCGGTCGGACCGCCCCTGTCCAGTAAGCTTGTAACTTTGTCGAAAACACGTGAAACAACAAACCGTAAACGCCATTGCCAATTGTCACATCATCCTAAGATCTGGAACATATCCCCATGAAATCCACAATCTCCCCCTTGATGAACACATTGGCAATTATCCAAAAAATGTAAGTAAGAGGTTTGAAAACGAGTTTACTCGCAGTTTTCGCACAAAGGCACAACTTGGTCCATAAGCAAGAAAAAGCAATGAAAATGACCAAGCTGGCATCAGAATAGTTGTGGATATCGTGAGGATATGTGCACGATCTCAGGATGATGAGTCAATTGGCAATGGCGTCATTGGTTTGCAAATTCTCGCGTTTTCGGGTTTGCTCCAAGGCTGTCAGGCCACTGGCGGTCTGACCGGTTATGCAGGGCGGTCGGACCGCCCGTGAAGCAGTCTGACCGGCCATGGTGGCCGGTCCGACCGCTTCTTTGAAAGTTGTGTTTTTGGAGCTGAGCCAAAAATAGGTTGTGTAGGGAAGTGAGGGGAGTCTCCTGGATGTGGTCCCATCATTTTTGGAGCTCCCAGTCAAAAGTTCTATTCGATTGAAATTTCCAGAAGGTTTCGGAATTTCTCGCTTGAATTTTGGCTAAGTCCTTTGGACCGGTCCGACCGCCGTGATGGGAGCGGTCCGACCGGCATGAAATCGGTCAGACCGGCCCTATGGGGCGGTCAGACCGGCAGTCACTTGAATGAAAGCCAAGTGTTGCATTGAGTTGATTTTGAGTGTGTGATTCTATGAACTTCAATGCTTTATTGATGTATATCGCATTGCGGAACTGACGTGGGTCAAGTTGAGAAGAACTTGTTCCCGGAAACGGTTTGCTTGTCTATTGCTGTGCAGGTGGCTTGCAGGTCAACGACGTCAACGGCGAGTGGATCGGGACTACGCTTGGAGAGCTGAGGTCCAGAACGATCAGGGATACCGGGTGAGGTTGTGTGACTCAAGCATGGTGCAGAATGGACAAGATGGATCGAACGGGTGGTTCGAAACAGCTGGTTGGATCAGGTGGTGCGGATATCGATGCGAGTCTCTGGGAGGTTCCGATGGGATTCGGACAAGAGAGGCTTGGCGTCGATGAGAACCGCTGATCAACCTACACGTGGTGAAGCAGGCGATTGCTTCAAGAGTTATTTGTGTGTGGGTCCCATGTGTAAGTGACCCAAAAAGGGAAACCCTAGCTCTCTAGTATAAATAGGAAGGGGTGAGGTGGAAAAAAAAAGGTAAGCATTCATTTTAGCCCCCTTCTTCTTTTTCTAGGGTTTGGAGGAGAGGAGAGGAGAGGAGAGGAGAACTAGGGTTTGGAGTGTGCTCCTTGTTGAGCTCTTGCCCTCCTTGGTGGAGAGGCTTTGTAAGCATCTATTGTGAATGAACAATCTTGTGATGCTCAATTGAAAGATCAATTGCTCCCTTTGTGTTCTTCTCTCTTTTGGATGTTTTTGGTGCTTCCTTGATTCAAAGGTTCATGCGTGGTCTCTTGGCCTTCTTTATCTTGCTTTGGTGTATGGGATTACTCCTAGAGTCATCTAGATCATCAATTCCCCACAAGCAAGTCGTGAATCAAGTCTTTCTCTTTTCTAGGGTTTGAGCACTTCTTTGATAAAATCTCGAGAGATCGATTCTGCGAAGTGGATCTGACGGATCGTCGCTAGAAATAGGTCTCTAATATCATTAGGGAGGTGTGCTAGAAATTTGGTCAAGTTTCATTGGTTGAATCAAAAGTTGGATCAAATTTCGTTTTGGTTTTGGGTGGAGTTTTGATCTTGGACTCTACCGGTCCGACCAAACCTTTCAACGGCGGTTCGACCGCCGTGTTTTCGAACCATTGGTTTGGCGGGTCGAACCGTATCCACCGGTCCGGCCATTTGGTTAGTTCTGCCGGTCGACCATTTGGATGACCGTCGGTCCGACCGCCCGTGGTAGCCGGTCAGACCGCCCGAGCCAGTGAAGAACCTTGAGTTCTTTTCTCCTTTTGTGTCGTGTGCTTGAGGGGTTTATCAAATCTAACAAGGCTTCCGTTGCGTGCTCACTGTACTTCTTAGCTTTCTTAGCTAAAGGAGTAAAGTACGTGTTGGTTCTGGTTTAGGCGAGAAAGTTTTGAAAGCGCCTATTCACCCCCCCTTTAGTCGCCTTTCCGGTCCTACAATAGTATAGGCATGTGAGACAAGGCAAAAGTAAGCATAAAAACTTTGATTTCCAGAAAAGGGTCAAAATTCTCACATGAGGTCCATATGAAAGAACAATTGTTCAATTGACCTATGATCATTGTGAGTATAAAAGAATGCAATTCAAGTTCAGAATATTCAATAAGACAATAAGAATGCAACTCAAGAACTCCCCCTCACTATGATCCTCAATTTTCAAATTTTCAGTTTCTCCCCTTTGTATAAACTTCTCCCCCAATAAAGAAATATCTTCTTATTAACACATCTTCTCTTCTCATTTAACATCTTCTCCCCTTTGACAATGGATTCATCAAGGAATCACGCCTTCCTCTCATCGGAGATAATAAATATAGAATAAAGGAAGAAGCGAAACAAAAGAAGCATAAAGAGGAGTATGCATGAAGTGCAATGGGTGGCTTCATTTTTTGTATTTTTCAATTTTTGATTACAAGAAGCTTTGGAGATTACCCAAAAGAACAATCTAGTATCTCTAATATTGCACAAACAAAGACATATCAAGCCCGACAGTGCTAGCAAGATCATGGTAAGACATATATATCAAAGCTAAGCACAAAGGCTCAAAAGTAAAGCGATAGATTTGATCAAGTTAAGCAACGCTTCAAATTGACAAGTTCATCAACGAGGATCCTAAAGTGAAATTGGCCATGTCAAAATGTCAAAGTGAGATCAAAAATCTAACAAAGACCACATTAAGAGTCAATCAAGTCCGTATTGAATCATTTTGCTCAATATTTTGTAAACGCCCATTTGTCAACATTTTTCTCATTTGCATTGAATATTGAAGTTGACTAATGATCTAACTTAGTGACAAGATCACGGACTAGGAGCCATCCACAAACTCATCCTAAGCTTCGACCAAAAGTTGATTAAAGGTATATCTTAGTAAAGAAGATCCCGGACTAGGAGCCATCCACAAACTCTTTCTAAGCTTCTACAAGGCGACAAATCTTGAGGTTCATGTCATTTCGACAAGCGGTCCCCATGAGATCGTCTGGTTCATCAAACTATCTCCAAGTTCATGTCATTTGACAAGCAGTCTCGTAAGAATAGTTTGGTACAATTTAAGCATAAGACAATCTTGATTTTCATTTTTCACATGAGCAGCTTTAGAATCTCAAGAACACAAAAGCTCAAGTAATGGTCAATTTTAGATCAAAGAGCTAACAAAGCAATTCAGCAGGCCAATGTCACAAGAGGAGCACTAATTGCGCAACTCGCTAAAACATCCACAAATTGTAATTTCTTAGTTTGAGTTGTTTAAAGGTTCTAGCTCATATAGCAAAGACTTAGCTACACATATAAAAGCATGATAATTCTAGCAAGTCAAAGAACTAGACATGACATTGAGCAAGAATTGAAATACAAAAGCTCTAAAGGGTAATAGGCAAAGCTTCTTCAATTTTAAAAATAAGCAGAAAATCTTATATTACAATGCATCTTTTTGGATTTTTCATACCATTTGTTGTAACCACTTGTTGGAGTTTTCATATAAATGCAATATGACACAATGAGATGCAATTAAAAAGCCTAAAAACCTAAAAAGTTGAAAAGATCACTAAGTTAGGAAAAAGAACAATAAAAGATCAAAAGAACAAGGAAAGATAAGAAAAAATCAAACTACCCTCAAACCAACCCATAAGGATAAATTACCCTAACTCGCTTCTTAAGGAGGAAAATCGGTTTGATCTAAAGGCTTGGTAAGAATATCCGCCAATTGAGCTTGGACTCTCGAAGTGCATCACAATATCACCTTTTTCAACATGATCTTTAAGGAAGTGAAAGCGAATATCTATGTGTTTAGTCCTAGAATGTTGCCTTTGGGTTTTAGCAATATTAATAGCGAAGTGTTATCACGTAAAAGAGGAACACTAGCAAAGTTTAACCCATAATCTTTCAAAGTGGGCGCCATCCACAAAATCAGCTCTGACAACTAGCGTGACTACATACTCGCGCCAAGGATGGATTGTGCAATGTAAGACCGCTAGAAGACCAAGATACAAGAGAAGTGCCTAGGAAGTGACAGTGCGAGGTACTCCTCCTATCTAACAAACGACCCATAAAATCGAATCTGAAAAACCTCTAATGGACAAAGTCAAGAGCGGGAATACCAAATGCCATATAAGAGGGTAGAGTGTAAATACGAATATGCGCTTAACGGCTTGGCGATGGAAAGTTCTCGAGGCGCTGAAATTTTGCACAAAGGCATACCGTGAAGTGAATGTCCGGTCTCGAGGTCAAATCTGAAGGAGCCGATCATCTTTGCGGTACTCGCGTTGATCCACGACTTCTCCTTTCTCATCCGGATCCAAAGCGATCGAGGTTGCCATGGGAGTGGAAATTGGCTTGCAGTCACCCATGTTGAAGCGTTTGAGTAGATCTTTAGTGTACTTAAATCGATGGATGAAAGTTCCTTCCTTGCATTGCTTGATTTGAAGTCCCAAAAAGTAATTAAGCTCTCCCATCATACTCATCTCGAATTCCACGGACATAGTGTCGGAAAAAGTCGAAACAAGAGCATTAGAGGAACCACCAAAAATAATATCATCCACGTAAATTTGAGCAAGCGAAGTCATTGTCACGTCTAAGAATAAATAGAGTTTTATCCACTTTACCCATCTCAAAATTATTTTTAAGCAAGAAGGTCTTAAGTCTATCATACCGGGCTCTAGGGGCTTGTTTAAGACCATATAATGCTTTAGATAGCTTGAAAACACGATTTGGATATTTAGGATCCTCAAAACCGGGGTTGCTTAACATACACTTCCTCATCTATGAAACCATTTAAAAGGCACTTTTAACATCCATCGATATAATTTAAAACCTTTTGATGCAGCAAATGCAAGCGAGAATGCGAATGGCTTCTAGTCTAGCAACAGAGCAAATGTCTCATCAAAATCTAACCCCTCAACTTGGTGAAACCACGAGCTACCAATCGGCTTTATTTCTAACCACGTAACCATCCTCACCTTGTTTATTCTTAAACACCCAGCGGGTTCCTATAACATTATGACCACTAGGAGGTTCTACTAGGTTCCAAACTTTGTTTCTTTCAAAATTCTCTAACTCCTCATGCATGGCATTTACCCAGCTAGAATCGGATAAAGCATGTGATATATCGCGGGGTTCAAAAGAAGCAACAAAAGCCGAATGAGAGTAGAGATTTGGATCATTATACAGAGCGAGTGACTCGCTCATGTAGATTACCTATTATACATTCGGAGGATCTTTGTCTCTGAATGCGAAGTGGGCGCCGGGTGAGATGTCGTTTCTTCGACCTCCGAGTGCTAGCGATGATGATGATGCAGCGGGAGCCTCAATGAAGGTGAAGTAGGCGTAGAGGTTCTTGTATCAATATGGGCGCCTCGGCAGAAGCAGATGAGGAATGACATTAACCGTCCTCATCTTCCTCCACAAAATGCTCTCTGTCACTGTAAATCATCTGTAGCAATTGATCTAGCTCGGGGCTAGTCTCATCAAAAGTGACATTACAAGTCTCTGAATAATGTTAGTCTCGATATTAAAAACTCGAAAACCCTCGAATGAGCGGGATAACCCGAAATACCCCATCAAAAGTTCTTGATTCAAATTTATCTAAGTTGCTGTCTTAAGGATAAAACATTTTGATCCAAAAACTCGAAAATGCGAAAGCAGAGGGTTTTCTACCAAAGCGAAGCTCATAAGGAGTCTTGCCTAAAGAAGGTCTCAAAAGACACGATTGGCAATATGGCAAGCGATAGCAATAGCTTCGCCCAAAATCTCCTCGGTGTGTTATACTCGTCTAGCATCGTCCTAGCCATTTCGACCAAGGTCCTATTCTTCCTTTCCACCACGTCATTTTGTTGAGGGCGTGTGGAGAGGAGAAGCGATGCTCAATACCACGCCAAAGACAAAAAGAAGCAAAGAAGCATTTTGAACTCCGTGCCATTATCACTGCGAATCGCTCTCAAAGCACCGTGAAGCTCGAAGCCAAGCGAAGAACAAGGTCATGAAAATAACCAAAAGCTTCATCTTTTGAAGTAAGAAAGAACACCCAAGTATATCTTGAAAGATCATCGACTATGACTAGAATATACCATTTTCCACCAAGTGGCCACGGACTCTAGCGGGACCAGCGGTATCCATATGAAGCAAGCGTCACAGTCCGTCGGTCATAACCATAATCCGAGAAGGGTGTGAGGCGACAACTTGTTTGCCATGCCTACTGGCGCATATCTTGCATCTTTGGCGACTTTGAGTTTGGGCAAACCTCTCATAAGATCAAGGTTGCTAACTCGCGTCGATGATCAAAACCAATGTGCCCAAACGTCGATGCCAAAGCGTAAATCGAGAAGAAGATGTAAGTAAACATTTAAGAGATCCGGCAAGAGATTACGAAAAATCGGCTCCAAAATTCTACCAACTCTAGATATTCCAAACACAAGCTCACGGTAGAATCAAGCACACGACAAGCATTTTCTTAAAACCGTCTCATAGCCATCATCAAGAAGTCGAGAAGCGAGAAAGGAGATTATACCTAAGCTTGTCCACAAGAGCGACATCCTTTAGAATGAATTTGTTGTTCACCCTAATTGATCCTGTTCCTTCAATTCGCCCTTGTGTATCATCTCCAAAGGTGATGAAGTCATCACTGTTGCTCGCGTGAAAGAGGTGAACCATTTTGAGTTCGGTCATGTGGCGTGAACATCCGAGTCAACGAACCACGTGTTCTTCCCTTTCCGTGATAATCACGAAAATCAAGGAACAAAAAAGCGATGAGTCTCAATCATGGGGTTAGATAAACATGATTTAGGAATCGATCTTGAGACACACGTCTGCAAGGAGTATACAAACCGGAAGTACTATCCTTGATTTCATCTAACATTCGGTTATGAGCAATGTTTAAATTAAAATGAGACTTGAAGCTGTCCATGGCGGTCGGCGGCGT
This sequence comes from Hsuehochloa calcarea, assembly GCA_036346395.1. NCBI lineage: Eukaryota > Viridiplantae > Streptophyta > Magnoliopsida > Poales > Poaceae > Hsuehochloa > Hsuehochloa calcarea. The sequence continues at coordinate 37,635,161 of CM070604.1, read as the reverse complement.
TTGGTGGCGGTCGAGCCGCGACCAAAGCGGTCGGGCCGGTGACCCAATGATCGAATGACCGGTCGATAAACATTAAAATTAGGATATTTAGGAACATAATGATTTGCATGAGAGAAAATCCTAATCCGGGTTTATTCTTTTCAATGTTACCATGTCTCATAGAAGCTCTAGGTTGCATGAATGAAATTCTATCAAAATGTTTCCTATCATTTTCAACCTACGCCATGTGAGAATTCAATCAAATGTCCACCTTTTTGCAATAAGTGCAATGGTACTTGGTACCACTAGAAGAAGTACCATTTGAATTAATACAAGGTTGGGCAAAGCTGCAGATTAAAAGATGTTTTTGCAGGTTGGGTTTTGAATTCAATTAAACCTTTTCCAAGACTTGAATGACTTTTGGGTTTGAATTGTCTTGAAAAGAATTGAATCCTAAACCTTGCTTCTTATAAGGAGTTTTAGACTTGTCAAGAATCATGTTTAATTGTTTCTTACCTTTAGAAAATTTCTCTAATGTATCATGAAGGTAAGCATTTTCTTTTCTCAAGTTAACACAAGCATTACAAGTTTTATTCATAGATTTTCCTTATACAAAGCAATTTCAAGCTTAAGAGTGGAACAAGAAGCACAAGTAGTATTTTCAATATTGTCCTTAAGCTTAGCATATTTGACTCTAGCAGCTTCTAAGATATCTTTGATTTCACGTTCTTTTTCTAAACATGAAGTGCAAGGGCTAGAATCAAATACATCAAAAGCAATCAATTTACTAGATTCTAAACATTTTTCACAAGGAGCACTTTTAATTTCATTTAGTTCGGATCTAGCATTCTCAAGTTGTTGTCTGAAATGTTATGAGCAGATTGTAACTTGGTAATTTCGAATGCATAGCATGACAAGATAAACATTCATCGAGTTCAAGAGTCTTAGCAGTTTAAGCTCTACATTCGGTTTGCTAATCTTTGACTCTAATTTCTTATTTTTGTCATAACAAATTCTAGCGCTTCATCTTGACTAAGCAATTGTTCAACTATAGAATCATATTTAGCAGAAAGCTCATCATAAGAAAAAGATACCTCATTATCATCAATGTCGTCCGTGTCAGCCATGAAGCACATGCCAGTGAAGTCTTTGGCCTTCCCTTTCTTTTTGCCTTGAGGATCTCCTCCTCCTTGTCCTCCTCACTCCCGGTATCCACATCGCTCAAGGATTGATCCTCAAAGCGGCAAGGACCCGGTGGCGACCTTCACAAGCTTATTAGCCTCATACCTTGATTTGTTGAAAGGAGGCTTCTTCCAAGTAGCTTTCCTTCCTTATGATTGCTCTTACCTTTCGACTTGGGGCAATTTGCGGATATGATTGAGCTCACCACATTCATAGCATGTCACGGACCACCTCTCTTTTGTTTCTCACATTATTGTAGGCCGTGTGAATTTTTTAGCTAGAAGAGCTAACTCTGTTTGAGAATACTTTCAAGCTCCTCTTCATGAATAGCAGATAAACAAGCAAATGAAAATCCGAAGAAGATTCAAAAGAGTCATCAAAAGCCTTTTTGAGAGGATCGCTACCAAAGCTAAATTATCTTTCTTGGGATGATCAACTCTTTTAATTTCATGAGTCTTGAGTTTACTATAAAGCAATTCTAAAGTAAGACTTGAAAGATCAACATTTTCCTCTATAGCGATAGCCTTCATCTCCCACTCCTTGGTGTTGATTGCGGCCAAGAGATGGGTGGCATTTTCAGATTGAGAATATTCAATATCAACGACTTTCATTTGATTAATTACTTTATTAAAGCGATGAAAATGTCATCGATGCTCTCTCGGGGCGCATCTCGAATTTATTGTATTCACGCTTGTAAACTGTTTGGCGCACTTTTTGATTTGGGACGAACCCTCATGATATGTTTCGAGAGTGTTCCAAATTTCATCTTGTGATTGAAAGATTGCAAATTCTATCATATTCTTGTCTACCAAGTGCACCATATAAAGATTCTTAGCCTTATTTTTGTTAGCCAAAAGAATTGCGAAGCGAGTGTAGCAATTTCAGGAATAACCAGCGGGGCTCTAACAACATCCCAAATAGCTTGTCCTCGCTCTCAAGAAAGACGCGTATACGATTCTTCCAATAGGCATAGTCGTGCCCATCGAAGATATGCGGTTTAGTAGAAAACTTATCCATCGCCAAAGTTCAGTGACCGGTAAAGATCAAGATTGAACTAAACTGGCTCTGATACCACTTGTTGGACCGTAAAGGCAACTAGAGGGGGGGTGAATAGGAGCACACTCACTTTTTCACAAATTATGAACTCAATACAATTTCACTCCGGTAGCTATTAGAAAGCTATGAAGATCAATATACCGATCAAATGGAAGACTAGTATTGAATCAATTAAACCCCTAAGCAATGCTACAAAATCAACTAAGATTGCAAAGACTCACAAGACGGGCGGTCGACCATTGGACCCAATCGGTCGGACCGATTGCGGCGGCGACCGACCGGCGTTGTCTTTGGCGGTCGGACCGCTCAAAATCGATCGACCGGTGATGACGAAGCGATCGACCGCCGACTCGAACCGATCCGCTGTGATAAAATCATTTCGATGGCGAAGTTACAATTAGGTGAAACTTTTGATTCTCAACTCTAATCTTTATGAAACTTTGCACACACCTTCTATATGCTATTGAGGACCTATTCAATCGAATCTTATGATAATTCTTGGAGCGATCTTGAGCAATTGCCAATTGATTAACGAAGGTCTAAAGCAGGGCAAGAACGAAAACTTGATCCTAAAGCTTGTTTGTGAGGATTGATGATCAAGATGATGCTAGATAGATTCACACATATCACAGCAAGCTAATTCACGTGAAAGAATCAATCACAAACTCGCGGATCAAAGAAAGCCCTAAAAACACGAAATTGAAAGCAAGAGCGAAAAGAGACTTATCTCAAGCAAACCTTGCATAGATTGATTTCGTGATTGTTCTTGGATTACATCCACACCATCATGGATCGATGGACAATCAAAGATCATGAAATTCACCACAAACCATCAAGAGCCCTTGCCTCCACCTCAACTCCCTAAAGACAATTAGGGTTTTGAAACATAAAAAGGCGAGAGGGAGAGGTGCACCACCATCTCCTCCTATTTATAGTGGAGGCCTAAAACTCTTAGGGTTTGACTTAATTGGGCTCCGTTAAGGCCCACTAACAAGCGGGTCACACACGCACGCTTGCCATAAGCGCCGTCTTTAACCTTTTGACCTAAACCGCTTCACCATGCGTTATGGATTTGCCAATAGGTCACCATTGTCCATCTTGTGTCACGCTTGAGTCGTTGACCTCACCGGCATCGTCAATCGTTACGGACCTCAACTCTCGAGTCTAGTCGATCCTCCTTGCCGTTGACCGTCGTTGACCACCAAGCAACCTGCACAACCACAGACAAGCAAACACGAATTCGGGAACAAGTTCTTCACAACTTGACCCATGTTAGTCAAAACATGCATCATGCAAAACATATGACATGAAACCAATGACTTTGACCTAACAAATCAACATCGCCACGAAGTTGGCGGACGTTCAAGTTATTACCGTCGTAGCCCAGGTGGCCGGTCGGACCGCCCATGGCGGTCGGACCGCTCCTCGTGAGCGGTCGGACCGCCCCTGGACTTAGCGAAATTCAAGCTTCCAAATTCGAAACCTTACGAAATTAAAACCAATAGAACTTTTCTTGGAGACTCCAAAATCATGAGACCAAGTGCATTGGAATCCCTCACTTGCCTACAACACCTATTTTTGGCCCACCCATTTAAGAACTTTTAGGTCATTGCCGGTCCGACCGCCCCATATGGCCGGTCCAACCGATTTGGGACCGGTCGGACCGCCCCTGTCCAGTAAGCCTGTAACTTTGTCGAAAACACGTGAAACAACAAACCGTAAACGCCATTGCCAATTGTCACATCATCCTAAGATCTGGAACATATCCCCATGAAATCCACAAATACGCTGAAAATTCCCCGATGAAAAGGATAATTCTGAATTTTGTTTCACTCCTCTCCCGAGACTTCTTCCGAAAAGCTAAAACACTTTCGGGATATTACAGTCGGTTTGCATTTTTTTATCTGTCATACAGTCAAGTAAAATTACCTTCTTAACCAAGCCAATTTCTGGTCACAGTCAAATACCAGTCGGAAAGACTCTGCTTCCGACCACTATTATACGACCTCCTTTCAAAGTAAGTTATTTTTCACATGAAGTTAGGGGCTAGATGACGAGGATCTAATAATTATCAATTAATTAAATTATTTGTCTGTAATTTTTATTATAGACAACAACATTTTCTTGTTATTCTTAAGGATATCCCATATCATTAATAAGTAAGAAGCTTAGCTGAGTAGTCGTAAACCATTTTACAACCACCCTATATGGTCGTAAGTGCTTCTATGGCCACCTAGTGGTTATAAGATTTTTACGACCACCTCATGATCATAAGCCTTACTACGATCACTTCATGGTTGTAAGCTTTACTACGACTGGGCCAACTACAACCATCCTATAGTCAACAAAGCCTACAAACATGTGGGCCCAATCGACTAGGGATATTTATGCGTTGTGTTTAATACACAATATAGTTAATATGTGTTGTTATTCACCAGGACAACTGCACTTATTAAGCATCTATCTCTAACATAACTGCAATGTGACGTGAGAGGGTTAGTCTCTAACAATAACCGTCGCAAAACGTGTGCATTTCATCAAACGGTAAGACGCCCCATGATACGGGGAAATTGTCAACCATTCACACACTATATATTGAGTAAAGCTGGTGGACAGAGGTGCAAATCAAGCAAAGGAACAACAACAAGAAGAGGGACACGATTAACAAACAGAAATCATTAAGCCATAGTTCTAGTGATTTCTTCCCAGTTGTAAAGTATAGTCAATACAACAATACAGAAGTCTGGTTATTATTATCTCAAGAGAAGGCCTAAACCTGTACAAAATCCATGTATCTTTTTCTATGTGGTCTAACTCAAGGAAAGTCCACAGTCTTCGTTCGTAAGATCGATACTAAACCATCGACAAGCGGGAAAAGCACATTAGACTGCTTGGCCCCACTCATGCGCACTCTCCCCGGGGGCGGAGTAGTCATCGCGCATGGTCCCACCTCATGTTGTTCGCAGTTGGTTTTTACATACATTGGGTGTGATGAGCGTCCCGCTTGCAGGTAAACTTCATCCTTTATTAGTATTGTGGTACAACTTGCTGAGTACTCTATGTACTCTCCCTTGCTATAAAACAATGTTGTTCAGTGGATGAAGACTACATTAGCTCAGCGTTGGTCAACAAGGTCTACTTCAAGGATCGTGGAGAACTATTTCGTGTCCTTTCGCTGTAACTTAATTGAGATATTCGCCTTCTGAGGTATTAATTGTAAGCTTTGACCTTAATGTTGCCACTCTGATAATTATTGTTAATTATCTATTTCTTAGTTATCTTTGCATATAGAATGGTATTTCATCGATGTTATCATTGTGTGCACTAGCATGATCCTGGACTAGTGTTGTATACATAGAGGGTCTAAATTTGCATATTTGGATCCCGACATTCGGCCCTTAGGAGCACGGTGGAGGCATGTTTGGCTCCTAGGGGCACGGTGGAGGCATGTCCGCCCCCTAGGGCGCAGATAAGCCTACGTGTTGCGTCTGCGTGGCTCCACGTACTATTTTTGCACTTGGCGTGGAGAGGAGGCCACATTTGCTAATTCGTGTGTCAATTGTCTCAAATGCGCCAAAAACTCCTTAATCGTGGGAAAAGTGGGGAACTGGGCAAGCAGTGGGAAAACCACATCAGGCTGATCGGCCCCACTTGTGGGCACTTACCTGGGGACGGAGCAGTCATCGCGCATGGTCCCACCTCGTGCAGTTCGTAGTCGCTTTTTTACATACATTAGGTGGGATGAGCGTCCCGTTGTGCAGGGGTAAACTCCATCTTTTATTAGTAGAGATAGCGGATACTGCTACACAGAGGTAAACTCCATATTTTATTAGTAGATATATAATCCGCTTCCTTCCATCCTCCGAAATGACAAGAAATGTGTATGACGACATTCTCTCATTCCTAGTCATTTATCACAGAACCAAATGCCAAAACATATCTCTACAATGATTTTGTTTTCCTTTTCTTGCGCCGATCTACAGTGTTTTCTACTATAACTGAATCTTCTATAGTGCCCCTATTCGATAGACTGCACCATTTTCCCATCTAACAGTTGAATGTCGCAGTGCCCATTGCCATGTAATGGCCGAGGTTCTTCATATGTTTTATAAGTAAATTTTGTCAGACTCAACATTTAGTCCTTTGGCCCCCAGGATTTAGCTGTGCATCAGCTTGCCTTCCCGAAGCTGCAAATGCGTAGTTTACTATCACTCTTTGTGTTCTAATGACACTAAGGCATCATGGATTTGACTATATAGTAACTTGTACCTTGGAGCAACATTTTGTCGCAAAGCCATCTTGTAGCGATCAGAACTCGTTGCAGAAAAGACGTGTATGATCACATATGTGTTTCCGTTAACTTTTCTTTTTAGAAGAATCGAGTAAACGAATCGAGTTAGAGCGAAATTTAATTTTATTATAAATTAATTTATTTTAATATTTAACGAGTTAATAAGTATATTATAGTAATTTTGAACCGAATCAACCAACTTCGACTAAAGTTTTTTTTCCCACCCCTATATATAACCTTTTGCAATCACAATTAATACTCTATAGCCCATACATCGCAGCGAAGGAAGCACAAGTTAAAACACGAGAAAAAAAAAAAAGGCAAGTGATATCAAATACAAATAGCCGCCCTTTCCGAAGAAGAGAGAGTAGTTCCCGTGGAAATAGAAACAATCAAACATTTCCGTTATTCCTTTTAAAAAAAAAAACACGTGCTTCACATGTCCTCACCCACCAGTCACAAAACAAAAAGAATCAACGTCTCCAACCATACACATGATAAAACAGGTGTAAAGACCTAAACTAATCATGCAGCTAACACATAAGTACGAAAATACAAATAAAAAGAAAAGAAATCCGGAAACCTCTAACCAATTCAGAGTTTCTGACTCATTTAGTAATTTTTTAAGGAAAATAACAAAAATAGCTCTATAAATGAAATGAAAAAAATTGCATACATACCATGCGAAAAACATCGCGATAGGTTTACTGCGTAATAGGACATGTGGCAATATGCCATTCGGCGGCAGGCTACATGCCGCTAACCCAAAACGCGGTAGGTCGTTTGCGTGTAGTACATACTACGGATTAGGTTGGTAGCAGGTCGTCTGTCACGATCAAAATGATGTTTTTACGTAGTATAGGTGTTATTTTATTTTTGACTTGCTATTTCTACTATTTTATTTTATAAATGTGCTAAATGAGTGGGAAAAAAACCTCACCGATTCATAGCCACGCAGTCTCAACCCTTCAGCCATCTCTTAACTCACCAACTCACGGAACCCGTCGTCGTCCCCCCAAACAATCCATAGCAATTGCTTCGCTTGCACCTCCTGACCCGACCTCGTCTCCTGTCCTTGTCTCGCAATACACAAGGAGGAGAGTGGGGACAAGAAATTATCTAACCCTCCTCCTCCTGCTCTGGCTATTTCTTCCGTTAATCCGTTCCACTTCCGTCGCTTCGACGCCACGGAAGGCAATCTCCGCAGCCAATCTGAAGTTTCGCTCGCTGTATCCCCCTATCCTTCTCCAGCGAAATTCTTGGCGATTCCTGTTTCAGCGCGAAGATCTACAAGTTCTGTATTGCGCGGTGCTGTACCTGCAAATTTTGTGAATTTTCCAGTTGTTCTTAGAGCACCCGCTTTCGAAGCATTCCGCTTGAAAACCTCTTCTTTTAGTCTGAGGAATCAATTTTCCGTATAAGGATCCTAGCTCTTTTAGTCCTTTGCTGTAATCTTGCACAAGATTGCGGCTTTTTCTGTAGGATTTTTCCACTAGAGCACAAGAATCCACGACTCTGCTCTGCGAAGATGACGATGGGGGGCGTTAATGAGCGCTTCCCGGAGGGCAGCGAGCCGTTGCTCCCGACGAAGCAGCGGGGGGAGGGGGCGGAGGATGGCGGCGGCGCCGAAGCCGCCTTCCACGAGTTCAACGGCGCCTCCTTCGCCGGTGCGGTGTTCAACCTGTCCACCACCATCGTCGGCGCCGGCATCATGGCCCTGCCGGCCACCATGAAGGTGCTCGGCCTCGTCCCCGGCTTGCTCATGATCGTGCTCGCCGCGCTCCTCACCGACGCCTCCATCGAGCTGCTCGTGCGGTTCAGCCGCGTCGTGGGCGCGCCGTCCTACGGCGCCGTCATGGGGGACGCGTTCGGGTGGTGGGGCAGGAGGCTGCTCCAGGTCTGCGTCGTCGTGAACAACGTTGGCGTCATGATCGTCTACATGATCATTATTGGTAAAACCATTTGAGCACAGCCTGACTCTTGATTCAGCGTTTGTGTTCAGTTGCTTATGTCAACTGTGAATTGTTTCAGGACTGTGCTATCTTAGACTTTAGTATGAGTAGTTCTTAAAAAAACATTTATGTAGTAACTAATATCAGTTTCTGGAAATCTAGTTGGCTTTGGACCTTGGATTTAAGAACAGCTATTGCACCACTATGCTGCATGTAGTATAGATTATAAGCTCTGAAGTAACTGAAATCCACTATCAGGGTAACCGACGAACAAATTCTCTTTATCAGTTAACTTTGTTCATTTCTTCTGTGATTCAGCTTTGTTAGTATTTTTGTATTTCTTGTTGCTGTATAATGTTTGGGGTTCCCGTCCCTGTAGGTTGTAGAACATACATACCTAAATGTAGCCAACTGGAAGCACCAAGCATATATTTTTTACTGATATAATTGCTTGCATTTTCCACTGTGTTGTAGATAAATGCCACTGTTTTTTAGATTTTTGTAGTTGGTGCTTGAATTGTGGGGATTGGTCCCCTATTGAGGCATGGTAGTGAATCTAATATACAGACGAGCACTCTTTACTCTAGGTGATGTGCTTTCTGGAACTTCCTCTGGTGGTGAGCACCACTATGGTGTGTTAGAAGGATGGTTTGGCACGCACTGGTGGAATGGGCGTTTCTTTGTTCTCCTGGTTACTACCCTTGGTGTATTTACTCCACTAGCATGTTTCAAGCGTGTTGGTAAGTGATTGCTTAAGCAAAGTAGCTATTACTTTTTTTTTTGCAAAAAAAAAGTCTTTTCTGGTTCTGCTTTTTATAAGAGTAAGATACTATGTTTTGTTCATCACTGTATGATAATATGTGTTTGTTTATTTGTCTCTTGCAGATTCACTGAGCTATACATCTGCCATATCTGTTGCTTTGGCAGTTGTATTCGTTATTATTACCGCAGGAATTGCTATTGTCAAGTTGATAGGTGGACAAATTCCAATGCCTAAGCTGTTCCCTGCTGTTCCTGATTTGGCATCTGTCTGGGAACTTTTCACAGCAGTGCCAGTTCTTGTCACTGCTTACGTTTGCCATTACAATGGTATGGGCCAATTCTAGTTCTGATTGCAATAAAATAAAAATTTATTAGGAAGAGTATGGAAAAGATGGGCCTTAGGATTTGTAATGTTGCATTTGCATGCCCTGGAAACGTTCAGAGTATTTCCATGAATCTGGCATAAAATGCACATACATGACTGAGCTAATATTACCATAAATTATTTTTGAGAATTATTGTTGCAATGCAGTTTTGAGGTTTTTTAGCTAATGTATTTTGTAAATACATCTGAAGCCCTCCAAAAAAGTTGCTTGCTTCTCAGTTGTGTAAGGAGATCTGATTGATATTTTGCAGTTCACCCTATTCATAATGAGCTCAAGGACTCGTCCCAGATCAAGCCAATAGTGCACACATCATTGGCTCTATGCTCAACTGTCTATATCACAACAAGTTTCTTTGGGTATCTTCTCTTTGGTGAACATACACTCGCTGATGTGCTCGCTAACTTTGATTCAAATCTCGGCATTCCATACAGTTCAATTCTGAATGATTCCGTTAGAGTGAGCTATGCTGTCCATCTTATGCTCGTGTTCCCCATGATATTCCACGCACTGCGGCTTAATTTGGATGGGCTTCTCTTTTCCTCTGCAATGCCCCTTTCTTCTGACAACAGAAGGTTTTGTGTGATGACAGCGGTACTCCTCCTTGTGATTTTTCTATCTGCAAACTTCATTCCCAGTATTTGGGATGCCTTCCAATTTACTGGGGCAACTGCTGCTGTTTGTATTGCCTTTATTTTCCCAGCTGCAATCACTCTAAGGTATGTTGGTAGTTCACATGTTTCATTATAAGCCTTTCTTTCTAGCTCTAGTATGTCACATTACCATTTCTAATATGCACCAAATGAAAAAGGGAAAGCAACCTGCTGTGACGCTGTCCATGGTGACTGAAATACATTTGTGGATTATGAGTTTATGACTGTAGTATATGGCCGCTAACATATGAATAGGTAGTAGACCTAATAAAACTTAGGGCTAGATTTAGTTGTTTAATACAGCTCATTGTTTCGGTCATCTAATTCTTTTTGCTTGGATATCTCAGGGATCCGCACAGCATAGCAAAGAAATGGGACAAGATTCTGGCCGTCTCCATGATTGTTCTTGCAGTCGTGTCAAACGTAGTAGCTGTGTATAGTGATGCATATTCGATGTTCCATAAGAAAAGTGCCCCCTCCAAAGCCTTAGCTGCATAATCCTATTGGGGAGTCAAGGGACAAGGGTTCATATGAAGGGTGGTTTGTACATTAGTTAGTCAATAAAAAAACATCATTTAAGAGAGCCTCATGGGATTGGTTTTACGATTTGTTTGGCAGACCACCCTTGATTCAGTTGTGTTAAGTTGCATGTATATACATGATGGATGTACAAACTTTGGTCTGAAGTGCTTCGGTCCAATGTTCAATTACACGACTATCGTCTTAAATGTGAAATTATAGTTATTATTATAATCGATAAACAGTTGTTTTTGCAACTGTGAGAACAAAGTATTGGATGTGAAATAGTTATTTGAAATAGTGAATGGTTGTTCTACAAATGCAGTATTCCCATTGCTTAGGCATTTGCTTGGCTATTCTTTTATGGCAAAATTGCAGCTAGGAGAACATGCATGGTGTTGAAACTAGGTACTTATTTGGGAACAGGAAATAGAAAGCCAAGTCGATTCGGCTGTTATATCCATTTTGCTAGAGATCCTTCCACAATCTTTATCATTAGAGATCATGCTACTTCCAAGAAGTCTGTTCAGCATGACCTAAAAATGCAAACAGTTTACTTAGTGAATTTTGTTTTCAGAGGAAAATGATCGCTGCTTGAGTTAAGCTATAGTGAGCTTATACACGAAGCTGAAGAACTACTTGATATAACATAACATGTATTCGAATTACGAAAAAAACTTACCAATTTTGGCGCAACATGACTAATTAATTAAACACTATTCCAATCTAGGGTCGATCCACATTTCTCGAGCTTAGCTTTAATTAAGGATAATGATATTGAGCAGACATCCGACCGAACCGAATTCCCCGGATGCCTCACTCCACACGGATCATGCACTCCAAAATAAACAGATGCCACTCTTCTCCATTACCGTTCTCTACCACCCCTTTCTCCAACCACCCCATGGCTCCTCCTCTACCTCCACACCTGGTGTCAGGCCGATGGCCAGTGTTCTTCGTCTAGGAGCCCATCGCCAGAACCACACTGCTCCTCTCCCTCAACACCCCCCCCCCTCTCCCGCTTCGTTATAGGTGTCGGGATCCGAATATGTAAATTCGGACCCTCTGTATATTGCAATAGTCTAGATCTAGGATCATAGTAGTGCAACACAGTGGCAACATCGATAAAATATCATTCAATATGCGAATACAACTAAGAAATACGCAAATAACAATAATTAACACAGTAACGACCTTAAAGTCAAAACTTACCATTAACGCATCAAAAGGCAAATGTCTCAAATATGTTGCAACAGAAGGAAATAGAATAACTTTAGTGCAACATATTCATCTGCCCACAGACAATCGATTAGGGCTGCGTGTAACATCCCAAAGTTTTGTTACCAAAATTAAAATTATTATTTTATTAGATTTTTGTAATTTAAAAGAGTTTTATTGCTTTTCTTGAATTTTTATGTTTTTAAAAGTCAAAAAGGAAATTAATTGAGCTTTCTGGGTTTTTATTGTATTTAAAGTTGAAAAGAAAATTTTAATTAATTTTTGGAATTTTCTGAAAATTTGAAAATTTTCCCTATTTATTTTAAAAAACCAAAATGAACTATTTGCAAAAATAATTACCAATTATGAGTTAGAAATATTTTATTTAAGTCCAAAATGACTCAGGGAATTTCTGTGAATTTTTTCATGATTTTTGGACTTTATTTACTATTTTTTACAGCCTAAATAAATCAACTGAATTATTTTAATCGCTAATCTTTTGAAAATTCGGCAACAGCGGTCGGGCCGAATCATTCCCCGGCCCACGGCCTTTTCTTCTGCAATCGCGCCGTCGACCAGCCCTTTCTTTTCTCTCTCTCTCCCCCGCCCGACCCTACCTGTCATCACCGACCACGCCTTCGTCTTCCTCTCGTCGAAACAGAGCGCTTGTTTTGGTCGTTTAAACCGCATTGATTGTTCCGTTTCCACTTGAGATCGTGCCCAATTATTATCGCAATCAGCTTCCACTCACTACCGCACTCAATCGACCGTTTCTCCATCTTTACTCGCTTTATTCATCACCACTGCATCGGCCATTAACGCCCCACACGTCCTCAACATTCCGCTACTCCTTGCCCTATAAAAGGAGGCACGACCTTCGCATTTCTCCCTCACTCCATTCCCCGCAACCACGACCACGCTGCCCGTTTCTATCTGTCGGAATCGAAGTTGAAGCTCCTTCGCCGCCAACCCTAGCGTCTTTGATTGCACCACCGTTCGTTGATCTCTGGTGTCGTTGTCCACACCATGAGCTTTGTCGTGTCGTGTTCTACCTCGGGCATACTTCTTATTCACCGGAGGACCATCAGAGCACCGTCGCCACTAGAACTCGTACCCCGCCGCCGCCAAACCTCCTCGCCGCCGGCCACTCCGTTGTGCTTCGCCACAGAAAGGTATTGCATAAGGTTTAGCGTCATCTCCTCTTCTTTTGCGCACCTTCACGTAGCTCGCCGTGACGCGTAGCGTCGACGAGCTTGTAGTCGAGCATCGTCGCTGCTGCCCAGGGTAGTCGTAGCTTCCTTTGACTAGATAGTCGTAGTTTCTTTCGACTAGTTGGTCGTAGCTTCTGTCGACTAGACAGTCATAGCTTTTCTTCGGCAGTGTAGTCGAAAACTTCATTCGAGCAGTGTAGTCATAATCTCCTTCGACCAGCGTACTCGAAGATGAACAGTACTCGAAAGTGAACAGTACTCGAAGATAAACAGTGCTTAGAAGTGAACAGTACTCAGATGTGAATAGTGCTTAGAAGATGAACAGTACTTGAAAGTAAACAGTACTCGAAGATGAACAGCGCTCGAAAGATGCACCGTACTCGGAAGTGAGCAGTACTCGGTATTCTGTCATTTCTTGTGATATCCAAACTTTCGGATGTTCGTTTTCCTTCAAACAAACTCCGAATCCGTCGATTCTTGTTTCTAAATTTATATAAATTCGATATCTTCCTTCTAGTATTTATTTCATAATTTTTGGATTTTATTTTAATTTAGCTCGTTTACACGTATAGATTTCGACGACTTCGGAGAACCGAATTTCGACGCCGTTTAAGAACAACAACTAATTGAGCAAGCCAAGTTATATATTTGATCATGTTTGATCCTATTATTTAAATTTTTTAAATTATATTTTAAATTATTATTGCAAGCTTATTTATACTCAAGTTAATTTAAATCCCTGTTTTAAATTTATAGTTATTCATAATTCCTTTGTACATCCAATTTTGACATTGAATCAGACATACATGGACACCTTAGATAAAATCTGGTTTATACAATAGTATGGACTAGAATATTTTAGGAAAAATTATGCTTAGTCATGCTTAGACCCAAAATTATTCAATTTAGGAATTTTCAGCTAAAAATCAAATGTTATTTAAACTGTATCCATAGCATTGGTGTGTCATGGAAGTTTATAAATGATTTTGAAAATTAAAACTGGTTTGGACTTGGGCGAATTGGATTGTTGGTGGGTGCAGGTTTATGCACAGGGTCAATTCGGGAATGATTGAGGCATAAGGGTTATTTTGAAAGTCGCCCAAGTTAGTAAATGACCGGTCTTCGAGCCGCATCTTGATAAGCCCCAGCATACTACCACATATCCTGTGTGGGCAGAACTAGGCTAAATAATTTGTAATACCTCCTTGTTGTTTATGCCATGTTGATATGTGGGTATCGGTTAGACAGTAGTCTCACTTGGCGCAAGAGGGTGCTCCCGACAAGTGGTTAACCAATGGGGTGAAACCTTAGAGGGCATAATAACCTTGGGGTAGAGCATTGTAAAGGCCTTGTGATAATTGCATAGTCGCACGCCTACGGAAGCGTGTATTGGCCGACATGTTAAGCACATTATCTCTTATTGGTAAAGTTGTACAATCTCTGCAAAGTGTAAAGCTATTCAAATAGTCGTGTCCACGGTCATGGACATGCTGAGCAAAGCCACTCAAAGTTAGACTTTGGTTTTGATTTCAAAATATATTTTTTTACAAATGATTTTGGATAGTTTATCCAATTGAAAAATTGAGTGATTAGCCATGTGATAGGAGTGTATCCATAACCATATTTCATGAGGTTATCCTATTAAAAAACTTGAGAATTTATAAAATGAATTTTAGTTATAGAATAACTGCTTTGGAGCTTAGTACGAATATTTAAAGAAAATATTACTTTATACAAATTCAACAAATAAGCATTCTTTTGATATATCCCTGCATTATAATCTGTTTTTGGATGTAACTTGCAGAGCACGGTTGTTTATGCTCACCCTTACTTAATGCAAATAAATTTTAGAGGAGAAGGACTTCGATACCAGTGTGGATCGCGATGACTAGGCCGCTATCCGAGTCAATTGCCTATGGCAGATCAGCTGGACTCTACTGCTTCTTCTTCGTCAGTTGTGTTCTTTATTGATGGTTTGTAAGCCTTTCTTTTAATAAACTCTTATTATTAATAAAGTTTTGCGATTTATGGATGCTACCATATTTGTTTACTGTGTGGACTAGCTACTGATCATGGGACTAGTTCAGAAATACACAGAGGATTTGGGGGTGCTACTCCCGAGTCCGACATAGCGCGACCTAGTTCTCTGCGATCCTTCAAGTAGTCCTTGATGACCAACGACTAATTGATGTAGTCTTCATTAACTGAGTAATATTATTTATAGCAAGAGTGAGCACATAAAGTACTCAGCAAGTTGTACCACATAATGCAATTATAGATGATGGCTTATTCCAAAGGAAATGCCTTCTATGGTTATTTTGCAAAAAAAAAAACAACAGTTATAATTGAATAGGAATAATAGATTGAAAGAGTAAGTTAAAACAAGAACAATAATAAGTAAACAAGAGTTTTCACAGATTTCACAATGCTTAATCCAATTCTTTAACACAACTTTCCCTTTCACATTATTTTTATAAAATTTACCCTTCGGGTAAATCGCTGAGCATATCCATGACCGAGGACACAGTTATTTGAATAGGTTATTAACACTCTACATAGGTTGTACAACTTTGCCCACAAGATACGATTAATTGATCAGAGTAAATCATAACAAAACCTTTCAGAAACATCATCTTGACAATTGCCCCTCCCATTGTGCACATAATCGGCACCAAACCTCACTCAACTCATTGGTTTGACACACACCGTTGAACCTGGAGACAGTGAACTGCCTGTAGATGTTACCCTACTAAGTAGTCCACACCATCCTGGCACTAAGCTTAACCTACTACCTGAGGTGGCCAAAGTTGAGACTCTGTAACTTGCTAAGATAGGTTTGTCCCATACTAGGCTTGTGGTAGTACGATATGGCTCAGTTCAATGACACACAAAGTTAAGTCCTTAGTTTACCAAGGCGAGACTGCCAAACTACTCTAAGTCACCACAATTCATATTTCCTAAGCACATAGCCCAACATGTCACAGCAACTTTCCACTCGCCCCAGTCTAAATCTTTTTCCTACCTTGTTGATTAGGTGCACTTTTATTTGTGGATCAAATTATGCTTATTAAAAAATTAGAATGTTCATTTATTTAAAGGCCATGAGCCCAAACGTATGGAGAATTATTAGTGAGGGTTTCGTTATAGCACTTGATCCCGCACATCACACGGATCTTGGGGAACGAAACTCTCACCTCAATGTTCAAGCGATGAACGCTCTATTTGGAGCTTTAAATGCATATGAATTCAATCGAGTGAGCAATCTTGAAACCGCTCATGAGATATGGACTACGCTCTCAGAAATTCATGAGGACACATCCACAGTTAAAGAAGTAAAATTGCATAGGCTTCGGATTAAATATGAGACATTTAAAATGTTGCCTCATTAAACATCACCGAGATGTATTCTAGACTCAACAACATTGTTAATGAACTCAAAGGTCTTGGCACCAACTTACTTGATGTTGATATTTTGTGCAAGATGCTTAGAGCTCTACCAGATAA
The DNA here is from genome assembly GCA_036346395.1 of Hsuehochloa calcarea. Lineage (NCBI taxonomy): Eukaryota > Viridiplantae > Streptophyta > Magnoliopsida > Poales > Poaceae > Hsuehochloa > Hsuehochloa calcarea. Next base: position 37,618,451 of record CM070604.1, on the reverse strand, counting down.
ATACGAGACGTTGGTGATGCTATTTCTCAACTCTCCCGAGTTGCTAAGAATGACGCCAACCAGACTCTTGGGCAACCTCATAACCAATGAGTTGTACAAAAAAGACAAGAGCTTTTGGAGTCATCTTCCTCAAAGAAGAAAATTATCGCTTTCAAGGCAAAAGCAAAATCAAGTGATGAAGAGGAGGATGAAGAAGAAGACTCTCAAGAAGAATTCGCTCTCCTTGTGAGGAGAATGAAGAAATTCATGAGAAGACGCCCATATCGCAGCTTTAATTTTGACAAGAGCAAGAAAGGAAATTCTCCAATGACAACAAGCGTTATAGCAATATCCGATGCTATGAGTGTGGTAAGAAGGGGTACATTGCCTCTCATTACCCTAACAAGAAGGTTGACATGGGCAAGTCTTCAAAGAAGGAATACAAGGACAAGAAGAAGATTCACAAAGATGGCAAGAATGAAGCTCATATTGGAGAATGTGACTCAAGTGAGGAGTATTCGACTCCTTCTCCAATGATGGTGAATACTCCAAGAAACGAGGACTTGTTGGCATCGCAATTAAGGAAGAGCCATCACTATTCTCCACTCCTACTTGTCTCATGGCAAAAGGAGATAAGGTAAAATCCATTAATGATAATGAACCTTCATATAATAAATTAATGGATATGTTTGAAGATTTGAATGAATATCTTGGAAAAGAGAATTCAAAATTTAAAGTCTTGAAGAAAGAGTATATCTAATACTGGGTCGCCAGATCTTCTCGACGTAGGATCGAACACTCACATGCCCCTCTTGAATCGTAGTGATCTTCTGTTGTCTGTGTAAGGATTAGCACTCTATAATTCGTAAGAACACACGCGTTGATTCCATCGACCGCCAAGTGAAATCATCGTACTCCCAATTCCCAACATAAAGGTCGAACAATCTCAATTTGGAACTCGCATTTTCCCCTTCAAGTTGGTTTGGCCAACATGGAAGAACAAGATCAAACTTGTTTCAATTTGTTATTTCGAAAAAATAATGGTCTAAGGGATACAAAGGAGGGGGCAATGGTACTTATAGCGCCCCTCCACGACTTATGCACGGCCTAGGGCCGGCTGCACATACCGAAGTAAACTCTAATTCAGAATTATTGTTCACGTCACGCACTGTTCACGTCCAGTACTATTCACACCTTGGACCTCCACGTGTTTGGGCTTGTTTCTCTAAGTCTTGGGCTACTTGGACCTTCCCCTTTAGCGCCACATGGCGGCATCTGGTCGTAGAATCCGATGGGTGTTCCCTGCCCTGCACGACTACAACCTTCGGCCAAGACCTAGTCGTGACAACGGACCTGGTTGTAACAACAGACCTAGTTATTTTTGAAGTTATTTGTATTTTTCAGTTAACAAATAATTGATTTCGGTATTTTCTAAATGCATTATTACTTTTCTCACCTACCTTTACTCTAGCCGTAACCACTGACAGGCGGGACCCCCGGTCAATAGTTGACTGGTCAACTTTGACCCAGCCCTGTCGAGAATGATGTCGAAAGCGCACTTTGGAAATACGCCAAACGATAACGAAAACGTACTCTCGGTTTCAGTGTAAAAAGAATATGTTTTCCTTAGGGGAAAACGTACTACCCAAATTTACACCACCACTTAACCGGGCATGGGCCCACATGTCATAGGCACTAACCAATCATTAAAACGCCTAATCATGAGATTTTCGACAAAAATCTGCACTCAAATGCTAATCATTGATTTAGCTTTAATGACTTGCTACAGTAGCTGTCGGTTTCCGACAGCAACAGGGCTCTCTTGATCAGAGCCCTGCCGGTGATTCCGGCCACGGCAGCGCCGGCCATGGGCAGGAATGAGTTCCTCATACTAATGCGCACCCAAAGGTTGTGGTTTCAGCGGTGGAGGTAGGCTGTATCGACGGTCAGCCGGCTGAGAGCGGCGGTGGGCTAACACGGCAACAGTGGGTGCCACGTTTTGACGACGCATCGATCCAAGCATGGCATGTAAGGGCTACTAGGGAACCCAGCGAAGCTTACCAGAGGGGTAGTAAGGTGGGGGAAAGCTTGGTGATGCCTCGACCACGGCAATGGCTGCAGCGGCGACGTGGTTCACGACGAGGGGTCACCCTGGGCAACACAACTGGAAACTGGCGAGAGAGAGAGAGAGAGAGAGAGCTTCAGGAGGTGGTGTAGACGGTGTAAACCAAGGGAATCGACAATGGACTCACCAGATTGACAATTGGACTGGGAACAGCGTTGTCGGTCGAGAATTGGGGAAACTCCAAATTCGTATGACCCTGTGATGCATCGACCAAATTGGTCGAGGATATATCATGAGAATACTCAAGGGCACGGGATGACGCAATTAACCGAGAGAAAATTCTCACCAGAGTCGACGATGGCCTAAGGGCGTAGCTCTGGGCGCGCTCTGGACACAGCGGGAGCATGAGACTATCTTGGATCCTACAAGCACTGACAGCAGCTCCAATGAGCGAAAATGGGGAGGCCATGGAAAATGAGAGCCGGGGGACACCGTGGGTGGAAACTTACCTGAGAGAAATGCTCGTGCGAGCTTCCCTCTCCTCAGCCACCGAGAGGAGAAGTGAGTTGAGAGCAGGGCATAGAGTCGGTTTTGAGCAGGAGCGAGAACGGAGGAATAGGCGTCGTGAGAGGGCGATGCTCTCGGGTTGGTCAAAAAGGGCGGTGGGGTTCACGCCGTTGCGGACGTGCGCAACATGCAACGGCCGCGTGGAGCTCAGCTCCTTCGTGACGTGACGGGAGGTGGACGAAGGAGCTAACAGCCCGGGCCCAACTACAGCGAGACGACGAAACGGTAAGATGGCGGCTGCTCGGGGAGCGTTCGATCGGGATCGGACAGCTCAAGAGAATGGGGCGATCGGCCGGTCCGATCGGCCACTCAATCCAGGCCGTTGTCTCCAAATCGGACGGTTCAAGTGAATGGGGCGATCGGTCGGTCCGATCAGCCACTCAATCCAGGCCGTTGTCTCTAAATCGGACGGTTCAAGTGAATGGGCCGATCGGCTGGTCCGATCGGCCACTCAATCCAGGCCGTTGATCTCCAAATCGGACGAATCCAGGTGAAGGGCTAAGGGGCGGTGCGGTTGAGCTGGTTGGGTTCGGTCGAGTCAAATTGGCTCGGTCGGCCCAATAGTAAAAGCTGATTTTTTGGAAGAGTGAGGCTGATATGATTAGGAATTTTGTTGACCTAGAAGATTAGCTCGAAAAATTCTCAAATTTTTATGGAAGCTTCCTGACTCACTCATTAATATTGTGAAATATATCCAGAGTTTTTCAAGAAGTAAATTTTTCTACTAAAATGTTCTAGGGTTCAGCCCTAGGGTTTGACCAAAGATTTAACTGGTTTGACTTGCCCTTTTAAAATAACAAGTAAAATCTAAAAATTATGAAAATTTTCAGAGGAGCTATACAGATGCTCTAGAACCTAGGAAAAATAATTCCAGAGGATGGTCACAAGATTTGATTAGAAAGTTTCAAAGGGTTTTGCTTCTTACCAAATAAAGCAATAAGTTTTTGAAATCACAAATCCTATTGAAAGAATTTTCAGAAAATTCAATTAACAATATGATGCAACAAAAGTTTTAATTTCTCCTCATTTTTATACATTTGAAACACAAACCATGTTTTGGGATGTTACACGAACCAACTGCCTGCCCTGCTCCCGAGGCCTCGCATCGAAGGAACCCAACCGGAGCAACGGCAGAAGATCATCAACATGATCGCAGGCGGCTTGTCGTTGGGGCTGTCATAAAAAAGGCAGCGACGGCTTACGCACGCCAAATTCACCATGTGGCAGCGTGCTCGACTTCTAGCCCACCCCGCTACGCCAAAATACCTATCATCTTCGGCCCTGAAGATGCCAGAGGCGTGCACTTCCCTCACCAGGACCCTCTGGTCATCTCGGCCAATATTGTGGACTTCAAGGTGCGTCGCGTTCTGGTGGACAGAGGAAGCTCCGCGGACCTATTGTTCGCGGAGGCATTTGACAAAATGATGATCCCAAGGGACCGACTGTCACCACCGGGCATCCCCCTGGTGGGCTTCGGCGGAAGGCCGGTAACAGCCTTGGGACAGATCAACTTAGCCGTCACCTTCAGCGACGGCTACACCTCCCGCACGGAGATTATCACGTTCGACGTTGTCCGGATGCCGTATCAATACAATGCTATCCTCGGCAGAGCCACGCTGAACGCGTTCGGCGCCATAGCGCACCACAACTACCTCTGCATGAAGATCCCCGCTCACGAAGGGGTAGTCACGGTACGGGGGGATCAATACCTCGCAGCACTCAGTGGATTCTTGTCCCGCTCGGCGAAGCGGGCCTTGCCGTTCTTCAAAACGCTCCGCGGAGCGGAGCCCTTCAGCTGGACCCAAGATTTCCAGGAGGCGTTCCAACAGCTCAAAGAGTACCACGCCAAGCTCCCAAGCTTAGCGAGCCCAGCGCAGGGCGCAACCCTCTTGTTGTACCTCGCAGCCTCTTCAACCGCCGTCAGCGCGGTACTCATCCAAGACGAAGGGGTTCAGTGCCCGATGTACTATGTATCCGAAGCTTTGCAGGGCGCCAGAGCCCGGTACACCGAGCTAGAAAAGCTCACCTACGACCTCCTCATAGCCACTCGCAAGCTCCGACACTATTTTCGGATGCACGCCATTCGATCCCCACAGCCTATCCGCTGGCCATAATGCTGAGGAACAAGGACGCATCAGTCACATAGGCAAGTGGGCGGCCGAGTTGGCACCATTCGACGTGACCTTTACCGCGCGCACAGCAATAAAGTCGCAGGCCTTAGCCGACTTCGTTGCCGAATGGACCCCGCAACCAGCGGACCATGCTCCAGGCAAAGTTGAGACACCTTGGGTAATTACCACAGATGGGTCATGGTGCGCAACAGGGGCCGGCGCCGCCTCCATCTTGACCACGCCAAATAGCTGGACAATTTCCTACGCGGCGCACCTAGACTTCCCAACAACCAACAATGCCTATAAGTACGAGGCCATACTGCTCGATCTATGAAAAGCCAAAACACTGGGCGCGAAGCACATAATAATCAAAAGTGACTCACGCCTCGTCGCAGGCCACTTCGATAAGTCATTCACAGCAAGGGACCCAGAGCACACCAAGCACTCCGGAGCCTCCTGGCAAAAACTTTCCGCCAAGGTTTCTACTGGCCTACGGCGCTGCGGACGCACAGGATCTAGTGCAGCACTGCCAGGGTTGCCAATGGGCCAGCCATCATTCAAAAGCATCGCCTACACCGTTGCAGCCACTTGCTCCAGTATGGCCCTTCGCGCGATGGGGGCTCGACATCATCGGCCCCTTCCCCACGGCCAAGGGCAGCCTCCGGTTCGCATTCGTCGCCATCGAGTACTTCTCCAAATGGGTGGAGGCCGAACCAGTCGCCAAAATCACGGCCTCGGCGACGCAACGTTTCGTTTAGAGGAACATCGTGTGCCGGTACAGTGTGTCCCGGGACATCGTCACCGACAACGACACCCAATTTGATTTGCGGCCTTCCTAGCATTCTGCTAGAGCATCGGTACCACCATATGCTTCGCATCGGTCGACCACCCCGAGTCGAACGGGGCGGTAGAGCGTGCTAATGACAACTTGCTGGCTGGATTAACCAAGCGCCTCGTGGGCCTCCCAAAGGGGTTATGGCCGGACGAGCTCCAAAAGGCCTTATGGGCAATCCGCACTTCCCAAACAAGGGCCACAGGTTTCTCCCCGTTCAAACTCCTTTTCGGGGACGAGGCAGTGACACCGGGGGAAATCGCAGGAAAGTCCCTCCGAGCAACCGAATAACGAAGCACAGACGATCGCGCGGTGTCGATAGATCTCCTAGAAGAGCACCGCGTCGAAGCAATTTCAACAATGACGAAGTACGCCGAGGGGGTCACTCGGGCATACAACCGGAAGGTCAGAATCCGCACCTTGGCCCCAGGCGACATGGTACTCAAGAGAGTGGCAAACACCACGGCATTGGGAAAGTTCGAATCAAAGTGGGAAGGCCCCTATGTCATCACCCGGAGCACAAGGGCGGGGTCCTACTACATAGCAACCCCGGAATGGCAGCAGCTAGACCACACATGGAACGCCAAGAGCCTCCGAAAGTACTACCCCTAGATAACACCGGCTGCGCCCGTATTACGGCTCCCCTGGGTGTGCGTAGGGGAACCTTGTACTCATGTAAACACATTTTGGCAAGGTAATAAGACTTATGACAGCCATGTACAAAAAAAGACGTCTAACGGGGCTCCGAGCCCCGGCGCACACTAACCCACCTCGGAGGTGTGAAGTGTATAAACCAACACCGCGCATGGCCCACGGCCCTGGTACTAAACGGAGTCCGTCGCGGACACAACAAAAAGACGCCTAACGGGGCTCCGAGCCCCAGCGCACACTAACTCACCCCGAAGGTGAGAAGTGTATAAACCAACACCGTGCATGGCCCACGGCCCGGTACTAAACGCTCGCGGACACAAAGAAAAGACGCCTAATGGGGCTCCGAGTCCCAGCGCACACTAACTCACCCCAGAGGTGTGAAGTGTATAAACCAAACACCGCGCTTGGACCACGACCCAGGTATGACAAGGGGCTCCCTCGGAGCCCAACCTAAAAAATATGGGGGACGGTGCAGGCTCCCCTCCCCCTCGCATAATTCAAAAGGGGCTCCCTCGGAGCCCAACCTAAAAAATATGGGGGATGGCGCAGGCCCCGCCTCCCCCTCGCATAATTCACAAGGGGCTCCCTCGGAGCCCAACCTAAAAAATATAGGGGATGGCGCAGGCTCCGCCTCCCCTTCGCATAATTCACAAGGGGCTCCCTCGGAGCTCAACCGAAAAAATATGGGGGACGGTGCAGGCTCCGCCTCCCCCTCGCATAATTCCTAAAAAATATTGGGGATAGCGCAGGCTTTGCCTCCCCTTCGCCCAACCCAATAATTCAGGGTATATGGGGCACGGCGTAGGATCTGCCCGCCCCCCTCGTAGTCCACCGCAATCCACAAAGACAAGACAAGGTTACAACACTCCGAAAAAGAAATAATAATACAGTACAATGATACAACTCTCAGCGCAATCCTCTCCATACAAGAAAGTGTGCCTCGCAAAGTTACAGCGCGAGATCCCACTCCTCCACCTAGGCCGCCCAGTCAACCAGTTTCTCTTCGCAAGACCCGGAGGCAACGATACAGTTATATTCCTCCATCGCCCAGGCAAACAGCTCCCTATCGGAAGCACCGAGGCGCACAAGGCTCTCGTACGCTTGATCGGCCACCCGCCCTGAACGGAGCGGCCTCTCAGCATCAGCCACACTCGGGTATTCCGAGGCAAAGGCAACGCCTCGCCCCGCCCAGAAGGTGCGAATCTCAGCACGTCCTCGGGTGGCCTTGCGCTCGCGGAAGTGCCAAAAGCGCTCCATTGACCCCTTCGAGTTACAACGCTTCCATCGCCGCCACCAGGCCCCGCGGTACACAACCCGTGATAGCAAAGTTGTAGGGGCCAGGCGGAGCCAGCGGGGTGCTTGGGGCTAGCGAGGCGCCTGGCCTTCTTACGGTGGCGGCACGGTCACTTTCATGTTCCACCCTTCGGAGGGACGGGGCCCGCCTGCAGCCCACCGAACCATCATCGGTCGGTCCGAAGGAAACCAAGGCAATCGTAGAACAAAGCGATTCAAAACCGTTTCATTCAAAAAATGAGACCCAATACAAACTTGTCCCACCCGGACACGGAAGCCGGAGCGAGGCGGGAACAACAAAAAATAACCCTAGCCTATCAAAACTACGGCTCGAGGGGCAGTAGGGCGGAGGGTCACACCTTGTCACCGTAGTGGCCCCCACCCACCGGCGCCCTCGGGAGCATCAGCTGCCTTGCTCTTCGCCTTCCGCTCTAGCACCCGGCGCAGCGAAGCCATCGTAGCCTCGCGTCCCTGTAGCGCCCAGAAGGCCTGAGCGAAGTTATGTGTAGCCCTCTCGCACCAATCGTTCGTCGGCGACGACATCGGGCGTTGAGGCTACGGGCAGGGAGCCCCCGAGGGCGTCAACATGCCCACAACCGCCCTTCTGCAGCGACAGGAAGGCTACAGTCCAAGCGACCTTCACGCAATGATCGGCGTAGGCTTGGGTGGCAGGCAGGAAAATCTCACTACCCCGCCGGAGGCGGTCCAACGTCCGATCAACCTCGGGATGCGGTGCGTTCTCGGTGGCGGCACGGCCCCTAGCGGTCACGGTGGTCTCCACCGTTTCCATGGCCTGCCAGACAGCACACGACACCGACTCGAATAGCTCCTGCTCCATGGCGAACTCAACGTCTAGGTCTGCCTTAGTACGATGAAGCATCTGCACCTCCTCGCGAAGGCCCTGCCGCTCCGCCTCCAGCTCGGCCACCCGTGCTTCCAGAGCCTTTGCCCTCTCTGCGAGCTCATCGTGCTCCGAAGAGAGCCCCTGGCTGCGCGCGAAGTGCGAATCAACCTGCCCCTGGATCTCCACGTACTCCCGTGTGATGTCCGCGTCGAGAGCACGAGACAGCATCAGCGTCTACAAGAACATACCATCAAAATGTGCAACCACATCAAGTAAAAAAAAATTGGACTCACCCTAGCGGAGTTCGCCTCGATTAGCCGAAACATCTCGACCATCGGCATCTTCTCGAAGAGGCGGAACACGACGGGTGGGGCGGCAAAGCGGGCCACCTCCTCGCACACGGCAGCTGCGCTAGAGTTGATCTTAAAGTCGTTGGTACACAACAGCCCAAGATCAGCCGTAGGAGCGGCCCCGGAGGCACCGGCGCCATTAGCAACATCGCAACCCCGACACTAGAGTGCTCGGCGCCCACACCAGAACCCCCGCCTCCCGAGGCATTGTTGAGGGCTCCTTCGCTCCCTCCGCCTACAGTGCAAGTGTAAGATACAAGTGTAAAAAAAACTCACCAGGGGTCGACGGAGCGTCACCAATCCGCTGAAAGATCTAGACCCGCCATTATGAGTTAATGGAGTGTTTTGGTGATTAATGACAAATCCAATTGTGAGACTAACAATTCTATTTGTTATATCTAGTGTATAGTCTCATTTGGATATAAAGGTGAAAATCAACGAGGTACGCTTTCAACTTGTACTTTTATATAGTATTGCATTCATCGGATCAAAAATATAGGATTGAACTCAACCATAAGTTGAACTTGAATATGTGCATATGATCTTATTACACATTTGTGTATGCACACATTTAGGGGGAGTTTTATTCTATATTTTGTGGTTTCATTAGTATTGATCCATATTCCATTTTCCACATATATTTGGGATCTTTACTTTGAAACAAATCCGTTTGAGTATACAAAACTTGCGTAGTTCTTGTATACTCATGTTATGAGTATATAGAACTTGTGTAGTTCTTGTATACTTAAGTTAGAGTATATATATAACTTGTGTAGTTGATATATACTCAATTTGTTCTCTCATTTATCAACATTCAATTTATGAGTAATTAAGTGGTTATCATCAATTACCAAAGAGGGAAAGATTGAGGTATCTTGTCCCACCATTATGAGTTAATAGTATGGTGTGGTAATAAATGATAATCATATTGTGGAACTAACATTTTCCATGAGTTGGATGTATAGGTTGTGTTCCAGGATGATAAAGACTTGGGATGATCATGACTTGATCATCAAGTCAAAAGCTTGGTGTAAAGGATGCATCATGAGCTGATGCTTATCAAGAAGAGATGATCATGAGTTGATCGTCAAGACAAGAGAAGACCCATCATGTGTTGATGGAGGTCAAGCAAAGGATCATCATGTGTTGATGATTAGCAAGTTAATGACCTAGACTTGAAGTGTTAATGTGCGTCATCAAGCTTCAAGAAGATGCAAGGCAAAGGTATGACTAGCTAGGGCTAAGGATGTGTTCATAGTCTTTTACCGGTCTTGGTGTTTGGTTGGAAGACCGGATTGCTAGTATAGGTTGCCGTACTATTAAGAGGGGTCTTAACTAGTAGTTTGAGTTAGTCATGTGTTGATAGTTCATTGTGTTTGCTCTAGCTCATCTAGGCATGATGCTATTTATTTGCGAATGTGTTTTGCAAATAATCGAGGCTCATGCATAACCCTTGTAGCATGTGACTTAAGTTTGCAAATGGTGTAAGTCCATGTACCTTATTCCTTGTGATGAGTATTCTAAGGGTTAGCAAATGTGTTTTGTAACCTACTGAGAATATCATCTTTGAAACATTGTCAAGAATTGCATTCAAATGAGCGAGTGTGTTTTGCCATTTGATGTGGAGCAATTGGGTTTGGTTACAGAGTCTGCCGGTCCGAACCGTGGTGGCCACCGATCGGGCCGGTGGCAAATCGGTTCGACGGTGTGCTACGGGCGGTCGAACCGATTTCTCTTTATCCGATTTCTCTGTGCGGAAGTTCCGCCTTTGTAAAAACGGAACTTCCGCTGTGAGGAAGTTTCGAGATCGAGCGGATCATTTTTCCATAGAGCTCCTTTGTGGGACTTAGCCAAATTTGACGGCGGCGGTCGGCCAAGACGGGCGGTCGGACGATTGGCGGCGGTCCGACGAGCCATTGCATGGCGGTCGACGGCCAAGGCCCAACGGCTATTTTCTAGCCGTTGGCGCATAGAAGCGATCCGGCCGCCATTGGTTAGCGGTCGAGGCCGACCACTGGTGATTGAGGAATCTTCTCCCAACGGCTAGTTTTTGTGTGTGGGCTATAAATATGAGCCTTGGCCGGTTGGGAGAGAGTCTTTGAAAGTGTTGTGGATAGTATTGGCTGTGTGCTAGACCATTTGTTGAGTTCTTTGAGCTTAGAGTAAACCCTTTCTTCTCTTGTGTGCATGTGTTGCACTTGGTGAGAATTGAGAGCAAACCCTAAGTGCATGTGTTGCCTTAGGTAGTGGATTGTGTATCCAGTGAGCTTAGACACTTGATTAGTTCAAGTGAAAGTTATAGACTTGTTACTCTTGGTGTTTGCCGACACCTAGACGGCGTGGAGGCGTCGTGCGCGGTGATCTTCTCAAGAAGCTTGTGAGAAGACCCGGCGTGTTTGTGAGTGGTGTGGTGCTCGCCATCTCCGGAGTGGAGGAAGAGCAACCCTAGTGGAGCGAGGTGTTGGTTCGGTTTGGAACCGGTCCAAGTGTTGGACTTACCTCGGAGGTGTTGGCTTAATTAGTGGAGCCGGTCCAACGTGGTTGGGCTTACCTCAACGTGGATTAGGGGAGACCGGCAAGTCTCCGACCACCACGGTAAAATATTATGGATTTCATGGGGATATGTTCCAGATCTTAGGATGATGTGACAATTGGCAATGGCGTTTACGGTTTGTCATTTCACTTGTTTTCGACAAAGTTACAGGCTTACTGGACAGGGGCAGTCCGACCGATCCTTGCACGGCGGTCCGACCGGTCCCAAATCGGTCGGACCGGCCATGTGGGGTGGTCGGACCGGCGGTGACCAAAGTGGTCAAAAGCAATTTGGGCCAAAAATAGGTGTTGTAGGCAAGTGAGGGATCCTAATGCACTTGGTCTCATGATTTTGGAGTCTCGATAAAAGTTCTATTGGTTTAAAGTTTCCGATGAGGTTTGGATTTTAGGGGTTGAAATTGGCTAAGTCCCAAGGGCGGTCCGACCGCTCACGAGGGCGGTCCGGCCAAGCTCACTGGAGCGGTCGACCGGTTTCTACTTGAGCGTCGGCCAACCGTGGCGATGTTGATTTGTTAGGTCAAAGTCATTGGTTTCATGGCATATGATTTGCATGATGCATGTTTTGACTAACATGGGTCAAGTTGTGAAGAACTTGTTCCCGAATTCGTGTTTGCTTATGCGTGGTTGTGCGGGTTGCTTGGTGGTCAACGACGGTCAGCGGCGAGGAGAATCGGGACTAGACTTGGAGAGTTGAGGTCGAGCGATCGGCGATGCGGGTGAGTTCAATGACTCAAGCGTGACACAAGATGGACAAGGGTGACCTATTGGCAAATCCATGATGCATGGTGAAGCGGTTTTAGGTCAAAAGGTTAAAGACGGCGCTTGGAAGCGTGCGTGTGTGACCCGCTTGTTAGTGGGCCTTAACGGAGCCCAATGGAGTCAAACCCTAGGAGTCTAGGCCTCCACTATAAATAGGGGAGGTGGTGGTGCACCATCGAGCTTTTTTCTCTCGCCTTTTATGTTTCAAAACCCTAATTGTCTTTAGGGGAGTTGAGGTGGAGGCTTGGGCTCTTGATGGTTTGTGGCGAATTTCGTGATCTTTGATTGTCCATCGATCCATGATGGTGTGGATGTAATCGACTTCAATCACGAAATCAATCTATGCAAGGTTTGCTTGAGATAAGTCTCTTTTCGTTCTTGCTTTCAATTTAGTGATTTTAGGGCTTTCTTTGATCCGCGAGTATGTGATTGATTCTTTCACGTGAATTAGCTTGCCGTGATATGTGTGAATCTATCTAGCATCATCTTGATCATCAATCTCTCACGAACAAGCATTAGGATCAAGTTTTCGTTCTTGCGGTTTTAGACCTTACGTAATCAATTGGCAATTGCTCAAGATCGTTCAAGAATTATCATAATATTTGATTGGAATAGGTCCTCAATAGCATATAGAAGGTGTGTGCAAAGTTTCATAAAGATTGGAGTTGAGAATCAAAAGTTTCACCTAATTGCAACCGTCATCGGCCGATTTCTTGTTTGGATCGGTTGTGTAGATGCCGGTCGATCAAGACGTCATCACCGGTCGGACCGATTTTGGAGCGGTCCGACCGCCAAAGACAACGCCGGTCGACCGCCCGGCAATCGGTCCGACCGGTTGGGTACAGAGGTCTGACCGCCCGTCTTTGTGAGTCTTTGCAATCTTAGTTGATTTTGTGTTTTTGCTTAGGGGATTTAATTGGATTCAATACTAGTCTTCCGCTGTACTGGTATATTGATCTTCGTAGCTTCATCATAGCTATTGGAGTGAAATTGTGTTGAATTCATTATTTTGGGAAAAAGTGAGCGTGCTCCTATTCACCCCCCCCCCCCCTCTAGTCGCATTTTCGGTCCAACAAGTGGTATCAGAGCCGGTTAGTTCAATCTTGATCTTAACGGTCACGAACTTTGGCGATGGATAAGTTTTCTACTAAACCGCATATCTTCGATGGGCACGACTATGCCTATTGGAAGAATCGTATGCGCGTCTTTCTTGAGAGCGAGGGACAAGCTATTTGGGATGTTGTTAGAGCCCCGCTGGTTATTCCTGAAACTGCTACACCTACTTCTGCAATTCTTTTGGCTAACAACAATAAGGCTAAGAATCTTTTATATGGTGCACTTGGTAGACAAGAATATGATAGAATTTGCAATCTTTCAAGCAAGCATGAAATTTGGAACACTCTCGAAACATATCATGAGGGTTCGTCCCAAATCAAAAAGGTGCACCAAACAGTTTACAAGCGTGAATACAATAAATTCGAGATGCGTCTTGGAGAGAGCATAGATGACATTTTGAGTCGCTTTAATAAAGTAATTAATCAAATGAAAGCTGTTGATATTGAATATTCTTAATCTGAAAATGCCACCCATCTCTTGGTGCAATCAACACCAAGGAGTGGGAGATGAAGGCTCTTGCTATAGAGGAAAATGTTGATCTTTCAAGTCTTACTTTAGAATTACTTTATAGTAAACTCAAGACTCATGAAATTAAAAGAGTTGATCATCCCAAGAAAGATAATTTAGCTTTGGTAGCAGATCCTCTCAAAAGGCTTTTGATGACTCTTTTGAATCTTCTTACGGATTTTCATTTGCTTGTTTATCTGCTATTCATGAAGAGGAGCTTGAAAGTATTCTGAAACAGAGTTAGCTCTTCTAGCTAAAAAATTCACACGGGCCTACAATAATGTGAGAAACAAAAGAGAGGTGGTCAGGTGACATGCTATGAATGTGGTGAGCTCAATCATATCAAGCAAATTGCCCCAAAGCTGAAAAGTAAGAGCAATCATAAGGAAGGAAAGCCGACTTGGAAGAAGCCTCCTTTCAACAAATCAAGGTATGAGGCTAATAAGCTTGTGAAGGTCGCTCACCGGGTCCTTGCCGCTTTTGAGGATCAATCCTTGAGCGATGTGGATACCGGGAGTGAGGAGGACAAGGAGGAGGAGATCCTCAAGGCAAAAGAAAGGAAGGCCAAAGACTTCACTGGCATGTGCTTCATGGCTGACACGGACGACATTGATGATAATGAGGTATCTTTTTCTTATGATGAGCTTTCTGCTAAATATGATTCTATAGTTGAGCAATTGCTTAGTCAAGATGAAGCACTAGAATTTGTCATGACAAAAATAAGAAATTAGAGTCAAAATTAGCAAACTGAAAGTAGAGCTTAAAAATGCTAAGACTCTTGAACTGATGAATGTTTATCTTGTCATGCTATGCATTGAAATTACCAAGTTACAATCGCTCATAATATTTACGTACAACAACTTGGGAATGCTAGATCTGAACTAAATGAAATTAAAAGTGCTCCTTGTGAAAAATGTTTAGAATCTAGTAAATTGATTGCTTTTGATGTATTTGATTCTAGCCCTTGCACTTCATGTTTAGAAAAAGAACGTGAAATCAAAGATATCTTAGAAGCTGCTAGAGTCAAATATGCTAAGCTTAAGGACGATATTGAAAATACTACTTGTGCTTCATGTTCCACTCTTAAGACTGAAATTGCTTTGTATAAGGAGAAATCTATGAATAATACTTGTGATGCTTGTGTTAACTTGAGAAAAGAAAATGCTTACCTTCATGATACATTAGAGAAATTTTCTAAAGGTAAGAAACAATTAAACATGATTCTTGACAAGTCTAAAACTCCTTATAAGAAGCAAGGTTTAGGGTTTAATTCTTTTCAAGACAATTCAAACCCAAAATTCATTCAAGTCTTGGAAAAAGGTTTAATTGAATTCAAAACACAACCTGCAAAAACATCTTTTAAATCTGCAGGTTTTGCCCAACCTTGTATTAATTCAAATGGTGCTTCTTCTAGTGGTACCAAGTACCATTGCACTTATTGCAAGAAAGGTGGGCATTTGATTGAATTCTGTTGGCGTAGGTTGAAAAATAATAGGAAAAATTTTGATAGAATTTCATTCGTGCAACCTAAAGCTTCTATGAGACATGGTAACACTGAAAAGAATAAACCTGGATTAGGATTTTTCTCTCATGCAAATCATTATGTTTCTAGATATCCTAATTCTAATGTTTATCGATTTGGCGGTCGACCATTGGTGGTCACCGGTCGACCGTTTGGTCGCCGATCCCCTTGACACTAGCATGGTCGGACCGCCCATGGACGATTTAAGTCTCATGTTAATTTAAACATTGCTCATAACCGAATGTTAGATGAGATCAAGGATAGTACTTACGGTTTGTATACTCCTTGCAGACGTGTGTCTCGATCTTGGATTCCTAAATCTTGTTTATCTAACTTGATGATTGAGACACATCGTTCTTTTGTTCCTTGATTTTCGGGATTACCACGGAAAGGGAAGAACACGTGGTTCGTTGACTCGGATGTTCACGCCACATGACCAGGAAACTCAAAATGGTTCACCTCTTTCACGCGGCAACGGTGGTGACTTCATCACCTTTGGAGATGATACACAATGGCGAATTGAAGGAGCAGGATCAATTAGGGTAAACAATAAATTCATTCTAAAGGATGTCGCTCTTGTGGACAAGCTTAGGTATAATCTCCTTTCCGTATCTCGACTTCTTGATGATGGCTATGAGACATTTTTAAGAAAAATGCTTGTCGTGTGCTTGATTCTCTTGGTGAGCTTGTGTTTGGAATATCTAGAGTTGGTAGAATTTTGGAGTGATTTTTCGAGAATCTCTTCTTTGGATCTCTTAAATGTTTGCTTACATCTTCTTGATTTACGGCTTTGGCATCGGCGTTTGGGGCACATTGGTTTTGATCATCGACACGAGTTAGCAACCTTGATCTCATGAGAGGTTTGCCCAAACTCAAAGCATCAAGGATCTTTGTATGTGCGCCAGTAGGCATGGCAAACAAGTTGCCGCCTCACACCCTACTGTGACTATGGTTATGGTGACGGACCGGGACGGTTGCTTCATATGGATCTTGTTGGTCTGCCAGAGTCCGATCGGTCGGTGGAAAATGGTATATTCTTGTCATAGTCGATGATCTTTCTAGATATACTTGGGTGTTCTTTCTTACTTCAAAAGATGAAGCTTTTGGTTATTTTCATGACCTTGTTCTTCGTTTGGCTTCGAGCTTCTGGTGCTTTGAGAGCGATTCGCGATGATAATGGCACGGAGTTCAAAAATGCTTCTTTTGCTTCTTTTGTCTTTGAGCATGGTATTGAGCATCAGTTCTCCTCTCCACACGTACCTCAACAAAATGGCGTGGTGGAAAGGAAGAATAGGACCTTAGTCGAAATGGCTAAACGATGCTAGATGAGTATAGCACAGAGGAGATTTTGGGCGAAGCTATTGCTCTTGCTTGCCATATTGCAAATCGTGTCTTTTGAGACCTTCTTTAGGCAAGACTCCTTATGAGCTTCGTTTTGGTAGAAAACCCTCATTTAGCATTTTGAGTTTTGGATCAAAATGTTTTATTCTTAAGACAGCAATTTAGATAAATTTGAATCAAGAACTTTTGATGGGATATTTCAGGTTATCTGCTCATTCGAGGGTTTTCGGGTTTTTAATCTTGAGACTAACATTATTGGGAGACTTGTAATGTCACTTTTGATGAGACTAGCCACAGAGCTAGATCTATTACTCTGAGATGATTTACTGGTGTGAGAGTATTTTTGTGGAGGAAGATGAGGACGAAGCTAATATCATTCCTTCATCTGCTGCTCTTCAAGCGCCCATATTGATACAAGAACCTCGCTACGTCTACTTCACATTGATTGAGGCTCTGCTGCATCTTCATCATCAGCATCACTGGAGGTCGAAGAAAGCGGTATCTCACCCGGGCGCTCCACTTCGCATTCAAAGACAAAGATCCTCGGAGCAGATAATAGGTAATCTACATGAGCGAGTCACTCGCTCGGGTATAATGATCCAAATCTCTACTCTCATTCGACTTTTGTTGCTTCTTTTGAACCCCGCGATATATCACATGCTTTATCTGATTCTGAGCTGGGTAAATGCCATGCATGAGGAGTTAGAGAATTTTGAAAGAAACAAAGTTTGGAACCTAGTAGAACCCCCTAGTGGTCATAATGTTATAGGAACCCGTTGGGTGTTTAAGAATAAACAAGGTGAGGATGGTTACGTGGTTAGAAACAAGGCCGATTGGTAGCTCGTGGTTTTGACCAAGTTGAGGGTTAGATTTTGATGAGACATTTGCTCGTTGCTAGACTAGAAGCCATTCGCATTCTCGCTTGCATTTCTTTGCATCAAAAGATTTTAAATTATATCGATGGATGTTAAAAGTGCCTTTTAAATGGTTTCATAGATGAGGAAGTGTATGTTAAGCAACCCCCTGGTTTTGAGGATCCTAAATATCCAATTTTGACATGGCCAATTTCACTTTAGGATCCCTGTTGATGAACTTGCTGAATTTGAAGCGTTGCTTAAATTGATCAAATCTACTGCTTTACTTTTGAGCCTTTGTGCTTAGTTTTGATATATATGTCTTACCATGATCTTGCTAAGCTATTTGTCGGGCTTGGTATCTTGTTTGTGCAATATTAGAGATACTAGCTTGTTCTTTTGGGTAATCTCCAAAGCTTCTTGTAATCAAAAATTGAAAAATACAAAAATTGAAGCCACTCCATTGCACTTCATGCATATTCCTCTTTATGCTTCTTTTGTTTCGCTTCTTCCTTTATTCTATATTTATTATCTCGGATGAGAGGAAGGCGTGATTCCTTGATGAATCCATTGTCAAAGGGGAGAAGATGTGTTAAATGAGAAGAGAAGATGTGTTAATAAGAAGATTTTTCTTTATTGGGGAGAAGTTTATACAAAGGGGGCGAAAATTTGAAAATTAAGGATCATAGTGAGGGGAGTTCTTGAGTTGCATTCTTATTGTCTTATTGAATATTCTGAACTTGAATTGCATTCTTTTATACTCACAATGATCATAGGTCAATTGAACAATTGTTCTTTCATATGGACCTCATGTGAGAATTTTGACCCTTTTCGGAAATCAAAGTTTTATGCTTTCTTTTGCCTTGTCTCACATGCCTATACTATTACGATGCCAGCTTGGTCATTTTCATTGCTTTTTCTTGCTTATGGACCAAGTTGTGCCTTTGTGCGAAAACTACGAGTAAACTCGTTTTCAAACCTCTTACCTTCATTTTCTGGATAATTGCCAATGTGTTCATCAAGGGGGAGATTGTGGATTTCATGGGGATATGTTCCGGATCTTAGGATGATGTGACAATTGGCAATGGCGTTTACGGTTTGTCGTTTCACGTGTTTTCGACAAAGTTACAAAGCCATTGGGCGAGGCGGTCCGGCCGGTCCTTGCATCGTGGTCCGAGCCGGTCCCAAATCGGTCGGGCCCGGCCATGTGGGGCGATCGGACGGCGGTGACCAAAGTGGTCAAAAGCAGTGGGCCAAAAATAGGTGTTGTAGGCAAGTGAGGGATCCTAATGCACTTGGTCTCATGATTTTTGGAGTCTCGATAAAAAGTTCTATTGGTTTAAAGTTTCCAGATGGGTTTGGATTTTCGAGGGTTGAAATTCGGCTAAGTCCCAAGGCGGTCCGACCGCTCACGAGGAGCGGTCCGGCCGCCCAAGCGGTCCGACCGCTAACTGGAGCGGTCGACCGGTTTCTACTTGAACGTCGGCCAACCGTGGCGATGTTGATTTGTTAGGTCAAAGTCATTGGTTTCATGGCATATGATTTGCATGATGCATATTTTGACTAACATGGGTCAAGTTGTGAAGAACTTGTTCCCGAATTCGTGTTTGCTTGTCTGTGGTTGTGCAGGTTGCTTGGTGGTCAACGACGGTCAACGGCGAGGAGAATCGGGACTAGACTTGGAGAGTTGAGGTCGAGCGATCGGCGATGCGGGTGAGTCAATGACTCAAGCGTGACACAAGATGGACAAGGGTGACCTATTGGCAAATCCATGACGCATGGTGAAGCGGTTTTAGGTCAAAAGGTTAAAGACGGCGCTTTGCGAAGCGTGCGTGTGTGACCCGTTAGTTAGTGGGCCTTAACGGGAGCCCAATGGAGTCAAACCCTAGGAGTCTAGGCCTCCACTATAAATAGGGGGAGGTGGTGGCTGCACCATCGAGCTTTTTTCTCTCTCGCCTTTTTATGTTTCAAAACCCTAATTGTCTTTAGGGGAGTTGAGGTGGAGGCTAGGGCTCTTGATGGTTTGTGGCGAATTTCGTGATCTTTGATTGTCCACTGATCCATGATGGTGTGGATGTAATCCAGCTTCAATCACGAAATCAATCTATGCAAGGTTTGCTTGAGATAAGTCTCTTTTCGTTCTTGCTTTCAATTTCGTGATTTTAGGGCTTTCTTTGATCCGCGAGTTTGTGATTGATTCTTTCACGTGAATTAGCTTGTCGTGATATGTGTGAATCTATCTAGCATCATCTTGATCATCAATCTCTCACGAACAAGCATTAGGATCAAGTTTTCGTTCTTGCCCGGTTTTAGACCTTCTGTTAATCAATTGGCAATTTGCTCAATATCGTTCCAAGAATTATCATAATATTCGATTGGAATAGGTCCTCAATAGCATATAGAAGGTGTGTGCAAAGTTTCATAAAGATTGGAGTTGAGAATCAAAAGTTTCACCTAATTGCAACCGTCATCGGTGATTTTCTTGTTTGGATCGGTTACGTAGGATACGGCATTCGACCGCGATCATCACCGGTCATACCGATTTTGGAGCGGTCCGACCGCAAGACAACGCCGGTCGATCCGCCCGACAATCGGTCCGACCGGTTGGGTGAGAGGTCCGACCGCTTGCGTGTTGTGAGTCTTTGCAATCTTAGTTGATTTTGTGTTTTTACTTAGGGGATTTAATTGGATTCAATACTAGTCTTCCGCTGTACTGGTATATTGATCTTCGTAGCTTCATCATAGCTATTGGAGTGAAATTGTGTTGAATTCATTATTTTGGGAAAAAGTGAGCGTGCTCCTATTCACCCCCCCCCTCTAGTCGCCTTTTCGGTCCAACAAATATAATTGTGTCCATCTTGTTTTACTTGTACTTTACTTTGAGCAATTTACATTACATGCTTTAATTGCTTATATATCATTGTATGATTGCTCTCTTGTTTTGTCGGTGCACTTAGTTGAGCCTAGTTGATTTAGGTTTTAATTATGCAAAACCAATTCGCTATTAGCTTCCGCATTTATATATTGGTTTAGCCCGATAAAGATTTTTAAAATCGCCTATTCACCCCCCTCTAGTCGGCCACCTCGACCGTACAAGTGGTATCAGAGCTTGGTCTCTCGTTGATTAGACTTAAACGTCTAGAGAGTAAAGGATGGCGACTAGAGATTTAGTGCACCTAGGTAAAGCACCTATTTTTGATGGCACAAATTATGCATATTGAAAAATCTGCATGATTTATTATTTTAAGGCCATGGGCCTAAATATATGGCGGATTGTAGATGCGGGCTTTTCTCCCCCAAAGGATCCTCTTGCTCCAACCAATGAGGAAGAGAAATGCTCGCATCTCGATGCTCAAGCTACTAACGTTTTATTTAGTGCTTTGAGTATAGATATTTTTGATGCCATATGCAATCTCAAGAGCGCTCATGAGATGTGGACCTAAATTCAAGATAAATATGAATTGTCCACTTCCACAAGTGAAGATTGCACATATGAACGGTCGTCGGGAGAAGAATGCTCAATCTCAAACTCCGACGATTATGAGGACTCCTCCACTCCCTCCACATCAACTCGATGCTTCATGGCTCAAGGTAATAATGAGGTAAACGAAAACGATGAGCCTTCATATGATGAGTTGATGGATATGCTAGAAGAGCTCAATGAATATTTAGGAAAGGAGAAATTAAAATTCAAAGTTTTGAAGAAAGAGTATGTCTCGCTTCAAAATGATTATGATGTTTTAAAAGATGAACATGAAGCTCTCCTCCTAAATAATCTAAGTAGCTCTAAGGTGGATATAGGCATTGAATGTAATTTATTAGATGATATGCCATGCATAGCTCCTAGCTCTTGCATTTCATCTAAGGTTAGTATATCCACCTCATGTGAGGATTTAATTGATATGCCTTGTTGCTCTAAAGTGGATACCCCTATTTCCTCCATATCTTGTGATACTAATCTTGTAGAGGAAGAATGACTTGGAAAGAAGCCAAAAAGGGAAGGCCACTCTTGACGAAATATTGAGCAAGAAAAAACGCTTGCAAGATAAGAGTGGAATCGGCTTCACTCCTAAGAAAAAGGAGAATAGCAAGACAAGGCACAATGAAAGACACACGAAGAATGTCAAGTGCCTTGGTTGCAACAAGAAGGGCCACTTTGCCTCGGTGTGCCCAAATCAAGTGGATGTCAAGACTAGACATTCAAAATTGAGGCAAACCGGCAAGAAGCAAGAAATAAAAACAAGTAGGGGAAGCAAAGTCCCAACTTGCTACAATTGCCGGGAAAATGGGCATATTGGTAAACAATGTCCCAAAGGTGTCACTCCTAAGCTATTTTATTTATAATGATCATTATTTGCTTAGGAAAGATAAAAATAGAAATGTGTTTGCTAGAATAGTTAGTTCACATAAAACTAATACTAGGGCCATTTGGGTGCCCAAATCTATTGTGACTAACATTCGTGGACCCAACCAAGTTTTGGGTACCAAAATGCGCTTAAATGCTTAATAGGTACTTGGAGAGGCATTGGAGGCTTGGCTTATTTATATAAAGATGGATTTCATCATATATCAAATTGGAGCCAAGTTTGAGGATAATCGTTTCACATCAAGAACCAATGTCATCTCGGTAACAAGTATTTACATTGAAGTATCTAGCCCCTTTATGCCTTGTGTAGGTTGCATTTCATGATAATCATATTTAAGGAGTATTCTTGCTCTATTGCTCATAATGTTCATTATTAAATATCTTGAGCAAGATGGATGTGGCACATTAAGGGGGAGTGCTAAATCATGATCTTGTATATCACATCCCTATGTGTGCCCAAATAAATTAAGTGCTAGTATTGTTTTCAAAATTGAGCATTTTAGCCAAAAGTCAAAAATTTCATAATTATTAGTAATTCTTTGAAAAACTAGTTACAAAAGGTATACAAATATTTTTCAAAGATTTACCAAAGGTTTTGGCTTTAGAAAAATCTATTTTAAGTGAAAATGAGTTTCTAGCCAAAATCCTACAATATAGTATCTTATTTTTGACCAAAACTAGATTTTTGTGTAAAATCTATTCTAAAAGGAATTTGAAGATCTTGCCAAAAGAAAAATCCTAGAGTTGGTTATTCTAAACGTTTTTGGTATTCAAAAGATTTTCAAAAGACCAACCTAGCAAAAGATATTTGTTTTTGAAACTCGCCCAAAATCCTATTATGACCTAAGTGGTCACTTTCTAGCACTTATGTGAGTTTTGCCATATGAACCAAAAAATTTCACATGAGTATGTTCATAATGGTATTTATGACTCATACATAAAATTGGCTGCTTTAAATTTGATCTTTTGCTCAAATTGGATCTTTTGGTGAAATTGCATGAAAACTTGATTTCATTTACGAAAACGAAAAACTTATTTTGTAAAACTATTTTAGATATGGATTTTCAAGGGCCATATAAGTTGGAAATGTTCCAAATATGTTTGCTTGATTGAGTGTATAAAAATTTGGAGCCTATACAACAAATCTCTCTCTTCTCTCTCTCTTCGCTGAATCTGTTTGTCAGATTCAGAAGTAACCGGTCCGACCGGCCACCATCGGAGGTCCGACCGGCATCCCCACCGGTCCGACCGGCATTGGCCTGGCGGTCAGACCGAGTTTGCATGGATTGTGTTATAACCCTTCACCCGAGAGCCTTTTTTCTCTCACTTCCTCATTCTCCCCAAACCGAGGCTTTCTTCTCCTCTCCCTCAGGCCGCCAGCAGCACCTCCCCTCCGGATCTCCTCCTCCGGCCATCCATTTGGGGATTCAAGGTACCATTTCGCTCTCCCTCTTCTCCTCCTTCAATCCATCCAATTACTTTGTGGATTGATTGCCTATCTCTCCCACATTTTGGAACCCTAGGTGAGGGAGAAACTTTGAAGTTTCGGCTTTGTGGCTCTCCAATCCTTCAAGGAATTATCCTTAGTGATTCTCCTCTCCTTTGGAGCCAGTAAGCCTACTAATCTACTTGTATTATTATCACATTGTCAATTTGCCTCAAATTTCTAGGGTTTGATGTCAAATCCTACTATTCCATTCAATCTCTATGGCAAATTCTGTCTGCAAGTCGCTTGTGAATAGATAAATGAATGTACTTGATGCATTGTATGAATGATGAAAATTTGTGAAAATCACAAAATTCTTGTTCTCTGTTACAGTAACGGTGATCGGCCGGCGCCACAACAATGATCGGGACCGGCCTCTGTGGTGATCCGACCGCCATGGCGGCCGATCGGACCTTTGTGTCCAGAGAACATGTCAAAATGGCACCATTGTATATTCATAAATTTATTCTTGATTATTCCTTGTTTGATCTTTTGATTATCTTCTCAGGAGCTATGCCGAACAAGCGTTTGGCCAGCCGTTCGGGTGGATCCCCTCCTTCTCCTTCTCCTTCTCCATCTAGAGGGAAGAATCCAGTTGAGGACGACCTTGAGGACGTTCCTATGGAAGAAGTGGAGAAATCAGGTTCAGATAATAACAGCAGCGATAATGACTATGAAGAGTCTTCTGGCAATGACGTTGAGGAGGAGGATGATGATGAGAACGCACCTGATGAGTCTCAGTTCATTGGACTTGATGTCTCAAGGATAAGGAGTGAACAATATACTATCTTGAGACATATTGATCATTTTCAGTTCCCAGAGTCTGCGACAATGGGTATGTTCCATACAAAGTTCCAGCAAGATGTCTTCCGGATCATCTATGCAAAGAAGAAATTTGCCAATCACAGATTTGTTAAATGGAACTACCTGGCACAAAATCCAACCTACAATGGACTTTTCAGACTTTTTAGACATGTAGGTTTGGATTCTTTGGTTTCTCTGAACTGCAGCTTTCACTCCAAGGTCATCAGACAATTTTATGCAACGGTTTTCGTGTCTCCGGATTACGACAACCTAACTTGGATGACTGGCCATAGAAAGATAAAAACTACAAGAGAGCAGTTCATGAAGGCCCTAGGATTGAGGGAGTCAAGGGGTATAAGGATCCACCTGCAGGAACCTCTAAACCTTACTCAAGTAGATGAATTTTATAATCAAAATACTCATCACTCTTGCGGTAAGGTGACCGGACTCCTTCCCCTCCCCAATATAATCAACAGGATCATGAGATCATCATTCTTCCCTAGGAGTGGGAACAATGATGAAATCCATGGGAGGGCATGGAATGTGATACAATATATAATGGAGGGCACTCGCTTTGATGTCATGGATCTTATTTTCAGAGAAATTGACACCTCCAAGGGAGATAAGTCCAAAAGTATTTATTATGCTCCCTACATAATGAAGCTAATCAAGAGCAGAATTGTATTCAATGTTCCCTGTGATATAGAGCATAAAGAATACAGACCCAGGGACGCTCCTCCTCCTCCTGCTCCTCAGGTGCCAGCTCAGATGCCTCCTCCTCCACCTACTCAGTATCAGGGACAGAGCTCCTCTTCTTAGGGTCCTCAGGAGCAAGACCCTGTCCTAGCTGCGATTCTTCACCTACAGCTGAGCATGGAT
Source organism: Hsuehochloa calcarea (assembly GCA_036346395.1). Taxonomy (NCBI): domain Eukaryota; kingdom Viridiplantae; phylum Streptophyta; class Magnoliopsida; order Poales; family Poaceae; genus Hsuehochloa; species Hsuehochloa calcarea. Next base: position 37,593,572 of record CM070604.1, on the reverse strand, counting down.
CAGATGCGCACATCCCAGGAGGCATTTCAGGCGGCTACAAACACCAGATTGGATGAGATTCAGGCAGCCGCTACCTCCAGATTTGATACCTTGGATGCTTGTCGGGACCCAAATATGCAAATCTGGACCCTCTGTGTATTCAGCACTAGTCCAGGATCACGCTAGTGCACACAGTGTCAACATTGATGAAATATCACATCCATACAACGAATATAAGAATAAACGAGTATATTTGAATAACAAATAACTGTTGGGACCTTATGGTCGAGTGTTACATTTATTAAGCCATGCAAGGTGACAATAAAGAAATAAAGCTGCAATGAAAGCGAAATAAACTCGGTGGCTCCCATCAATTTACCACGAGCAACCGGTGGGATCAAGACCCTAACGTTCAACCTTCAGTAGAACTCTTCTTCAAAAGCGGTGACGACTCCTCCATACATTGATTTGTTTAGCAAGAGTGAGTACACACCGTACTCATAAGTCATACCACAGAATGCATTTATACATGATGGCTTATTCCAAAGTAATGGCTTACGTGGTTATTTTGCGTAAATGCAACATTTGCAATTGAATACAAATAATAGATTGAAAGCATAATCCAAAACAAATAGACAATAATAAGTTAACAATTGATTTCACAAAGGACACAGTCTAATCAAGTTCTTTCACACAAGTGAACAAGTTATCTCACACGGTGACCCTTCCCAAATGTTTTATGAAAAACTACCCTCGTGTGAAATTCAGAGCATGTCCATAGCAGAGGGCGCGGCTATTGAATAGATTGATTTAAACACTCTGCAGAGGTTGTACACTTTACCCACACGATGAAACCAACCGGATCAGAGTTGATCACAACAAAACCTTTCAGAGACTTCATCTCAAACAATGACACTCCTGGTGTGCTTTACTGCCGTCCAATTTGTACACCTGACCCTTGGAGCGACACACACCATTGGACGGGGATCGTGTAACCGTCCGCGATGTGACATATCACACCTCCAGCCCATCACACAGCTTAAATACAACCTGAGTTGTCAATGTCAAGACTCCATAACTTATTAAGTTAGGCCCAGCCCATACTAGGCATGTGGTCGTACAGTAAGGCCCAGTTCAATGGCGCACAAAGTTAAGTCCTTAACTGACCAAGGCAAGACTTCGATTTTAACCCAAATCACAAAGTTTAATGCACACAGTTCCACCATTCACACAGAATCCACCACTTGCCTCGGTCTAAATCTTTTCCCACCACTTGATTAAGTGCAACACATGCCATCAACGAGTAATAGCACCAAAGACACACAGATTCATCACACAGTTCCATAATCACTTAGTCAAGTTTATAATTGCAACTCTCACATGGAATGATGACTCGTGGCATGGCTAAGCAGTCTAATCGTATCTAACCAACCCACGTTGGTGCTACGATAATACCAACTAATTATTAACCAACCTAGGGTGACAAAAGATCATGGTATACAATAGACAAGGTGGCATAACAATTTGGATTAATAACTACACCCAAAAGCATTTAAATAAATACTTGAAATAGAATGCAATACATTGAAACAAAGTATTTTGAAAAGCTGGGTTCAAAATGATCAAAGGTATAACTTGCCTTGGAATAGATCTAGATATTGGTCTTGGTCTTGAGGTGCTCCTTCTTACGCAAAATTCCCAAGTATCGGCGTCTACTCATGAAGCGAGACAAAAGAAAACAAAACAAATAAATAACAGAGGCAAAATAAACTCCAAAATTAAATAAAATTCATAAATAAATAGATCTGAATTTTATATGAATTTACAAATTTGAATGGGCTCAATTGGACTTGGATGCAAAAGATATGGGCTTTGGAAGATTGGAAAATCAATAAAACCCTAAATTGGATTTTCTCGAATTTCCCGAATTATTTTTATAAAGGAAAATCGATTTATTGCGCAATGCTTGCGTCGGTAGGATTTCGGAAAAGAATTAAAATTAAATAGAAAAGCGGCGGGTGGGCCCCATTGTCGGTTTTTCGACCCAGTGGACCAAACCCACCGAGCCACGGGATCTGGGGCCGGTGGGTGAGCCGCGTCTTGGCGTGTCTTTGGGCCGACACGGCGCCACGCGCGGTGACACGCCGCACGAAGGTGAGGTGGATCTTGACGCCACGCCACATCACTCGGACGGCGGCGATGGCTCGGGAACCAATGGCAGCAGCGACAGCGGCTCTTCGGCCGTGAGTGAGTGGTACCAATGTGTAGAGAGGTTATTGCGCATCTATGGGCCTTGGTTTGAGTACACAGGGTGGTCGGAGATGGCCGTGGCGAGGAGAAGCGGCGAAGTCTCGGGTTTGTCGGACGGAAGCTCGGCAATGCTCGGCGACGAGAGTGCGCGCGAGGTGGCTCGAGCTTGCCGATCACGATGGTGCGGTTGGCGAGGCAAAGGCGGCGAAGGCGGCGCAATTCACCGGAGAAGAAACTCGGCGAAACCTAAAACTCGAAAATGCGGCGGCGCTAGAGGCGTCAGGCGGCGAGGCGGCGGCTTTGGATTGCGGAGGTGGTGGCGATGCTAAGGAGGTATTTATAGGCGGGGGCGCCGGATTTGAAATCCCAAATCGGGTCCGAAGCGGCGGATTTTGAATTCCTCGATTCTCGGAGATTGAAACCGATTTGGAAATTGAAAATAACCGGAGCAGTGCGGAGAGATAAGGCTTCGAGGCGTTGTCGCGCCAAAATCGAGGCCGTTGCGCAATTGTCGGACGAAGCTCAGAGGTCCGGCAATGGCGGGCGAGGGCGCGGCCGCGGAGAAGAAGATAGCGCGAGGCAGCGACACTGTGGCGGTCCCACCGGCAGCGATGCGAGGCGGCGGCAGGCGGCGGCGTGACGATGGCGATCAAGCGCAGAGCGCGCGGCGAGCGGAAGGCGGCGAGATCGGCCAAAAGGACACGCGGCGAAGATCCGGCGGAGGGCAAGAAGCGGCAGAAGCGGCGGTGCCGGGCGATCTTGATCAACGGTGGGATTGAGCGGGCTGGAATAGTCTTGGGCTTGGCCCGATCTTTATTCGAAGGATTTAAATTAGGTTTTCTTTTAAATAAATCCAGAAAATGCAAATAGCAATTAAAAATAGCAAATGACTTGGGAAAAATTCGAGAAAATTCTATAAAATATAACCAAGCATATAGAATCTAAATAAAATAGTTTTGACAATTGTTGATGTTGGGATTAAGCTCATTAAATCAATTTGTCCTTAAAGTCCATATTAAGCTTTTCAAATTAATATTCAAATAAATCCAAATGGTGAATTTTCTCACTAGTACTATTTAAAAGATTTTAAAGCTCGAAATTTGGGATGTTACAAACCTCCCCCTTAAGCGAATCTCGTCCCGAGATTAGGCTAGCTAGAGAAAAGGCTAGGGAACTCGGCTTTTAACTCTTCTTCACGTTCCCACGTTGCTTCTCCTTACAGTGGTTACTCCTTTGGACTTTGCGTAAACGAGCAGTCTTGCTTACAGTGCGGCGCTCTGCGACATCAAAATCTTGACAGTGCTCTTTGTATGTGAGATCTTCCTTGATTCAATTGACTCAACGGAGTGCGCTCTTACAGCACACGAAGACACTTTTTGGTGAGAGACATGAAAGACATCATGCACTCCTGCTAACGATTGCGGTAGCTCAAGCTGCACGCAACTTCTCCACGGCGTTCCAAAACCTTGAATGGACCCACATACCTTGGAGCAAGCTTCCCTTTGGTGTGGAATCTCCTAACACCTCTCGGCGGAGTAACTCGCAGATACACAAAATCCTCGGTTCAAAGGCGAGGTCACGGCAGCGATTATCGGCATAACTCTTTTATGCGGATTGGGCTATCTTTAGTCTTTCTCGATCATAGCAACTTGTTCTTGGCTTCTGAATAATATCGGCCCGAACACTACGTTCGTTGCCTCGACCAATTCAGCGGAGTTCTGCGAGCACGACCGTCTGAGCTTCAAATGGTGACATCGCAAAGCTTGATAAGCTGTTGTTGTACGAGAATTACGCATCGGTAAACTTTTATCCCAACTGGTAGCATTAGCTAAGGCACGGGCTCTCAACATATCTTCTAATATCTGGTTGACTCTTTCGATCTGTCCATCATGCGTGGATGATAAGCGATCTTGAAATTCGATGAGTTCGGGGCTTCATGTAGACTCGCCAAAAGCGAGAGGTGAATTGAGATCCTCGATCGACACTATCTTCTTAGGCACACCGTGCGGTGACTATTTTGACATATACAATTCCGCAAGCGGTCTCACGAGTAAGTGGTTTTGGTGGCAAGAAATGGGCAACCTTAGTCAAGCGATCCACTATTACCCAAATCGAATCATAACTGATTGAGTCTTGGGTAATCCGGTAATAAAATCCATACCGATCTCTTCCCACTTCCATTACGGTATCTTTAGCGGTTGTAGCAAACCCGCTTTGGTCTCGATGTTCGGCCTTTACTTTCGGCACCACGTCGCATAAAGCAACGAACTCTGCGACGTCTCGCTTTAAGTTTGGCCACCAAAACTTATTCTTAACATCTGATACATCTTAGTGCTTCGAGGTGAATTGAATACTTTGAGTCATGGGCTTCCTTGAATCATTTGTCTTAATCCATCAATATCGGTACACGATCGTCCATTGATCCACGGTATATCGATCATCTATGGTAAAGTCTTTGAATTTTCCTTCTAACATCTTCTTCTTGAGATCGACAAACTCGAATCCTTAGGTTGAGCTTCACGAATCTGTTTCTCGAGTAGGTGTACTTCCAAATTGGCCACAAATCCTTAGGAACAACTTCTAGTGTAGCACGGAATTCCTCACGAAGTTACGAACACAACTCTTTTGCTTCGAGCATTGCGGTAGCTCTTACGACTCGAGTGCATCTGCAACTACATTGGCCTTACCAGGATGGTAATGGATTCCAAGATTATAATCCTTTATTAATTCCAACCATCTTCTCTGTCTCATGTTCAAATCAGACTGAGTGAATATGTACTTCAGGCTCTTATGATCTGTGTAGACTTCACAGCGATTCTGGATGAGATAATGGCGCCAAATCTTCAAGGCATGCACTCTGGCGACTAGCTCCAAATCATGGGTAGGGTAGTTCTCTTCATGAGGCCTTAATTGCCTTGGCGCATAGCGGCAGCTCTTCCTTCTTGCATAAGGACACATCCTAATCCTTGGCCGAAGCATCACGGTGATATCAAAATCCTTACTAATATCAAGCAAAACTAGTCTTGAAAGGTGAAGTCGACGTTTCTTCAATTCTTGAAAACTTTCTTCACAAGCTGGGGTCCAAATAAACTTCTTCTCTTTCTTCAACAATTGCGTAAGAGGTTTAGCAATCGTTGAGAACCCTTCAATGAAACGACGATAGTATCCTGCCATTCCCAAGAAACTACGAATTTGAGTAACCGTCTTGGGTGCTCCCAATTCATTCTGACTTTAACCTTTAGGGTCAATTGCTACTCCTTGGTGTCATCACATGGCCGAGAAAATCAACTTTCTTCTTCCAAAGTCACACTTGCTGAACTTGGCATATAAGCGATGTCCTCTGAGCTTTTCTAGGACTAATCTCAAATGTCACGCATGCTCTTCCTCGACTTTGAATATACCAAAATATCATCAATGAATACTACCACGAACTTATCCAAATATTCCATGAATACTTTGTTCATCATGTTCATGAAATAGGCGGGGCATTAGTCAATCAAAAGACATGACTAAAAACTCATAATGTCCATAGGGTTGAAAGCGGTCTTTGGTACATCCTTAGGACAAATCTTCAAGCGATGGTAACTTTGATCGCGGATCGATCTTGGAGAATACTCGGCTCCTTTCATCCAGTCGAACAAATCATCTATTACGGGCAATGGGTACTTATTCTTGATGGTGACTTCGTTGAGAGAGCGATAATCGATACACATTCTCATACTTCCATCTTTCTTCTTGTGAACAAAGCAGTGCTCCCCATGGCGGCGAACTAGGTCTTACAAAACCTTTTTCGATGAGTTCTTCTATCGCTTCTTCATTTCCACAAGTTCATCATTGGCATCCGATAGGGTCTCTTGGAAATTGGTCTTTGTTCACGGCACTAGATCAATGACAAATTCAATGTCACGGTCGGTGGCATTCACAGTAATTCTTACGGAAATACATCCGGTAATCTCGACTACAGTACGTCTTCCAAAAGCTGTCTTGGTGTTGACTACCAAATGTCCATCACGTCTTGAGGTGGCTAGAATTCAACTTTCTTTCTGTGGCATCCTCTATTGTCACGGCTCTTCGCCACAATCTAATCTTGCTTTATGTTTGGATAACCAATCCATACCAAGAATGACATCTATGGTGCAGTGTCTAGAACTATTAGGTTGGCTAGAAACTCAACTCCACTATGAGTAGCCTAGCTCCTAAACATCCAACTTTAGAACTTAGCTCTGCTCGGTATTGGACTAACGAGTATGCTTAAGATGCATAACTTCCAATTTGTTCTTAGTTGCAAAATTCCGAAACAAGCGAATCGAAGCTCGAATCAAGCAGGCGTCACGGTCTTGAATTTACTAGGAACTTACCCGATACAACGTCGGGTGCTTCTTGGGCTCCCTCTAGAGTGGCGTGGTTGACACGACCTCGACCAGCGATGGCGGTGCTCCTCCGATTGACCGGTAGCTTGAGAAGTTCCTTGATGGTTGCCTTGTCTTGGCGTCTTGGTGGTGTGTTCCCAAGGTTGAAGCGTCTTTGGGTGATAGTCCCATTCTGCGGACATCGGTTGGCGAAATGCCACGGTGACGGCGGGTAAAGCAAACTCGGTTGTATACGTGGGTTGCTTCTTGGATTGGGGTTGGTAGTGCGAGGTTGCGGAAGTTCGAGCAAGCGGGCGAGTCTTGAAGTTGGTGCGGTGGTGCAGCGAGTGCGTGGTGGAAAAGCGGCTAAAGCTGCGGTGGAATCATTCTTGCCCTCGGTGGGGTTGGTGACTTCCTTCTTTGAGCCATTCTGCGCTACGATGATCTTCCAATTCCTTGCGCTTATCCTCTAGAATCAAAGCCTTGTTGATTAACTCTTGAAAATCGGGAAAGGTGTGGGCGATCAAGTTAACTTGAAGTCGGTGTTCAATCCTTCGAGCGACTACGGCGAGCCTTGTCGGTGGCGACATCTTCTGCGACATATCGAGCAAGTTGAGAGAACTTGTTGAGGTGTCGATCATCGACATTCCTCCTTGCTTGAGAGCACGGAATTCATCCTTCTTGGATCCATGATTCCTTACGGTACATGATCTTGTGGCGGTTGTGAACTCTTCCCAAGTAATGTCTTGCGGCGTTCCATCATTTGCACAAAGTTTTCCCACCATTCTGCAAACAATGCCTTCCATCGGTGAGAGGCGTCTGAGAACTTTTCATGATCATTGCATTGAGTGATCGTGATTTTCTCTCAATAACACGAAGCCAATCATCGACTTCTCTTGGTGAGACATGTCGTAAAAGGTTGGTGGGCGGGTCCTCATAAACTCCGCCAACTTGGATGATCCATTATGACCATGAGCAAGCTGGGGCTCCATTGTGATCTTGATTGTTGTTGTTCGGTTATTCATGGCTTGCATCGATTCATCATGGTGTACATCGGTGGGTTTGGTGTCATGAATGCTCCAAAATTTGCGGATCATTGAAGGTGCTTGTGGTGGAATTGCTTCTCCGGGATTTGCTCCGTCCTTACGATCTTTGGAGTATCGGAACCACTTGCGGCTGACTTTGACGAGTCCGAACCATCGGTGAATCTCAAGGGTTAGATAAGGTAGCAAGCACGAGATAAGTTGTAGAACTAAGCGGGGTAGGTAAAACCCAACATATTTTAAGAAAGCTCAAGCTGAAACTCTTATATTGATTAAGATAATAGTATGGCTTGCAACAAATGCCTAAGGGCCTTTGCGGCTCATACTTGCACACAAAAATAAGGGCGAGCTTAAGCACACAAAACTACCGCCTAAAGGGCGACTCAAGACATAAAGCGGCTAAGCTGAAACAACGCGAGCAGACTACTCAATCAAATAGCCTCCATGACCTTGGCGGTGCTCCTTTCTTGTAGACACGAAAGTGGTGGCATCCTCATGGCCCGATCTCGATGTCCGGGGTGGTGCAATAGGAGCAGTGTCCACAGTGCAGTCTTCTTTGGTGTTCACAGCTCTGCTGGCTCTTGGCTCTTACAGCTCAGTAGGTCCATCGACTTCCTCTGGGTCTTCCTCTTGATGTCTTCTTCGTGTCGTCCATAAAGAGTTTCTTCTAATATGGCGATCCTTTCTTGACTCTGAAGAGTCTCATAGGTACCTCGGCTCTGTGGCGGCTAACTCCAACGATTCCTCTGACGTGAATCAGGCGAGATGCACGACGGTGGCGTTGTCTTCTCCCTTTGTAGGCGAAAAGCGTGCGGCAAGATCCACGTCGAAGTGCGGGGATGATAACGAAAAAGCGTGTCACGAAGCTCTCGAGTAGATGTTGCAGATCCTCAGGATGGCAAGGCGTGAAGACTCCTGGATTGCTTCAATCCAAATACTCCTTCTAGCTGAGATGTGTAGTGGTTTGCTTGCCTTGGTGTGCTGCCTGGCGTAGATGGTCAAATGGCATATCACTCCACGATCTCGGCCGTTCACAATCCAAGCACCGCCACGGTACAATGGACGATCGAACCCTCCAAGTACTTGTAGCAACTTCCAAAGCTCGTGGCAAGTCCTCCTTGCGCTCTCCATAACTCGAAGGCGAGGCATCTGTCGAGATGGACAAGGATATGAAAACAACTTTAAAGCAAATGGGAGAGAAAGAATTTGACAATAGTTGAGTCAAGAGAGACATGAGATGAGTTAAAGAGTTCAATTAATCTTGCAAGTTAATATTTGCTTTAGAAAATAGTTTTGGACTCACTAAGAACGGCCAATCTAACTAGGGTCAAGACCTACAGTCAGTATGGCTCTGATACCACCTCTGTCGGGACCCAAATATGCAAATCTGGACCCTCGTGTATTGCACTAGTCGAGGATCACGCTAGTGCACACAGTGTCAACATTGATGAAATATCACATCCATACAACGAATATAAGAATAAACGAGTATATTTGAATAACAAATAACTGTTGGGACCTTATGGTCGAGTGTTACATTTATTAAGCCATGCAAGGCTGACAATAAAGAAATAAACTGCAGCGGAAACGAAATAAACTTCGGTGGCTCCCATCAATTTACCACAGGCAACCGACTGGGATCAAGACCCTAACGTTCAACCTTCGTAGAACTCTTCTTCAAAAGCGGTGACGACTCCTCCATACATTGATTTGTTTAGCAAGAGTGAGTACACACCGTACTCGCAAGTCATACCACAGAATGCATTTATACATGATGGCTTATTCCAAAGTAATGGCTTCTGTGGTTATTTTGCAGAAATGCAACATTTGCAATTGAATACAAATAATAGATTGAAAGCATAATCCAAAACAAATAGACAATAATAAGTTAACAATTGATTTCACAAAGGACACACAGTCTAATCAAGTTCTTTCACACAATTTGAACAAGTTATCTCACACGGTGACCCTTCCCAAATGTTTTATGAAAAACTACCCCTCGTGTGAAATTCAGAGCATGTCCATAGCGAGGACGCGGCTATTCGAATAGATTGATTTAAACACTCTGCAGAGGTTGTACACTTTACCCACACGATGAAACCAACCGGATCAGAGTTGATCACAACAAAACCTTTCAGAGACTTCATCTCAAACAATGACACTCCTGGTGTGCTTTACTGCCGTCCAATTTGTACACACGACCCTTGGAGCGACACACACCATTGGGCGAGGATGCGTGAACCGTCCGCGATGTGACATATCACACCTCCGACCCATCACACAGCTTAAATACAACTGAGTTGTCAATGTCAAGACTCCATAACTTATTAAGTTAGGCCCGACCCATACTAGGCATGTGGTCGCGTGCAGAAGGCCAGTTCAATGGCGCACAAAGTTAAGTCCTTAATTGACCAAGGCAAGACTTCGATTTTAACCCAAATCACAAAGTTTAATGCACACAGTTCCACCGTTCACACAGAATCCACCACTTGCCTCAGTCTAAATCTTTTCCCACCCTGTTGATTAAGTGCAACACATGCCATCAACGAGTAATAGCACACAGCACACACAGATTCATCACACAGTTCCATAATCACTTAGTCAAGTTTATAATTGCAACTCTCACATGGAATGATGACTCGTGGCATGGCTAAGCGATCTAATCGTATCTAACCAACCCACGTTGGTGCTACGATAATACCAACTAATTATTAACCAACCTAGGGTGACAAAAGATCATGGTATACAATAGACAAGGTGGCATAACAATTTGGATTAATAACTACACCCAAAAGCATTTAAATAAATACTTGAAATAGAATGCAATACATTGAAACAAAGTATTTTGAAAACTGGGTTCAAAATGATCAAAGGTATAACTTGCCTTGGAATAGATCTAGATATTGGTCTTGGTCTTGAGGTGCTCCTTCTTACGCAAAATTCCCAAGTATCGGCGTCTACTCATGAAGCGAGACAAAAGAAAACAAAACAAATAAATAACAGAGGCAAAATAAACTCCAAAAATTAAATAAAATTCATAAATAAATAGATCTGAATTTTATATGAATTTACAAATTTGAATGGGCTCAATTGGACTTCGGATGCAAAAGATATGGGCTTTGGAAGATTGGAAAATCAATAAAACCCTAAATTGGATTTTCTCGAATTTCCCGAATTATTTTTATAAAGGAAAATCGATTTATTGCGCAATGCTTGCGTCGGTAGGATTTCGGAAAAGAATTAAAATTAAATAGAAAAGCGGCAGGTGGGCCCCATTTGTCGGTTGCTTTCGACCACGATGGACCAAACCAGCGAGCCACGGGATCTGGGGCCGGTGGGTGAGCCACGTCTTGGCGTGTCTTTGCGCCGACACGGCGCCACGCGGTGACACGCACCACGAAGCCGAGGTGGATCTTGACGCGCCGCCACATCACCGACGGCGGCGATGGCTCGGGAACCAATAGCAGCGGCGAGCGGCGGCTCTTCGCCGCGGTGAGTGGTACCAATGTGTAGAGAGGGTTATTGCGCATCTATGGGCCTTGGTTTGAGTACAGGGTGGTCGGAGATGGCCGTGGCGAGGAGAAGCGGCGGCGAAGTCTCGGGTTTGTCGGACGGAAGCTCGGCAATGCTCCGGCGACGAGGAGAGTGCGCACGAGGTGGCTGAGGCTTGCGATCACGATGGTGCGATTGGCGAGGCAAGGGCGGCGAAGCGGCGGCGCAATCCACCGGAGAAGAAGTTCGGCGAAAACCCTAAAGCTTGGAATGGCGGCGCTAGAGGCGTCGGGCGATGGGAGTGGCGGATTAGGGTTCTGAGGTCGGGCGAGCTAAGGGAGTATTTATAGACTGAGAATGCCGAGATTTGGAAACCCCAAATCGGATCCAAACAACCGGTTTTTGAATTCCAAGATTTTCGGAGATTGAAACCGATTTGAAATTGAAAATAACCGGAGCAGTGCGGAGAGATAAGGCTTCGAAGGCGTTGTCGCGACAAAATCGAGGCCGTTCTTGCGATTGTGACGAAGCTCAGGTCCGGCAATGGCGGGCGGCGCGGCCAGCGGAGAAGAAGATAGCGAGACACGACCTGTGGCGGTCCCACTGGCGATGGCGCGAGGCGCGGCGAGGGCGGCGTCGATGGCGATCAACAGCGCGCAGAGCGAAGCGCGAGCGGAAGCGGCGAATCGGCCGAAAGGGACACGCTGGCGAAGATCCATGGGCAAGGGGCAAAACGCGGCGCAGCAGCAGGCGGGCGCGGCGATCTTGATCAACCGGGATTGAGCGGTGGAATAGTCTTTGGGCTTCGCCCGATCTTATCAAGGATTTAAATTAGGTTTTTCTTTTAAATAAATCCAGAAAAAGGCAATAGGCAATTAAAAATAGCAAATGACTTGGGAAAAATTCCAGAAAATTCTATAAAATATAACCAAGCATATAGAATCTAAATAAAATAGTTTTGACAATTGTTGATGTTGGGATTAAGCTCATTAAATCAATTTGTCCTTAAACTCCATATTAAGCTTTTCAAATTAATATTCAAATAAATCCAAATGGTGAATTTTCTCACTAGTACTATTTAAAAGATTTTTAAAGCTCTGAAATTTGGGATGTTACAATGCTTCAGTCTCAGACTTGCATGCGCAATTCCTAGCATCTCAGCCCATGGTCTATCATCACCAGGGACGTGGTTTGCGTCGGCCCTACTCCTCTCAGCAGGCTAATAATCGAGGCTCATGCATAACCCTTGTAGCATGTGACTTAAGTTTGCAAATGGTGTAAGTCCATGTACCTTATTCCTTGTGATGAGTATTCTAAAGGTTAGCAAATGTGTTTTGTAACCTACTGAGAATATCATCTTTGAAACATTGTCAAGAATTGCATTCAAATGAGCGAATGTGTTTTGCCATTTGATGTGGAGCAATTGGGTTTGGTTCTGTAGTCAGCCGGTCGGACCGGCAGTGGCCACCGGTCGGACCGGTGGCAAATCGGTCTGACCGGTGTGCTACGGGCGGTCGAACCAATTTCTCTTTATCCGATTTCTCTGTGCGGAAGTTCCACCGTTGTAAAAACGGAACTTCCGCTGTGAGGAAGTTCCGGAGATCGAGCGGATCGTTTTTTCCAGAGAGCTCCCTTTGTGGGACTTAGCCAAATTTGCGACAGGCGGTCGGACTGGCCAGCACGGGCGGTCGAACCGATTTGGCGGCGGTCCGACCGGCCATTGCATGGCGGTCAGACCGGCCGAAGGCCCAACGGCTATTTTTCTAGCCGTTGGCGCGATGGAAGCGATCCGACCGCCATTGGTTGGCGGTCGAGGCCGACCTTGAGGTGATTGAGGAATCTTCTCCCAACGGCTAGTTTTTGTGCGTGGGCTATAAATATGAGCCTTGGCCGGTTGGGAGAGGGTGCTGAAAGTGTTGTGGATAGTATTGGCTGTGTGCTAGACCATTTGTTGAGTTCTTTGAGCTTAGAGCAAACCCTCTCTTCTCTTGTGTGCATGTGTTGCACTTGGTGAGAATTGAGAGCAAACCCTAAGTGCATGTGTTGCCTTAGGAAGTGGATTGTGTATCCGCTGAGCTTAGACACTTGATTAGTTCAAGTGAAAGTCATAGACTTGTTACTCTTGGTGTTTGCCGACACCTAGGCGGCGTGGGGCGTCGTCTTGCAGTGATCTTCTCAAGAAGCTTGTGAGAAGACCCAACGTGTTTGTGAGTGGTGTGGTGCTCGCCATCTCTGGAGTGGAGGAAGAGCAACCCTAGTGGAGCGAGGTGTTGGTTCGGTTTGGAACCGGTCCAAGTGTTGGACTTACCTCGGAGGTGTTGGCTTAATTAGTGGAGCCGGTCCAACGTGGTTGGGCTTACCTCAACGTGGATTAGGGGAGACCGGCAAGTCTCCGACCACCACGGTAAAACATAATTGTGTCCATCTTGTTTTACTTGTGCTTTACTTTGAGCAATTTACATTACATGCTTTAATTGCTTATATATCATTGTATGATTGCTCTCTTGTTTTGTCGGTGCACTTAGTTGAGCCTAGTTGATTTAGGTTTTAATTGTGCAAAACCAATTCGCTATTAGCTTCCGCATTTATATATTGGTTTAGCCCGATAAAGATTTTTAAAACCGCCTATTCACCCCCCTCTAGTCGGCCACCTCGACATTACACACACCCACCAGGGTGTCCTCGGTGCCTCGGTCCGTATGCCCCCGAGGGAGTCCCACTGGAGGACCCCTCGAGGGCCAGACTCGCCACGCAAAACGAGCCCATCGTACGGGCCGGCGGCGAACAACTAGAGGCCACCCGCTCGATACACCCCGAAAGGACGCGGGCGGCCTTCGAAGGAAGCGTCGGCGAGGCATCGGCCAATCGTGGAGCACGAGGCTCCGCCGACCGCCGCATTGCAAGGGCACATCGTCGATGGGCCCGGGGGCATTCAGCTCTTCGGGCACACGACCCTTACACCGCTTGCCATCATCAGGGTCCAGCCGCTCCGCAAGACGGATGGTTGGGTCCAAGTACGCGTGGTTCAGCCGCGCCTCACGCACAACTAGCCCTGGCTTCGCGTTCTCCCCGCCGGTATATAGACCAAGGAGATGTTCCGCAGCACGGGCCGCTTCGTCCACAGGGAGCACTGCAAAACCAAACAGACTGTCACACGCGAGCAACCTAACCATCCCACAGTACCACCACAGCGGCACCTACCACTACGGCCTCCGGCAAACCAAGCGCGCGGACCCCGTTAACCTCAGTGCCAAGGCAGAGGTCCCAACCTTGCGCGAGATGCCATACCCAGAGCGCCCAGAACTCCTCCACAAGATAGCGAGTGGAGAGCTTGCGCGTCACCGTCAGGAGAAGCTACAGGAGCGACTCCTCCCTCGAGCTCAGCTCAATCTTCGGGGACGGGTTGAGCTGGACGGGCCCCCCGGACGATCTCAACCCATCATCAAAGGGGACACATGGTAGAACCATCGCCGGGTCCAATCTGTCTCCCACCGGTTGCGGGAGGCGGGAGTTGGCAGGTACCGAAGGTAGCGCGCCTTCGGTTTAAAAATTGACACTCCCAAAGTTGAGCGTCTCGCCGGTCTCTTTCTTCTTCTTCGGCTGACAGCGAGCGTCGTGAAGATAAGCGAAGAGTCGGCCCTCCCCAGCGGCCCCGGTGGAGCGCATCACCCACTCTAAGACCCCCGAGCTTCACAAGCGAGTTCGGGGTCAACTGGGCTAGCTCCACCCGGTAGAGTTGCAGCACACAACTGACCAACCCAACGCAGGAAAGCCGAAGACTAGCATCAAGAAAATAACATAACAAAATGGCCTCATCGTCCCGAGGCACCAGCACCGTCTCTGACCCGGGGGCTCACGCGAGGGACAGATCCACAATCTTGCCCTCCTTCGCAAGCACCCGCAGCACCGCCGGGGTCACCAGCGACTGACCCAGCTCGTCTGTGTGGGCCGCCAGAACCCCCTCATCTCGCGGGCGCTTCGTCATCTACCAACAAGGCTAATGGACAAAGCAGATTAAAAGGAAAGGAAGTGTGACTTTGGGGGGCACAAGCCTCCTTATTTATAGTCGCGCCGCGCACACGAAACGACAAGGCGTGGAACCCGAAGAGACACGACGGTCCAGCAAGCGACACGTGTGCCCTAGAGCGAACAATCGCACACCATTAATGATGTGGTGCGCGACACGTTGATGGAGCGTCGCGCCCCATTAATGAATTGTCGCAGCGCAATAAATACAAAATCAAGTGATACCGGTCAAGGACAGAAGCACTGGGCAACCCCGTGAGCGCCCAAGGAACAAGACGGTGCAAGAGATCGCTTCACGGGCCAAAGGGGACGGTGTGCCTGTACCCTTCAGGAAGAACGGCGCGGTTTTAGCCATGGCGAAGCAGGACCTTGACCGCGAGGGGTTTGTCGTTGGGGCGGCCCCACCGGCCCCAACGCCCAAGCGAAACAATCATCGAAACACGGGTGGCGGACCCCAGACGAAGCCTCCCCGGGAAGCAGGCTCTCCGGGTCTCCTCCGGGGTGGACCCGCATCCCTGAAAGGTCCCCGAAGACCCGCGAGGCCCGGAGCAGCAGGTCCTCCAGGCTACTTCCAGGGGAACCTGAAGCATCCCCGAAGGGTCCCGGAAGGCCCGCGAGGCCCGGAGTAGCAGATCATCTGGGCCACTTTCAGGGTGGACCCGAAGCATCCCCGAAGGGTCCCCGGAGCCCCGCGGGGCCCGGAGCAGCAGACCCTCCAGACCACTTCCGGGTGGACCCGAAGCATCCCCGAAGGGCCCCCGGAGCTCCGCGAGGCCTAGAGCAGCCGGGCCTTCAGGTCTTCAGGGTGAACCCGAAGCCCTTACTAGGCGGTGGACCCGGGGCACCAACAGGATGGACCAAGCCCAGGAACGCCCACCATGGACCAAGGCATAGGCGTAGGGGGAATGTCCCTGCAGCCCCGACGCGCATAGTATTGTCATAGGGGGTAGAATGGTAATATACAATACCCCCATAGAAGGTTATAAATAGGGGCCACCCCCCTCCTGTAAAAGGGTGGGAAAAAATCAGCACGAAATTTTTAGAATAATAACAGTTATCTTGTTTTTGTCACTGGCTAGTCCCTTCTTCTGAGGATCCCCGGAGCCCTTCTAGGCCTGTCGGCCCCCTTCTCTTACTATATAGCTCGTTTTTGCTACGATAGTGTCGATTTTGGTAACGCTAACGAATAATGTTGTTCTTTAGGCCCCAGTTGGTTGCCATGGGTTATGGGGCACAACATTACTGGATTTTTATTTATTTTGCTTACTTCCGCTGCTACTTTATGATCTTATTTGAATTTAGCCGGTCGACCATATTGTAATAGTTGTAGACTTGAATTATTATGTTGTATGTCTTCCGTTATGCCAATGTATGGATGTTGTATGACTATGATTGACGTTGATGAGGGTATGTGCGTGTTAGACGCTAATCTTAGGAGCCAACACGGTTGCATACCCGCAGTTTTTGAATTTTCTTTTACCTCATTAAGTGTGGATTTGGGCCGTTTGGAGAATCGATCATCATGTAGTGCTTGCAAAGGTGCAGTACGTATGATTATCAGGACTCTAGTTTCGGTTAAGTCTCACTTAGAAAGAGTTAAGAAGGAATTCATTTTCTTGAGGCCTAGAGTTATTTTCATAAGACTGGGAAGGCCTTGGTCCTGCGAAAATAATCCGGAGATCCCCACACCTAATAGGAGTTTCATCAAGAAGTAGCTGCCACCACTTCATCAACTATTTAAAGGAGAATACAAATGACATAAGACATATTTGACTCAATCCAGGAGATAGCAGTTGGGTTTTCATTTGAAGTAATAGCATAACAATCAGTACACCAAGTGTAATTATGGTTAGTCCTTTGCTTTGTCAACAATCCAGCGCAGTGCGACTATGCGCACTCGTTGAGTCGATGGCGGAAATTAACCCGGTGGTGTCGGAACTCAAGGATTGGAGACCGGTTATGACGGCCTGTGTGGATGAATTGAGGAACGATGTGGGAGAGTTGCGGCAGCAAGTCAAAGCGATGGTGCGAGAGGCCTTCAGCGACACGCAATGCAGTATTGCCACCATTGTTGCCGCTTTCCTAACACCGAGACCCAAGGAAATCAAGGAGGAAGATGATCTAGGGCGTCGGCTCGGCTGAGTCGAAGATTCCACCCAGCATCGAGTAAGGATCAAGGAAGGTAACCCCATGGAGTTTAACTCAGGTAACAGTATGAACGGGTTTTATCCCTTACCCATGCCACCAATGGAAGACGTAAACATGAGCAATCGGTTTCAGGGAAGCCACCATTACCATCCGGCGCCTCCAAAATTGGATTTCCCCAAATTTGATGGAGACAATCCGAAGGCTTGGAAGTTGAGATGTGAGGTGTATTTTCGAGTTTGTGCTACGCGACCGGAACTGTGGATAGGAGTTGCTGCAATGCATTTTGTGGGCAGAGCAGTGTTATGGTTGCATGCGACTCAAGCACATACCAATGCTCTAATTGGGAGAGTTTGCGAGGTTGTTTGCCGTTTTGGCAAGGAAGAATTTCAAGCAGTTAGCCGTCTTTTAAACCGCTGAAGCGTAATGGAACAGTCGCGAAATTTACAGAGAAATTTAATGAATCCATGCATCATCTAATAGCTCACCATACATGGGATCCTATGTTCTTCGTGACCCAGCCATCGATGGATCGAGGAGGAAATTGAAGGCAGCTTGTTCTTCACCAACCAAGAATTTGATACTGGCAGATCGTTAGCCGCTCGCAGGAAGAAGTGCCGACACCATGCGAAGGAGTCGCGTCGAATCGATTTCTCGACGGGTGGACGATCTTATTCGCGAATGGCGGTGCCGATACCAGCACCACCGGGAAGGCCTCCGGGAAATTTTGGAAACCGACTTGATGACCGAAGAGGGGTGATGGTTACAGATCGGGGGGGACCCGAAGACAAAATTTCGGCTCTCAAAGCTTATCGGCGCTGAAGGGGCTGTGTCACACTTGTGGGGAGAAGTGGAATCGGGAGCACCGATGTGGGCCTACAGACAATTGCATGTTGTGCAAGAAATGGGAAATGGTTCAAGAATTGAAGATGGAGAAGGAGCCTTCCGAGACAGAATCTTCCCCTGATGACGAGATACTGGCAATATCCATAGCTGCGGCTCATGGGGCTGAAACGCCCAGAACAATTAGACTTCAGGGTACAGTCCAGGGAATGGGTGCTACCATTCTTATTGATTCAGGAAGCACTCATAGTTTCGTGGGAAGATCTTTGGCAAATCAGCTGCATGGAGAGCAAGAATCCTTAATGCAATCGTGGTCCGAATTGCCGATGGGGAGTACTTACCAAGACTAAAGAGTTTCTGATTGCGCTTGGCAAGTCCAAAGCGTTGAGTTCGAGATCAACTTTGAAGGTTACGCTTTGGGGGTTATGACTTGATTGCGGGCATGGATTGGTTGAGAGACACGACCCAATGGCTATTCATTGGAGGAAGAAGATCCTGACATTCTCTTACCAGGAAAACGCGTCTTGTGCTTCGGGGGTTGAAGGAAGATCTCGCCAACAGAGAATTGAAGGCCCTATCAACCGAGCGATTACTTCCTGAAACTAGAGTCCGGCTCATCCTGGTGCAGACTGAAGAGTCCTCTTGTCCAAGCATAGTTCAGAGCTTATTGTCGAATTCTCTGATGTGTTTTCTGAACCGCAGGGTCTACCACCATCAAGGCAGTTTGATCATGCGCCGCTGCAACCCGGAGCCCAACCTGTTAACTTGAAACCATACCGATATCGTCCAGCTCAAAAGGATGAAATCGAAAGGCAAGTGACTCAAATGCTTCAACAGGGAATTATTCAACACAACTTTAGCCCATTTGCTTCGCCGGTATTGCTAGTTCCTAAAAAGGATGGCACGTGGAGATTCTGTGTGGATTATAGACACCTAAACGCTATCACAGTGAAGAATCGCTACCCTTGCTTCTGCTATTGATGAGTTACTAGATGAGTTATCGGCTCGCAGTGGTTTACCGCTTTAGACTTGCGAGCCGGATACCACTAAATACGCATGAAGCGGAGGATGAACACAAAACGGCTTTCAAGACCCACCAAGGACATTATGAATTTAAGGTAATGTCGACGGATTGACAAATGCTCTAAGAACCTTCCGGGGTTAATGAATATGATTCTTGAACCACACTTACGCCGAGGAGTGTTAGTCTTTATTGATGACATACTTGTGTATAGCCGGATTTGGAGCAAAGATGAGACAAGAATTTAAGCAAGTGTTAGAGATTCGAGATCTCATGGGTTGAAGATAAAACGATCCAAATGTGCATTTGCCCAAAAGAAGCTAACTTACAGGACACATAATCACCAAGATGGAGTAGCAACGATCCGAAAAACATCAAAGTCGTCCTAGAGTGGACAAGCCCAATGAATGTGAAGCAAGTCCGTGGATTCTAGGATTGGCGGGCTATTACCGCAAGTTTGTCAAAACTTTGGTTTGATAAGCCGCCCACCAACAGAGCTACTCAAGAAGCATGTGGTATTTGTTTGGACTCAAGCAAAGAGGAGGCCTTCAGGCTCTAAAGAGTGCACTTGTCTCGGCAAGGTTCTCGCGCCACGGATTTCGCACAAGAATTTGTAGTTGAAACGGACGCATCCGAAAAGGGTATTGGTGCAATCTTAATGCAAAGGGGCCACCCTATTGCCTATTTGAGTAAGGCCTTGGGACCTCGGGCCAGAGGGTTATCGACTTATGAAAAAGAAGGGCTTGCAATTCTGTTGGCTGTTGAGCATTGGAGAACATATTTGCAAACATCAGAATTTTTGATAAGGACAGATCAACACAGCTTAGCTCATCTTGGTAATCAGCACTTGAATACTTTGTGGCAGCAAAAGGTGATGACTAAGCTCTTGGGGCTTCAATATCGTATTGTTTACAAGCCTGGAACCTCAAACCGAGCTGCGGATGCTTTATCGCGCAGAGAACAAAATGAAGAAGGGGAAGTTACTGCCATATCGACAGTGGTGCCGGACTGGATGGAGGCCATAGTGAAAGGATACCAGAACGACCCACAAACTGAAAAACTCATGCAAGACCTAACCGTGACTGGAAAAGGGACTTCAAGGTTTCAGTTAAACAATGGCTTACTCAAAATTGGAAACCGTGTGTGGGTTGGAAATAATACACAGATTCAACAAAATATTTTGAGTGCTTTACATTCCAGCGCAGTGGGTGGTCATTCTGGATTCCAAGTTACTTATCATCGTATTCGCAAGTTGTTTGTGTGGCCGGGAATCAAACGAATGGTCAGGGAATTCGTTGATCAGTGCTCTATTTGCAAACAGGCTAAGGTGGAACATGTACGTTACCCAGGGCTGCTGCAACCTTTGCCTGTTCCAGACCATGCTTGGCAAATTATATCCATGGATTTCATTGAGGGGTTGCCGAGATCGGCTGGATTCAACTGCATTATGGTGGTGGTGGATAAATTCTCTAAGTATGCACACTTTATTGCCATTGCACATCCTTTTACAGCTTTCCATATAGCACAAGTCTTTATGCAGAATGTATTCAAGCTGCACGGGTTACCGCTGTCCATTGTATCGGATCGAGATCGAGTGTTCACCAGTTTATTGTGGAAGGAACTATTCAGGGCTGCACAAACTCAATTGAGGATGAGTACTGCGTATCATCCGCAAACGGATGGGCAAACGGAGCGCGTGAACCAGTGTGTTGAAGCTTATCTGAGATGCTTTGTTCATGCTTGTCCTAGCAAGTGGTTTAACTGGTTGGCATTGACGGAGTATTGGTACAACACTGCATTGCATTCCTCTTTGGGAAAAACTCCATTCGAGATCTTATACGGCTATGCACCAAGACATTTCGGAATCAGAGATTCGTCAACATGCCAGCACACGGAATTGGCAGAATGGCTGACAGAACGCAAGTTGATGATGGAGCTGTTGAAGCAACATCTCAACCGAGCCAACCAACATATGAAGTTGCAAGCCGATAGAAAAAGATCTGACCGGAACTTCCAGGAGGAGGACTGGGTATATTTGAAGATCCAGCCCTATGTGCAGAAGTCAATCGGAGTAAGAGCTAATCACAAATTGGCGTTCCGCTACTTCGGTCCCTTCCAGGTGGAGAAGAAGGTTGGACCAGTTGCATACAAACTCAGATTGCCATCTTCTTCAACAATTCACCCCGTTGTTCATGTGTCACAACTTCGGCGTGCAGTTCCTCCTTCGACAGTTGTGCAGTCTGAACTTCCAGGTTCTGCCGAAAATTTCCGAATTCCTCTCAGAGTGCTGCAGACTAGTCTCAGGGACAAAGGCATGACCTCCACTACCCAAGTCAGGATTCAATGGTCAGGGTCACCTAATGCAGAACCCACTTGGGAAGACCTGGAAGAGCTGCAATCTCGTTTCCCCCATGCACCAGCTTGGGGACAAGCTAGGCCTGAAGGGGGGAGGGATGTCACAGTCCCTGTTATGGTGGATACCACGGGTGGGAGAAGGATAGGGCAGAGGAGAACCAAGCCCAACAATCGCTATCCGCCTAATGAATGGGCCGCAACAGCGACCC
The DNA here is from genome assembly GCA_036346395.1 of Hsuehochloa calcarea. NCBI lineage: Eukaryota > Viridiplantae > Streptophyta > Magnoliopsida > Poales > Poaceae > Hsuehochloa > Hsuehochloa calcarea. The sequence goes on along the minus strand of CM070604.1, from coordinate 37,571,860 downwards.
TTGTGAAGATCTAGTTCATCGTAATAAAAAAGTAATCACATTCTCTTATAATAACTTTTTGCTATTTTTGCTATTTATTTTGTAAGATCGATGATTCGATCGTCGACACCTAGGGACCTAGACCCCACTGTAGCTCACCCTACTCGCCCCACCACAACTCACCCTCTTATCTCCCCCACGGCGGCAGCTCTGCGCGTCTCCCCCACGCCCGCCCAATGGACAGCCTCCCGCCGCCGCCGCCGCCACACCCAACCTAAGTGTTGGTCGTGCTTATCACCGTGTCGCCTATTGCTGCCACTCACCGCCCTCCTCCGGTCCCACGGCCGACTGCATCACCGCCGCCCCACCGCACCGCCACCCACTGCCTAGTCGCCCTTGCCCCATCCCTCGATACGACTATAGTCCGTCCCTTGCCCCATCCTCGACACGACTATCTCCGGGTGGTGGGAGGAGAAGAACGCGAAGAACCGGAGGAGGAGAAGTGAACCCTAACGCTAACTTGCTGCCTGCGCGCGCGATAGATTTTCCACTTCTATTAGTTGGTACTAGATACGAATGGGTTTTGATCTTGACCGCTGAACGGGAAACGAACGGCGAAGATCGCACGAAGCCGCACCTACTCGGTCACCGCCGCTAGCCAACGCCGACTTGGATTCTTGAATCCCGCCGCTGCCTGCCCTTTCCCCGGATCATCCGCCCGGACCGACCCAACTCCGCCTTCCTTCGCTCGACCCCGCCGCCGCTCATCTCCCCACTTCGTCGTCGTCGTCTTCCTCTCTTCCCTTCTCCCGCACCCCCCGAACCCAGCCATGAACCCTCCGCCGCCGCCGCCGCCGCCGCCGCCTCCGCCCCGAAACCCTAACCCCTCCTCCATGCCGCCACCTCCTCTCCCGAAACCCTCGCCGTCTCCGCCTCAGGCGGCGTCGAAGTCTGACGAGTCCGTGGAGGGGAGCGCCAACATTAACCCTTCCTCCTCCTCTATGCCGCCTCCCCCGCCCCCAAAACCCTCGCCGCAGCCGGCGTCGAAGCCTGACGCATCGGCAGAGGGGAGCGCTGACCTCGGCCCTTGCGCTAGCGACTCGTCGGCGGAGGAGGCGGGGAATCCGGTCGGGGCCTCCGGCGACACCGAGATGGCCGAGGCGGCGCCGCGGGCCCAGAAGCAGCAGCAGCGGCCCCGTGCACCGTACGACATCCCCGAGTGGAGCGCCGCTCCGGGCCACCCCTTCTTCCTCGAGGTGCTCAAGGACGGCATCATCTTCGATAAGCTTGACGTGTGAGTCGTCGTCTCGGTCCTACCATTAGTTCGATTTCCAGCTCGCGGTTGTGGTTATTTTGCTGATTTTTTTTGGGTTTATGTCTTCGTGAAGGATAATGCAATTAGGTCGTGGTGATTTTTTGTGTCTTTTTGTTGCTTGAACTGGCTAATTAGTACCCAAGGAACAGACGAAAAGTAGCTAAATGTTCATTCACGTGTTGATTCGTTGCACTGAACAAGGCTTGCTGAGCACCTTTTGCATTGAAGCATACGAAATCATCTTCTATATAGTTGTGGAGTGTTTATTTTACCAAGTTGTGGGCTGGTGAAATGACTGGCATTACATGTTTCAGGTCCAAGAAAGGAGCTTACATGTTTGGTCGAATTGATCTATGTGATTTTGTACTGGAGCATCCCACTATTTCTCGATTTCATGCTGGTATGTTTTAGCTATTTTTCGTGTCAATTATGACATAGGTAGAATCAAAGTTCATAATCTAGGTGTTTAACTTGCTGGTAAACTTACTTCCCGGTCCAGAATGGGTTCTTGAAAACTACTGGTTTTGGGGTATGTTTAGTTTGAAACTGAAAGTGAACTTTAAAGCTTTAAGGAGTCTAGGCTGTAGCTGTCCTCTTCACTGCATTAACTGGATGTCTGGATGGTTCCTGTTTTCAAACAAAATTTGGAAAAACTTTTGGAACAGCAAAGTAGGTCATCTTTTTACCGATTCCTGAGATAGCCGGCAAACTAGTAGCTGGTCCACCCCCAATATTTTGAACCGTGGGGAGAACAGTGAGAACAACCTCTATTCATGATGCTAGGTGATTCATGAACATATAGGAAATGATATTGTATCAGGCAGCCATGGAACATTGCTTGGAATAAACCTTTTTCTTGAGAGGGTACTGCTTTTAAAAACTGTTTATTAATTGCCAAAATTAAATGGATGACCTCTTAAAAATGAAATAAAATTGTGTCAAGAGACTGAGCATTCAAACTATGGAATCAAGATCCTAATAACACTTGATTTTATTGAATGGAATCCTCCCATTAGTTTGGTAAGGAGTTCTGCATGGAATGCGTTGCTCATATGTAAAATTACTACTATTGATGATTTGGTGCTAACATGAGGTGAAGTACCACATGTATACTGTTTCCACCTTTGTTGATGATACTAATATGCTATGAGCAATGCCATATGACCCATATCATCATGTCCATGAGCAAGCACTCATTTAGCATTCTACAACATATGGATATCATTAGTACTAACTAGCAGAAAGAACTTAATACAATAAAGTCAAGAATTTGCGGGACTTGGTTAACTATATTGAAGTTTCTACAGTTGATTTTCTTGTGTAAATAGGTGATTCTACTGTACTTCTCCATATGAAAACATGTTACTTAAAGTGTTTTTTAGTGAGCAATTCTTCCCTTTTTTTGGCATCTGCCGTTAATTTTCAAATTATCTATGAGTCCAAAATTTGTGAACATGTCATAATCGATTTAATGTTCGTTAACCAGTGAATGCAATAATAGGATTAAGGCAAATCAGTATTACCTAATTATAATGTGGAATATTTTCTTGTTTAGTGATTTCTTGCACACTTATTAGCTTCCTTTATGTTATTTTAGTTCTGCAGTTTAGAAATTATGGGGAGGTTTTCCTTTATGATCTTGGAAGCACACATGGGTCTTTCATTAACAAAACTCAGGTAATAGTTTCCTGCCATTTGTCTTGCTTCTGAAAAGGACAAAACTAATCCCGTTCATCCAAGCCTTCTAATATATTTTTTGAAGATCTTTATATCTTGAAACTACATGGCCTCTTATGAATGCATTGTGGCATTGTTCAGTTTTCTTGTTTTTTATTTTAAAAAGCAGTGTGATTTGGGTTGGTAGTAGTCTGTTGCATTGTGTTCCTTCATTTACCTTTGCTTGCTGGGCCACACTGTAAATCTGTCACATTCATGGAGTAAAAAAAGTTAAGAAAACAGTTAGTTTTTACCCCTTGGTCCTTTTATGCTTAGATGAATGCTGCTTCTTTGAGCTAATTTATTCTCTAGCTATTCCTGTACCATTCCTTTTTTTCCTACAGAAGGAACCTTTGATTAGTTTGTCATGGGTTGGGTTATTTTGTTGTACTCTTATTTTTCAGAGTTACACAGGGAGAATATGCTAGGCTGTTGAGCAATGTGTACCACTTTAATGCTGTTGTTGCTTCAAAAGTTCAAATTAATGTCAGACTGACTTTATTTTTCTGGCTTGTATATCTATACCTGTTCCTTATTCCAAATTTGTAACTTCCGGTAGTATTTACAATTTATCATTTGTAATTTATTTTCTAATGTCATATACTATACTACCAGACCAAGAAGAAGATGTACACGAAGATTCATGTTGGAGATGTAATCCGATTTGGGCAGTAAGTAAGCTTGTTAACTAAATGTTCGCCTATTTCTCGTCTAATTCTACAGAACTTGTTTCCTCCTTTTTTCTCATATTCCATTTCTTATCCACAAGTTCCTGCATACATTGTAGCCGATCGCTTTCTGATGCTCTGTTGTTTCCAATATGGTCCCTCTAGAGTGCCTGGTGTTCTTTATGTCTGATAGAATTTCTAGGTTTTTCTAGCCTTGGAACCACTTTATTGCATTATTGTAGAGTAACAGCCTTTTCCATTGTCAAATTAATAAACATGTGGAACATTAGCATACTAATGTGAAACAATGACTAGGATTTAGTGGCTAGGTGTTCATGGCTTCAGTAGAAATTAGAAAGCTTAACCTTTGGTTTATATTAGTGATTTATATGTTTATAATACCGACTTAGGCAAAATTGGCCAGGACACTGCAAAAGTGTGGCGTTTTCTAGAGGACATCAGAAAATTGATAATTCATTAATGGACACTACAAAATTGTGATCATTTGAAATTTAGGAGAGAGAAGGAGCATGGAAAGTCCTATTTTAAAGGAACTCTTTACTACTTTGGTCATCCAGACATTCTTTCAAAATTTATTTGCAAAATAATACTTTTCACATCCCCTTTCTCACCTAAATTTTAAAATAGTATTATTTTAATGGAAACGGTGTTTTCTAGCTAATTACCAGTCTTGTAGTGTCCAACAGCGAACTGTCGATTTTCCTATTATTTCAGCAAACACACACATTTGTAGTGTCCTAGAGCCAATTTTGCCATTGACTTAATGTGCATATTTATTTGATAGAACTATGGCTGCATTGTAAGTTCGACAAATACCATTAAAATGAAACAGAATGATCAATGAAGCAAAATAAAGTTGATAAATTAAAATGGTACTAGTTTCCCTTGTGACATTTGGTGACAACCTTGTTATTCTTTTAAGTTATTTTTTTCCCTTCAATGAAGCCATGTTTATACTGTTGTATTGATTTGGTGCCCTTATCACTTGGTAAAATTGGACTGAACTCACTTTTTTTGTTTTTGCCAGGTCATCACGTTTGTACATTTTTCAGGGACCATCTGAGCTGATGCCTCCAGTAAGATTCTGAAACTCATTTAGTTGGCTCATCCGTCACTCAATCATACTTTCATTTATGAAGTATCTTGCTGGCTACTGCATCCACATTGTAATCTATATTGATGCATGAATGATGCCACATGCAGCCTACTGTTCTCAATTTCTGTATTAGGTCTTGTTAAAATGAAAAATATCAACAAGATAAACATGTTCTATTTCCCAGAAATGATTTTGTAACACTTACCGATGTTGTGCCAGCTAAATGTGTAAAACAAGCAAAGTGTGTTATATGATATCTGTTCCGCTGTTGGATTTCTTTTAAGCAGTGTTTTTTTAACAAGAGGTTCTTTTAAGCAATGTTTAAGCTGCAAATGATTTTTTGTTTTGTTTTAAGCAGTGTTTATTTTTTGAGTGGTTCTTTTTAGCAAATTTTAAGCTACAAAATATTCTACTTTTTACTTCCCAGAAATTCTTCTTAGAAAACAATTTATTTCAATGTCAAACAAAGATATATTACATACAAAAAGGAAATATAGTAGCTTTCTTGTATATGGAAATCCAAAGTAGTTAACTACCCACCCTATCTTAGCTCTGTTTGTCTTATCTGTTAACTATACAACTCTCTCTAAAAAAAACCAGTGTTGCCCTAGGTGCTAGGCGCAACCCTCCCGCCTAGCCGATTTATCCTGCCTAGTCGGCAATTAGGCGTTAGGCGCTGGTCTGCCGCCTGACTAGTGCCTAGGGGAACACTGAAAAAGACTATACGTGACTACTTGCGCAATATTGTCATAAGGGACAATCCAGTGAACAAAGTCAACTTTTCCTGTTGTCTGAGTTGTGTATATTACTTATTTTGTTTGCATGTCAGGAAAAAGATATGCAGAAGCTCCGGGATGCTAAGATTCAGCAAGATATGCTTGATCGTGAAGCTTCCCTTTTACGTGCGAAAACTCAAGCAGCTTTAGCAGAGGGAATCTCATGGGGTATGGCTGAGGATGCGGTTGACGAATCTGCAGAGGTTAGTTGTTTGTTTCTATCAGTATTCAGTAGTAGGTTGGTGATATTGATAAATTTTAAATAAATACTTCGGAGGTGCATACACTTTATTTGATGGAGCCTTTTCCAAGTTCCAGCTGCATCATTTCATATTATTCAGCACTTTTCTGATTGGTCTTGATAACATCCTTCTTTTTTTGCTGAACATGTTTTCATATCTTAGGATGAAGCAGATGAGATCACATGGCAAACCTACAAAGGCCAGCTTACTGATAGACAGGAGAAAACACGTAGCAAAATAATAAAGCGAATGGAAAAGGTAAGAATTTGTTGTACTGAAATGCCATCTTGGTTATCGTTGCATTTTTTAATGCAACGTGTGTGTGTGTGTTTTTTACTTCTGAGCTCAACCTACTTTCTGGAGGATACACCTTTTCATTTATACTCTACAAGGGTGAAAAATTTCATGTGGTTGCATGTGAATGCACCCAAAGTTGTCATGGCGCTCTGGCAAGTCGTGGCGAGCCCTGGGCGCCAGGACGCCTAGGTGCCTGCCATGGCAAGAGTTAGACAGTGGTAATAAAAATAACAAATAATACCTTATATAGCTGAAAAATAAATAAATATACCTCATATGATAGAGAATTAAATAAATATACCTCGTATAGCAAAAGAAGGGAGCCTAGCACACCACTGTCCTCCCCTCCACTGTCTTCTTCAATCAAAGAGCAAAAGAAGGCAGCAGAGCAGAGAGGAAGAAGCAAACGCAGAGCAAGAAGCAAAACACAGTAAGAAGCAGAGAAAAAATCAGAGCAAGAAGCAGAAGAAAGGAGGGAGAAGCAAAGCAAAGCAAAGAAGAAGCAGCAGCAGCGCAGAGATATCAAAGGGGGAAGAAGAAAGGAGGGAGAAGCAAAGCACAGAGGAAGAAGCAGAGCAAGAAGAAGCGCCGCAGAGAGCAAGAAGCAGCGCAGAGGAAGAAGCAGCGCAGAGCAGAGCAAATCAGAGCAAAGGGGGAAGAAGAAAGGAGTGAGGAGGAAACTGACCTGAGCTGAGGAGTGAGGTGACCTCAATTGAGACAGCGGCGGTGGGGAGCGGAAGGCGACCAAGAGGGGCGGTGGCGGCGCAAGTGGGCTTGAGAGGGGAGGTGGCTGCTCGTTTTTCCCCCTCGAAGCCCTCAGCCCCTAGATTTGATTTCTCTCCCCTCCTTCACATGAAACCCTACCTTCAAGGGGTTTTCCCTCTCCAGGCGCTTGCCAGAAGGTGCTCGGCGATGCTTAGGCGACTATGGTGTCACCCAGCTTTCCCAGGCGCTCGCCTAAGTCCATGTGCCCTAGGCGAAGGACCACGGTGTCTGGCTCCAGATGACAGGACAACTTGTCATCAACTAGGCGACACCTAGGCAACGCTGTGACAACCTTGAATGCACCATTAAGTTTAGGCATCCATATGCAATTCTATCCAGTTCAAATTCAGATGGATGATGTTTCTAGTGGTTTAAGTTTACAATCTTCTTTCATTATACTTAGCCATTATTTCAAGTCAGACGAACGAGGCACTTGAGCAGCAGTTTCTTTTCGAACTGCACAGCAGAGAATACAAATCCTTATTTCATGACTAGAGTATGCGTGCATTCTATACTGGTACTGTTGTGTAGCAGTACTGTTTAAAAGTGTGAAAACTGATTCTACATGCTTCTTATTACACGGATCCTTTGAGGCCTTAAATGGTTACTTGAGTGTGGTATGTTTGTTCGGGTCGTAAACTCGTAATACATGATATGCCACCTAGAAGGAAACATTATAGTGAAGAAGACCACCCAAAAATTTCTGGGTGGATCGTTATAGGTTGGGGTCATTGACCTGAAACTTTTGGGACCACATTTGCCTTCCCGAATCATCATTGTGAAGAAGACTACCCTGGTACCTTCTTTCTCGTTTCTACTAAGTGGCGTACTGTGAACAATTGTCTACATTCTAGGTAGCCATGGGCACAATTATAGTAGTGTCATGGGCTGTTACTGTTCACACATAAACAGTAGTAGCCGCAATTATTAGGAAAGATTTATTATTTAGGAATCTATCTATTAGTTAGATAAGTTATTATTGTATTGGATTGTTAGAGATATATTTCCTTAAAGATTATTTCTTAGGGGTCAAGTCGAGTTATTCCTATAAAAAGGGTAACATGTATCCATTATCAATCAAACAAGAAAGATGAATTAATCTAGTCTCTCTCTTAAGGTTTTATCGTTCCAGTCTATAGTCTAATCTCTCATCCACGAAGCCGACGCTGCTCGACCTTCTTCCTGGTGGTGTTTACCCCGTTATGAACTGAAGTTCATGACATTTGGTATCAGAGCGATGTGGGGATTCATCTTCGGTGGTGGATGATCATTTTTATAAAACAAGGAATAAATTGCGCGCGTGAGATGAAGAGACACATTGGGGAGCCGAAGCTGCATTGATGCGTTTAAGAGATACATATCATAGATGGTTCCAACCACAAACCGTCTGTGATACGTAATTATCACATACTTTTTTTTAATAAGAACTATCTGTGAATTATCACATTCAATTATATTAAAAACCGTTTGTGATGTCTGCAATGATCACAGACGGTTTGTGGTTAGAACTTGGAAGTGTCTGTTAATTATCACATACGTTTCTAATTAAAAACCGCCTATGATGTATGCTATTATCACAAACGGTTCTTATTAAGAATTGTCTGTGAATTATCACAGACAGTTCTAATTAAAAACCGTCTGTGATAATGATATATCACAAACGGTTGTAGCCATCGTAGCCATCGTTAGTAACATAGATGGTCGCGCTTGTAAAACCGTCTGTGATAATTACAACACTGACGGTTCTGGGGAACCGTCTGTGATGAGGCGTCTAGTATAGACCTTTTTGTAGTGATGCAACATTCTGAAAAATTGTTTCTAAAAACCTGCCCTATGTTTTCTGACGTGATATAATTTGCATCTCTGCTTGTCTGGAAGCTTTACCTGCCATTCTTTTGGTTCAGGTTGGCAACATGAAGAAAGAAATTGATGCAATAAGATCTAAGGATATATCTCAAGGTGGGTTAACCCAAGGTCAACAAACACAGATTGCACGAAATGAACAAAGGATATCTCAGGTTTGTGGATCATAAGCTTTACATACATGTCTTCGTATTCTGTCACTGATCCTATTCTCATTGGTAGAATGTAATAAACCTTTTTCTTCAGATTTTGGAGGAGTTAGATAATCTAGAAGAAACTTTAAATGACAGTATACAAGAGAGTCTTGGTGCTCGTGCTGGAAAGGCAAATCGTGGTAGCCATAAAGCAAGTCTTGAGGAAGAAGATGACATTCTTAGGTTTGTACTACTGATAGATTTGACCTATGACTGCTACATTTGTTTTGTACTTTTGTGTATGATATTTATTCATTGATGTTTGAAGCTTCTCTCTTTTCTTTTTGTCATTTGAATGTTATTAGTTAGCTATGAAATGCACTGCTGAATTGTACTGATTAATTTAGACTGAAATTGGCAGCACGCCTACTAAATTTCCTCTAGGTAGTCATTACAAACTAGCACAAGGACAGATGTAACTGGAAACTTGTACTAGATTATTATTTGTTGTTTAGTATGGCTAAAGGTAGAGACTTTTATGCTTGTTCTCATGTGCTGATTGATGGATTGTCAAATAATTCAGTGACGATGATGAATTTTATGACCGGACGAAGAAATCATCTGGTCATCAATCCAGTGAGCAACAATCAGTTGAGACTGCTGATAGTCTTCTTGAGAAAAAGGACTCCATCACTATTGATATTGAAAGTAAAAAGAAATTGCTTGAAGAGGAGAAGAATAAGCTGGCTCTGAGCGATAACACGGATCTTGGGGATGACCTTGATGCTTACATGAGTGGATTGTCATCTCAACTAGGTACGGTACTACACTCTTAATCATATGGTTTATCATTTATGAATCTCAGATTTTTGGCATGCTTAAATTTCCCTTCGAGTTTGAGGTTTCAATGATACCATTAATGATCCTGACTATTGTCTGTTCAGTCCTGTTTCTTAGTAGAATCATTGAAAAATATTGTATAATGGTTTTGTATGTTCATTGTGGCCATGGTCTTATCATTACATGTGGGAGTTGGGCGAAAAGAAGGGAAAAGAAAAGGAGCTATGCATACTAGCTAAAAACTCTTGTTTGAAAGTTCCAGTGTCGTCTGCTTGAAACTTGACTTACTAATTAGTAGCAATATATGATACACCGATACGCGATACCGGTACGACAGTACGGATACGATGATACGGTGATACCCCATTTCTCCAAAAAAAAAAAACGATACATTGATACAAAATAGTAAAAATATATAAAATACGATACTTGATAAGTTTCAGTCAAGGGTTTACCTTTACTTCAGCTGTCCAACAATGTATAGAAATGTCCCAGGGAGCATATAGAAATGGAAATTATAGACTTTTACTCCATTTGTCCAGCATATATGTAAATTTATCAATGTATCATTGTATCCTGCAAATAGAAATGCAACATCATTAGTTATGGGCCTTATGGCAGCATGTATGTCAAGACGAAATGAACAATAGAAGACTTAGCTTCTGCATGACAAGGATAATCTTGACGATAAGTTGATGTCTTGATAAGAAGAAAGCACTGCACACCTCAATATTTAGCAGTTCACTTGCATCAAGGTTGACAAAAAATTGTAATGACTAATGATAGAACCAAGGTTGTCACGAGTCACGACGCCTAGTCGACGCCTTGTCGTCCAGTCGGCCGAAGGGCGACGCCGAGGCCCATCGTCCAGCGTCTGGAAAAGTTCCGCCGCCGCCGAGGTCACTTCCACCGCTGCCGCCGCTCCTCTTGGTCACCTTCCACTCCCCATTGCCGTCATCGCCTTTCAAGCCTCCTCTGCGTTGCCTCTTCTTCCGCCCCTCTGCTTCCGCAGCCCCTCTTGCTCACTTCTGCACGTCGTCCTCCTGCTTCTTCCTCCCCTGTGCTTCTTCCCTCTGCGCTTCTTCTCTCGCTTTGTTGCCGCCTCTTGCTCTTCTTTGCTTTCTTTGCTTGCCGCCTCTACTATGCTTTCTTTTGCTACACCTGCTCTCTCGCGCTGTACGCCACCTCTTCTTGCTCGGCCTCCCGGTCTTGCATACGCCGCCTCTTCTTGCTCGCTTCTCACAGTGCACTGCGTTGCGCCTCTGCAGACTCACTCCTCTTCTCTTCTTTGCTTTGCTTCTTGCTGTGGGCGCCTAACTCTCACCGTCTAAGTGTTGCCATAACGGACGCCTAGACGCCTAGGCGTCCTGGCGCCCCGGGCTCGCCGTGACTTGCCAGAGCGCCGTAACAACCTTGGATAGAACATAGATATATAGTTCATATTACATAATTCAAGCACATCCAGTCACAAACCGACACATACCATCTCCCTCTCCTGAACAAACATTCATCTGAAATCATAAGATACCTACAGCAATCTCCCTTAGGTGTCGGCCTAGGATTGGATCCAATCCTTGGGATTTATTAAAAAAAAAATCCCCAAAGCAATCTCCCTCACCTGAACACCCCCTAATGGAGCTCTAGCTACTGCTTTTCACAAGCAAAACCCCCTCAACACATACACCCAACAGGCTTAGAACAAGATCTGAGAGAAGGGAACAAGAAAAAGCACCTGGCTGCTTGGGGTATTGGGGAAGATGGAGGCGCCGGCCACTGGATGCTGGAGATGTGGAGAGTGGAGAGGAGGGAGCACCACCGTCTGCTGGTCGCTGGGGCGCATGGAGGGGCAGTAGCTGGAGGACAGGAGGCGCACGGGAGGGGTGCAGAGGATGGACACTGCCGGCCACTACATGCTGGAGATGTGGAGAGTGGAGAGGAGGGAGCGCCGCTGGCCACCGGCTGCTCATCGCTGGGAGGCGCACGGAGGAGCAGTAGTTGGAGGACTGGAAGCGCACGACAAGACTTCAGTCTGGAACTCTGGATGCGCACAGGACTAACGGGAGGGCGGTGCAAGGAGTAGGGGATCGTATCGGTGTGATGGGCTAGGGTTCCATTTTTTAGCTGGGCTTCTTTTTTGGGCCATATCGGTGTATCTCTGCATATCGGGCCGTATCGGGTATTTTTTTTTTTAAAAGGTAAACATTTCTGATACTTCTCGAAACGTATCAGGCCGTATCGGTGCCGTACGCCCGTACCCATAGCCGATACGTATCGGGATATTGGTACTCTGCCTAGCAGCTGTATCAGCGCATCAGAGGCAGCAATACTAGCCTCAGAATGAACTTTAACAACTCAAGTGACTCAACCTCTCTGAAGGATTTTGTTAAAGAATTTGTCTAAGGAAAGAGGAGTATTTCTAATACATTTGCATTTGCTTTTGTAGCAATACCTTGCGTCATTTAAGACTAATAGAGTGAAGATGTTAGGCAGGCTTTATTGAGTGCAAAAAAGTGATTATTTTGAATCAATGTCTTAGAGCTTTTCATGTAGTTGTGATTCCTGTGATTTGGTCCGAGCATGATTACATGAGTATCCCAGCAATACAAAGCTTGTGCGCAATGGTCAAAAACTATGAATATTGTTTTCCTTTCTTTGTTAGACTAGACATACAAGAAATTGTCAGCAGTCCATTTTTCTTCTTCAGGTTATTCTCGCAATTCATTTTCCTTGGCAATAAGTTAGTATAGACCATGGCACTTAAGGAGTTCATGGTACACAACAGTTCTCTCCTAAATAGATATTTGGTTCCTCTCTCCGAATGGGCATGTAGTAGCATGAGTGGATGTGCATAGACACTGACGTATGGGAGTGAGGCTTAGCAATCTCATTTTTTGCAACTATCCCAGACCTTAGCTGTTAACTAAGAACTAGGCCATTTCCAGTTGGCTTGTGTCTCTTTGTTTCCATGGTTTCTTCAAATTTTGTTTCTTTTTATATTTTGCAAAATCATTACCATCTATATTCTGTTAAAATTTAAACAAAATAACTCTGTTTTGCTTTGCTTTGCTTTGCTACACTACATTCCAGTCTTTACAGTGAAATCGAGTTTGGGGGTGGGGGGGGGGGGTAACACTGATGCAATCGTGATCCTGTATTAGGGCTTGTGTGTTACTGCAGAGGGTTTGGTCATGCAGGCACACTAACCCTCAGAATAAAAAAGGATAGCATTAAGTGCAGTGTTATTGAAACCGGACCGACAGTTCAATCAGAAAAAATCGGAACCGAAGCCTAGTCCTGTTTGTTTTTTCTTTTGGATCGTCTGTGCAGTTGAGCCATCCTGAACATGAGAATTCCCCGTTAAGCCAGTCAAGCTCCCAGAGACGCTGCGAGTCAAGGCGCCGAGGGCTAGAACCAACCAGAGCTCCCGTGTGGCGGTCCTGAACACAACAAGAGTCAGAGTCGAGAATGATTCGATAACCAAGGTCAGTAATCTGTCCAGCAGAAAGAAGTTGCATGGTTAGGCGAGGAACATGAGCAACTGAAGGAATATGAAAAGATGAGTTGCTAAGAGGTCCTCGACGAGAGAGAAAGAGAGGTACCATCGCAGTAAGAACACCGCGGGGAATCAAGAGGTGTAACAAAAGATAGAGTGGAAGAATCGGAAGTCATGTGGAAAGATGCTCGGAATCAAGGATCCACGGGAGGTACATGCGTGTAGGAGGTGGTTTCTCGGTTCAAGAGTCAATCGCAGAACTGCAGAACTCCGCCGAGGAAGAACACGAAGCGGCAGCGATCGTCAAGTCCGCTATCTCACCGCGAAGAGAAAATGCGGAAGTAGTCGATGCGACGTCGATGTAGAAAGCTGCGGTGCAGTGCTAGGAGAAGAACGGCGTGAAATATGCGGCTGCTTCTTGTAGCACTGGGACTCAATGTGGCCGATCTTGTCGCGAGAGGAGCAATGAGACGACCACCGCCAGATGGAGGCGCCACCACCACCGTGGCGGCCATTGGAGGAGGTAGCGATCAAGCGTGAAGCGATCGGTGTAGCAGTGTACGGCGGCGAGCACGGAGGAGTGGCATCGACCGGCACCACTCGGACGAGTCTCCTCTCGCACGTATCTCGGTAAGGGCCTCGAGAAGAGTGACACGAGGTGGCGTGCAAGTAGCCGGGCACGCCCCGCTCGAACTTCGGGACGAAGACGAGTAAGGAACTCAGACACGCTGAAGCCTGTGTCAAGACGGATAGCTAGGCAAAGATGAACAGAACGACACCCGGCGAAGGCGAAGAGAGTCGATTGACGCAGATCGCGAACTCGAGCGTAGAAGGCGTCAACGAGAGCATCACCTGCCAAGAGAGTGCTCTGACGAACCATCGCGGTAGAGGCATCTCCGGAGGTTCAGAGCGCCGTCGAAGATGAGTCCACATCCGAGCAGTAGAATAAAATCCCACAATCTCATAAGAGAACCGAGGTCGACATCGGCGATGAGGACAAAGAAGCACCGAGCGCCGTCGCCGCACCACCGAGTGTAGGTAGTCAAGCGATCCATGTAGAAATCCAGAGCCTCTTGGTAGGCAGAGGCAGTCTTCTCATCAAGAAGGCGGCAACCTCAATAGCGACCTTGTCATTTGTCGGAGGAAGCGCGAACGGACGTAGGCTCCGTCGGAGGAGTAGGGCATGGCGCGGTGACATCGCGAGAGGACGCCCAGAGACGAAGACCACGCATGTGGATGCGCATGAGACACAAAGTCGGTGTAATTAACACCGTCGAAGATCACCGGCAATGAGGAGAAATGGTACCCATTGGTACCCATTGGTAACGTAGTCTAATAGGCGGCTGACGGCGCGCGATTAGACCGACGTTTTTTTTGCTCTTTTTTTCTCTCCTTTAAAAGAGGCCACTGGTGGGCGATTAGAATCGACCCGATCGAACGGGAAACCCCGACTAGGGTTTCCTCCGATGGCTTGGCGGCATGGTCGCGATTCGGGCGGTAGCGGCGTCGGTGGCGGCGGCGGCGGTCATCGACGAGCCCGGCGGCGGGCGCGGCTCTGGGGCCGCGATTCGAGCGATGGCGGCGTCGATGGCGGCGGCGGTCGTCGACGAGTCCGGCGGCTTAGCGCGGCTCTCGAGACAGCGATGCTCGAGGGCGGTCGTCGACGAGGCCGCCGGCGGCTTAGCGCGGCGTCTCCGTTCTTGCGGCTGGTCATGGCCTTCGGTGCCTTGAGCGGCGGCCGAGCTCCCCGTCGCGGCGGGCGAGGCGGAGGAGGAGGCGTCGGGAGACGGGCTTCCCAAGCCAAGGTAGCGGAGCGGCCGAGGCGACAGGGCTCCCGAGGGCTTCCCACCGAGGCGACGGGCTCGGCGCCTCCCGAGGGTGGTGGGCCATTGCGGGCGGCGGCCATCATGCGACGTCGGTGATGAGATGATGCCGACGAAGCGACGAGACGAAGTTGCACGAGCGAGAGGAAAGCCGGCGACAACGACTAGAGGTAACCCTAATGCTCTGATACCATGTTGGAATAGCAACTTGTATTATCAGGGGTCAATTGGCCAGTATATATACACAATACATGTTACAGATAAGGAAACCAAATCAAACACAAATATATCTCTAACTATATCTCTAACAAAACTGATCGGTTCCACACTAAACTTCTTGAAAACCACGGGTGGTTGTATTGTGAATGAAGCTTACGAAGGCACTAGTTGGGCAGTGGACCGGCGCCTAGGATGCCTAGGCGGCCGACTGCCGCCTACTACTACTATACTGTCTACTACTACAAAACAGAGCACAGTAGAGAAGCTGAGCAGGCCACCGGTAGAGAAGTTGAGCCGGCCGCCTGCGAGAGGGGAGGGGAGGGGAGGGAAGAGCAGAGTAGAGAGGGCAGGGTGTTGGGACCCAAACTTGTAAATCTGGACCCTTCGTGTATACTGCACTAATCTAGGATCATGCTAGTGCACACGGCTGCAACATCGATGAAATATCATTTCCATATACAAAGATTACTATTAAATAGACAAATAATAATAATTATCAGAGTAACGACCTTAAAGTCAAAACTTACAATTAATGCCTCGGAAGGCGAATAACTCAATTAAGCTGCAGTGGAAGGTAATGGAATAACTTCAGTGAAGCTCATCCATATGCCCACATGCAATCGGCTGGGGTAGCGTGATCTAGTTCTCCACGATCCTTGAAATAGTCTTTGTTGATCGACGATTCCTCCACTTTATATAAATGATTGTAGCAGGAATGAGTACTCCAAGTACGCAACAAGTTGTACCACAGAATGCAATTATACATGATGGTTTATTCCAAAAGAAATAGTTTATGTGGTTATTTTGCAATAAAACTGCATTTGCAATTGAATACAAATAATGGGTTGAAAGCATAATTCAAAACAAATAATGATAATAGTTTAACATTTCTTTTCACAAGTACACAAAGCCTAATCAATTTTCTTTCACACAACCATATGAGTTAAATCACACAGTTGTCCCTTCCCAATTGTTTTATAAAAATCTACCCCTCGTGTGAAATCCTCGAGCGTGTCTATGACCATGGACATGACTATTCGAATAGATTGTTTAACACTCTGCAGAGGTTATACACTTTACCCACAAGATGCAATCAACTAGATCAGAGATGATCACAACAAAGCCTTTCTGAAACTTCATCTCAACAATTGACACTCCCAGTGTGTTTTACTGCTGACCCCAACCTCACTCGCTGGTCTAACGCACACCGTTGGACCTGGAAGCGGCAAATCGTTCATCGATGTGAATCGCCACAGAGATAGAAACACACCTTCACCTTGGCACAGAGCTTAACCTACTATCTGAGTAGTCAATGTCGAGAGTCCATAACTTAGTAAGTTAGACCTGTCCTATACCAGGTATGTGGTCGTACGATAAGGTTTAGTTCAATGGTGCATAAAGTTAAGTCCTTAATTGACCAAGGCGAGACTGTCAATTTCTAACTATGTAACCACAATTCATATAATCCAAGCACGGAGCTCCACCATAACACACAGTTCACCCACTCGCCTCAGTCTAAATCTTTTCCCACCTTGTTGGTTAAGTGTAACACGTGCCATTAACAAGTAATAGCACACAACACATAGTTTTACACAAAGTTCCATAGTCACTTATTCAAATTCATATTTGCAACTCACATGAGATGAATGACTCGTTGCATGGCTAAGCAATCTACTCGTATATAATCAAAGCACGTTAGTGCTATGATAATACCAACTAGTATTAACCAAACTAGGGTGACAAAAGATTATAGTATTACAATAGTCAAGGTGGATATAACCAATTTGGATTAATAACTAAACCCAAAGCATTTAAATAAATTCTTAAAGTAAAATGCAATAATTGAATCAAAATAATTTTAGAAAACTAGGTTCAATATGATCAAAGGTACAACTTGCCTTGCTATAGCAATCAATAATGATCTTATTTTATCTTCAATCTTCTACTTCCTTGACCTTCAGCTCCTTTGAATGATTCTAGGACTTCGACGTCTAACAAGAAAGAAAGCGTAAAACAAACAAAATTCAAAAAGACAAATCAAATAAACACCAAATGGAAATTGAATGATACTGGAAGGTAGATATTGAATTTAGATGAATTTAGAAACTTGAATGGGTTCAATCGGAGTTTGTATGAGAAAGAATGAGCTCTCGAAAATTTGATCGAAAAGGAAAATGCTTAAAAAGAAAAAGGGAGAGAAACTAACAGGCGGGGTCCACAAAATATTCTTAGAATATTCTATTCTGAAAATATTAGAAAATGGTTGAGTATATGAAAAGTTGGATCTACTGATATTTATGAATTTCTATAATTAAAATAATTCCAGAAAATAAGATTAGTGGTTGACATGTGGGCTACTGGTCTATAGACCAGGTCCACGGAGATATGCTAGTCTATGGTGGACCAAGTTCATGAACTAGGGTTTGACCGAGGGTTGACTGACATGCGGAACCCGCATGTAAGTGAGAAAGAATTAAGGTTTTTAATTGGGTGGATGACATGTGGGGTCCACATGTAAGAGTGGAGGGATTTATTTCCTTGCATGTCACATGGGGTCTACCCTCGTTGAGAGAAAACAAGCAGGAGAGAAATTCCAGAGAACAGAGACAAACACAAGGGACAGGGACTGCTGCTGGCCGGTTCATGGTGCAAGGTAGCATGGGATGGCAAGGCAAAGATTAGAGGAAATAGAGAGTAGAGAGGATACTTGGCTTCACTCACCAGAGAAAGGAAAAGAAACCAGAGAGCAGCAAAGAACAAAGACGAAGACAACAAAGGACAGAGTGTGCTTCAATAGAGCGCACAACTTTGGCGCACAACGAAAGTGAACCAGCTCCGGCCAATGGGCAAAATGGAATGGCGTCGAGGCGGAGATGGTGACGCGGTCCAGATGTCGAGATTCAGCACCATGCGTCGGCGGTGAGGCGAAACATGGCAGTGGCAGTTGCTCCATGGTGGCGCGACACTTCCGACGAGGTTCTGGGAAAAGGAAGGTGAGCACGACGTAGAACGCGGCGATGCGAACCCAACGGTGGTGGAGATGAAGGAAGGGAATCAACGGTTGCGGGGTATTTGGCTGGATAAGGAAGATAGGCCTAACGGAGAGAGAAAGTTTGATTCTCGGTGCACGATGGATAAAACTTGAATCTAAAATATAGCAAAAATAGATCGAGACGAGGGACACAAGATGACGTGATTGGATTTTAGAGAAACTCACCGAGGAAGCAGGGAACGCGATGAACACGTTTCAGCATTATGGCTTGACATGGCCGGCGATGATTTGATGATCTTCGGGTGATGGGGACGGAAGGTAGACATAGAACGTGGTGAGGCGAACTCAACGACGCAGACGGTTCAGCTAGGGGACGTCGGATGGAGGCTGAACTCGACGGAGAAGGCCTTTGGTGGAGCTCTCTTCCTTTGCAGATTGCGATGAAACGAGAGCGATTCGGAGGAAACAAAATTAGGGGATTGGAAGAAGAGATCAAGAGGATCAGTATGACGCGGTTGGTTTCCTTTTATATGCACCAGAGAGGGAGATCGAATATTAGGAAGATTTTGGTTGAAAACGTACAGGCGATGGACTCTCAATTTGGTTAGAGAAGATAATGAACAGTAGCCACCACATGGCGGAGTGTGATTGGAAAAGGATTTTCGAAATTAAAGAAAAGACCGAAAATTAAGGAGGTCAAATAAATAGTAAGCAAACTCGGAAAAATCTCAGAAAATACTAGAAAATTCCTTAGAACACAAAGAAGCCAAATAACACTTGTTATGATTTAATTGAAGTTTAGATTAGTCAAATTAAATATTTTGAATTTAGAAAATTCTCAATTAAGCTTTATCAATTCAAATGAAATTGGTGAAATTTTGTTTAGGGACCTAAACTATTGAAAAGATTTACGAAAACTCAACTTTTGGGACGTTACAGCAGGGCGAGGGGGGCAGCGCAGAGGCAAGCACGATGCGAGGCGGAGGGGCCTGGGGAGAGTAGATGGGGGAGCAGAGTAGGCCGCTGGCGAAGGGGGGAGAGCAAAGAGGGGAGTAGAGCAGAGAGGCAAGGGGCGGAGAACATACCTGGGCGGTGAAGATGGCGACGGTGGCCGAGGAGAACATTCGTGGGGGAGGCCAAATCGAGCAGTGGGGAGGTCGATTTGGTGCCTTGTGAGCCGAAATTGGCAGCGGCGGCAACACGGGTGCACAGGTGTGCGGCCAGAGTGCTTGCTTTTATACCCCCTCTCAAATCACTTTTTTCTGCCGCCCTGGACCGCCTTCCCTACCTCGATCCGCCTCTGCTGCCAAGGCAGCGGCCGGATCCGCCCACCGCCGCCGCACCTTGGACTGGCCTGGCCGCCTAGGCACCTGACTATGCCCCAAGTCACGGCGGCCATCCAGCGTTGAGGGGGTTCGAACCCAATACTTGAGCTTTGAGGACTTTGCACCGCCTCTGCTGACCACCTGAGCAAGTTGGTTGCTTTGTTTGGTAGACAACTGACTAGTTATTTAAGGGATGTAGGACCAGCGGTCTGACTACCCAACCGCCAGCTGGACCGACGAACCGGTGAACCAGTCATCTGAGCAGGTTGATGATTAGTCCGGTTTCTATTACTATGATTAGGTGACTGAAGTATTGCACTATGTCGTTTTTCAATTGTATAAGCATCATATATTATGTTAGTATTAGTTACTTTGTTTAATCAGGTTTGGCATACATGAAGGAATAAAGCATGAAATTGATGCATTCGTGCACACTTGTTGTCTACATTTATGTTCAGTTTTATGTAATTCATTGTTCTAATTAACTTGAACTCGTCTGCAGTGCATGATAAGATTTCCCAAATTCAAAAGGAACTTTCTGATCTTCAAGCTGAACTGAACAGAGTAGTTTACCTACTAAAAATAGCTGATCCTATGGGAGAAGCAGCTCACAAGAGGGATCTAAAGCCACAAGAAGCAAAGCCCCAAGCATGTAATGATAAACCCAAACCAGAATCCAACAAAAAAAATAAAATTGCCCAATCCAAAACCTCAACGGAGGAGAAGTTCAAGGATTCTTGTTCTAACAAGACACAAATAGATAAACCTGCTGACATAGAGAACGAAGTCTCCGAAAACCAAGAAAATGGCAAAAACCAAGAAAATGGCAGCAAACCTGCATTCACCATACCAAAACCTCAGTGGCTTGGCGACAAGAGGATCATAGAACCCGAAGAGAACTGTATAAAAGATGAAAATGTGGATGCAGAGGAGCCTGATAATTTTGTGGACTACAAAGATAGAAAAACTATTCTTTCTAACTCAGCCAGTGGGAAGGATCTTGAAGAGGCTGCTTCTGGGCTTATTTTACGGAAGAGAAAGTCTGCTGATAAGTCAGCGGCCAGTGAGGCAGAATCATCTTCGGTTGAATCTGAAGCATCAGCTGCTGATGCTGTGGCCCTTTTGCTGAAGCATAAACGTGGTTTACACACTTCAGAAGACATGGAGAACGAGAATGAACTACAGTTTAGCAAGAGAAAAGGGAAAAAGTCAAAACAAAAACGTGTGCTGGGTCCTGCAAGACCAGATTTTCTTGATGTGGGTCCAGATTATGAATCATGGGTGCCACCTGAAGGTAAGAATATTTTATTAGTGATATCTTACGGCATACCGATTACCAAGTGAGTAGATTTATCCCTTACAAATACTATTGCTGAATGTTTTGTAGGTCAAACTGGTGATGGCCGCACTTCATTGAATGATCGTCTGGGTTATTGAGGTTTTCGTGACCTCCGGTGTTACTGTAGTTGGTCCGTGAGCACGTGTTCATAATATTCAGATGGCAGCTAAGCCTTTTTTTTATTATATATATAGTTGCTCGCCGTATACTGGAGACTGTAGCAGAGGCCGAGTAAGATTGCTAAGTTGTGGATAACAAGCATCAAAAGGACATGGATGATAGATCCCTTTATTGAGCTTCAGGAGGAATTGTACCGCCTGTTATCCTCACCAGGTTGCAGAAAAGAATGTATATCACCCTCTCCTGGTTGCAGAAATGGATATGTATCATCATCTTTCACTGTGAGAATGTTACAGGATTTTGTACTGTAGGTCATGATGAGAGACAATTGCTGTTTGGTGTTCATCTTTGCTATTCCCCGTTGCAACAGCTTAGTTTCCGGTTAAGTGGCTTGGGTGTGGATTCATCATTCAAGCTAACTTTGTTTGTACTCCCTCAGTTAAGAAAAATGTTGTTACATGTGTATATAGCTTAGGGTGTTTTTTGTATTTTGCTTACTCTATACATGTTATATTTGGCTTTTGGTCCATTAAAATAGATGAGTTCATTCCAACATGGTATTTGAGACATGGGAAGCTAGCCGCCACTGCTACTGCCACAGGCAGCCATCGTCGTTGTTGCTGCCCATACCACGGGCAACCGCCGCCGCCGTTGTCACTGCCCCTGCTTCGGGTCGCCATCTTTGTTGTTGCTGCTGCCCTTGCCTCGGGTCGCCGCCATCGCCACTGCCTCAGGCTTTGCTCGTCTGGCTTTTGCTTCTTAATAGTCCTCACATCTGCCACCTCCCTTGTCTGGTATTTTATCTTTGTGGATTTTGGATTCTGGTATTTTTCATATGACATCAGATTTTACTTGCCTCATTTCTGTGAGTCACACAGTTTTTCCTTCTACTGTTCAGATTGGAGATAGTACCTTTCTTTCTGTTGCAGACCAAGGCATCTGTTCTACTTCTTTTCATGTTCTTAACATCTCATGTTCCTCAGCTTGCTATGGAGTTTATGTCGGTTGGTCAGATCACTGATCACAACTGTCATGTTATTCTCGAGTCTGACTCTTGTTGTGTACAGGGCCTCCGCATGAGAACTCTACTTGGTGCGGACCCTCGACGCCTTGATTTGCATCATCTTTGGGAGCTCGACTGGCTTATCTTCCTTGCGCTGTCTCTATCAACTAGTCAGTCACTACACTTACCTCTGTTTTTGCTACGTCCTCTACTACTTCCTTTACTCAGTGGCATCATCGTTTGGGTCATCTACATGGATTGCGACTGTCGTCTCTAGTAGGTTGTGATTTTCTTAGGTTTGTTTCTGGTGATATATTTTTACCTTGTATTGGTTGCAAACTTGGTAAGCAGCTGCAGTCCCCCTACCCCTCTAGTGATTTTGTATCGGCTCGTCCTTTTGATCTTGTTTACTTTGACGTTTGGGGTTCGGCTAGCTTCGTTTTGAAAAGGGTCATCGATACTATGCGATCTTTATTGATGATTATTCTCGTCATGCTTAGATCTACTTCATATCCTCACAGTCAGGTTCTCTTTATTTACCAGAGGTTTGCCACCATGGTTCGCACTCAGTTTGATTCGGCCATTCATATTTTTTGTGAAGATTATGCAGGCGAGTACCTATTTGCTACTTTGCGTCGTTTTCTCGCTAAGCAGGGTACTATTCCCCAGTACTCTTGTCTTGGTGCTCATATTTAGAACGGTGTCTCTGAGTATAAGCATTGTCACTTGTTTAAGACAACTCGCGCCCTGATGCTTGCCTCTTCTGTTCCACCTCACTTCTGGGCTGAGGCTGTCTCCACTGCTACTTTCCTCATCAACATGCAGCCTTCCACTGCTCTTTAGGGTTCTACTCATGTTTAGTGTCTTTATGGTCGGGCTCCTGAGTACAATCACCTTCGTTGTTTCAGTTGTTTCTGCTACGTTCTTCTTCCACCTCATGAGGGCACCAAGCTGACTGCTCAGTCAGTTGAGTGTGTTTTTCTTGGTTACAATCTTGAGCGTAAGGGTTATCGCTACTACGACCCTATTGCTCACCAGATGAGTTTCGCTCGGGACGTCACCTTCGATGATTCTTTGTCTTACCACACTATCCTTTTTGACTTTTCACGACACTCAATTTTTCACTTCTGTTTTGTTTCCACCTCCGCCTTCTTTGCTTCCCTATCCTCGGCTCCTCTTGTTCCCTATCTTCTGGAGTTTCCTTTCAGCTCTTTTGTTGAGGTTCCATCCTTACCTCTACACTACTCTCGCCGTCCTTAGCCTACTTCTTCTCCAGTTGAGTTTTCGTCTTTGTTGGGCTATGTTCCTAGTTCTTCTTCTCCGTCCTTACTGGGTCCTGCTCCACCTTCTCCTTCCAGATACAATCTTCGTGATCGTTGCACTATCAGGTCTCCTAAGAGATGCATCTTTGCAGCAGCAGCTCTTTCTGACACTACGACCTACCGTGAGGATGCTGGTCACCCTGAGTGGCAACGCGATGTCTAAGGAGATTGCTATTTTAGAGCGTACTACCACTTGGGATCTTATGCCCTTATCTGCGTGTATCACTCTTATCAAGTGCAAGTGGGTGTATAAGATCAAGACCCACTCGGATGGTTCTCTTGAGCGCTACAAATCTCGTCTTGTGGTGTGTGGTTTTTCAGAAGGAACATGGTCATGACTACCATGATACCTTCGCTCCTATCGCTCACATGACCACTATTCGCACTCTCCTTGTTGTGACCTCTATCGACAGTGGCTCGTCTCTCAAATGGACGTTAAGAATGCCTTTCTCAATGACGAGCTGCGTGAGGTCTACATGCAACTGTCCCCTGGGTATTATGTCCTTGATGGTATAGTTTGTCGCCTTCGTCACTCTATGGGCTCAAACAAGCCTCTTGTGCTTAGTTTGACCGCTTCTTCTCTATTGTCACTACTGCCAACTTCTCCACCAGTGATCACGACCATACCGTCTTTGTACACACCTCTCCTCGGGGTCAAACGTTCCTTCTATATGTGGATGATATAATCATTATTAGAGATGACTCTCAGTACATTACCTTTGTGAAGGAACGTCTCAGTGAGTAGTTCTTGATGTCTAATTTGGGTCCTCTTCGTTACTTCATTGGGATTAAGATCACTTTTACGACTGAGTGCTACTACTTTTCTCAGGAGAAGTACATTTAGGATATCCCTGTTCGCGCTTGTCTCGCTGATCAACACATGATACTCTTGTTGAGCTTGGTGTTCACCTTCGACCTACTGATGGTGAGTCTCTTGAGGGCCCCACTGTTGGAATTAATCTTGTCATGCTAAGTATGTTTAAATGTGTGTGTTAAGACTTGTGTTTTGTGTTAAATGTAGCACATGTGTTTAGTGCACATCCGGCATTAGTTGCATGTAAGTGCTTGTTAATTGAGCTCATGGAGCCGGAAGTTTTGTGTTAAATGTAGCACATGTGTTTAGTGCACATCCGGCATTAGTTGCATGTAAGTGCTTGTTAATTGAGCTCATGGAGCCGGAAGTTTAGAGTCGTAGGGAATGTGTGGTTAGTGCTAGGTGAGTTGGCTGTACATGCATTTGCGTGACAGTGTGTTGTTAGTGGGTCAAGTATGTTAGCCTACATGTATGCTAGCTGGTGAGTGGTGTGCGTGGTCCGAGTCCTATGGATCGTGGCATGTAGACCGGATCATGGTGCTGCAATCCGGTAGAGTCTTTGTATTAGTACATAGTAGGTGTATGTTTCAATAACACATACAAGGAAGCAAGATGTAGAAAAGAAGCCAGCTTCGCCAACTCTCTGTACGTGTGTTTTTTCTTCCATATGTGTTCATGTGAGTTGTGTACTCTGCGTTTTGTGTGTGTTAGAGAATCTGGGCCAACACCCACTTGCAATCGTCATCATGTCGGGGGCCTCGTCTACCTTGGGATGACCCGACTTGACATTTCTCACACAGTTCACATCCTGAGTCAGTTCATCTCTACTCCCACTTAGCTCCACTACAATCACCTTCTTCGTGTTCTACGATATCTTTGTGGGACCATCACTCGTCGCCTTTTATTTTCTCACTCCAGTTTTCTGCAGCTTCAGGCGTACTCTAATGCGACCTATGCTAGTGATCATTTTGACTGCCGGTCTCTTTCTACCTATTATGTTTTCATTGGTTCTTCTCTGATTGTTTAGAATACCAAGAAGTAGATTGTCGTTTCTCGTTCGAGTGCTGAGGCTGAGTTGAGAGCTATGGTGTCGTTGACAGCTGAGATCACCTAGTTTTGGTGGCTACTTGAGGATTTCGGTGTTTCAGTTTTCTGCACTGACTCCTCTCTTATTTGATAGTACTGGTGCGACCAGAATTGCTCGAGATCCAGTGAAACATGAGCTCATCAAGCACATTAGAGTAGATACTTTATACATGAGATTGCAGGTGCACGACCAAGTTATTGCTCTTCAGTATGCCCCTTCATAGCTCTTGTTAGCAGATTTTTTTAATCAAGTCACAGTAGAGCTCAGCACAATTTCTACCTCTCCAAACTCAGTGTTGTTGATCTATCATGAGTTTGAGGGGGTGTTACGTATGTATATAGATTAGGATATTCTTTGCATTTTGTCTATCCTGTATATGTTATATTGGCCTTTGATCTATTGGAATAGACAATAGTTCATTCCAACAAAAGTTACATCCAATATATTTAGTCAAACTGTTCTAACATTGACTAACAATATCTTCAGTAATATTTAGATTGGTCATATGAAAATGGTGACTAGATTTATCTCAAAAATATTTTCATAATATTATGAGTAAAATTAATACTTTCATAATATTATGAGTAAAATTTCCAAACTATATATTTGCCAAAACTGACACAAAACTACATATTTAAAATTTCATTTTGGTGAAATTGTTAGGTAGAAAATTTCAGTAAACTCCTTTTCTATCATGGAAATAAGAGAACAGGAACTATCAGGCAAAAACTACAGAACATTGGGTAGCTGTCAACTAAGCATCCCCACGTCATTGTTGCAACATGTTTGCAGACAAATGACAGTCCTCTTCAGCTTTAGTTCTGCTAAGTGATTCCTGAACAAAACAGAAATTCAGGTCCATTTCATTTAGCTAGGTACATGCACTTAATTAGCTATGTATTGCACCATTTCAGCACACAAATGGAACTTAGAAGAAGGATGGCATTATACTATTTGGCCATTTGGTCAGGTCGCCTGGCAGGTAGACATGGCATCCCTAAATGTCGTACCATTCTTGATCTCACCACCCTGAACAGATTGGTCATGCGCTCATGACTCATCCTTTTTTTTTAGGACTCACTGTCCAGTATCCCACATCCATGCCTCTCTAGAATGGTCGCTGGGTCTTCTCTCTCACCACCGA
This sequence comes from Hsuehochloa calcarea, assembly GCA_036346395.1. Classification (NCBI taxonomy): domain Eukaryota; kingdom Viridiplantae; phylum Streptophyta; class Magnoliopsida; order Poales; family Poaceae; genus Hsuehochloa; species Hsuehochloa calcarea. The sequence continues at coordinate 37,545,467 of CM070604.1, read as the reverse complement.
CACTGTTGAGATTTGGTGAAACCTTCTGGAACTATTTGATTGAAACTTGTTTTTTTTTAATCTGAAATTTGTTGAAACTTTGATTTAAAACTTTTTTGAAATCTTATGAAAACTTTAGAAACACGTGAAACTCACTAAAACCGGAAACTTTTCAAATGTTCTCACAAAACTCCATGAAACATACTGCTATACTGTTGTCTAGTCGTCTCCTTTCTGTTAATAGTTGGCATCCCTCTTTGTATTTCCACACACAAAAACGACCACAAAGATCAGCCAAAAAGCCCAAAACAAATTATGATTTGCGCTTGACTATTCGGAACATCATCGATGATGCATCCAAAAGACACATGACTGACAAAAATGGAAGTTTCCCTGGTCCTTGGGGCTGCATCCTTTGATGCAGGAAGACATAACTATAGGGAAACAATCTCTCTAGGTTCTTGAGACAGATGACAGTGACACAAACTTATCGCTTTCTCCACACTAGGTGGTGCAATGCCCTGCTGTTGCATTTCCTGATGACTCCTAATCCTTACAATACAATAAATATCCACTGGATACAGACTAGAGAGAGGACGATCATTTCCACCCGACCATCTTGAGAAGACGCCAACTTGTGCTATCGCATTTCTTCGAATCCTGGACTAATTTAGCTCCATTGCGCAATAAAAATTTCAAAAATAACCTCGATAATTTCAAAATTCTCAAAATAGCCCCCCCATAGTACTAGCTGCCGTCGGGGACAAAGAAGAACCTAGTGCCAGTGGTCGGGCCCAAGGCCACTGCATGCTGCAATGGCTGCAAGGCGACCAACGCCTTGCGCCTATAGAGGAGGAGCCAAGTGAGGCTTGCTCCTCACCGCTCTCGCGACGGTTAGAGTGAAAAAAATTACGTGCAAAAAATCTACGAGTGGGAAAAAAATCGGTAGAAGCGAAGGAAAATCACGAGCACCTAGAAAATAAGCTTTGAAGCCTGCTGCGAGCACCTAGAAAAGGTAAGTGTCATTCGCATCCGATTAATATTATCGGTAGTTTTAGCCATGTGATTAGGATGCAATTAGATGAATTGTAGTAACAGATTAGTTTTAGTTGTGTAGTTAGTTTATTTTGAAGACTTAGTAGTTAACAATGTCATTATGCCGTAATTAGTTGACTTAACAGACCTGTTGCTAATAGTGTTGTAAATTTCCTTTCGACTATTTGTATAGTTTCATGAACTTGGTCATAAAATAGCAAAATATTTGGAGGTCGTTAAGCAAAATAGAAATAGCCCCACTGAACGCTTTGTATATGTACTCTTGATCGGGCATATCGCGTTCGGTGCATGCACTACGCATTACACCGCTAGAATGAGAAACTTGACGCACCTCTCAGTAAGTTTTTAAATCTGAAATTTAATGAAAAAGAATACCTTGTCGCATACCCCACATGTCTTTGGTGTAAGCTAGGTCTAACTCGGGTATGGAAACGTAGAAATGCAATAAGAATTTCTGAAGTGAATTATTTTTGCACTGTAATATCGAACTAGTTAAAAAATTCGTAACTATATAGTACCACAGGAAATTTCTGAAGTGTAACATAGAATAGGCTATGGATTATTTATACTATAAATAATATTAGCTTGGACATTTCATTGATAGAAAAATCATACGAACTCCAATCGGGATTGAAAACATGTACGACAAAACGATCGTGTACAGTGGGCATAACCAAATTTGTTGAAGCGTTCATTCGGACAAAAAATCCCGTAAATAATTCGATGGTTTCATATGCACATGTGTTAGGTACTTTATGGCGGAAATTCAAGATCTATTCGTGTTCCACGGGGACACTCTCGACGCTGACGGACGACCGCACGGCGGACACATCAAATTGTCACCGCACCGTGATCCGGGCGCCGGCTCTAAAGGACATGAGCCTCTCGGAGCTAAGGCGGTGCGTGCGTTCCGCGTTCGATCGCGCCACTGGAAGGAAGAAGCTGCGCATCGAGGCGTTGTATGCCTCGGTGGTGGGTGGTGCAGGCGAGACCATTTGGCAAGCGATGAAGGTCACATGTGACGCTTCATGGGCCAACTACATGGGGTTGTTTGCAACCCATTTCGCCGCGATATATGCGCGGCCGATGGTTTACGCTCGAGTTCTTGGAGAGGACGGGGACATCCGTGCGGGTGGTTCCGTGAAGGTGAAGTCTGGCGGTGAGGAGGAGCCTACGTTGGTGCGGTGTTGGAGGAGACGTGGGCGATAGAAACCTGAGGAGGCGTGCGGTCAATTTTGAGCCCAACGAAGGGGCGGAGAGATGGTGGTCAGCCCGTATTGATTGTCACGAGTACCTGACCGACCAGGTGGATGAGGTGGAAAGCGAGGAGTACGTGGAAACAACTAGTTCGGAGGACGACGAAGACGGAGAAAGCTGCCGGGGAGGTGCACTTGGTGGTTTTGTGACCGCGACATTGCTTACGCCCTTTCGATTGGACGACGTTGCGGCGACATCGCCGGTTACGCCACGCCGGAGGGTGCCGAGTGGGGGTTCAATGAGGACACCGCTCGAGGCGGCTTTCTAACAAGATCGCCGCACAACATGCTATTGCAAGATACGCCGTTAACATCGGTCGGACGTATCGGGTGCAGAGGTCCAACCCCGACACGTACATCGTCAGGTGTGTTGATGAATCCTGTGCTGGCAAGGTCCGTGCGCAGAGGTTCACGCATCACGCCATGGGCTTCCGGATAACGGTCTTTGAAGGACCACACATGCGAGTTAGGCGAGCGCTACACAAGCACCGCAACATGACGTCCTCGTATGTTGCCGCTTGATAAGCCACCTCGTCGCTGCAGATGTGTCCATTTCGCCAAAGCTCCTGCTGGCGGATGTTGCCAATATGGTGGGGTTCCTCGTCGGCTATAAGGCGGCATGGCGGCGAAACACGAGTTACGGAGCGAATGTTCGGCACATTCGAAGAGGCTTACAACCTAGTACCAAGATTATCGCATCAAATCGCGGAATCTAATCCGGGACGTCGTAAACAAGCTTGAGCGGTGCATCCGTGAGGGCCCAATTGTTTTGTTCTTGAAAGGGTCTTACGGGCCTTCCGAGCAATCGAAGGGTTCAAACATTGTCGTCCGTGCTCACAATGGATGGCACCTTCCTATGTGGGAAATGCAGGTACCATCCTCACCGCCGCTTGCGGCCGGCGAATGACCGATTAGTCCCGTGGCGTTCGCAATTGTTGAGAGCGAGAACACGAGAGTGGTTGTGGTTCTGTGCAATGTGAAGCGGCGGTCGTCAAGATCGGTCGGATGTGTGTGTCATCTCGAATCGCAATCTTTGGGTTGTTGTCTGCGTCGTGCATGATGCAAAATGGGACCTTGGTGCGTCGTACGATGGAGCGATGTTAGGAGCCGTTGGTGCATGAGGCATCTCGCGCCAACTTCCACACAAGGTTTGAGCAAGGACCTCATGAAGATGTTCAAGAAGCTCGCATGCGAACCAAAGGAGGAAGTTCGAGCGGTGTGGAGACAACTCGATGAGACCGGGAAGCATGTAAGGGACTCGGCGCATGAGGCGAGGCGCGGCTAGAGGGTCCGCGAGTTGGGGAGTTCACACGGTGGGTTAACTTCGCACTTTGACTGGAGAAATGGTCCTGCCGCACGACACGGACGGTGCAAGGTGCGGGATCATGACGACCAACATGTCGGAGGTGTACAGCGGTGTGCTCAAGGGTGTCCGCTCTCTGCCGATCAGCTGCGATCGTGGAGGAGAGCTGGAACCGTACCATCGGATACTTTGTTAATGAGCCATGATGGCCAAGAAGCATTTGGAGGCGGAAAGCAATTCTCCGGAGTAATGCATGCCTACATGGAGAATAAGATCGACAAGACTCGATCGCACGCCGCTCGTACCATGGATGGCGTCGGCGGTTCGAGATCGGGCTCAGGAGAAGTGCGTGATGGGCCATGCTAGAGGGGATCGTGGCAGTGCGCACGATTGGTGAAGAAGCGTCGTGCACCTACAACAAGCGCGGCTTACGCACAAACCATGCTCCCATGTGTAGCGGCATGCGCGGCGTGGCGGCAAGCCTCGGGCGTTACATCTCCAGTACTATGACATCCACCACTGTATGCAACTTGGAGTCTTTGAGTTCCATTAAATGCGGGTGGACACACACTACGAGGACCTTTGGTGGGGCGGTGAAGTGGGTGCCCAACGACGCACTAAAGCACCCCGTAGTGGAAGGCAGCGGTGGACGACGCATCCGGAGCGACATGGACGACGGCCAGTACGCGAACGAAGTTCGCCGGCCCGTTGCGGTGTGCAAGACTGTTGGGCACTCCATCAGCCGCTGCCCAAACAGACCCGACACAAGCAGTGCACCGTAGCGAGGAAGATATAATTACTACGTCGTGATGTCGCTTGCTTATTTCAATGTCTTTGATGGACTCATTCTTTGTTAATCCATGCCTTCATGTACTACTTGTTAAGTTGTCCGGGTTTGTTGTTAACTCATTATGATCATATTGTATTGTTGAATTTTTTATCGTATGTCTTGCCTTATTTTCCTGTGCCACATAATATGTTTTACATCGTAATCGACATGTTGTTTCTCTGTTGGCGAGGAGATGGCGCGAGCTCGATTGACGGCAGCGTATGAGCCGCCGACCCACGCTGGATGTGGGACACCGTTGCGGGCGTGGTCCGTGGCGTCGACCCTCCGAGCTCGGGTCTGGCGCCCCAGAGAGATGGCCTTGACGAGCAGACGTCCCGAGCTTGGAGGCGGGCTCCGCCTTCGCCGGATGTTGGACCTCCCACGTGGCTGGCCAGAGTTTGACGCGGCACTCCGACTGCGCTCGTGGACCGTTGGAGACCGAGACTCACACCTTCCACTTCCGATGGGGAGATGACCATTACTCGGAGGGCGTGTCTCGCCATGTGTCTACCTCTGCGTGGTCTTCGGTAGTGCCCTCCAGAGGCGATGGATGGAAGGTCCGTTTGGTGACAATTTGGTCACCCAATTCTGCGAACAGCGTCGGGTGTGCCACATTCTGCCGCGCGGTACATGATCTGCCCGAGCATGCGACTCGAAGAAGTGAGGACACATTTAGTCGCTGTACTGTTGTTCTTGTTCGGATGGATCTGTTTCCTACCACGCAGGAGGCTGCGTGTACCCGAGCTACATCCATCCGCACGATCTTTGGCGGGCGCCGCCCGACGAATTCCACATGCGATTGGGGCTCTGCGGTGCTGCGCCACCTACGAGGGTTGTGTGGCGCTTGTCGTGCAAACGCAGGCGAGGAGCGATCCTCGCGGTATGCTACGCCACCTCTGATTATGGTCGTGGGAGCACTTTCTAGTCGGCCAACCGTACTTCCGCACGGCGTGCACCCTTACCGGTGACCACCGAGCTTTACGAGAACGCCGCTGCGGGGGCGACCCGTCGGAGGCCTACGATGGGAACACATTGGACACGTGCTACCCTAGGGTGGGCTAGGAGAGACCGAGGCGCGTATACCCGAGTTCCATAACCTTTCGAGACTCTCCACGAGGACGAGGTCATCCGGTGGCCATGGGCAAAGACAGTTCCTTCACGACACGCCCCCTTCAATTATCGTCCCGGTGCAATACTGGACGAGGCACTCAGATGACGACCTGCCACTTGGTCTTCTCGCACATGGTCAAGCAGTACAATCCGCAGCGGGTCATGAGGCAATTCGGCCTTTACCAGGAGGTACCACCGCCCGCGGGACGACCTCTCACAGCAAAGGCTCACCGGTATGTCATTCTTTGGTGTTATTTTGAGGGCATGTTTGAGTAAGATTTTCTGACATGTAAATTCAATTGCGTGCGAGACGAGGAGAGGGCGAACGGCGAGCGAGCGATTCTGGCGACCACTCGACGACGCTTTGTGGATTGGCGAGGTTCTGACGGACGTGGTCTTTGGAGTTTCGCGGCTACACCATCCAGACGTACGCGGCGTACTTGCGGTGGTACATTCCGCGCACTAGGTGCAGGCTTACTGGGCCAGCGTCGCAGCGTCCAGTGGACGCCATGCAGGACGACGTCGTACAAGCTGGTCCGGACCGTCACCGGGCGGCCCGCCTCGACGAGACGGTAAAACATTCTTCGCATAATTCTCGTTAAGCAACACTTTTCGCACTTACTATCGGTTTTGGTGCAGTATACCGCTTGGAGCGTATCCGCCATCAGACTACTGAAGCTATAAACCGTGGAAACAACAACAAATTGGATCGTCTCATAGGCGCGATGCGCACGATACGCGAGGACGCAATTTCTGCGATTAGATCCATAACTTGTGGTCGCCACAGCGACGTTCACGACGATCGCGCGACGCGTGGCGGGCACCTTCCACCACCTCCGCCCGCCGCACCTCGTCGGCCGCCTCGCCGCGCCCGTCGCACTCGAGTCGCCAGAGCTGATCGCTTCGGCCTTGACCGCCTCGGGCCACGGTATGTCATCATCAACCGGTTCTTGTCGTGAGTACCTTTCCATGCACTCATTTGGACGTATCGACATTACCCTTTGTTCTTGCCGCGATTGCGAGGGACAACACTCTGCGCAACCATTATCATCACGGAGGAGGCGCAGGATCGACTTCTTCGACGGCGTTCAATCACACCTACGGAGCGCGACGGTGGTTGGCGACACACGGAGGGTACATCGTGCAGCACTACGGCTCAGACTGGCCAGGAGGATCCTCGTCAACACAACAGCCTACTCAGGTACACGTGAACGTACTTACACTAATTTTCCCGTCGTACAAAACCAATGACTAACTCACCCTGTACGCTTCCCGCAGGTAGAGCACCAGTGGGTTGACAACATGCTCAGGCCTCAGCCGGACCGCCACGATGAGATCACCCCAGATTCGCCTCCCAGACAGGGCCCGTACTACAGCCTTCGAGACGTACGACACTCTCCGGACAGGTTCACATTCCCTGAGGATCAACTACGTCGTCCCGGCAAGCGACACGACCATGCGCCCTAACTAATTTCATGGCCATGTAAAACTTGTTATGTAATGCCATTATGCATCTCGCCTTTCTGATATATGTAATGTCCATGTGCGTTACGACTGTTAGATTTATGTACACAAAATGTTCTCTGAAATATTTAGTACTAACAACAACTATAACTCCCGATTTTAACTTACTAAACCTTAAAGACATAACGCAATGCTGCCCCACGATACATCCTCGGCCCTGCTACCTCGCGGACGCGAATTTTCTTCAACCAAATTACAATTTACCAATAGGCTATATATATGCATGATTTGGCTTCCATTCCACCCACTCTTCAGTTCCTCTTCTCCTTCCTTCCAGTCTTAAACGGGATGTCTACGGCCTCATCAAACTTTCGAGTGAGCAGGCAATTAGAAGCACTAAGAGAGCACTTGGATTGCCCTCGTTGCAGGGATCCGGTGAATGTGTTCACCTCCCATACGCCAACGAATCCATCCCGAGTGTTCATGAAGTGTTCGAATCTTACGGTAACTTATGTCTGATCATCCCCATTAAACTTCTTTTCAAACATCATATTTTTCACTTGTATTCCCAATTATTTTTATAGAACACAACATGTCGGTTCGGGTCAGGTGATGAAGGCGTGCGGAGGTTCGAGGCATTGCAATGCAAATTGCGGCCTTGCAAGAGGACACACGTCGTGTGGTCTGCATTTAAATCAAGTGCCTCGACCATCGGATGAACCGACGGAAAATAAAGATAATGTTCTTAAAGGATTTGGATGAAAGGATGGAAAGGGTTGAGAAATCGCTCTGTAAATTAGTTAACATGGCGGTTTGGTAATTTTTTCTATTATTTCTTGTTCTTGCTAAGTAGAAGTTCGATTTTAATAAGATTGTAATATCCACTCTTTATCTATGCATCCTCGCACTCGTGATGCATGCCTTTGCTGCGTTGTGGTACTAGTTTGTATCATGTATGCATCTATCTAATTCCGTTGTGAACACTTTGCGTGTGAATTAATCAAGCGATAATTTCTAAATCAGCGGAACTACCGCTATCTAATTTCGGTATTTCCGATTATCTAAGTACCACAAATTTCTTATGCACTACCGCTCTTAAATGAAGCGCAAAAGACCATCTTCGAAACAAACGTTACGAAAATCGAACTTCAGCGGTGCGGGAGTTCCGCTCCAACATGGCGGTAAGAACCACGCTTGTAGAAAATCAGCTAAGTCCCAAAGAGTGCTCTTTGGAAAAAAACGTTCGCGGATTTTTGGATGTTTGCACGAGAGGTAGTTCCGCACTTATATCGCTCGGAACTACCGATCATCCTAACAAAGCGCAGATGGCTTTCAAAACAACTTCAATTGCAAAACAAATTTACGAACTTAAGTGACAACACCTCGCCTCGCCCGACTTTTGGACCGAAATGACAAGACTCTGCATTGTAGGATGTGACAACACTGCGCCGCCGCATGACTTTTGGACCGAAATGCGGCACTCTGCAGAGTAAGGCGTGACAACTCAGCGCCTCGCCGACTTTTTAGACCGAAATGACAAAGACTCTGCGAGTAAGGCGTGACAACACACCGCCTCGCCCGACTTTGAGGACCGAAATGACAAAGACTCTGCGAGTAAGGCGTGATAACACTTTGCAAAAACCGGGACGAGAGGACTCGCAAAGCAAAGCGTGAAAACACTCTGCCTCCAAAGCTTTTCCTACCTAAAATACAACACTTAAAAAAAAGGGGCATGACTACTCTCTGCAGAAAGATTAGACAACACTCTGCCAACCACGTCATGCCAACCCTCTGGCTTATAAAAGGAGGTGCAAGTCATCTACGAGAGAAAACCACACAACCAAACCAAACACTACACGAGCTTACTTCACCACTGGGATGGACAACCTCAAGAAGCAATGGGGCGAGATCCGTGATCTAGCAAGGGCTTCAATCGCGCAGGCCGAACAAGCTAGAGTCACGAGGCCTGTGTCCAAGAAGAGCGGCTTGCGGGATGGCAGCTCTCGCAATGAAGCCCCGCACGGCAACCCCTGTCAGAACGTTCCAAACGAGCCTTCGCCGCAACACCCGCCAGAGGGGGAGACGCCGCCCCTCTGTTGGTGCAGGGACACATGCAAGTTCTTCAAATCCAAGCACCAGCTCAGCCTCGGCATGCGTTACTGGGGATGTCCTAACTACTCCTCTGACTATCCCGACCGCCGTTGGGATACGAGCGTATCGGCGTGGTAAGGAGTACTAACAGTAATATATCATATCAATTATCTTTCAGAGTATGCACTAACAATTTCTCCCGTCTACCCGCAGTCCCCGGAGCCGCTATGTGGCTTCCGCAAATGGATCGACCTAGAGATCCACCCACACGACCAGTGGCAGCTCGACTTCGAGGAGTGGAATGTAGAAAGGGGACGCGAGATCCGGGAGGAGGATCGTCGGACTGAAGAGCACAACGAGCGTATCCGCCGGGAGACTCGGGCTCATCTCGAGGCATGCAGGCGCAGGGAGCGCGAGGCACGCGAGAGGGAGCGCGAGAAAGCGGAAATGGCGGTAGAGGCCGAGGCGGCGAGGACTACAATGCCGAGCTCGCAAGAAAGGGCAAATGGCCCGGTCCACGATGAGTCGGGCTAGTCCGTAGTAGTCCCCCTCCTATTCGCCATGTTTTAGCTATCCCCTAAAGGCATGCGTACTTACATGGTCCGGAAGCTCGTGTCGCAAGTTACCGTAGTAGTAGCATCCATGGTAAAGTAATTAGCCGAACCATCATGCCATGTGACCACATGTAACGTGCTTTTGTCCGCACGCGGGCTGCAATGTAGTTCTGGTGCTGTGCCTCCGCTGAGCCATCAAAGTATGCCTTTTCTGGTGGAATTCGAGAGATAGTCATTCACATCGGTATCGATTCTGCTATGTTTTAGGGTTTCTCCGTAATCGCAACGTTCTCAGCCTTTTCAGTTAAGTTAATTTCCGTACTCTGCTTTTCCGTACTCTACTTTCACAGAAGAAATGTGATGGAGAACCATAGCGGCCAAGAGTAGTCATGTCGTACCAAACTTCCCACATTTCAAGTCACATGAATTCATGAAACCCTAATTTCCGAAACGTCTCGTCCTACTTTTCGAGACCTAAACCCTGAATTTGTCGAGACAATTTCAGAGCATATATAATTTTGTAAAATTTACACAATCAAGTCCACTATGTAGGGAGTATGGAAAAAAAATTCATAATGTTTGGACCTCATTTGCTATATTATAAAATTCCTACAAACATTAAACTTTAAAGAATTTTGCAGAAAAAAAAGAATGCATAAAATTTCAAAAAAATTACACAAGCATAAAAACTATGCCAGGAGGCTCCACAAAAAATTTCATAATTGTTTGAGCTAATTTTGCATATTTTAAAAATCGTCCAACAAATATTATAAATTATTTTTTTGAAAAAAAATAAAAAAAAAATTGTGCACGTGGGGCAGCACCAAGGTCTTGTACAGGCTTAATTGGTTGCCGTCGGGGACAAGAAGGCACCAGCGTCAGCCGTCCGGGACAAAGCAACTAGGTCTTCTTAGTCCCCGGCGGCGACTAGTACCTTGTGGGGCTATTTTGGGAATTTTGAAATTATCGGGGCTATTTTTGGAATTTTTGTTGCGCAATGGGGCTAAATTAGTCCAGGATTCCATTTCTTCTTGTCCACTCCATAGCACTCCAAAGGGACTCACTTTAAAAACAAAATCAAGGACATTACATAAGGCACTACAAATTAACCTGTATACTGATAAATACCTCCGTGCTTCTCTCCTTGCTACACAGGTTGGTAGGTTTCTTTCAAGTTGTAACATCCCAAAGCTCTAGGGTTGTGTTTCAAATATATAAAAATGAGGATAAATTAAAACTTTTGGATGCATTCTTGTTGTCATTTGAATTCTCTATAATTTACCTACTTGAAATGTGGACTTCAAATTCAATTTGGTTTATTGACTCGAAGTGATGCAATTCAAGATATTCTAGTCAAACCTTGTGATCATCCTCTGGAAATATTTTTCCTAAATTATTGGTCATCCTGGTAACCTCCCTGAGAAATTTCATAATTTTTAGAAATTATTTTCTATTTCTTAAGGGCTGGTCAAACCTGTTGTCTCCCTGGTCAAACCCCCTGTCCAGCAGCTTGTGAATTTTCTAGCGGGCAATGCACTGAATGAAAAATTCTGAAAAATTTATGCACGGTTGAGCTTGAAATCAGAATCACTCAGTAAAAACTTTAGAATTTTTAGAGCTGTGGAGCTACCTCTGGAAATTTCCAAACCATCTCAGCCTTTTTAATTAAAAATCTAGAATCACTATCTCAGAACCGAGTCAGAGTCCGACTCGAGCCGGCTTGGCTCGACCCAACCAACTGACCGTGCCGATTGTGAGCCATCCGATGGAAACTTAACGGTCCAGATCGCGTAACCCTTCGGCTAGGTCCGAAAGCTCCCGCGCCGATTGGGAGTCGTCCGATTTGGAGATCAACGGCCTGGATTGAGTGGCCAATCTGTAACATCCCAAATGTAGATTTGTGTTTCAAATGAATAAAAATGAGGAGAAATTTAAACTTTTCTCATACCTGCATGTGTTTGATCAGTTCCATGATTCTTGTACAGGGATTGTGGAAAAATCAAAATCAAAATCCTCAATTAACTCCAATCAAAAACCTCCTTGGCAAAAATATTGTGCCAAACTCATGTAAATATTTTTCTAAGCTCTAGGGATGACTTGTGACACCTCTGAATTATTTCATGATTTTTAGAAATTATTTGATAATTTTGGGAGGCAAGTCAAACCCAGTCAAAGCTTGGTCAAACCCTAACTCCAACCTTCTGAAATTTCTGGAGAAGAATGCAGTGCATAAAAATCTCTGGAAATTTTATGTAAGGTTAATCCTTAAGTCAGCAACCTGCAGTTAAAATTTAATGATTTTTGGAGCTTATTCGCTACCTCAAGCAATTCCTCAAAATCTCAGCTTTTAATTCAAACCCTAACTGGTTTTCACTGTTCCTTGGGTGCGAGTCAGACTCAGGCTCGACCCATGTGACTTGGTTCAATCAACTAACTGCACCGCCTCGGTCGATCGAGCGCGAGCGTTGTGGGTCGTTGGATCGGCTTCGAACGGCCCACGATCGCGTGAACGTTCGGACCATCCGAGCGCGTCGATCCATGTGTACCGTAGGATTCTAGATCGATGGCTCAGATTCGCGTGAACGTTCGGACCGTCCGAACGCCTCGCGCAGTGTGAGCCGTAGGATCCAGATCGACGGCCTGGATCGCGTGAACGTTCCAACCGTTCCAATCGTCCCTTCTCATTTCAACCGTTCGATTTAGATCCAACAGTGGTCGCGTCGTCTCCTTCCTCGAGTCTAAGCGTGCGTTTGAGTCAAGCCATGGCGTAAGCAGAGGAGAAGGGCGCAGCGTTGGGTCACCTCGGTGATCACCTTTAAACGGCTCTCTCTGCTCGCATTAAATGCCCGTCGTGCACAGCCCTCAAACGTCCATATCTCAACTGCTCCCGTCGCTCTCAAGTGCTCCTGTGGCAGGTTTGACCCGAGAGGGTTTATTGCCGTTGCCCTCTGCCTTCTCAGCTATTTAAGCTCCATTGCTTCCCCTTTTGCTTCTTTTAGCATTTCCACACCTCTAGCTAGCACCTCAGTGCTTGTTTGAGCTTGAATCACGCGAAAACATTTCGGCCGCCATTGCCAAGCTTCAAGCTCACGGTGAAGGCGGTACCTCAGTGGCTCTCACTCTCCATTTCCTGCTTCCTCTTTATTCACTCAAGCTTAACCCTCACTTAATTTCACTTATCTTTCTCAGGGCTTGGCTGAATCGGAGATTCCCTATTTTCGGTCGAAAGCACCATTTTTCATCACCGGAGCAGCTCCAACCTTTCTCTGTGCCTCTTCCGTGCTAAGGTAGCTCCACATTAGTCTCTAGATGCTTGGCACTAGCTTACTTGGACTGCAGCGGAGCTTCTTTGCATTTTTTGTTTTTCGGCCATTTTTGTCACCTCTGTAAACTCCAGCTTGCCGGTGATTTAGACCACCGCAGCTGCAAATTTTGGTCCCATTGTGTGCGCAAAGCTATTGCGGATCCATTTTGGGCCTTAGCTCGCGCCGCTGTGACCAGAGTCGCCGGCGGTGAGCCTCCTTTCGCCGTGTTTTTGTCGGACAAAACTGGACGCGAGCGTTTGAACGTGGTTCGCTGTGGACCGTCGATCTTTAGATCTACGACCTAGGATCACGTGAACGTTCGGATCGCTCGAACGCTTTGTTCTGTGGACCGTTGGATCCAAGATCAACGGTCCTGATTCGAGTGAACGTTTGGACCGTCCGAACGGTTCGATCCGCGTGGATCGTTGGATCCAAGATCAACGGTTCCAGTTCGCTTGAACGTTCGGACCGCCTGAACGCTTCGATCCACAGGAACCGTTGGATCCAAATACAACGGTGAACGTAGGAGCCGTGTGAGCCGCGTGCGCGCGCGTTGTCCCATGGACTTGGACTGTTGGATCCAAGATCAACAGTCCAAGTTCGTCCACGTCGATTTAATCCTAGATTTTCCCGAGATGATTATTTGTCAACTGAAAATGAAATTAACTTGTAAAATGCATAACTATTTCATTTTAATTCCTTTTCGATTGATTCAAATTTTGTTAGTGATGTTTTTAACTAAATTTTAATCTAAAAATGTTTCTAACCTCATGATAGCTCCAGAAATTTTTGCGAAGATTTTAGATGTAATGAATAGTAGCATTTGGGATTTATAAGGCTGAGCATATTTGTTTTGCTCATATCTTTTGCATTAAGAATCCAAATCAATTGGTTCTTATTGCTAAATTCCTTATAAATAATGCTCTTTCTGCTGTAAAATTTTCAAAGCATTCGGAAAAAGTTTGCTGTTGAGTCTTTTTGTTTTCTTCGTTCTTATTGGTTCTTTTTCGCTTTCCGTTAGGTTCCGAAGAGAACATTGATAACCTAACTGATACTCAGCAACATATTGAACCGAAGCAACCAGGCAAGCAGTTTGATCATGTTAATCCCAGTATTTTTCAAGTCTAATATATTGATTTCAACTCGTATGTATGCATTGCTATTTTGTTGTTAAATTATGGTTAGTATCCTATAGTTGCATAATCTGTAGGAATTAATTATCCTCTACTACCATGAGCCTAGGTTATTTGCTGTGATTTGAGTTCGTTGGATGAGCTCTTGTCACTTAGTAGATGACGAATTGAAATTGCTTAGAAATACTTAGTTTCGGTAGTAATGGGCGATCATCGATTTAGTCGATGATCTTGATCACACATCTATTTATTATTCCATTATGTCCAGCACTTGTGCTTTGTTACTTTGTAAAGTCAAAAACTAAAAATAAAATTGTTTTGGACTTGGGCACAATGGTATATTGGTGTGATCTGTTGGTGGGAATGGAATGGTGCCTAAGTCATCAAGGACCGAGTTACTTGTGTCACTAAGCCAAGCGCTTTTGCGCGCTAACCACACGAGAGGGATATGTGACCTCTCTTGACTTAGTACTTTGGCGTGTGTTAGCTCCGAGTCGCTGGAGGGGGTTGTGTGTGTTGTGTGAAAAAGGATCTGTGTTCTTGTGTTGGGTGTGCGGTGGTGGAGATTCCGGGTAAGTTCTCCAACTCGAGGGGTATCGTAGTTGTCCAAGGCTTTACCCGCGATGGGTAGTTGACCGAGGCTTTACGATGACTCCGACACAACGTTTGGGTTTCTATCCATACGGGCGACTCGCAGTTAATACGTACTATTGGAAATATCTCGAATGACTTAGCTGTGCCGGCATACCAAAGGAAGTATGCTAATCATGTGGCAAAAAGGCGGTCTGACGTGTGGGTACATTGGTACACCCCTGCAGGGATAAAACTATTCGAATAGCCTCGTCCTAGGTTATGGACATGCTTGGTAAGGTCGTGCAAGAACTAGACTACAACCTTTTAATTAAAATTTGACAGGGTTGGCATGAATGGGTAATTCATGCTATTGTTGTGGCGACTATGGGTTTAGTCACTTCCAGGATTGTTGTTGTCCTCTATCTATTATTATTATTGTTGGCATTTACTGTTATTTGAACATTAAAAACAGATTTGTCAACTTGCTTTTAAATGTACTACATTATTGCAAATAAAGATTGCTTTGTGCCGAAAATGAAACATCTGACCTCCACTTAAATAAGCTTGCATGTAGCATATGTATAGGTCTGTTATTCTACACGTAAGTCTTGCGGAGTATAATTTTTGTACTCATTTGCTTTACTTAACTATTTGTTGCAGAGGACGAAGGTGAGCCCCAAGGGCCTCACTTTTGTGAGATATGTTGCGGGTTTGACGAATAGCTTGGCGGCCCGGTCGGTTGCCTTGTGGGTTAAAGGCACACTGATTGACTCTTTTGTTTATGGCCATCTTATGGCACTTTTGCTTTCGCTGTTTATTTTTGTATTTATATGTATTTGGCCGGTCGGCCTCTCTTTGTTAATAACTATCCTTTATTTATATTAACTTCTGGTTTGTTGCTGTGCTTCGGTTCTATGTGAATGAATGGAATTGATGCACGAATTTTGTACAGGGGTGTGTATACTGTATTTCTGAGAAGTATGCATGTCTCGAAGACACGAGTTATTTTGTTTGTGATGCTATGGTCAATTGGTAACTAAGCATTACAAGCCTAATAATCCGGGGTCCTCACACGATCGGACCGGTCGATCGCCCCTTTTACTTGGACCGTCCGATTTGGAGATCAACAACCTGGATTGAGTGGCCGATCGGACCGGCCGATCGCCCCTTCACTTGAACCGTCTGATCCCGATCGCACGCCCCAGATCGCCCCCGCGCCACAGGGCCTTCTTCCACCTCGGTCAGGCCCACGCAGGAGCTGAGCTCCATGCGGCTGTTGCATGCTATGCACGTCCGGCAACGGCGTTGCCGCACCGCCCTTGGCTACCAATCACAGGTTACTCCCATTCACACCGCCTATTCCTCCGTCCTCGCTCCTGCTCAAAACCGACTCTATGCCCACCTTCTTCCGCACTTCTCCTCTCGGTGGCTGAGGAGAGGGGAGCTCGTTTGTGCATCTCCCACGGGTAAGTTTTCCACCCGCTGCGTCCATCGACTCCTACCTTTCGTGGCCTTTCCATTCTCGCTCACTGGAGCTTCTGCTATTGAGTGTAGGATCCAAGACTAGTTCGTACTCCCGCTTTGTCCAGAGCGCGCCCGGAACTAAGCCCTTAGGCCATCGTCGACTCCGGTGAGAATTTCTCTCGGTAAATTGCGTCATCCCGACCCCTCGAGTGTTCTCATGATATACCCTCGACCAATTTGGTCAATGCGTCACAGGGGCATACGGATTTTGAGTTTCCCTAATTCTCGGCCGAAGTCGCTGCTCCCAATCCAATTGACAATCGGGTGAGTCCATTGTCGTTTCCCTTGGTGCTGCGCCATCTACGCCACCCCTGAAACATTTCATTCAGTCAACTCCCTGTGTTGATTCCCAGGGTGACCTCGTCGTGAGCTGCTCTGTCGTTGCTGTCGTCTTCTTCAACACCGGTGGAGCTCCAGCAACGCCCAAGCTCCCCGAGCACCTTTATCCACTTAGGTAACCTCCTACTAGCCCCTAGGACCTTGGCACCGCTTACGTAAGCTGCTGCGGAGCTTTGCCACGCTTGCTCGCTTCTTAGTATTGGTCGCCGCCGCTCTGCGCCGGCTAGCCGCCGTTCTGGGCCGACTCAGGTGCCGTGAGTGCTCTCATCGGGTGCGCAATACTATTGCACACATGTACAAGTCCTCAGATCGCGCTGCCTTGGGCTACCGCACCGGCGAGCCGCCGGCAAAGAGGGCGGGAGTTGCTGCCGTTTTGTGAAAAAACCGACAGCGTACTGTAGAAACGTGATTTGGATATTAATTGGTATTAATGACGAGGTCACTATCAGAATCCGGGGTTAGATCATTTAATGCTTAGCTAATGGTCTATGACATGTGTGTCTAGTATTTAAGTGGGATTGTCCACGGGGCTGTGGACCAGTGAACCCAGCGCACGGGCATCGGTTCATGCACTGTTTGCATGAGCCATCCCTATGGCAAGTGGGGTCCACCTGTCAGCGCAGTAAATCCTAAAACCAAAATCAGAAAATGCACTATTCTTGGACCCCACCGTCAGTCACCGTGGCTAGCTTGGGTCTCGGTGCAAAAAGTATTAGGTAATCATTTAAAATCCCAAAAGGATTTATTTGTTAACTGAAAAATACAATTAACTTCAATAATGCATAACTAATTCATTTTAACTACAAAAACAGTGAAACCACTTTTGTTATTTTTCATTTTTAATAAAATTTATTATAAAATATATTTCAACCTTGTCACTATATCAGAAAATATGTTTTGTGGAGAGTGCTTCAAAAAGGAATTATTAATACATTATAAATTGCTTTTAACTATGAAAATGCATAACTAATTCATAAAAACTCCAAATGAGGTGAACCAAATTATTTTGGTCATGTAATAATATTCTCTATCCATTTTTGTAATCCTCATATCCACCACTACTCCAGAAAATTTCGTAAAAGTTTTAGATGAGGTGAAGAATGGCAGATTATAATTAAATTAGATTTTTCTGAAAACTGATTTTCAAACGGGTATAACTTCTGCATAGTGCATCCAAATGAATTTATTCTTGTTGATAAATTCATATAAAATCATGATTTCCATTTTGTGAATTTTTCATAATTTTTGGATGAATTTGTATTTTGGGGTCTTTTCGGTGTTATTCGTTCTTATTGTGCTTTCGATTTCTTTCGGTAGGTTTAGACGATATTATTGATTACGAGAGCGCTTCTCTGCAGCAAGAGGGTAATCCACAGCAAGGCAAGCAGTTTGATCATGTTAATCCCAGTATTTTCAAGTCTAATATATTGATTTCAACTTGTATGTATGCATTGCTATTTTGTTGTTAAAATATGGTTTGATCCTATAGTTGCATACTCTGTAGGCAAATTATTACTCTCTACCTGAGCCTAGGTTATTTGTTGTGATTAGAGTTCGTTGGATGGGCTCTTGTCACTTAGTAGATTTCGAGTTAATATGCTTAGACATGCTTAGCTATCAGTAGTATTGGGCGATCATCGACTTAGTTGATGAGCTTGATCACACAAAACTTATTATTACTCCATTATGTCTAGCACCTTGTGTTTTGTTAATTTGTAAATCTAAAATTGAAAATAAAATTATTTTAGACTTGGGCATAATGGTATGTTGGTGTGATTGTTTGGTGTGACATGGAAAGGTGCCCGAGTCAACAAGGACCGAATTACTTACGCCATTGATCCAAGCACTTTTGCGTGCCAACCACACGAGAGGGATATGGGACCTCTCTTGACTTAGTACTTTGGTGTGTGTTCGCTCCGGGTCGCATGGTGGATGTGTGCGTTGTGTTGAAAAAGATAACTTGTGTGTTTGGGTGAGCAGTAGTGGGGGTTATCCACTGCAACGAGCATCGTCCTTTATAAGGAGGTGAGCATCTTTGATGACTCCGCATCAACGTATGGGGTTTCCTCCCATATGGGTGACTCGTAGTTAATACATAATATTGGAAACGTCTCGTAGGACTTAGCCTTGCTGGCATACCTAAGGAAGTGTGCTCTATTGCATGGAAAAAAGGCGGTCTGGCGTGTGGGTACATTGGTACACCCCTGCAGTGTTAAATCTATTCGAATAGCCTCATCCTAGGTTATGGACAAGCTTGGTTATTTTTCGCAAGAATTAGACTACAACCTTTGTTTTAAAACTTGACATGGGTGGTATGAATGGGTAATTCATGCTATTGTTGTGGTGACTATTGGGTTAGTCGCTTCTAGGATGTTGTTGTCATCTATTTATTGTTATTATGATGTTATTTACTGCTATTTGAACAATAAAAATAGATTGTAAACTTGCTTTTAAATGTACTACCTTATTGCAAATAAAGATTGCTTTGTGCTGAAAATGAAACATACAGCCTCCACTTAAATGAGCTTGCATGTAGCTATGCATAGGTCTGTTACTCTACACGTAAGTCTTGCGGAGTACAATTTTTGTACTCATTTGCTTTGCTTAACTATTTGTTGCAGAAGAGGAAGGTGAGCCCCAAGGGCCTCACATTTGTGAGATGTGCTGCGGGTTTGACGACTAGCTCGGTGGTCCGGTTGGTTGCCTTGTGGGTTAAAGGCACACTAATTGACTTTTGTTTATCGCCATCTTATAGCACCTTGCTTCTGCTGTTGTCTTAGACTCTTTTAGTTATATTTGGCCGGTCGGCCCTTTTTGTAATAATTCTATATTGTACTTCTTTCGTATCGTTTAGTTGTGCTATGGATTCTATGTGATGAATGGAGTTGATGCATAATTTTTGTATGGAGTCTGTGTACTGCACTTATGGAAAGTACATATACACCGAGAGCCGTGATATTTGATTTGTAACGCTTTAACCATTTGATTGGTTAAGTATTACAAGTTAAATACCCCGAGGTCTCACAGAAATCCTACAGCGTCCCTCCTCTCACTCTTAAATAGGAAGAGTGATGTGTTGGATCCCATGTAGGCCTCGATTGTTTAGGTTTTTTGTCTGGTTTAAAAGCAAAAAAGCCTAATCTTAAACAAATGGATGGTCTTTTTATCTGACTTATAAAAAGCTTCACCTATTTTAAGCCTAAAAGCCACAAGCTAAGGAAGAGGTGCTTTTTTTGGCTTTTGCGGAATGGAATAACCGATTGACACTAAAGGACCGCAAAGGCGACTAGGGGGGGTGAATAGGCGCTTTCTCAAATTTATCGCCTTAATCAAATTCAACACGAACTTTACTCCTTTAGCTATGAAAGCTAAGAAGATCAGTAAGCGCACAGAGGAAGCCTTGTGCTGAATTCGATAACCCCCTCAACCACAAGACACAAATGTGGAGAATGGATCTCACTGGTCGATCTGGGCATTGGCGGTCTGACCGGCTACCAAAGGGCGGTCCGACCGATTTTAAATCGGTTCGACCGGTCTTGAACGGGAGGTCTGAAAACCGGGCGGTCTGACCGCTGTTGATAAATCGGTCAGACCGATTTAGTCCACACTGAAAAAAAATGCCCAAATCCAAAACGAAATTTGGTCCAACTTTTGATTCAACCAATGAAACTTGACCAAATTTGGAGCACACCTCCCTAAGGATATTAGAGACCTATTACTAGCGACGATCGTTCAGATCCACTTCGTAGGAACGATCTCTTAAGGTTTAACCAAAGAAGTGCACACACCCTAGAAATATGAAACACTTGATTCAAGACTTGCTTGTGGGGAGTTGATGATCTAGATGAATCTAGGAGTATTCCCACACATCAAAGCAAAATAAAATAGGTTAAGAGACCAAGCATAAACCCTTGAATCAAGGAAGCACCAAAATCAACAAAGGAGAGATGAACACAAAGGAGAGAATCGATCTCTTAAGCAAGCATCACAAGATTGATTGATCCAACAAGATGCTTACAAAGCTACTCCCTCAAGGAGGATAAGAGCTCAACAAAGAGCACACACACAACCTTCCTCTCATCTCCTCTCTTCTCCAAACTCTAACCCTAGAAAATGTCTTGGAGAGACAAAATGAATGCTTTTAGGGGTTTTACATTTCCCCCCTTTCTATTTATAGGAGAGGCTAGGTTTTCACATTTGTGACCCACACACACATGGGACCCACTCACACACATCTGTTGAAGCAATCGCCTGCTTCACCACATGTAGGTTGATCAGCGGCTCTCATCATGTCGGCAAGACTCTCCCGTCCGAATCCCATCGGAAACTCCTAGAGACTTGCAGACTTTCATCTGCCGATCCAACCAACAGCCGAACTACCTGTTCGATCCATCTTGCCCATTACGCACCATGCTTGAGTCACACGACCTCACCCGGCATCCATGATCGTTCTGGACCTCAGCTCTCCAAGCTTAGTCCCGATCCACCTTACCGTTGATGTCGTTGACCTGCAAGCCACCTGCACAGCAATAGACAAACAAATCGTCTCCGGGAATAAGTTCTTCACAATTTGACTGACGTTAGTTCCACAATGCAATATGCAACAATAAAGCATTGATATCCATACAATAAACACAATCAATACACATCAATGCCCAAATGGCTAACCTTCAAGTGATCGACGGTCTGACCGCCCCACACAGCCGGTCCGACCGATTTCGAGCCGATCGACCGATTCCATAACGGGTCGGACGCCTAAAAGACTTAGCCAAAATTCCAACTTGAAAATCCAAACCTTACGAATTTTTAATCGAATAGAACTTTGATGGAGCTCCAAAAATAATGTGACCACATCCAGGAGACTCCCCTCACTTGCTTACACAACCTATTTTTGGCTCAGCTCCAAAAACCACTTTGAGGCAAGACCGGTCGGACCGGCCACCACGGCCGGTCGGACCTCTCCACGGGCGGTCTGACCGCCCCTGCCACCGGTCAGACCGCCTGTGGTCTGACAGACCTGAAGAAAAACCGATAACGCGAGATTTTGCAAACCAACAATGCCATTGTCAATTGACTCATTATTCTAAGATCGTGCACATATCCTCACGATATCCACAACACTATTTATTTATAGTGTTAAAGATTATAATCTGACTCTAACATAAATCTTGACTCACGTACAACTTAAACTCTAATACTAACTCTCCAAAAGTATACACGCTGACAGTCTAGCATCGTATATCTCCCACCAGTTTGTAGGTAATCCGTCAACTTAACAAAAACTAGATCAATCAAATGAGTCCATTCATGAACTACCAAGTAAAAGTCTGGTACAGCATACAACAAATAGATGACAAGTACGGAAAAGGCATGAAATTACGGCATGCAGATGCACGTACTAAAGGGAAGCGAGAAAGACGTCTCTCCCGAGTCTGGACCTGCTGGCTCATGCCAGTACGCAATTAAGCGAGACAGCAGATCGACTAATTAGCTACAAATAGTAGTTGTGTATAACAATTCTCTATATTATTTATAAACAGCACTATAGACATACAATAAATTATCTTTTCACATTTTTAATGCTTTCATGGATCTAAGATATTTTCTTATTGGTTCTAGTGATACAGTCGGCTACAGGATTGTAGACAAGATATTTATATCTCTTTATTCTCTTTCATCCATATCAGTTTAAATACTACATAACAAAAACTATAAACAGGTGATATAAATCCATTCTATATAACCTTCTGATGCTGTTGCATTTCCCAATGCCGCCCAGTCCCACCTCTGTGATGTGTACTGGTAGACTGGCCATCAGGTTTCACTTGCACTACCCAACAAACTTCAGCTTAAGTTGCATATACATACACGCTATGCTGTATTGATATATGTACCTTTCTCCCTTCGGCTCCTTTTTTCCTGGTGTTGCTTTCACCTCCTTTGTCATCTCAGGTAAGCCTGTTTCTACAAATCTTGAAGCATCTCCTACTTTTAAAGAAGAGTGTGCAACCACATGGTCGGCAATTGAACTGAGCCAGTTGATGCACTCACTGTACTTTGACCAACTGAAGATTTCTTGCCAAATTGCAACTCTGTTCTCCTTGATCGCCTGACATATGGACCTGAATTTCAGAGTGGTTATAACGCCGAACAAATGTGTCGGACCCGGATTCCTTAATCCAGATGGACCTGAATTTCAGAGTTGTTATAACATCGAACAAATGTGTCGGACTCGGATTTTCTTAATCCAGAATTCTCTGTGAAAATACCGCGCTACTCCCTGTATCAGTAGGTAGCGCTCACAGTATACATTGCTCAATCATTTCATACACATCGTAGACCAAACCAAACATAATAATACAGCCACCAGAGTTAAATAGACCGTATCAGGTCGAGTTTACAAAAGGGGCCGAGTAGGCCAAATGAATTCTTTACACAAAATACAGAATCGGCAGCGGAAACAAAAGGGCAGAACACGACTTCCCACAAGAAGGCGACTGTGGTGACTTGTGTACAATTGATATTAACCAAGAATTTAGAAAATATTGGCTGTACGCAGGCACCAGCAGAGCCAGCTAAACTGCGGCAAGCTCTAGACTAAGGAACTGAACTACTCTTCGCGTTGGTCTTGTCCATCGACTCCTTGATCCTCGTAGTAGTCATAGTCGTCTTGATCCGCGGGTTCTCAGGGTTTGGGGGAAAGAGCGAGAATGAGCACAACTTCCATGCTCGCGAGCCAACACAACAGATTCAATAATAAATATGCAAGGCTAAACAAGGATAGCTCGGATTCTTTTATTTGCGCAAAACAACATATAAGATTACATATATTAGAAAATTCTATCACTTAGCATTTTAACTAAATCATATTTTACTAAAGAGAAATTGTGCAATATTAATAATAGCGGAGGTTACCTCCAACTTATGCTTATTTTCGATAATGGTTACATCCACCTAATAATCACACGGGGTAAGACTACCCAAGAAAAATACAAAACAAAGGCTAGATGAGTCCGACACGTTATTCATCCCACCACAAAGTTTTATAAATAGAACTAACTCTTGTAAGTTCCCATGTCCGTCCGTGACCGTGGGCACGGCTGTTCGAACAGTTTATACCTCTGCAGAGATTGTACACTTTACCCACAAGAAATAATCGTCTTGATATACACATACGTTTCGGTGGACAAGTGAATCAAGGGAGATTACCACAAGACCTTTACAATGAACCCCTCAGTGTGAGTTGCACCCGCTAAGGTTTCATTTGAGAGTGGTTACGCTCACACACCCGCGTCAACCATGCCCCCAAACCCCCTCTTGCGCCACACGGCGGTTTAAGCCAGCAACATGACCCATGTCCACGATGGCTTAAACCAACGACACGACTTTTGGATCTTTTCAGTGGTGCAGCTCGCATTGGTGGATACAAATTATTTAGCCAGGTCGACACCATTATAGACTTGTGGTTGTACTGTTTTACATTTGGAGTTCATCACAGGATTAAGTCCTAAAAGTTATCTGGGTGGTTCATTCCATGTACCAACCATATACCAATAATTCTTGGGC
Source organism: Hsuehochloa calcarea (assembly GCA_036346395.1). NCBI lineage: Eukaryota > Viridiplantae > Streptophyta > Magnoliopsida > Poales > Poaceae > Hsuehochloa > Hsuehochloa calcarea. The sequence continues at coordinate 37,521,385 of CM070604.1, read as the reverse complement.
TACATCAGTACCCATCCACGTACCCTCCTACATACCATCCGCCCAGATGGGGTATTATCAAGTTTTTAGGGTTTGAGAAGTGTAAACTAAATTATTTCAACCATACCAGTCATTTTTCAAATGACTGCCCAAAACAATGTTTATGATTAAAAGATGATGATTGGACATATTTAGTACCCCGGTATTTGAGCAAGACAAGCATGGCGCTTAAGTACAACTATAACTAGTAGGTTACCATATAACTACTAGGGCGACAAGGACTAGAAAAATTCAATTATCAACGAAATGGCATAATAATTATTAGGTCGTCAAGTTGGCATTTAACTATCTTATGATCATTTGACATACATTTGCATAGGAATTAAAGCATGCAATTTGTTATTTTAAAATAATATAATTTGCATAAAATGTAGGTTAAACATGATCAAAGTATTGACTCGCCTGGGTCAAAGGCTAGAGAATCTTGGTATTCTTGAGCTTGATTGAGGTGGAGGTCTCCCGCGTCTTCAAATCCTAATCGGACGAGAGTACCAGAAAAAGGCACAATAGCAAAGAGAGCAAATAAATACCAAACCCATAACAAATGAACTCCAAATCAAACAAGGCCAGTGCCATTAATAAGATCTTGAATTTAGAAAATTTTAGGAACAAGTTTGATAATTTTTAGAGTTAAAACGAATGAGATATGAATTTTTGAAGCTTTTCAAATGAATTTTTAATTGAAAAGAAAATAAGAAAACCAAAAAAAATCCTGGCGCTGACACGTGGCACGCACACAGTGCTCGGTCCACAGCACAGTGCGTGGACCGAGTTCACACGCACCAACGCACGGTGTACGAAACAGCACCGGTGGGGCTCACCTGTCAATGTCACGCGATCACTGTAGCTGGGGCCCACCCGTCAGTGTTGGTGCACGCGGGGGTTAAGAGGGAGGCGACGCGTTCGCCGTGCAGAGAAAACGAGAGGGAGGGAGGGAGGCGAGGCGCATGGGGCGGCGCGAGGAGGGAGGAGGCGGGGCTAGGCGGCGCCACGAGTGAGAGAGGAGCCGAGGCGAGACGAGGCAGAGCGGCAGATCTGGTGGGGGCGCGGCGGAGGCGGAGAAGGGCGAAGGCCACGGTGGACGACGATGGCGGCGAGAGCTCGGCTCGACTTCGGAGGGGGAGAAGGCGAGGTGGGGGAGAAGAGGGAAGCACCGCGGCTTAAATAGCGAGGGAAGCGGGGAGCGAGGACGGCGGGTGTGGCGGGAAGAAGGAAGTCTGTGGCGCGCTACGAGCGCTTGGCGGCCTGCAAGTGGAAACGAAGAAGAGGCGGAAGCGAAGAAGAGGGACGGGCGGTGGAGTGGCGTGTCTTGACGCAGCGCGCGACGCCTACCGGCACGGCACGGCGCGCCGAGGCGCTTAACGGGCGCGCAGAGAAGCCGGGCGGCGCGGACGGCGTGGCGGCGCAGCGATGAGACACGGGGAGAGGAGCCGGCGGCGATGCGGCGGGCGACCGAGCGCAGCGGCAATTGGGCGGTGCGGAGCGGTCGCTGGCTGTGGGAAACCGGGCCGAATGGAGCCTAAAGCCCAGGTATGGATGAACTTTCCAAGCAATTTTGATTTGCAAATTTTGAAAACCAACATCCAAATGTTTGAAAATTGTGAATGTTACAAAATGGTAATTGTTCTACTGGAGTGTGCAATCTGTAATCTTTGGTTAAGTACCTTTTGATTAGGTTCATGGAAGTTTCACTTCTGTTAATGGTCGGTAACTAGGACTTAAAAACAAAGACACACACCTGTTTCAGGTTCATATGTCATAGCTATGGACCAATCTAACCTGACAAGTCATCATTCAGAATAACATACTGGCGCAATAAAAGATTAAATTGAAATCCCAGAGACAGAACCAGTGTATATATCTAGTAGGAATCAGCAAACTTTTTTTCGCAAAGTAAGACTTCTTTCAGAAACAGAGAAATTAGAATATCATGCATCCTAAGTCCTAACCATCTGCATCTGCAGAGAATTGTTGCATGGTAACAGAGTAGTGAGCGTGTGAGGATTTACACTTGTCTTTATTAGTGAACTTTAGGCCAGTTCAGCTGCAGCTGGAAAATATGATAGAACCATAATTACTTAGGTATTTATTTTATCATGTGGATTCATGAATCATGACTAGAAGTAACTAGTCAAGCGATGCAATGCAAAACATGATTATATATGGAATCGTAAATTGTACGAATTATGGATTTCTTAAAGGTTACTATCATATATGGATTATTAAGTACCTAGGAAGCACCTATACTTCTCTGAGTTAGCGTACCAGTATCGGATACCGTATCTAATACAAATACTACATCGATACGTATTGAAGGAGTATCGGGCTAATTTTGATTTTTTTAAGAAAAAAATGAAAATCATTCCAATACTTCTTCCACAGGATACCTCTGTGATACCGCCTAGCCCAACAACTCTACACCACACCAGCACGCCTCCACATCTCCACGACACCTCCTCTCCCTCCCCCCACACACACGATAGCAGAGACGCGAGGCGGCAAGGACCCAGCGGACGGCGGCGGCACCCGAGTCACGAGGTGGCGGCACTCGAACCACCCGAGTCACGAGGTGGTGGCACTCGAGCCATCCGGCAGGCGATTGCAGAGGAGACACGAGCCGGCAGCAGAGGGAGGAAGGATAGGCTGTGAAAAAAGAAGCAACCAAACAATATACCTCGAATGTCATCAAACAATTCCCCAAACAGAACCCAACATTCCCCCTTATATCCCCAAATGAAGATGAGCATACCTGTATTCATGCACTGAAAGCAGGCAACCCAGTAGCTCCTATCATCGGGTGATCTACTAGCAGCAACTACGCGCCAGCAACACATGACACGAATAAGAAAAGGGAGCTACCGTTCGATCTGCAACCAACCGTCGGATGCACGACAACCATCACCCGCTTCTCTTGCTCTCCCTCGATCTCCTTCCCGCAGGAGTCCCTTCCTGGGAAAGCGTCCTCCTCTCCCGTTTCAAGATTCACTTCAACTCCAATCGCTAAGCTAACTAAAAAAACATAGCAACATCTTAAAACAGCATATCTCGTTCAAAAAGTGATGACGCGATGCTGCAATATCTTAAAAATTTTGACGCAACAAATCAAAAAACATGTTTGCGACGAAAACTGAAAGAGGTGGATCAATTTTCTCGGTGCAACAATTAGACATCACTAATGCAAAAAAAAACTTTGATACAACAAATAAAAAACATGTGTGCAACAAAAAAAACTTTTTTTTGACGTAAGAAGGTAGAGGAATCTCTACTTATGACCATTATATTGCCATGGTTGGTAAAAAAAATTTATTATTACACTAAGAGTTGGCACCACTGACGGAGACTAATTTGATACTCGGGTTTGGCATGGTGCAGCCAGAGAGTGATCAGGCTTTGAATCTTATGATGTAGTGCCGTCGCATTACTCTCAGATTATTGAAATATACGGTTATTTCTTAGAGTCCATAATGAATGCGCGCAGGCAGCAAAACAAATTGGCCAATTTTTTTGAAAAATTTTATCCTTTATCATAGTCTTTTTCAGAAATTGTAGTATGTTCTTAGATGAATTTGCTTCTTCTGTAAGCACTAATTTTCTCCAGAGGTATCTGCAGCTTGCGTCACAAAATAATATGATCGATCGTTTACATTGCGGTCACGGATGTCGCGATCGCGGGTTTTGCGTCCAATGTGTAACTGTCATGTTATCTTTGGTGTTCAATCGTCCTTTGAACGCTAGCCATAGGCAGACTCTGCAGCTGTGTGGTATTGATCGATTCCAAGTGTAGTCCATTGCTGGCCATTCTAAGCCATGAAATGATAATATTCTGTAAAAAGTCGATGTAGTCGGTGCAGCCATGGTTGATAGGGCTATCCTTTGAACCAAAATATCCGATTGCAGTTGTTAGGTGGATAGAAAAACTCGTAGTACTTGATATTCTAAAGCAGCTTGTTGCGAAAGGACTGGTTGCAGTGATATCGTCCAATTGTTATCCTTAAATTGCGATCGGACTGAGCAGTTTGGATGAGTCGCAAAAGTGAATAGGGTGGGTAGACTGAGTTGAAATCGTCCAATTGTCGTCCAGTTATCCTTCCAAAATATTGTATGTGTTCCATTACCAATGACCACTTTTGTCAATTGAGCTATTACCTGTATTACTGCTAATATTGTTTTCCAGATTGTTGTGTCCCTAGGGCGAGGTTGTGTCGGTATGTGATTTTGGATATAACGCATTCTTATCCATTGGAAGCAAGGGTCCGTATGATTAGACAATAGTTTTGCCACAAATTTCATAAGTAAAGCTTGGTTGTGAAGTGTGAGGTCTCTTAGTCCTAATCCCCCTTGTTCTTTTGGCAAAATGACAGTCGTCCAGGCAACAAGACAGTGACCTCCATTCATTTTCTTGTCTCCACGCCAAAGGAATGCTCTTCGAATTTTGTTAATGGCATCAATACTACGGTCCGACCACCTGAGGCAGCTCATGTAGTATGTTGGTATGGTTGATAGTAAGGTGTTGATCATTGTCACTCTACCTCCCCCAAGACAGGAGGCCTGTGGTCCAACCAGCCAGTCTCCTATCCACTTTGTCAATTATCGGTTGTAGCAGACTATGGGGAATTCTGTTCGTAGCGAGAGGAAGACCTAGATAGTTACATGGTAGGGAGCTGATAGGACATTGTAAGATGGCAGCTGCCGTATTTGCATCTTCATTTGACATATGAATTGGTATGAGTATGCTCTTGTGATAATTTATCTTTAATCCTGAGAAACAAGAGAATGTGTCTAGGAATTCCTTCAGAACCGTCATTTGTTGCACTGTACCTTTTAATAAAATCAGTGTGTCATCTACGTACTGTAAGATTGGTGAAAATCCTTGTATGTCTAGCGGGGGTGAGATTATGCCATTGTTCGTAGCCTACTTTATTAATCTTTGCAGAACATCACTACTAGAATGAAGATATATGGAGAGAGGGGTCTCCTTGGCGTACACCTCGTTTGTATTGAACTGTTAGCCTACCATACCATTGATGAGTATGTGTGCTTTGCTGGTTGATAGGATGCTGCGTATCCACTTGGTCCATCTGCTATCAAAACCTCTGTGTTGTAGGACGTATAGAAGACATTCCCAATTGATTGTGTCAAATGCTTTGTGGAAGTCTAGTTTGAGTATTATCATTGGTTTTTTTTCTCTTTAGGGCACACTGAACCAATTCAGATGCTAGTAGGAAGTTTTCTGCTATTGACTGTTGGTAATAAATCCCATCGCATTTGATCTACTAGACCAGGAATTTTTGGCTTTAGCCTTGATGCTAAAACTTTAGTAATCAATTTTGGTATGCTATGCAAGAGCGAGATTTGCCTGAAGTCTTTGATGTCCGTCGGCATCTCCTTTTTTGGAATCAACGTGATGTACGATATATTTACTCCTACAAGATCCAGATGTGTTGTCCAAAATTCTTTGAATAACTGTACCAGGTCCGGCTTCAGGGTTGTTTTGAGTTTTTTTGTAGAATTCATTGGTGAATCCATCTGGGCCTAGGCTTCTATTATTTGGTGCATTATTGAGTTCGATATTTCATCCCAATTGAAGTCCACTGATATGGAGTGCAGGCTTTGTTGTTCCTCGGGGTAAAGCTCTACGAGATTGATATTGGGTGACCAGCGTGTTGTCGTGCTATACGTTTCTCTGAAGTGTTTAGTCGCAATATGCAGTTTTGACGTTGTGTCATAGTGTTCAATTCCATTGTCAATTAGAACCTTTATACTGCTTTTCCTTTGATTGATCGCTGAAGTGACGTGGAAGAAGTGTGTGTTCTCATCACCAAGCTTGCACCATTTGATTTTTGCCCGTTGTCTCCATTTTAATGCTGAGAGCTTCATTATCCTTTGTATGCTGACATGAATATTTCTCCTGAATATGTATTGTACGGTAGTTAGTGGTCTCCATTCCTCAATGCTGTCAAAGTACTCTGATGTATATTTGTTGTTACTAAATAGATTGGGTAAGCTAGGTTTTGGTTTGTGCCAGGCTCTGATCGCTGCCCGAAGTCTTCTTAGTTTTTGATTCACAACTGAAACACTGGATAAGATTCTAGTGTTTCTTGACCAATTTTGCATTACCAAAGTCTGAAAATCTGGCATAGACAACCAATAGTTTTCAAATCTGAAAAATACTAGAGGGGGGAATGTTGGTAGACAGTTCTGCAGTGATTGAGTTCTTGTCAAAGGTGATTGCCAACTCTGCTTTAGCTGAAATACCCTGGAACATTTGACTCCATTCAGTGTCAACAAGGATCCTGTCTAGCTTAATCAGAGTCGGATTTCTTCTCTTACTAGACCATGTGAATTTCTTGTTTGGGATGTCTATATCAATGAGACCCTGGTCCCAGATCCAGTTGTTGAAGATGTTCATGCCATTCAAATTTAGCTGGCCATTATTCTTTTCATGAGCATATATGTAGATGTTAAAATCTCCTAGCACCATCCACGCTCCTGTTACGCTTAAACGCAGGTTTGATAAGGAATCAAAGAAGGGCTGCCGGTTGTGATCCTCAAAAGGTGCATAGACATTTGTAATGTTAAATTTCAGGCTGTCATTCCTTGACTTGAAGCTTATCGAGAGAGAAGAGCTATCCGCATGCAGAAGTGAGGCGTCAAGCTTTGAACCACTCCAAGCTATGAGAAGTCCACCCGAAGTCTGAGCTGGTGGGTGGTAGTGAAAGCTCCTCAAGTTTGCTGGTAGTAGTCTATGAGCTTTAAAGATGTCAATACTTGCTAGCTTAGTTTCTTGTAAGCAGACAATATCTGGTTTCAGAGTTAGTATAGTCTGGAATACTAGAGTTGTTTTCACTTCATCCCCCAAATCACGAACATTCCAAGATAACACCTTCATAGAGGGGGTTGAGAATTGCTCCTATGGTTTGGCCGAAAGCCTTTCCAGCCAAAGTTCAGGCAAAAGCTATCTCCAAAAGAGAGTTCAGGTTGTGCAACAGAAAAATGAAAAAGGGTGACAGTAAATAGAAACGGCAACAAAGAGATGTGGGAAATCGACAACCAAAGCGAAGCCACCCAAAGCCGAAAACCGGTGTTACAAGGCAAGAGATACAAACTCCAGAAGAAAGAAACTAGGGAGTGAAAAGGGACTATGGAAAGCCAAATCGACCTAGGGGTCAACATGGAAGCAGGAACCGAGAGATTGAACATGGTGGGCAAAGACAAAAGCACAATAGTGAACGACAACACAACTGGTGGTTTAACTGGGCTAGGGGGCATTAAAGCGAAATTAGTCATGACCGGAAGTGCATGCGCCTGCATGTGCCATCGTATCTACGAGTGCTGCCTCCCTGAAGGTATCCATAGCCTTGATCCCACAAAGCTCCGCAAGCTCTCTGATCTTGGCCTTGGAGGTTGGTTTGGGCTTCATTTTGATTGGAAGCGGTGCAATAGTCTCCACCTTTCTTGCTTTTGGTCGTCGCGGTGGTGACTACTAGAAGAGGTAGAACCCCGAGGAAGTCGGTCGTGGTAGCAACCCGACGGCCAGCCTTGGTCTGCAATCTTGATGTGGTTTCCACCATCGTCTTCGTATTCTTGGACTTCTCGACATAAACACGCAAATGATTTTTTTGTTTTTCTTGGAGTCGAGGACATATATTGGGGATGTGTTGAGGTCAGTATCCCATCTTTGCAGTGTCACTTGGTGGTAGTAATTGCGGTAGCTTTGAGGCGTTGGGAGAGGTAGCGATTGTCTTGATTGCACTTGGTGTAGTGGAGTATTTGGGTGGTTGAGAAACAAGATTGGTGACTTCTTTAAGTGGGCGCAGTGAGGTGATTCTAAAGGCACTCTCGCCATCGGGCTTTGCTCTGGGAGTATCGGAGGAAAAGCGTGATGGCGGTGCATGGATGGGTGCATGGTGCACACGGGAGGATGGGAGGAAAATGGGTTGCTGTCACTGCAGGGAGGCTTGAAAGGAGTCTAGCGGCAGTAGTGCCGGGCTTTGCGAGAGTGGAGAGAGTGAGAGTGGTGAAACCTCTGCTGCAACCTCTGCTGTAATTGTTGTGAATGGGACGACCGGTTTAACTTTGTAACGACAATCCACAACAGGAAGCAGGGGCAAGACCAGTCCCTCATCACTGTCGGGAAGCATCTTTGAAGAAGCGTCGCGATAGCTCTCCCTAGAGATTGTCCCCGAACTGGTGTTATAGCAAGGGAAGGTTGGCTCATCCAGTCCATCAATTTGGGAGACTAGAATCCAAGTTTCTATAATTCGACAGGGACTCAGTTCTAGGTAAATGTGAAAAGCACCTTGTTCAAAGGTAACTGTGGCATGAGGAGTGTGCCCAAAGTAGTTGGCCAATTTTCTCGATGCAACAATTAGATATCGCTACAAAAATTAACTTTGATGAAACAAATCGAAATGCCAACTGCAACAAACCTCTTGCGGCAAAATATTAGAAGAGACATTGCAACAAAATCAAACACTTCTTGCAACAACTAGAAAAAAGTGTTACGACAATCTGGATAAGCATATGCAATAAAAGCCTACGTGAGGTGGAAGACGTGGGGCAACGGCGGCGGTTGACCCGGTGCTACCAACCCTCCACTCGTCATTCGCCGCCTCCAGCCTCTGATCCACCAGATCTGGCGAGCTCCAGCTGCTCCTCGGATGGGGAGACATTTGCACAAGCTCCAACTGTGGTGGACAGACTCGTTGAGCACGAGCAGCGGCGAGCTTGACTTGTAGTCCGTGGCACCCCCACCATTGTCCGGTGTGCAGCCGCGATACCCTCTCTCCTCGTCGGTTCCCGTGATAGAGAAGAGAGTGTGCGTGTATGTGTTGGAGTATTTGTGCAGACGCTTGGCTAAGCATAGACGATACGGTGGTGCGGTGGTGGGAAAATGGACGGAGAAAACAAAGTGGTCGGGAAACTGGTTGGAGGCTCTAAAAAATGAGTCACTTGGGGTGGTGGAGCCTACGGACCAAACGCTCCTGTAGTAAAGTATGCGTGGCAGCCATTCCCGAAAGAAAAGCATGAAATAGAAGGGTGAAAGTACCCATCGATTGGTCTGAGGAACAGGAAGCTTCCCAAGCAGAACATCTCGCGGATTCAGGGTAGGGCTTCGCTCACTGTTTTGCTGCATTTCCTAATGCATCGCAGTCCTAGTTCTTTGATGTGCATAGTTACATGGCGGCCATCATGTTTCACTTGCATGACCAAAGAGCAGAGGTTAACTTCTGCACTATGTCTCTGCCTTCTCTTCGCCTCCTTCCTCTCCACAAGTAAGCTGATTTTTCTTTCAGATCTTGAAGTTTCTCTATTCTCTCCTACCACTTATAAAAAAAGATTGACGAGCGTCTTAAATCTGATCTGGTGCTGCCTGCAGCCACATGGTTGGCACTTGGAGTAGTGAGCCGAAGGCTGTACTCAATTTCAGATTAACTGCATCCTGAATCCGTTCTCTGCCAAATTGCTAAGGTAGTATCCTGATTCTTGAGTGCCTGGCATGCGGGATCGACGCACAGGGTTGCCATAAGACCAATAGCCATGAGTCCATGACTACACAATCTATAGACTACTGGCGTGGCCAATGTTCCTGCAAATTTTAATCGAATTGATGAAAGTTTGACGCCTATTAATAGTGGCCCGCTTGGTGCACGTTGCTAAATTCAACATTAATATACCACTGGAATCTGGCACTGAAATTTGAACAGAGCAGTCCAAAAAAATCTAGAAATCAACTTTAAACTACAAAACTTGACATTTGACACCCTCAAACTCTTAAAACCGTTCGCTATACCCCTGAAGCCATTTCACCCCTATTTCATCCGACATGGCGCCAACATGGCACGGATTTTTTACACCGGTCTAATCTGGTGAGCTCCTTCAAGAATCGTTTGCGTCACACGGATTTTTTTAAATAATATTATTTTAATTAATAATTATAAAATTAAATAGTTAAAAAATTACAAAAAAATGGCCTCCCGTCGCGAGATGAAATGGTGACAGTGCCACGTGGGCGACGACAACACCCTCTCCATTTCATCGGCGTCATGGGGTGAGCAGTACCCCGTCGCCGATTGAAATGGCTACATAAACTACGATAAAACTCTAAAATCCCCGCACACCCACCCACCATGCCACTCATTCCCCCACAGCACACCACCCACCATGCCAATCATTCCAGCCGAGAGCAATCAAAGGGGAGGAAGACAAGAGGGAGGGAAAGGAGAAAAAGCGAGCGGCAGAGCCCTGCTAGTTCATCACGGAGGAAGAAGCACATTCGGTTGTCTACCTTGCAGGTAATTTTTAAAAAAAACTTTGTAATTTAATTCAAAACTCTGTTAGGTTAGCAAATAAAACTAGCAACCGAGAATTGATTTCATCAAATCATTTTAGCTTTAGCTTTAGCTTTAGTGTGGTCTGTTTTACTTTAGATTATCGTTGTAAGTTAGATAATTTTTACACGAAAAATAATTTAGAAACTAGGAAAATAGCAAGTAGCTCTAAAAATTTTGTAAACATTCCAGAGTAGTTAAATAGGTTGTGTAGAGCCTGATTAAAATATTTGTAGCTTCAATTATTTTCTTATTTTGCATGGTAAATATTCTATACATATCGAGAATACATTTTAAACTAGGGAAAAGAGCAAGTTTGCTCTAAAAGTTCCCAAAAATTATAGAGTAGCTAATAGGGTGTGTAGAGTCTGATTAAAATATTCCAAGCTTCGGTTATGTTCTCATTTTTGTACAGTAAATATTTTGTACATACGAAGAATACATTTTGAACTAAAAAAATAGCAAGGTAGCTCTAAAAAAATCTGTAAAAATTGTAGAGTACCTAAATAGGGTGTGTAGAGCTTGATTAAAATATTCCCAGCTTTATTTCTGTTCTCATTTTTGCACGGTAAATATTTCATAAATGACGAGAATACATTTTAAAATAGGAAAATGGCAAGGTAGCTCAAAAAATTCTGTAAAAATTGCATAGTAGCTAAATATAGTGTGTAGAGCCTGATTAAAATATTTCCAGCTTTATTTCTGTTCTTATTTTTGCATGGTAAATATTCCATAAATGTCGAGAATATAATTTAAACTAGAAAAATAGCAAGGTAGCTCTAAAAATACTGTAAAAATTACAGAGTAGCTAAATAGGGGGTGTAGAGCCTAATTAAAATATACCCAGCTTCATTTCTGTTCTTACTTTTGCACGCTAAATATTCTGTACATCACGAGAATACATTTTAAACTAGAAAATAGCAAGGTACTCAAAAATTCTCAAAAAATATAGAAGCGACTAGATAGGGTGCTTATAACCTGATTAAAATATTCACAGCTTCAATTATGTTCTTATTTTTGCACGATAAATGCTTTGTAAATAACGAGATAATATTTGAAATATTGCCCATTTTAAATTTCAGGTATGACGGCCCTAGAAGGCGTTCTTGCGGTGGTCATCTGAGCTTCTTGACTGGCCATTGTCATGACTCGCCGTAGTCGTCTCAATACCATCCTCTTGTGGGAGGGCGAGCCACCCATTGAGCTTAGCGCAATGCGGCTACGCACGCCAATGAGGGCATGGAGGGTGGACCTACGTTGGGTTCCGTGGTACGTATAGTTCTGACCTTCTTGTAATTAATTTCGGTCTAACTTGCGTGGATGGACTCACATATGTTCTTAATCCTTTCGACACAAGTTGATAGTAGGTAACCTGCTTCCACTAGCTAGTGTGGTGGAGGTGATGTGGGAGGATGTCACCGCTAGGGTGTCTACGTCGATGTGGTTTTCGTATGACCGGTGCCTCCTGACGGTGACCGGTGGAGGTCGGAGACACACACGCTCCACCTTCAGGACGTACGTGGGCTACCTGATCGGGTTGCCCTGCACGAGCTTCCCATAGCAGCGCATGACGTCCCAGACACATGGCGCACGGATATGCTTGGGAGGTTCCGGCAGTTGCTGCCAGCCGACACCAGCTACATGGAGTTCTCTAGTACGCATGGACCGACGCTGAGGTGGATCAACCAGATCGACATAAGTATTTATAACTTGTGTTTCTGCTTTAATTCCTTTGTTCAACTTATTGATGTGTCTTTGTCTTCTTGCAACCGGCTGACCTGGGACCGAACTGATTTGAGTGCACAGTGAAGAGGTACTTCGAGGTGTACTTACTATGGCTCTTTGGGTGGGTCATCTTCCTAGGGTTCTACAACAACAGCGTAGGCAAGCACATGATCCGCTACGCACGTGAGTCGGCGAACGAGGAGGTGGACTGATCCCGCCATACGCTTGGGGCCCGACGGTGATGTGCACATCGTACCGCGCCCTATGCAGTGTGTGCTACCAGGTCTGGGAGAGCTCCGTCCTCTTCAGATGCCCGCTGCTTCTTCAGCTATGGTCATTCGAACGTTTCCAGATCGGACGACCATAGCTGGACTTTGGAACCTACACCGACGTGATGTACACTAACAACGACCCCGCGAACCGGCCGACCATGGGTATGGTTTGGTGTCACTAACGGGTAATTATTTTGAACCTTTAGTCCTTTTTGTAATTTAATTTAATTGCACGTGCTAAGTTTTTGTTGCTCTATTCCACGGGTCACCTTCACTCCAATCACTACGCACGCGTCCTACCCGGACTACATTGCGATGTTCGATCAGTTGACAAATGACTGTGTCATCTAGATGCCATACACCACCAACAGGGTGTCAGCGCGCACTCTGAGGCTTGTCCACCTAGTGCACGTGAGACTGGCAGTACTGGTACATGCGAAAGTTCTTGGTGCACGATGTCTTCGTCGAGGAGTACCACATGTATCAGGTGATACACCAGTTTGGTGTACGTCTAGAGTTCCCGGTACCCTGGGGGTCGTGGGTGCCACTGAAAAATTATGGGTAAGTTCACGTTTTATTTCTATCGCGTCCTTTCCCTTACAAACTTATGAATACATCATTTCATCTTCCATAGGTACACCAGGAAGGGAGTAGCTGGTGCGGCTTTCTAGACCAAGAAGATGGCCCGGTGGGTTACATTGTGGCTCCACGCTTTGGCGGACATGCATTGGGAGCCTGCTCCCTACGACCCCAGGGCGTACGAGGAGTACATCGACTGGTACTCCACTCGGACGAGGGTTCATTGTGTTAGGGTCGTGGATGACCCACCACGCCACAGGGCCGCCACAACCGACACATAGCCCACCCAGTCGGACTGCACATTCCATCGCACAACACGTATTGAACAGTCCATACTTCTTATTTTCTACACATGTTTTTGGTTCCTAACTTGCTGATTTTGTGTACATAACGATCTCGTATGGGAGTTTTACGAATTGGCGAGCTCCCTGCGTAGTTTGACGATCAGGGAGCGCTGCAACACGGTGAGGTAGGAGATAAGACATATCAGTGACTAGATTCTAGAAGCATCGAGGTGAATCATCCGGCTGACATCGTGCCGTAGGCCGAGGGACGTGGCAGACCCACTTGTGCGTGGACCGGGGGTAAGCCACGGTGTGTCACGGTGCACGGATCATCACCCGAACATGGCAGGCGGGTCCTCGTGCCACCGTGCTAGGAGTACCCCAGCGTCACCTCAGTTTGTAGGTACACCTGAAACACTTACATCTGGTTGTGAATTTCGAACTCCACTAGTTACTAACGACATTTTGTTCTAATAGGTCATCAGTACCGTTCAAACCAAGGGTAGGACTACACCGATTCGTCCACTGTGATGCAACAATCAGGTTTGTCTATGTTGTTTACACGCATAACGTAATATTTTACTATTTCCTTCTTGTTTACATGCATAACGTATTATTCCACAGGCCGTAGACCCCTACCGGACGAGTAGATGGGGTTGCATGAGGAGTAGATTTCGGGACTTGACGTCCACGGAAGTACGGCTACAACATGCGATGGATGGCAATAGCATCTGGTCTATGTTGGGGCTTCACGGTGACGGTGCGCCAAGAGCGAGCCAGCCGACCCAGCGCCCCCTCGGGGCGCACCCTCTGGGGACACCCCCTCTCGCGACACCCACTTAGGCTATTCGTGTTGTTAGGGTACCTCGGCCGAAGCCTTTGGCGATACTCACACGGCGTCGCAGACCACCCCGGCGAGGTCGGGCCACACGTGGGGTAGGCCCAAGAGGGCCCGCGAGTAGATGTATCAATCTTGTAATGTAAATATTAATTTATGTACGACTTACATGAATTTATGCTAGTCTCATATTTCGATCCTATTTATTCTTGTTGTGTGTACAGGTAATCGTGTGAGGGAGTCAGCCCCGTCCCCAGCCCGTACATTGCACAAAGCCGCTCGCGAACCCGGTCGCAGTCGCACCAACCGTCATCCACGCTAGAGTGTCGAGCGTGGTTGCGAGTTTGACAACTATGACTCGAACGATGTCCCCGCCACCACCTCCGGGTCGCTCGGCTAGGCCTCCATGTTCACCTGCACCGACCGGTCGACGTCGTCAGCGCCACCACCGCCGTCCATTAATGCCTTCTCCTTCACGGCTAGCAACACACTCGACTGCAATCCGTCGCGACTCCTTGTTGTGGCCCTCCTCCATTGCAATCCGTTGCGACTCCTTTTGTGCTTTGAGGATGGGTGGGGGTAGCGGGAGGCAGTGCGGATGGGGGTGGGGGTGGCGAGCCATGGGCGGCGGCGCTGCGAGGGCACGGTCATTGAAGGGTGATGAGTTGGTGGTGGTGACTTGAGATTGAAGGAGGTGGAGCTGCAATCGGGTAAGAGAGAAAGAGGATGAAGAAGATGAGTTTAGGATATGACATGTGGGCCACAATGTTTTTTTTGCTAAGTGAGCATGTCCACATGGATGATATGTTAACAAAATATGTACACATGTCAAAACCACCGCCACGTCGGTGCCATATCAGATGAAAATTGCCTTCAATCGACCTCAGGGGGTAAAATAAACAGTATTGATACTTGAGGGGATCAAACATCCGGTTTTGCAGTTGGAGGTTGAAACTTATACTTTCGCAAGAGTTCAATGGGGTCAAATGGACTTATGCCTTTTATGAATGTTGCTGGTCTAGTAGTAGAACCGTCCACTGTTTGACAAAATGTCTTCCACTCCCAGCCCAAAGTATCTACTGTTAGACAGGATGGTGCCTCGGCTTCCTACATGCATAACGTCTTCTCTTCCGAGGGATCACACGTTTACATGATAGTTGTACGCGTTCACATGATAGATGTACACATTCACATAATAACTGTACGCGTTCACATGATAGTTGTAATCTATATATGTGTAACTCATATACTCCGATTTTAACAATCAAATATAACGTTACTTTTCTCACTTACATCTACAACCGAAATTGTCTTTCGTAGGAATGGACAATGATAGTGTTGATGACAATACTGTCCAAGAATTCAGCTGTACACAGAAATACCTTCTAATGACCAGTTATCAGCTACCAACTGATCACATGCAACATTGTGTCCATCAGATTGATTTTCCAACGTCACGCGCGACACATGGGGGAGAAAAGGAATGGGACAGGTGGTACGTGAGATTACATATCAACGAGAGAGAGAGAGAGAGAGAGGAAGGCGTCTTCAGCTACACCCGAGTTTCTTCGAATGGCAGGTGGCAGAGGTATGTATCCTTGTTTCCCAATGTCTCCCGGTCCTAGGCCTACAATATCCACTGGGTAGTTGCTGCCAAGTTTCACAGGGCGTCGCTAAAGAAGCTTCAGAGATTAGTTTGGTGCTAAGATGGTATGGTATGAAAGGATACTAATCCTTTACCGATATGCATATTTCTCCTTTCACTTCCCTCCCATCAAGTGAGTTGGATTCTTTGACATTTTGAAGAGTCGGGTTCATGGTTGAAAATACCGGCTGGTTACCGTAACCGGTTATCTCGGCCCGGTCCAGGATAAAATAAACCGGTCAAAAACTATTTGAATTGAAATTTGAATTTTTGATTCAATAATTTCCTTCCCCAGTTAGTTTTTAGTATATGTAGCACTTGTAATATATAAAAGAGCATTGAATACTCTTTAAATGCTCCTCGAATACTCCTTACCTCGGATGCTCTTTAGACAGCAGCACATGTGACTGTCCTTCTTACCTCCCTCTTGCTCCCTTCCTCCCTCCTTTTCTTCATTCTGGCAGCAGTTTTGCTCCTAGCATTAAGGGGAGTATTGTCCTCAATTCGATCTGGTGCAACAACCACGCAAAGGCTGCAGACATGGGGCTGTCAGTTTACTGAGCTAGGGTGATCGTGCACCACTTATAGCCATTGCCGTTCCTAACAAATCAATCTCTAAACAATTGTTTTCCTAAGAAGTAATTTACTAACTGGATCACGATTTGATCTCTTGTTTAAATAAACAATCATAAAAGATACTTTCAAATTGAAGATAACTTTCTAAATAAAGATAAGATCCCTTATCTGGGATACCATTGCGCTGACCAATCCTTGGCTTCGGTCCGACCATACGCACGGTTGACGCTACGTCGAAAATATGGAATTCCCCACGTGACATATATGTTTCAATTTTTTGTGGAGTTTACAAGTTAGAGGATTGAAGGCTCCGGATTCTAAGGAACTGTTGCCTGAT
This sequence comes from Hsuehochloa calcarea, assembly GCA_036346395.1. Taxonomy (NCBI): domain Eukaryota; kingdom Viridiplantae; phylum Streptophyta; class Magnoliopsida; order Poales; family Poaceae; genus Hsuehochloa; species Hsuehochloa calcarea. Next base: position 37,504,759 of record CM070604.1, on the reverse strand, counting down.
GAACACTCAGCAATGAAATTTGTTGTTCTAAAAAAAGCAATGAAATTTGTTCCTCGATACGAGGCAATTAACAAATTTGATCTCGTTGTTGCTTAGCGCAGATTCTGAAGTCGCAGACTGTGCATTTGAAATAAGCAACTAAATGTAATCTCAGGGCAAACTCTAATTCTTTGTTACAAGTAACGAAATATTAACCCAAAATGTTTTGAAAATTATGTATGTACCCTTATAAGCTATAGGTTCTATTGAATTTGGATTTTGTTGTAATTTGATGTTACTTGAAGAAATTAGTTGCAAATTGTAGGGCATGTCCTCCGTTCAAATTTTGTAGACACTGTAGGTCTATGAAAGTACTTTATTTTATTCGGATTTGGTAATTTTCAGTTACCTGAAATTTTCTTATATGTTAGTCATCTATAATTGCACAGTATTAATTCTAAAATTGCAGTACCAAGTGATGTAAAATTTTAGCACAGCTTTACTATAACTTTTAGTTCTATTTGTTTTTATTTATTTATTTTTGTATTTGTAGGGTTCACCTAGATTTACTTTTGTCTAGTTTAGATTTTTTTTGTATTTATAAGGTTTACCTACATTTACTTTTGTCTAGTTTGAAATTTTTTTTGTCTCAACACATAAACTTATGGTATTTATTGGATCAAAATCCTATAGCTAAGAAAGGTGACTGATAGATAAAGAAATTTCAGTCACCTAAAGCATAGACGTTCCCTATTTTATTTAGCTCATAGGAACTTCTTTAGTTTCTAACTAAAAAATCAAGTGTCTGATTTTCTGTCTATTTGCGCTGTTGCGGCCATCACGATGAGTGCAATAATTCAATCTAATATTGGGTATCTCATATGCGACATTTTACTTATAAATTTTGAAGCCACATGTAATGTAAATATGTCGTATCAATACTAGCTTAACAAGCATATATGTACTAAAAATCATATATACATGTTTGTCGGGTGGTAGGTTACGCGAACTGTTGTGAGTCATGTGGCATACAAATAAAAATTTATAGAGTGGCTATATAATTGTAATTATTAAAATTTGTTTATTAATGTTAGTATTTGTTATCGTTATCACTCCATAAAATAAGTTGTTTTCTCAATTAATTGTGTAAAGTATCCAATTAATTAGAAAGAAAGCTCAACTAATCTATAAATCTACAAACAACCGGTGATATTCAAGGTATCTCCTTCACTTTCGAAGTCTAGAAAATCACACAATAACCCTTAAATCAGAAGGGGAAAAAATTCTCTCATTAATCGAGAAAAAAGAGAATATCTACACTACTTATTTTGGTGGGGCTAGATTATAACGGTTAATACGACTATATTCCCTAAAGGAAATAGAGTTATATAACAAATATAATATGCTACAATATCTAGCCGTGCAATTGAGCGAAAAATTCCGCTAGTTATATAGAAACATTAAGTATTGATAATACATGGTTTACTGGTGCTAACTTTTTTTATTAGCCGATAATCATTTAACAGACGTACATTTGCCCTATCTTTAAGTATCAATGGTGTGTCCCTACACAAATTTTCTAGCTCTCACTGCCAAAAAGAGCACATGGTCATTGTTCCTCTGGCGAGTGGAATTTACATTCTTTGTTGAACTCTCTGATCAAGTTGATCAAAGTTTTACTCCTGTTAATGGTCGATGACTAAGACATAACAACAAAAGAGTCAAAGATACGCACAGCTTTCAGGTTTATGGCTTTGGGCTAACCTGATCATTCAGTTACAGATTGAAATGTAAAACAAAATCTTAAAGACCGGGTTGCAAACTGTGGTTTATTTGATGAAGCTTATTAATATAGTAGAAGTAGGAACCGGCAAAAACTTCGACCAACAAGACTTCTATTAGAACAGAGATACTAGAATATCAGACGTCCATAGACAATTGCTACGAATGTGTTATCGGACAAGTAATATTTCCCTAAGTTTGATTCTGCAGTTAACTACATGCACTAAAATACTAAATAGTAAATAGAACAACATCAGGCCGTATTTGCTGGGGGAATGCACTTAATTAGATTATCTTTGCATCATCTCATCACAAAATTATTAAGGGTGCATGGTGATAGTACTACGCTTATTTTTGTTCAAGAGAAAAGAGGGTTAGACCCTGAATCAGAGCATGCAATCATATTTTAGATATTTGACCGCCCTCCATGGATCTATGTGTCACCGCTCAATGAAGTTCATTGCTGGAGATCACAGGCTACGAGGAGTCACTCTCGGATGGGGGTGAAGATGCCAGAAAACATGAATGATATAACCGAGTGGCTCCAAAAATTAGTATTCTTGACTTCTTGTGTCAGATCACATGCAGGTAAGCTTCCAAAAGATGCTTAGTGGAAGAGGAAGCAGTGCCCAGCAAGAGTTCTGGGAGCTAAACGTCGATGAGTTGAGTCTGGTATCGCCGCATTTCCAAATGCCTCCCATTCCTAGTCCTGCGATGTCACTAAGCCACTACTGCGTAATGGTTGCAAGATTTTAGTAGGCATTGCCAACGAAAACTTTGAATAGCTTGCACAGATGCTATGGCACTACTTGTATGCATCTATCTATCTGGCCTTCACCTCCTTCCTACCCTCAACTGAGTTCATTTCTTTGAGATCCTGAAGAATCTCCCTTCACTCCTCCCACATTTAAGGAGAGCAATGTTTTATTTATTTATTTATGATCTGGTGCTACAACTGTGCAAAGGCTGCAACGATGTGGTTGGCAATGTACTGACTATTGAGCCAAAGTAGTCCTGCCAAATTGCTGAAGGGCCAAAATCAATGTCAGCCACAAGGTTGATTGGTTGAGCAAATGTCGATGATGTTCAGATGCTGTACTTGAGGGCTTGAGGACCGATCGGCTGCACTGCACACCTTGATGTGAGCCGCCCTTTCTCCAATCCAACGGCTCTTACCGTGTGCGATCATGAAGCTGTAGTCGCTATTCAGTTATATTACCTGGGTAGATGCAATGCTTGTTCAACTTTTTGAGCGAATTGGTATATATATAGCATTCTGCTATCATGTATAAGATCATGCGAACATGAGACATGTCAACATAAATGGATGTATTACTTGAAGTAGGCAAGTTGAGATGTCTATGATTGTGGAAACAAAGGGGTGGTGGGGTGGGGGATTGTGGAAAGGGATTGAGCGGTGGGGGAGGGGATCAACCCAATCCTCTCTTGGATTGCTTTCCTCTTGAAAAATTCCCCCACTAACAAAGCAAGGTCTATGGTAGGGGAGATGATAAGGGATCCTCCGATCTTCTCGACGTAGGATCAAGATACTCACATGTAACCTCTTGAATTGCAATGATCCTCCGTTGCCAATGCAAGAACGAACACTCTTTAATTCGCGAGAACACACGTGCCGGACTTCACGACCACCAAGCGAAGCCCTAACGCGCTCCCAATTCCCAGCGGAAAGGTTGAACGATCTTGATTTAGACAAACTATCAATTTCTCCTCACGATAAATTGTTCACCATGGAAAAACTCTCAGGCAAAAACCATCTATTATCTCCAAAAATATTTTTCGTTCTCGTTAAAAGAAGGCAATGTATTAAGAAACAAATTCACCTGTTTATTTATAAACTTGGCTCGTGTTCTAGTCATAGGACCCGTTTGTGGTGCTTCATGAACACTTAGAGATATGGTAGTAGAGATGTCCGCATCAGGAGGGGGCAACTCAATCCCTCCTAGAATAGCTTCTCCTGTGGATACATTTTCCCCGACTAGCCAAACAAGGCCTTCGGGGGAAAAAAAACATCCAAACCTCTGAGTAAATCTGGCGGCTTTAGCTCTAAAAAAACCTTGGCGGCTTTTGAAGATGGCTGTTTGTTATAAATCTAGCCTATTTTTTGAATAACCGATGGATAGCTCCATAAATATACAACAGGACACATCTCATTGTATTATACACCAATCATTTTACCTCGAAAGTGCTAATAACATGAAGCCTATAAAGATGCATCGCTTTGTTGTCATTACTGGATGCCACTGTATATTTTTGTAATTGCTGATCTGCAACAGTTCATTTGGGGCCCTTTGACCATCCATTTTTTAAAATTTGAGTGGACTTCTTTTAGGGGTGTTTGAGAGGACTTTAACATTCAGTTCTTGGGGGTATGTTTTCGTGGGTGGCGCTTCTCTCTAGGGCTGTCAGTTCTCGACGTTGGTGACCTCGGCCTGCTCACTCATCTTGATTGCTATTGCTCAATTTCCGTTTGAATTATTTGCTCTGCTACGAGGTGCCGATTGCCACGCTTGTTCATGTGTGGTTGCGTATAGCCGTACACTACTGAAGAAAAAAAATTGACCGGTTAACTGTCGGTAACCGGATCTACCGGCCGGTCCCGGGAGAAAAAATACCGGCCGAAAAATTTTAAACTTGAATTTGAATTATTTTTTTTTGACTTGTTCAGAGCATTGGATGCTCTTCCCTAGCCCCCTTTTGCTTTTGCACATAGAATTCTCTCTCCCGACTCCCTTTTACTTTTGGCTTGTCCAAAGCAGCAACTCACGTGCATGTCCCCCTCGTGTGTACCTACTACCTCCCTCACTCCCTCCATTTGCAACAGGCAGCAACAACAGCAGGGGCAGGGGCAGCGACGGCGGCAGCAGTAGCAGGCGCAGCAATAGCAGCAGCAGGTAAGACAATTATTTACAAAGTGAACCTTGATCTCACACGCTACATCAATTTAAATGTTTCTGTTATTATCTTCCCCTCGAGGAGCTTTTGACATAACATGTGAACTAAAAATTCAGAAATACTTCTTAAGCATAAGGAAGAAGTAGACGATGCAAAACTAGAATCATCATCTTGTCATAACAGACAGGATGGCATTGCCCATATAGATAAATATGTCAATTTTTAGTTGGCAATCAGCAGGAGATGTTGCCAAGGAGAGGAGCCAAAGACACTCACAAATTCACTAACAAGAACATCAAGGGTGTTGATTTTAATTTTCTTGTTCTATTATGAGAGACAATATTTGCATTATCAACTTAATCCATATAATGATATATAACTACACATGATTCTTGGCAAACATGCTTAACCCATAGAAACTAATACACAAAACATGTTACAATGTAGTGGACTTAACTAGTTATCTTCTCTCACCTTCCATGCAAACAAGGATTGACACTGTCATATATCTATTAACATATAAACAATTATTGTAGGTAATAACCCCTAAATCAGTCAATGTTTGGAAGCATGGAAAGAGACCCCGAAGGCTCATGCTGGTAAGTTTTGAAGAAGCGAAGGTAAGAAAGAAATCTATTAAAGATGAACAACTGCGAATGGAGCAAGCTGCAAGAGACCCAGTAGCTCGTGGTCCATCATCTCAAGATGTCTTCGGTGATGACGAGAAAATACAAATGGAATAGGCTCGCCGAGAGTTGTTGGAGGTACACCAGCTCCAACAAAGGGCGAAAGCTAGGAGTGCGACATTTGAACATGGTGGTGGCAGTGGAAGTGGTACAGGAAGCAATGTCATTTCTAGGATGTTTGGCAAGTCACAGTCCATAAGAGTTGATTCTGATACTTTGCGCAATCGGGTATCCATCCAAACCCACATTGGTACATCACTTCGTGGAGAAGCAAAATCAAAACTTAGAAAATTTTGGTCGAAGTGGTTCTATAGTAATGACATTACTGGAGTTAAGGCAGAATGTTCTTATTTTCGTGTCACCATTGTCGTAGCAAGAAAAATGCTAGATAGTGCGTACAAAGTACCCTTTATCTTGTGAGGAGACCGAAGGGGGGAGGAGCCAAAGACAAGGAATGTGATGATATTGTATTGAACATATGAATGAGAAAATGAGGAAAAGCCCCCATTGTACATGTCTTTGGGGCTTTATTTATAGAGGCAAGAAGGGACATTTACCTACTTATTCTCACAATATATTGAGGGAGACAGAGGTACTTAGGTACATTTGTCAGTATACAATACATGGACTTGGTCTATGCATACGATACATCGGTATTCCCGACGACCTAGGGTACGGCACCCTTGGTGCCTTGCTACGACAGCCATCGTAGAGACACAATAACTTGGCTGAGACGTTCCGTCACCAAGAGGTTATGAAATCGATGGGTCATATCTTGATGCTAACGAACAAGATATAAAGGAGTATGTACAATAGTTCAAAGATGACTGGGATATATGTAGAGTCTCCATTATATGTGACTTATGGACAAGACTCGCGAATGAGTATTATTAACTTCATGTTGTCTCGCAATGGAAGAAAGTTTTTCATAAGTCGTTGAATGTAACTAGTGACATACAAAATGCTGACTTTTTGTATTGTGGAATCCGTAAAGTTGTGAAAAAAGTTGGAGTTAAACATGTATGCAGATTGTGACTGACAATGGTGCGAACTACAAGAAAGCATGTCAACTGGTAATTGAAGAGTATCCAACTTTAGTATGGCAGCCATATGCAGCGCATACCGTCAACCTCATGTTGAAGGATATTGGCCAGTTCGAGGAGGTTGATGGAGTTGTCAAGGTGGCCAAGAAGATTTGTTGGTTCCTATACAACCACATTCGCATCCATAATGAAATGCGACAACAAATTGGAGGAGGGATAGTTCGTTCAAACGCCACAAGGTTTGGAATGGCATTTATTTTCTTGAAAAGTTTTTGGGATAGAAAAGACAAGTTCATGAAGTAGATGGTATCAAATGTGTAGAGCTCCAAACATTTGAGCACGACCGAGAAAGGAGAATACATGTATTCCTCTCTCACAAGTAGACTATGGTGGTCCAGTAGGGATTGAGTCATAAATTGGTAGAACCAATTTATCGACTACTAAGATTTGTAGACCAGCAGAAACCCGCAACAGTGGCAGGAATGATTGCAAAAACATATGATCTCAATTTTGAACTTCATGATGTATTGAAAGAAGATCAGGCTACTTATGATTGTGTTATAAAACTGGTTAATAAAAAAATTACAATGATGAAGGACCGTACATATATGGTTCCAGACAAGTAAATAGTTTCCTAAATCCAAACACATAAAATATATTTGTTGTATTTTTTCTAACATTCTAAGTGTGTTTGGTTAGACAAAGATCATTGCTAAACCCGCAGAGCCACAACCTATATATCTTGGGGAAGAATCCAGCCCTCGTTGTTTCCTTGACAATGATAATTCAAAGAATAACTGATACACCCGATGAGGCAGTGCAGGCTCTAGGCGAGCTAGAATTACATCGTAATCGACGAGGCATATTTGCTTCAAATGAGGCTTACATTAGTATTAATCATCATACTGCAGGTATGTCGTTATGAACTTAAATATACATAGAAAATGAACCATCACTATGAGTTTAATATAATTTTTATGTTACTTGTACCTACATGGTGGATGACGTTTGGAGTTTAGACACCAAAACTACAAAAATATACCTTGCGGATTGTCTCACAATATGTTTCCTCTAGTGCATGTGAACGTAATTGGAGCACATTTGCATTGGTGCATACACAATTGAGGAACCGTCTTGGGTACAAGAAATTGCATAACCTCATATATATGCACTACAATATAAGGCTACGATTGCAAGAGCATGAGACTACTAATGAAGATAGAAATGTAGATTCTTTTGGCGAACTAAGTAATGCCACTATGTACGACAGAGAGAACCCAATCTATGAGTGGCTTGGTAGCTCTATGATACAATCGGAGCCCCTACTAGACGAGAAAGGTGAGCCTCTCATGTCATTCACAATTGTAGTTGATGTCATCCCTGAGAAAGAACCGGATAAAGCACTAGATGATCAACCGTTGAAGCAATAGATAAAGAAAAATATTAGCAAGAGTCATCTTGGGAAAAGAAAATATTGTAGCCAACCAATTAAAAATTAGCTGCAGACTTTGCCTCACTTATACAACACAAGGAAACTAGTGCGTGATAAGAAGAAGAAAAAAGGCTATTGAGGAGGATATTGTAGGAAGCGATGAAGAAACAGAAAGTCTGTCATCTGATGAAGTGCAGTACCAAGATTCTGGTGATAGCAGCTCTCCGTCGTTTGATGATGGTGCTGATGGTGGGACAACTCATGATGCAGGACAAGACCAACCATTAGAATTCACATGCGAGAAAAATTTCACGCGTGATACTCAAGATGAAGACCATGGTTGTCATGCTTCAAGAACAATTCATAAGATCTACACGAGGGCTAAGGATCGTCAAAAAATCATTCTCGGCCACATGACTCTTCTTATGAATCTCATGCTAGCTCAAGGTCTCCTCGGACTTATGGACGTCGATATGTCAATCTATTACCTCCTGGTGATGATTATCATTTGTCAGACATCTCTTCTCATCCTACTAGCCATTACAGTCTTGTATCCTTCAATAACAATGCAATAATAGTTTATCAATGGGTAGAACCCGAATATTACCAACAGATTTATAATAATTGGATACATTATGCCCATGAAACATACACTTGGGATCAATACAAAACCCACCTACCTCAATTTGAAAGACTTGTACTCCATGATAATAACGACTACATTGCACAACCTTCGCGTTTCTTAACAATGTATTAGTATGAATTGCTACTCTATTATTGCTTTTAGTATATTAATCAAGTTATCATTTATTATCATTAACTTATATTTTATTATTTTACATACTTTTGAACACTTAGAAGAGAGGACCGCTATACAGAGTGAAGCTAGCAAAAATGATTTTTTATGTAAAACTTCATTAAACACTTTTTCATTAATATTTGTATTATTCTAAATTTTAAATTACCTATTTTCTTTGTTTTCCATTTTTTCTAGTTTTTTCAATCGGTTTTTCCAGCAACCGATCCGGTTATCAATTTTTAGAAATCAGAGTTCAAATTTCAGTTTGTGAATTTTATCCAGTTTTCCTGAGATTTCTGTAACCGACTACTCTGAGATTTCTGGTAACCGACTAGCAACCTTTACCACCTGGTTGGATTTCCGCGGTTCCGATTTTTTATCCTTGGTTGTGACGATTTTAACGAAGTTACCTGCTAAAATGTCTGCGTTCAGGCAACGTCTCATCTCAACATTTAGCAAGAACATGCTAGCATAGTTAAAAGCCAAGTATAAACCAACAGTAAATGTCCTTTAAATCGAACCACCAAAACAATTGTTCAATTTTACATAATTTGCCCCGACAGAATAGGGGATACATTTGCGAACAAAAAAAAGGGTGATCAAATTCAAACCACCCTGTTTTGTGATAACATTAGCAGCTTAAGAACACTCCAAACTGAAAGTAGAAGAAAAATCTTTTGGTGTACAATCTGGTAAGTTTTCTGTAATCCGTACCGTTCTGTACAACTGCGCTGATAGCTAGTAAAAGAATGAAATGAAGAGAGATTAGCAGCAGTTGTCTAAGGTATATATCCTCTTGGCCAATATGGAGGAAATCCGGTAGTAAATACCAATTTAGAAGGCATGAGCAGCTGAGCATAAGTTTCATATGCCTGTTGACCAGCAGCCATATCACGTATGGAGCCCCCTGCTCTCGTAAAAAAGCATTACCTCGTATGTACGGATGGTCAGTTGGGCGCTCAGAACCACTTACAGTATAAATATTGACTTCTCATTCTTGCGGCTGGTCCACTCTGAATATTGTGCGTATAAAGCTTGACATCCGTCTTTGTTGTTTGTTCTCAAGCGGGCGCAGGTTTCGTCATTTGGATTTTGGAAGTGCTCAGTTAATGCCATTCAATGGGTTCTGCGTCTTTGTTAGATTTTCCCTTTGGTCGACCAAATCTTTTGACATTCTTGCCCGTCAGAAGCTTCAGTGCACGCTCAAGCGTAATCTTCTTTGGGTCTGTGTTCTGTCATCAGCCATTTTCAAGATATTGTTAGCCTTGCAACGAAAGTTCCCAAATTTACCAGACATGCACACGAATTCAACGATTGGAAATTGTATCTTTGTAATTGCAAACGGTTTTTATTACAATATCTAGATGACAACAATTGCACCAGCAGAAAGGACTGAACAATGTATAGCCGATATGTTAATGTGCATATAATATTAATATGGTTTCTTGTATTAACAAATGTAATATTATATAAGTTTATAACAACAGCAGCAGCAGCACATACCTTTGGCAATGGAGCTAGAGTTCTCCTGTGCCTGACGGTAAATCCAGCTTTAGAATGTGTAATAAGTACAGGATGATCATCAGGATGTTTTCCCTGTAGGGCAACAATAACATCATGGGACAACTCAACAAAGGGTACAAACAGCTCAAATTTAGAGAAATGCATACCAGAATTTTGGGATACTGCAACAGCTCAATTGCATCTTCTATACTGACAGAGTCAACAGCTTTGACCTGAAACAATGGTTGAATCATAGCGGTGGTGAGTTCCTCAAAAGGACAGAAATTGCAAAGTAGGGATTCTCTCCGTGTTTAGAAAATACGGTAATAATTACCTCAGACAGAGGAGCTCTTTTCTGGGACATTCCCTTTCTATCCTCTCCAACCTGGATGTAGTGACCATAAGGACCTTGTTTCAAAAACACCTGTAGAATGAGCAACAAAAGTGTTACACACACTTAGTACCTGAGAAATAAACAAGGCTGGATACCATAAAGACTGAAAATACCTTTCGTTGAATCAGGCATGACACCAAGTAACTTGGGTGTAAAAGACCTTTGAGTTTCATCGGATGCTTCAGTTTCATCATCTTCATCTGACAATGTGCGAGCAATATACCTATAGTAATTGGTTTAGTCATTAGGTATGAACGATACTCAATTAAAATCCAGAAACTATCCTGGATTTCATAATTTATAATAAGTGACAACAAGGATGATAGCAGAGATTAAGCTCCAAGGCATTCGTTATTTATAGGAGGGGACAATAAAGTCATACTTGCATTTCGGGTGTCGGTCACAGCCTATAAAATAGCCTTCGCCATACCTACTAACTTTGAATCTCAGGGTTCCTTCAGAACAACTGCAGATATTGTAAACATTACGCAAACATGTTAAGCATTAAGGAAGAAACACCATGAATAACATAGCAGGATGACATCGTAGGTAAGCCATGCCAAATTAAACTGAATAATTTGCGCAAACATCTAGATTTGGCAACTAATAAAAGATATACTTCTACATACCAGAAAATACCTTTTTAAAAAGTAAATATGACATGCATTACCTAGGGCAAATCCTACTATCACTGTCAAGGTCAGGAAAGAGGATAGAACCGAATTTCTCTTCAAGCATTCTCTCTACCTGCAGCAGTGCGTAATTAAAATTAGTTTCAATTAAGTTATTGCAGGACAATATGACAATAGTTTCATTTGCTAAAGGCTAGCATTAAGGTATGCCAAAAGGATTAAATCTGCAGAATAGTCAATTTAAAGCATGCTGGTAGATGGGTGGGTTGAGATCAGGTGGGATTCAGCGTTCAACTGGAGCTGCAGAAACCTGATGCGCAGCTAGGGCTGGTGTGATATTTAGCTGGAATCTCAGTGGGTTAATTACATCTTTTTTTCTCTCTTTCATCTATAAGCGTTTTCCCATAACATATATGGAGCACTGGAAAGAAAAATAAAGGTAATACAACAAATGGGATCCTGTTTGGGCAAGAATACGGCTTGGCTAGAACTGTGTTTAGTTGGGTAATAGAAGCCCATTATTTTTTAATCCAATGATGACAATTTATCCATTCAAACAAAACAAGATGCACCATACAGCTATTCTTGGATGTTAATTTTCTGGGTGCAAGGGTAAAGAAATTTCACCAGGTACCTCAATTTAAATATTACCTTTCTGACATCACATTGGCTAGCATCTCCACAATATTTGCTGAATCGCTCCCAGTAATCTTTCAGAATGTCTTTCCATTCAGTTGACCCAGCAGAGACATTGTCTAGCTATTAATGTAGCAGAAAAGGAACATTAACAGGATTATGCAACAATTGAATTCTTGTATCACTTAAGGGTAAGTGGGTAACAAAAGGAAGAAGAAATTTTCATATTCCACGCCTTCTATTCAGGACATCATACTGTACTCTTTGTTCAGGGAAAAGGGCTATATATCGTATTTGTACTTAATGATCTCCAATTCAGCCTGAAATCCTAGTAAACTCCTTGAAATGATTCATCAAATTGCCTTAGGGCAGAATCCCTTTTTGACTCTGTAGCAAGGTTGTCAGAATCAATATCTTGAAATCGGATCAGCGGTGCTCGATCAGAGATAAAATTCCACCGGTAACCGCCGTTACCGGTTATCGTCGGGTCCAGGATCTAAAATCCTAACCGGTTTTTCCGGGTTTTGCAATTTCAAATTTCAATTGGTTTTTAAGCAAATTCAAACGAAATTTAACATGGTTTTTCCCGGGAAAACTGGTAACCTTTCCCGGCCCCTTTCCGGCATTCCGCCGGTAACAGTTTTTTGATCCCTGGCTCCGATAGGATCGCATTTTAGGATCAAATCGTATAATCTAAGATCCTACCTGATTCTACCATATAGTATATTTACCTCAATCCACATATTTCAATTGAGATTTTAGCATTTATTTAGTCATTTGGCAATTAATTAGATTTATAGTTGCCTATGTTGTCGTGGTTATATAATAATTAACACAAGTTGGCTATATAATGCATATTTTGTGTACATATTCTAATGTCATGCTTTAAATTATAATTTAAAAGCTTTTATTTACAAAAATCTAGTGAAAACGGAAGATTATTTGTTGTTTATACAAACAATTATTATATAGAATGAATATACGGTGAAACTTTTCAATAAAAAGGACATATACTAAGTAATTTTTAATAATTAGTTACTAGAATCAGTAGAATCGGGTATAATCGTATATAAAATATGTTTAAGATCCCATAATTTTTTTGCTAGAATCGTAATGATATCAAAATTCTACCAACTTAAGATTCTACATAGGATCGGATTGTTCTACTTAATCTAGGATTGTAAAGTCTTAAGACTTTAAGACTCGGATCGAGATTCTGACAACCTTGTTTCGTAGTATGTACCATTGATTCCATTATGATTATTTATCAATAGTAGAATAAGTTTCTTAAAAGGACAAATAGTGACGAGACACGCTGCTGACAAAATATAAAAATTATCCAGATAAATAAATGGTTATTTCATTCGTAGGTTATAAGAGTTCTAAAGATATCATTCATGAGAAAAAACACTGGAACAATATATAGTCAAAATTTCATCAACAATATATAGTCAAAATTTCATCAGACTATTTTAATCTAGTCCAACGTATTTTTATGGTTTCCCAGACCAGTTTGTTGCTGTAGAAGTAGTGTGATTAGGAGATTTTCGACCATACAGATACTGTTTCTTTCCAAATATCCATATTGCATTACAAATGTGAAGAAAGAACATCTCGAGGGGTTTTTTTTGGGTGGGGAGGGGGAGAGATCCCCATATCCAAACAGGGCAATAATTGGATCTGGATCTGTCTCCAGGTTTTCTTTTCTTGTATTTCTATCGTGAATTTGTCATGAAATTCCTTTTCCTCCCTCTACACAATTCATTTGGTAGTGGCCCTTTACAATTCTGATTTTCGTTTAACTCCACTGCACTGCTTAAGCTGATTTCTGTAACCTTGGTAAAAACAAGTAGAAAAGAAGATGTACACATAAACTATAAACTGAATTGTTTACTACCTCAGTCTCCATGTTAGCAGTAAATCTGTAATCGGCAATCTCAGGGAAATGATGTGAAAGAAATGCTGAGACCTATTGAGCATACGTCAAAATTAGACACAAAAAAAACTTCAAGGCACAAAAAAACTTAAGGCTATAATAAGCAACCTGCCTTAATTGAACTGAAAGAATGCCCTAAACAATTGCAGTCGAGCAGGTGCTTAAATCATATGCAAAAATAAATAACTCCAGAAGTATGAAATAATTGGCGATGTGCAATTGGGCATTTAGCAAAACCATGAAACATTTACCCTTTTGAACATTAGAAAATATATAAACTTCTGATAATTTGCAGGGCAACTTGTATGGAATTTTAGTGAGTTATAAGAGACATGAGAAAGAGTGCAACAAAGATGCAATTAAAAAAAATGATGCTATTGCAACAATGCATACAAATGCACTGGCATAACAGATAATATAACACCAAAACAATGCACATAGCTGGAAGTGTTATCTTTATTAAAACCAATATAATGGGATTTCAGATAGTATCGTAATTAAAAATGTTTTGACCAAACATGATATTTTTAAAAGGGTGAAGATGACATCAGAAACAAGAACATACCATTCGACCACGGAATTCAGGGTGCAGAACTCGACTTTTAATTGTCACATACTTCCGGTCCTGAATAGCACAAGTATGGTAGACAGTCATATCCATGTAGCAGAAGTCATTGCTAATGATAATGAATGAAAACAAAATTTGGTACATCCCTAATTATAATAAATGAAAATAAAATTTGGTACAAAGTGAATTTCTAAAACTTCGCAACTGTTTGTTTCAGGCATGTGTTATTGTTATCAAAACTCAAGCATTTCTATCTCCTTACAAACATGAATGCACAGTTGAGAGTCTTGTACATTTTAGAATTTAGTAGTCTCTCCTGGCCCATGGGACCTAATTAATCTCATATATATATATATAACTTCTCAATAATGAATAAGATGCGATTACGCTTCGAATAGTCTAATATGGTATCGACTCAACCTAAACCATAAACTCGGCTCAATCACCACCGCCATCAAGATTCGAGCCTACCGCCATCGAAGTTCCGCCATCGCCACGACGATCTTGACCTCACTCGTGTCGTTTTCAAGGCCATGTTGCATTGGATTTGCTCTTCCCCGTTGTCGTAGGCCTCAAAGCAAGTCCTCCCAGTGACGCTGAACTCGGATCTCATCGATCCAATCGCCGCCGAGCCATCCCGAGCCTAGATCCATCGCCACCATCATCTTCCCGACCATATACGCCGATTAGGTGTCGCTCTTCGCCGCGAGTCGCCATCGACCGGATTTCGCCCCGAGCTCTCCTTCCGGTCAACTTTAGGTGCCCGACCGAGTCTCCTCTTGGCTTCGTCACTCTTTGCTTCGGGTGCTATATTTCAAGTTGCTATGTTTCGGGTGCTCGGTTCTTTGGTGATGTGTTGTTGCTCCATTGATGCCGCTAAGATGGCAAAAATCTGACTTGTTATCGCCGGCATGCTTCTCATCCGTTGCTGTTGTTGTTGCGCCGTCACCGGTAGCCTCCTCTCGCTTCTATTGCGTTGTCACCAACTGTACCTAATCGCTACTATACTCTCTTGTTGTTGTCGATAGTATTGTTGCTGCTCTGCTACTGGGATTTTTCTGCTCGATGATCTGCTTGTGTACTTGACCTATATCATGGCATTCGAAGGTATCCTTGGTCCTAGTCCTATCCGGAGTCAGCTTGTTTGATCTTGTTGCAAGAGACATGGCCATCTAGCAGATCGGTGTTTTGAGTGGAACCCCGAGCTGAGGTTACCATCATGTGTTTCGTTTCATCGTGGTGATGCTACTATTGCTTCTTCTGTCCTTGTCAATGTTTTGGAGTCTTGTACAACTCAGTTTGGTCAGATTTCGGCTCAGATGAGCAACCTTCGAACCCAACTGTGTTAGCTGTAGGCATCTTTTGATGGATCCATCAATTTTACTGTACCATCATGTCCTGTGTCGAGTGCTTCACTCCCATGAGTTCGATTCAAGGGCTTCTTTAAAATTCGTTTGAATTTGTTTAAAATGACAAAATTTGAAAACTAGAATTTGAATTTCACATCATGTCATCCTATCGCAAAAGGTATCAAGATTTAGATCCATGGTGTCGAGTGCTTCACTCCCATGAGTTCGATTCAAGGGCTTCTTTCCATGTGACATTTAATGCATCTCACATCATGTCATCCATCGCAAAAGGTATCAAGATTAGACAAGCGGTGGAACACCGCATACGGTCACTCATCGGGGACTCTTTTTCACCTCTTACTTTCTAGTTTCACATGTCTCACTTGTCCCTACGATCTCCATGAATCTCATCTCTATCGGACAGCTCACAGATATGAACTGCTTTGTTGGGTTTGATGATAGCTCATGCTTTATCCAAGATCGTCGAACAAGAGTTGTCATCGGTACATGCCATCGTACGAGGGTTCTGCAGCGCTACGTGTTCTTGATCGTCTGAATCTCCCTTTATCCTCCATTCCTCGTATCGCTCCTGCTCCTATTCCTTTATCCTCTGTTGTTGGTCTATCTACCCTTTGTCCTTCTGCATCTACTTCTGTTTGCAAGTCTTTTCCTCAATAGTATCATCGCTTGGGACACTTGTGTGGCTCACGCCTCTCTATCTTGATTCATCAAGGTGTAGAGTCCACCTCTTTTTTGTGCCTATTTCCCATTCCTTCACTAAACTTCCCTTCTCCGGATACACTTTTTCCACCGGGCCAACTTCTAGTGTGTCTCCACAAGTTTCGACACTTCAACTTTTCTCTTTCACTATAGTCACCGCAAAGAGTTCCTTCTGATCCTCAGACTTTCATTCCTCTTGAAACTTCTGATCATCAGTCATCCTCTCCTCCACTTGACCCTTCGGCTAGTACCACGGACTCGACAATCGTTCTACTACAGACGCCCCACGTGATCGTTCTTCTATTCGAGCACGAGAGAGATGGGAGTTTTCTCGCAGAATAGTATCTTAGTGAATACCTATCAGAGGCAAACTAGTATGCCTGAGTGACATTTGGCTATGACAGAGGAGCTTACAGCGTTAGAGCGTACAGTCACTTGGGATCTTGTTTCGCTACCATCTCAAGCTTTTCCTATAATTTGCTAGTGGGTGTACAAAGTAAAGACCAAGTTAGATGGTTCAGTGGAGCAATACAAGACTCATTTTGTTGTAAGAAGTTTTCAAAGATGCTTATAGTCGAGATTATGATGAGACTTTTCCTCCAGTTACTCATATGACTATAGTTTGTACTCTCATTGCTGTTGCGGTGGTATACTCATGGACTATATCTCATATGGATGTGAAGAATGTCTTGCTTCATGGAGATCTACACGAGGTCTATATGCACCACACCTGTGTATTGAGGCTCCTACAGGCTATATTTGTCGCCTTGGGAGTGCTCTATATGGTCTCAAGCATGCTCCTCGTGCTTAGTTCGAGCGTTTCAGTTCTGCGATTTGAGCTAGTTTCACTTCAAGTGAGCATGACTCCGCCTTGTTTATTCACACATCTCAGCGGAGTCGTACTTTGCGTCTGCTATATGTAGATGATATGCTGATCACAGGAGATGACATGGATTATTTGGCTTTTGTCAACAAGAAATTGAGTAAACAGTTTATGGTGTCAGATTTGGGACCATTGAGCTATTTTATTGGGATTTGAGACTCATTCTGATGGTGATAGCTACTACCTCTTTCAGCATCGCTACGTTTAGGATCTGCTTGCTCACTTTGGTATGGCTGATGCATTGCTACCACACCCATGGAGCTCCACCTGCAGCTTCGTCCTACAAACAGTGTACCACTGATAGATCTTTCTCGTTATCATCAACTCGTTGGGAGCCTTGTTCATCCCAATATCACCAGGCCAGACATTGCTCATACTGTTCATGTGCTTATCCAGTTTATCAGTGCTTCCACCTCAATCTACTATGGTCATATTGTTCGTGTGATGAGACACTTCAGGGGATTGTGTCCAGATATCTACCTATGCCAAATCGAGTCAGCTTCAGTTCCACGCTTACTCTAACTCCACTTGGGCGAGCGATCCTGTTGATCGCCAATCTATGGGTATCTCTCTTGGTACTTCGCTCATTGCCTCGAAGTCCAAGAAGCAGACCGCGGTGTCATGCTCTAGTGTAGAGGCTGAACTTCGAGCCATTGCCGCTACCACCTCATAGATTGTTTGGCTTTGATGGCGTTTGGCTGATCTTGGTGTCCTGTGTGATAATCCTACACCTTTGTTTTGTGACAATACAAGTGTAATTCAGACCGGTGATCTCGCCAAGCATGAGTTGACAAAGCACATTGGTGTTGATGCGTCATTCACATAGCCTCATTGTCAGCAGTCGACCATCGATCTCCAGTATGTACCCTCAGCATTGTTGTTGAGTCACGTGACTAGTTGACGATTAGTCGACAAGTCAACACACAACCTCCGACTAGAGTCACTGACTCGACTAGGAGGCCTAGTCGTTCGACTTGCCAACTAGTCGGCGGCTAGTCGGCAGTCAGATTGAGAGGGGAAAAGGGAGAACTTATACAAGGAGAGGAACTGTAGCCATACGCCCACACCAAATCACCATTGAGCCGGTCGCCAACCCCACGACGTCGCCGCCGCCAGTCGCCAGTCATCTCCATCCTTCTCCGTCCTCCCCAATCTCCCCTGTCAACGACGCCGCCGCCACCACCTATGCTGCGAGGCGAGCGCCGAGCTGCCGACCAGCGCCCTAGCCCCCCACCGCCGCCGGTCTCTATCTTCCTCCGCCCTCCCCTATCTCCCCCGTCCCCCATCCACGACGACGAGGCCGTCACCCATGCTGCGAGGTCGAGCGCCGCCATCGATCGAAGCCCTAGCCCTCGTCGCTGCTAGTCATCATCGACCCCAGCCTCGTTGAGCACTCCTCTCCTCTCATTCCTCTGCTCCTCTCTTGCATTGTGCTCTACTCTGCTTTCCTTCCTCCCCTCTATCTCTCTGTTTTGCGTTATGCTCACCTTTGCTCACTCATGCTCTGTTTTTCTCTGTGGTCTGCAATAGTAGTAGCAGCAACTACAACAGCTGTGGTAGTAGCAGTAGTACTTGTAGTAGTAGTAGCAGCAGTTGAGTAGCAGTAGTAGTAGCAATAGCAGCAACAGCAGCTGTAGTAGTAGCACTAGTACTAGTAGTAATAGCAGTACTAGTAGTACTGTCAGCAGCAGCAGCAATACTTCCTAGTCTGCCGACTAATTGTGGCTAGTCACGACTAGTCGACAAGTCCACAAGTCGGCCCTCTTGCGACTCGACTTTACGACTTAATAACCTTAACCCTCAGAGCATTAAGTTGTAAATTTCTTCACTAAGACTCAGACTCGAGAACATCATCGGTTTCATCTACTCAAACTCAGTACATCAAATCCACCTTGAGTTTGAAGCGAGGTGTTAAGAATATTGCACATATTCGTAGTCTCTCTTGGCCTATGTGGCCGGCGGCCCAACTAATCCTGTATATATATAACCTCTCAATAATGAATAAGATGCATAGTTATGAATAGTCTAATATGAATATGCTTGATCTGTTATTAATATCATGATTGACCCAATATAAAACAAGCAAGCCATAGCTCTAAATGCGCCTTCGGCTTTGGTAAAGAAAATGTCTGCCGCACTGACTTCCCCAGGGATGGGCCAGGATCCAAATTGGAGCAGAGATGTTTTCTTAGCTTGTTCCACGCTATCATAGATTGTCTCACTTGCAAAAGTAGATATCTGATTGACTAACATAGGGTGTGCCTTATTTATGGCCATTCTCTGTCATGATCCTAGCACCCAATGGTGGGCAAACACCTCGGATTCAGTAGCTCCTAACTTCTAGTAAGTTTCAGGTTACACATCCAGTTGAGATTTGACATAATATACTGACCCCATGTTGCAGACCACACACAACTCAATTTTCACTGCAACCCAAAGGCCAAAGGTGTTATACATGACTAAGTTACTGAATGGCATGTGTTGCACTTTGTGGCATGTGCAGCACTCCAGGTGCAGCTACATGAGCCAACCACCCCAAACATGATTTTACGATATTAATGCGCTCATAAGATCAAGCTCAACATCATCAGACAGAAAGGCAATGAGATATATTTGGGGCCTATCATCATCCAAGATAGTAGGGTAGTAGCACGTTAGGCTACCTGCAACACTTTCATTATAGGCGCGTACGTAGATGGCCGTCCAATCCCAAGCTCTTCTAACTTTTTAATCTGGAAATAATAAAGCACAATGTGAAATTCTTAGGTTACAGAGTAAATCCAATAAAAAGGAACCATTTTTTTCGCATGCATGGGCAATGCTCAGAGCCTCAGAGTAAACCAGTGAAAATTCCAACATATAGGTTATTACTGACCAATGCACTCTCAGAATAACGTGGTGGAGGTTTAGTAAAGTGCTGAGCAAGATGCACATTGACTGGAGACACCAAGTCCTTAACCTGAGAAAAGGAGATGTACCAATAATGCACTGAAATAGTTGAATTACAGCCAGCAACCTGTTGTAGCTTGAAGCCAAATGGGTTTTAAAAAAAGGGAATGGTTCAGAGGCAATTTGGCAGCTGCTAACCTCTAATTTGGACAAGGCCTCAAAATTATCCTGATGCACAGCTGCTCCCTCAGAGTTGTCACTGGAAGGACTTGCTTCAGTGTCCTAAAAGTAGCACATTTTTTCAATTACTGAGTTACATTAGCCCATAAAACTGAACAATAGGCACAGTCCTTTATAGAATACAACCGTGCTTCCATCCATGGTAAGTCTTAACCATGAGCTCTCGAAGGAAAAAACTAGAAGCTTAAGCATAACATTAAAAATTAAAGATACTGATAAATCAGCAGAAATTCATGCATTTCGGCGAAGGTAGGAGAGGAGATGTCCTATGGAGAAAGAACGTAAACTCCACCAGGGAATCTATGAAAATTTACATGGCTACACACAATACAAATCACATTCTACACAATAAATTCAATATACACAATATTCTATTCCTGAATACAAATATGGAACAAAATCATCGAGAACCGGTAAGTTTCTCAGAATTAGTCCAAGATCGGTTTTTCAAGACAAGGCTTCAGCCCCTTAAACCTGCATTACTTGTTAGAAACGATGCAAACATCAGATTTTTTTAAAGACTAAAAAATCCAAAAAATCAGATCATTTTTTCCAGAAACCAGCCAAAAACTTCCCAGAAAACCAGAACCGCCCTCTAGGAGACTAGGAGATTTATGGCTGGTTTCCAAAAATCAAAACCCTGAAGTCATTTTTTATTTTTTAAAAAATACAGTTAACTTTTGCAAAATTTCATGTTCTAACTCTCTTTCTCCGATTAGAGAAACGTAAAAAGGAAAAATCTGAAGGAAATATGGGATGGGCTAGTCGGATATCCAATTTTAGTTTGGCCCGGATATCCTGATTCATATCCCGCATCCAACTGGATATATATTCTCCATCCCACATTTGTATCCGAAAGAATAAGGCACTAAGGCAGCAAATCAGGCAAATAGTATCTGACCCATTTTAACCCATAATGTGTACCCATGTATATAGAAACCAAATCAAGATTACAAAGATGATAAAATCCATAGCAATGATGTGATCACCCCCTGAACCATGAAATAATACCGTTAATAAGATATTCAACAGATCAAAGACATCATGAAGCTACTCAATAACTGACCAAAGTAGCACAAAGGGAAGTGGGAAAGGCCACATTAGGAGACAATCAACATATTTTCTTGAAAAAAAGTTCAAGCAGGAAAAATGAAAACCTAGGCAAAGATAACTGAGCTATAGAGGATGTTAGAAGCCTAGATAAAAAATTAGAACTTACCTCATAGACAGCTTGGTATCCCTGGAAGTCAAGCCTTGATGCAGCTGAATGAAAAATCATGTTTCCTTCAGGATTACCAATATCAACTTGAATCTACAGTGAAATTATAAATGGACTTATGGTAAGCAGGAAATTTGATGGAATGCTTAACATATTGAAAATTAGAACAAAAAATGTACAGAGACTTTAGCATGCATTTTGAAGTGCATGTTAGAGAAACCGGAAGTCAGTTTCATCAACTACTAGTCTACTACAGCATCAACATATATTTAGCACAACAACCAAAATTTTGTTGAAAGAGACAACAATAGGAGTGAAGTGTCTCTCCTCTTACAAAAAATTAACAAATCATTCATAAATAATGTCCTTGTACTCATTCATATGCAACCATTCTCAAAGGATGACCACTACATTCTTCTTTCATTTTCACAATGGTGTCTGGTGATGAAATCAGGAGTAAAGTTGTTGCATTCTCCCCTGTTTCACCATGCTTTTTTTTTATAAAAAAAATTGAGAGACAGGTTAGCAGTTAAAGTAATTCACTTAATATGGCTAGCATGGTCCAGCCTTCTTTACTTCCTTGGTCTTCGTTCGTAAGGTGGCTTGGCAATAACAGTGAAAGAGGGGTTACCTAGTAATAGAAAAACAGCCCGACGTAACAAAGAAATATGGATACATTTAGGACTAAAATTCTGTCATAACCAGGGAAAAAAACGGCTGGTAAGGCGGTTACCGGATTTCCCGGTGGGGTCCGGGATCCAAAATCCCAGCTGGTTTTTCCTGGTTTTGCAGGTTCAAATTTCGAATTTCGGCTGGTTTTTAAGCAAATTCAAGTGAAATTTAACCGGATTTTTCCTGGAAAAACCGGTAACCGGCCGGTTTTTTTTTACCGGCCGCCCGGCGGAGTTTCCCCCGGAACCGGTTTTTGGATCCTTGGTCATAACCACAGAGCTGCCTTATTCATCTACCAGTTAAAAATAACACGTCAACAACGGAAAATATGTTTGCTTGGTTAGTACTTAAAAGCACTTTCTGTCATGTTCAGTATTCCATACAACAGGCGTAAGGGGCGCCAGGTGCAGCCCATGCCCAACGCGGCAACAGCAGACATGGACTCGCCAAAGTAGAGGACTCCGGCAAGGGAGTTATAGACATAAGTCCAGCTGTTTAGTTTGTTGCTTAAAGATTGCATCAGTTCAGGGCTAGTCCAAGATATGATCCTCGGTTGATATCCTTAGTTGAGTTAGTTCAAATTGTTAGGAAGACTGCTTCATGATTCATGAAAGGAAAACAAGAAATAAACTCTAATCCCTAGGACGTAACACTTTCTTACAAACTCCTCATAACTGTATACTTACAAAGTTTTCCTTAAACAATATAAATTCATAAACACATGCATAACAGCCATCCTAAAGAATAGTAAACAACGGTAGGGAAAATGAACAAAAACAGTAACCAACCATCTCAGTTCTGAAGCTTCCATTTGGCAAGCCATTGCTCTTTTCCATATTAGAGTGTACAGTTTCAAAGAATCATCGTCGAGTATTCCAACTAAAGATGCTGCAAGAGACATTATGACAGAATTATATATCAAAAACAAGAAATCAAAACTATTATACTGAAAAATAATCCAAGTAAGAACTAAGGAGGCTGCAAAAGATTAGGGAAACAGAAAAGTATTTTTAGCAACTCATAACTTCAAAAATAAAAAACTTCACACTTCAGGTACTCTTTCAATCCTACAGCAGATGCAGACTTGAAGCGTAGGCATTGTACTTATCAAGCCATCACTTACAAAGCACATTCACAACAGATGGCAAAACAATGTTCACTAAACAATGCAAATATGATATAAGCAAATGTTATGCTAGATGTTGAACAGTGAGTACATTACAACTTATAAGAAACTTCAGAATACCACGGTTCAGGAAACACAGTTTTACTGCACAGTATGCCATCCAACATACCATTTTAAGGGATAACAAATACAACATCTATACACTACATATACCACCCAGAATATTAGTTGTGCTGATATGTTTTAAGTGTGATATGCACAAACATGTATAAGAGTAAGTGTTATCCAGATTTCCGAGTTTGGAACATGCAGTCAATATGAAGTACATAGCAAGTAGTTCATACTTGTTTAAAAATGCACTATAGCAATTTGAACTACTGAGAATTGTTCATACTATTAAACAGCCAAGAAAAAGAACAATAAGTAAAAAAGGTGCACTTTTTAATATAAATATTAGTGTAAACTTAGGTATTCACAGATTGTGACAGGTATGAGCTGTCCAATATATTGTTTATACATGAAATCTGGAATTCAAGAGCCTAAACGATACCTTTTTGTAGAACCATGTAGAGTACTCAGAACATTTTGGTGATGAAAATATGACAACAATAAGATTGTAGCCTCCACAAGATAATAGGCATTTATGAAATTAAGCCCAAAAACACAAGGAAATTGCTAAAAGATAGTGTAGCATCTGTAATGCGAAAACACAATAAATCACACAAAACTACATGTGGGTTTATTACATGGCAACCTCCTTATGCTGGTGGGCCTTATGGCTTCATGGGCTTCTTGAGCATTTTTCACCTTCTTTAAGTACTTCCTAACGTCCTCTGAAGCATAGTCCTCACCATACCTGGAGGAAATACTTGTTAACAAGAAGATTGCAGGCCACATGTCACATGTGACATACTGAGACACATGAACTTAAATTGCTACACTCTCAAGATACTGATTTTCTCAAACTAGCTTGTTCAAGACCATTGAACAAGATATGAAAAGAATCAATCAGCAACTGACACCAGGAAGTTCTCTGGCCATGTCATCAAATGTATCTTCAGAAAAAAAAAAAGAAATTTTTTTTGAAGAATTTTAAATTACTTGGTTTAATTTAAAACATTGTGACTCGTGCATATATCCCATCTCATAAGTCCTGAACAATGATCAAATGTCCAAACTTCCACTTGTGAAATTGACCACCCAAGCACTAAACCAGATTATTGGGCATTACAATAACTGATAAATTAAAAGTGAAGCAAGAGAGATTAGCACCCCTGCACAAAATCAGTAAAACAGGATTGACTACATGTTCCAATAGAGTGTACCTTTCTTTGACTAATGAACGGATATCTTCTGCAGCTCCATCAGAAATCTTCAAAGGAAAAAGCGGAATGTACATGTAAGGCAACAATTTGAGGCTATTAAAACGAGTACAGTATCATGCATGCTCCCATTGCTAACTGACTAGAAACTCTCACATCAAGGAATAGCGATTACATCGCACAAATTAAATTTAGTTACTGTTGGCATACAGTCATGAACTCGTGATACATTTCATACGATTGAATTCGAGTTAAAATTACTATTGTACCTATTTAGACATACATGAATTTAAAAGCTAAGACCAGTCAGCTTGTTTCAGTTAGGACCTCTTAGAACCCCCATTTCCCAATTGGATGTTTGAGCTGATATGGTCAGCTTTTTATTAAGCAAAAATATCCTCTGCTTTGGTCATAGGGTCAAACTGGCCCCTCTACTTGAAGAACTCCAAATTAGTCCAACGACAAGCTGGCGCAACCATTTCTCCTTCCAATAACAAAACAAATGAAAAGCTGACTATACCCCTTTGCATGACATTATGTATCACCTTTTGTTTCCTGGTGTGCCACACTCGCTAATGTCCCATTTACCAAACCCCTGTTGTCATGCGCGGCGAGGTACTGTAGCACATGGCATCACACAACACTGTTCATGCACGGAACTATATCACTACTGTACACTGGTGTCAAAGAAGCACGCTGCATAACCAGGATTGGGAAGGCTTCTTATCTTTGTCAATCAATTTATCTAGGGGCTGTTTGGTTTATTATCCTTTCAAACCAAACCAAATAATGGTAACGTGAACGAAAATTGGCTGTTGTTTAGTTTGCTACCAAAATTTGATAACGCGTACAAAAATTTGGTAACACCAATGAAATCCAATGTCACATGCGGGCAATCCGAAGGCGAGAAAATCACTCATCAAATTTTTGGTAACACCAAAATTTAGCTTGGTCATAATCTAAACAACATTCTTTTTGCCAATATTTGGTTTTGCCCGGATTTTGGCTACGCCAAAATTTTGACTTGGCTCATTTTGGTCATCAACCAAACAGCTCTCCAGTTCCCTGAATATTTGATTAGTTTCCTAGGATAAGGATTTAATTGTTTTCAATATCATTTAGTTTGCAAGGATAAGGTTAGCTTCCTATATAAGGATGAGTATTGTAACTTTGTAAGCATCAGATTCAAGCAAGAGAAAAGAATGAATTAAAGATCATCCCAGTCTATAATCTCACCTTTTTCCCTCCCCTTTAAGGCAGAGGCGTCTGACCAATTTCTCTACGGTACTTACCTTGTTATGAACTAAGGTTTGTAACAAATGTACTTGACATGGCATGCCACATATGCTAATACATCAGCACAAGAGGATCTAAGCACACACATCAGTGTCACATGGCATACCATGTCGATATGAAGTATCAAAGGGACTGATATCTGCAACTTCTGTAAACATCGATACTGCACCATTTAAAAGGTTCAATTCAGCGTTCTAACGAATGCACTTGTATGTAGAGTGACTAATTTGGTTGTTTTTAATGTGGATGCACAAATTTTAGCCCATGACCATAGAAGTGGGACCAAAAGCGTGATTTACCCTATAGACATTTATAAACGGAGTAAGGATAATTTGGTCATCTAAGAAAAGGTAGGAAGTAGGATGGCACCTACATGAAACCCATCTGTTCTGATGTATGTTATTAACCCAGTTGCTTCTTCTGAAGAAAGGCTGATCCCTCATAAAGCTTCTGGGCTACCTGCAGTAGTCACATAATGAACCATGTGAGTTAATACTCAATAGATTACTACATATAAATAACAGTATTATAAAAGGAAAGCATGATATATGTATCTGAATTTTAATCAAGTAGAAACGACCTTCATGGTATGCCCTGCAGTAAAATATAGTTTGTTTGCTGCATCTTGCTGAAGGCTGGATGTTATATATGGCATCGGAGGATTCTTGTGAATTTTACTTCTCTTAATTCCAATTACTTCGAATTTAGAAGAATAAATCCTCCTTTCTATAGCTCGTGCTTCTTCTTGAGAGCATATAGAAAGCTGAACCAACTTTTTTGAATTGAGATGCTTTATCCGGGATGTAAGGCACAGGCCATTTGAAGAGTCTAAACACTGGGTTTTGAAGTCAGTATCAACAGTCCAATATTCTTGTGGGTTAAACTGTTCTATTTCAGTCTCCCGATCACATACAAGAGCCAAAGCTGCAGACTGGACTCGTCCAGCTGACTGGCAACCAGGCAACTTCCTCCATAAAAGTGGTGATATGCCGAACCCAATCAAATAATCAAGGGAACGACGTGCAAGATAAGCATTAACTAAGTCCATATCAATATATCTTGGAGACATTAGAGCCTTTTTAATAGCATCCTCCGTTATTTCGTGGAAGACAACTCTTGCAACAGTAACATTGCAACCCAACGCATCTTGCTGTTCGAGCATTTCTTTAATGTGCCAAGCAATTGCTTCACCTTCACGGTCAGGATCAGATGCAAGAATTAAGTTTTCTGCTCTGGAGAAAAGAAAGAAGCAATGACAAGAAAAACAATCAGTAATGTCAATTGACTACACAAAGCAGAGAAATCATCTTGGACAACACATGTATAAGAAAATATTTAGTTTCTGTACCGTCAGCTCTAGTTCAACTAACTCAAATAGATATACAATCTACCATTACGAATAAGCAGAAGACAGATATATCAAAAGGGTTAAATTAATTAGTAGTATACTCGTACGTATCAAATGGATAAAAGATCCATAGAATTAAACATTCAATTGAAGCTCAAGAGGAAGCCATGTTTGCAAGCTTAATGAAATATGTAAAAGATTAAAACAAACACAAGTAAACGACCATGATTGTAATTTCCTAGGTATTGAGCATCTGCTACTTAAGCATACAGGAAAACAGTTTAGTTGATCTATGTTCATGAAACACGTATGAAACTCATAGACAGCCGCACCTACAAGTGCTATGCAAGTACAATGTGCCACCATACAGACCTGGTGATAGTGACATTCACATATAAGGATATGCGATAAGAAACTTGAACCTAAAGCTATCTGCAGGGACATCCTAGCTACAAAATCTGCATTACCAGATCAACCAACCAGCACCATATTGTTAGTGTACTTTCTAGCCAGCTGTCCTTAAAAAGCCATCAAGTTTAGATATAACCAAGGTTGTAATGGGGCCGCCTAGTCGACAACAAGTCATCCCGTTGGCTAGAGGCAGACGCTGTGGTCATTCGCCTAGGCCACAGGGAATTAGGCGGCGCTTGGGAAAGCTGGTTGACGCCATGGTCGGATGGACGCCGCAAGCCGAGTTTAGCGAGCATCCGCGAGGGAAATGTTAGATAACTTAAGGCTAGGGTTTTGCTATTCACAACTCTGCATCTTATTCATTAATGGAAGAGTATATATTGAGAAGAGTACATAGGCATCATGGGCTACATGGGCCAAGTGGGCTAAGAGAGAGGGAATATACAACCAACACTCTTAACACCACCCTTCAAACTCAAGGTAGATCAGGAGGATCTGATGCACTGAGTTTGAGTAGATGATTTTCTCGAGTCTAAGCTTTAGTGAAGAAATCTGCAACTTCAAGCTCTGAGGAGACATACTTGAGGGCGACGGTCGACCGCTGACAATGAAATCGTGTGAAGGATGCATCAACACCAATATGCTTTGTCAGCTCATGCTTGACTAGATCACTGGCAATCTGAATGGTACTTGTATTACCACAAAAAGAGAGGTGTAGGATTGTCACAATGGACACCTAGATCAATCAAGAGCCATCGAAGCCATCTCTGAGGTGGTAGCAGCAAGAGCCCGAAGCTCGGCCTCTGCACTAGAGCGTGACATCACAGTTTGCTTCTTGGACTTCCAGGCAATGAGCGAAATACCAAGAGAGATACAATAGCCAGTGATAGATCGGCGATCAGCAGGATCACTCGCCCAAACGGAGTTTGAGTAAGTGCGGAGCTAGAGCTGACTCAAACTGGCATAGAACAAATGTCCGGACGTAGTCCCCCTCAAGTATCGCAACACACAAAGAACATGACCATAGTGAATCGAAAGGGAGCACTAACAAACTGGTTGAGCATATGAACAGCATGAGCAATGTCGGGCCTGATGACAGTGAGATAGACAAGGCTCCCAACGAGCTGACGATAGCGGGAAAGATCTGTCAGGGGAACACCATATGTAGGTCAAAGCTGCAAGTGAAGCTCCATGGGTGTGGCAGCAGCATGAGTATCAATCATCCCAGAGCGAGCAAGCAGATCTTAAACATAGCGATGCTGAGAAAGATAGTAGCCATCACCATCAAAATGAACCTCAATCCCTAGAAAAAAGCTTAATGGTTCCAAATAAATTGTTCACTCAATTTCTTCTTGACAAAAGCCACATAGTCCATGTGATCAGCATATCATCTACATACAACAAAAGCAAAGTACAACCTCGCTGAGAAGTGTGTGAATAAACAAGGCAGGATCATGGTCACTCGAAGTAAAAACCAGCCGCTCGAATCACACAATTGAAACGCTCGAACCAAGCACGAGGAGTCTGCTTGAGACCATATAGAGCACGCCTAAGACGACAAACATAGCCTGTAGGAGCCTCGACACCAGGGGGTGGCTGCATATAGATCTCATGTAGATCACCATGAAGAAAAGCATTCTTGACATCCATCTGAGATATAGTCCATGTGCGCATCACAGAATCGCAATAAGAGTACGGATTGTGGTCATATGAGCAATCTGGAGCAAAAGTCTCATCATAATCTCGACCATAAGCTTGCTAAAACCTCTTGCAACAAGAGGAGCTTTGTATCGCTCTACTGACCCATCTGACTTATTCTTTACCTTGTACACCCACTTGCAAGTGATAGGAATAGCTCCAGATGGTAGCGGAACAAGATCCCAAGTGTATATACACTCTAATGTTGTGAGCTCCTCTATCATAGCCAACTGTCAGTCTGATAGGTACTCGGCTTAGCTACTACACCTGCACGAGAAAAATCTCATCTCTCTAGTGCCTGAATAGAAGAACGATCACGTATGGCATATCGTGATGTAGTAGAACGATCGTCAAAGTCGGTGGTACTGGTCGAAGGGTCAAGTGGAGAAGAGGAGGATTGAGGATCAGAAGGAACTCTCTGGCAGCGACTATCGTGAAAGGGAAAAGTGGAAGTGTCAAACACTGTGGTGCTGGTGAAGAAACTAGTGGAGCTGGTGGAGAAGGTGTATCTAGAGAAGGCACACTAGAAGGTGAAACTGGTGGAAAAGGTGTATCTGGAGAAGGCAATTCTGCCAAGGAATGGGAGGTAGACACAAAAAGAAAGTGGAATCTGTGGAAGAAGTGGGATGTGTGGAAAGATGGTAAAAGAAGGGTCGACCCTCATCAAAGGTCACATCACGAGAGATGCGAATGCGTCGTGCTGAGAGATTATAGCAACGAT
The DNA here is from genome assembly GCA_036346395.1 of Hsuehochloa calcarea. Taxonomy (NCBI): domain Eukaryota; kingdom Viridiplantae; phylum Streptophyta; class Magnoliopsida; order Poales; family Poaceae; genus Hsuehochloa; species Hsuehochloa calcarea. The sequence continues at coordinate 37,474,562 of CM070604.1, read as the reverse complement.
AGCCCTTGTGCTCAAGACTATAACCCATAAAAACACACTCAACTAATTGAGGGCTCGATTTTGTGCGCCACGAGGTGCTAAAAGGACATAGCAGATACAACCAAAAACACGAAAATGAGCATATTGAGCGGATGCTATGTACAGGACCTCACCGTAACACTTGCCCCAAGTTTGGAAGAGGTGGCGGTTGATAAGATAGATTGTAGATGCCGCCCCTAGAAGCGGGAGGAACAAAGGAGGAAATGATAAGAGTACGAGCAGCCTCAATGATGTGATGGTGCTTATGCTCAAGAACACCATTTTGAGCATGAGCACCAAGACACGAGAGCTGAGGAAAAGTACCCTCAAAAGAAAGGAACCAACGAAAGGCTAATGAAAGATACTCCCCCAGAGTCAGAACGAAAAACACAGATGGTAAAGGTGAATTGAGTATAAACCATCTGAGCAAAAGATTGATAGAAAGAAATCAACTGCGAATGGTGTTTCATGAAATAGATCCAAGTGTATCAAGTGTGGTCATCAACGAAGATGGCATAGTAACTTTGAACCCCCCCTTCTCGAAGCAAAAGGAAAGGGACCCCAAACATCCGAATGGACCAAATCAAAAGGATGATCAGAGCGAGAAATGCTGGAAGCATATGGGAGTTGTACTTGCTTACCAAGTCTACGACCCTTGCACTGAAAATTTACGTCAACAGTGCCCCAAGCGATGATGCCATTGAGGAAGAGATTGGCAAATAGAAGTAGAGGCAGATGGACAAAGGGTAGATGAACCAACAACAGATGGTGGAGGAATAGGGGCAGGAGCAGTATCAGAAATGGAGGATAAAGGAAGACTCAGACGATCAAGTACATAGAGCCCTGTAGAACCTCTCTGACGATGACATGTACCAATGACAACTCTGGTTCAACGATCTTGCACAAAGCAAAAGTTATTGTTGAACCCAACAAAACAGTTCATATCTGCAAGCTGCCCAATAGAGATGAGATTCATGGAGAGCCTGGGGACAAGTGCGACTTCTGAAACTGCAAAATGAGAGGTGGAAACAGTCCCCTGATGAGTGACCGTGCATGGCATTCCATCAGCTGTCTGAATCTTGATACCTTGTGCAGCAGAGACGACATGATATGAGCTGAGCTGCATCATATGTCATATGGAAAGAAGCCTCTGAATCCAATATCTATCGGAGTGAAGCACTTAGCACAGGACACGATGGTGCAGTCAAACCGGTAGATGCACTAGAAGATGCCTTCAGTTGACACAACTAGGCCTAAAGATTTCTCATCTGAATCTGAATCTGACCAAACTAAGTTGCATAAGACTCCACAACGCTAGCAAGAATAGAACAAGCAATAGCAGTATCACCTTGAATAGATCCAGGACCAAAAATGCCATCAAGAGCCATGATATGATCAAATATACTATCACCAGGCAACAATCTCAGTAGTACCAACACCACAGGCAATAGCAAGAGATCAAAAGCCACATCGTAAGCTAACAGTAGCAGCAGAGAGCAGCACACTAGCAGTAGATAGCAATCAAAAGATACAAGTACCACTAGCAGTTGAGGACCAAGCATCAACACAAACAACCATCAAAAAGGTCTTACTACCAGTACCTCTAGAAGTATAATACCAGTTTCCAGGGACGTCTCGGTTCAGACTCGGGCGCGATAAAGATCCTCATGCGCGGACGAAGAGTTAGGGTCAAGGCGCGATGAAGATCCAAGGCTCGGGTGCGATGAAGATCGATGGCTCGTGCAGAGATACCAGGATCCGGAGCTAACCAAAACCGGAAGAGAGAAAAGCTTCCAGCGTGGCGAGCACGACCTCCAAAGCGCAGACTCGGCGACAGATCCAAGCAAGAACCAGAGGTCGATAGCCTCAAAACAATGGCTCGGGCGCAGATCGACGATGCGGTGCGAGGAGGATGGCGACGTTGCCCCCAACTCTCGTTCACTTGAGATCCCGAATCAGAGAGGATGGCGACGTCGGCAATGAGGATGAGGCGTAGATCGCAAGCGAGTGGGATTGGGACCGAGTCGAGACGAGGCAGCGTCTTGGACCCGCCAGCCCACGGCGAAGCGAGCGCAAGCACACCGACAGAACGACGACAGCTATAGAGGTAGAGTTGGAGATAGCTCTGATACCATGTTAGATAACTTGAGGCTGGGGTTTTGCTGTTCACAACTCTGCGTCTTATTCATTAATGGAAGAGTATATAGAGAAAAGTACATAGGCCTTATGGGCTACATGAGCCACATAGGCTAAAAGAGAGGAAAAATACAACCAACACTCTTAACAGTTAAAACCCTTGAAGAGTAGGGTTTCACGTGAAAGGAGGGGAGAGAAAACAGATATGGGGGCTAAGGCTTCGAGTAAGGCTGGGGACAAGCCGCCACCACCCCTCTAGCTCACTTCTGCCACCGCCACCGCCCCTCTCCAGCTAATTTCCGCCGCCATCATTGTTGTACGAAGAAGGTCGTCACCTCCCTGCAGCTTGTCGCCGTCGGCCCCGGCAGTGTTGGTCACTTTCCACTCCCCGCCGCCGCCGCCTCCATTGAGGTCACCTTAGCTCAGGTCAATCTCCTTCTCCCTCCTTTCTTCCGCTTTGCTCGATTTGCTCTGCTATGATTTTCTCTCAGATTCTCGCTCTCGATTTTCTCGTGTTCTTGCTCGATTTGGTCTACTCATCAGTTTGCTCGTGCGCAACCTCTTGCTCTCTGCTCTGCTCTTGCACTACTTCCTCTCTGCCCTACTTCTTTTGCTCTCTGTTTTCTTCTCTCAGCTTCTTGCTCTCTACTTTGCTCGCTGCTTCTTGCTCCCTACTTTGCTTTCTTGCTCCCTGCTTTCTACTCCCTTCTTTTGCTAAATATGTTAGTTAACTTAGTTGTTATTTGGAGAATTTGGGGTATGCTTACTTAATTCCCTGACATATGAGGTTAGTTAACTTAGTTGATATTTGGAGAATTTGGGTATGCTTACTTAATCCCCTGGCATATGAGGTTAAATATTGATACGATTAACCTCTCATTACATTAGATGAATACACAAAGGTATAAATAGTAGTTGTACAAAACCCTAGAGACAATAGGCCTAATGGGCCTACATATGGGCTATATATATATACATATACATAACACCCCCTTTCAAACTCAAAATGGCCCAGGAGGATCTGAAACATTGAGTTTGAAGAGATAGAAATGATGTTACTCTCGAGTTTGAGCCTTGGTGAAGAAATCAGCAACTTGAATCTCAGAAGGCACATACTGAAGAGCAATGGTCTTCTGTTGACAATGAGAACGAGTGAAATATGCATCCACACCAATGTGTTTAGTAAGCTCATGCTTCACTGGATCAGTAGCAATCTGTATAGCACTAGTGTTGTCACACAGAAGAGATGCAGGAATATCGCATGACACACCAAGATCCGCCAAAAGCCAACGGCCAAACAATCTCAAGTAGTAGTGGCTAACGTCAAGCTCACCAAGACTAGACCGTGATATCGCAATTGCTTTGACTTCGTGCAATATGTGAAGACCCAAGAAATATGCAATAGCTAGAAACAGATCGTCTATCAACAGGATCACTCGCCCAAGTCGAGTCAGAGTAAGCGTGAAGCTGAAGCTGAGTCGACCGAGAATAAAAGAGACAACGATCAACAGTCCCTCGTAGGTAGCGCAGCACACATAGTAGGCTAGCATAGTGAACAGACGTGGGAGCAGAAACAAACTGACTGAGCGCATGAACAGAATGAGCAATGTCAGGACGTGTTATTGCAAGGTAGACAAGACTCCCAACAATACGACGATAACAAGAAGGATCTACAAGCAAAGTGCCATCAGTAGGACAAAGCTGAAGATGAAGCTCCATAGAAGTAGCAGCTGTCCGATTGTTAGTGAGACCAGAACGAGCAAGTAGGTCCTGAATATAGCGCTGCTGAGATAGATAGTAGCCATCATCTGAGTGAGTAAACTCAATCCCCAAAAAATAATGTAGAGGACCCAAATCCGACATCAAAAACTGTCACTTAGCCGTTGCTTAACAAAAGCAATATACTCCTTGTCATCTCCAGTAATCAGCATGTCATCAACATAGAGTAAAAGCATAGTACAACCACGTGGAGATGTATGAATAAATAATGCAGGATCATGTTTACTCGGGGAGAAACCAGCAGCTAACACAACTGAATTGAACCTCTCAAACCAAGCACGAGGAGCCTGTTTGAGGCTATAAAGAGCACGACGAAGGCGACAAACATGACCAGCAGGAGCCATAACACCTTGAGGTGGGACCATATAGACCTTCTCTTGCAAATCACCATGAAGAAAAGCATTCTTCACATCTATCTAAGAGATAGTCTAAGAGCGAACAGCAGCCACAGCAACAAGAGTGCGAACTGTTACCATATGAGCAACATGAGCAAATATCTCGTCATAGTCACGACCATGTACCTACTGAAAGCCACGAGCAACTAGTCGAGCCTTGTACCTCTCAATGAACCGCCGATTTGGTCTTAACTTTAAAAACCCACTTGCAAGTAATAGGAACAAAGATGAGCACGCAAAGGAACAAGATCCCATGTGTGAGTACGATCCAAAGCAGCCAACTCCTCAGTCATAGCTAACTGCCACTCAGGATGAACAACATCCTCCTAATAAGTGTGAGGCTCAGGAACAACAACAGTAGATAGAAAACCATATATGTCGGGAGCAAGAATAGTAGTACGATCACGAAGCTCATACCGAGATGACGGTCTTTGGTGGAGGATCATCGGAAGGAGTACCATCAGATAGACATGCCATCAAAGTGAGGAAATAGTATAAGGTCGAGTATCAAAGTGAACCCTAGACCAACGAGTATAGTGAAGAGGAAACGGTGTTGGACGAAGGATGGAGAAGAAGACTCACGAAAAAGGTGTATCGGAAGAAACAATAGGCTAAGATAAAGAAGAGAGAGACTCAACGGAGAGAAGGACCGAGTGGCGTAAGAGTAAAAGTAGGGACGATCCTCAACAAAGGAAACATCACGAGAAATACGATACGCGAAAGCAGAGGATCATAACAACGATAGCCCTTATGCTCAAGACTATATCCAAGAAAAACACACTCAACTGACTGAGCTGTTAACTTTGTGCGCTCACGAGGCGGAAACAGAACATAGCAAGTACAACCAAAAACCCGAAGATCATACCGTGGGGGAGTGGAAAACAAGAGCTCTCCAGGACACTTTTCCTGAAGGCGAGAAGATGGCTGCATATTAATGAGATATACAGATGTAGAAACCGCATCAGCCCAAAAATGTCGTGGAACATGAGATGCAAGTAAAAGAGTACGAGCAATCTCAATAAGATCACGGTGTTTACGTTCAGCAACACCATTCTGAGTATGGGCACCAGGGCAGGAAAGCTGAGGAAGGGTTCTCTCAGTGGAGAGAAATTGACAAAAAGTATGCGACAAGTACTCCCCCCTGAGTCAGAACGAAAGGTCTGAATAGGAGTGGAAAACTGAGTATGAACCATACGAATAAAAGGCGATAAATGGACAAGAGTTGAGAACGATGTTTCATAAAATAAACCCAAGTATATCGAGAATAGTCGTCAATAAAGATGACATAATAGATATGGCCACCTTTGGAAGCAAAAGGAGCAGGACCCCAAACATCAGAATAAACTAACTAAAAGGACGACTAGACCGAGATGTACTAGTAGGATATGGGAGTTGCAACTGTTTACCAAGCTTGCAACCCTTACAATCATAACTAGTGTCGACAATGACACGACCTAGGACACCCTGACGTGCTAATGTAGAAAGACGAGATCCACACAAATGACCAAGGCGATGATGCCACTGAGGAAAACTAACAGAGGCTGATGCAATAACTGAAGATGCATGAGCGGAGGAAGAAGGAAGACTCAGACGATCAAGGAAGTAGAGACCATGAGAATCTCTAAGGCGATGGCCAGTACCAACAAGAGCTCCTGTCCGACGATCCTACACATAGCAAGTAGAGTCATCAAACCCAACAAAGTAGTGCATGTCGCAAGTCGACCAATGGATATAAGGTTCATAGAAAGTCGAGGTACAAATGACACATCGGGAACAAAGAAATGAGAAGTAGAGAGAGTGCCTCGATGAGTGGATCGAACACGAGGTACCATCACCGCTTGCATACATTAACCATCCATAACAGGTCGACATGATGCAAGATGAGACTTATCCGATGTCATATGAAAAGAAGCTCCAGAGTCCAAAACCCATGGAAGACTAGTACCGACACTAAGAGAGGCCACGTAAAGACCGCGTAACCACTAGGAGGGCATTAGATGAAGATGGCGATGAACTTGCGCTCAAGAGCTCAAGCCGTGGATCAAGTCGACCCAACCGAGCGACAAAAGCAGAATCCCCAACAGATACAGGAGTAGTGGCAACAACCACACCACGACGACGGCGGTGAGATGCAGGTCGCAACTCTGGATGGAGTCGATAGCACCTCTGAACAGGATGTCTAGTTGGATGTAGCATTAGGAAGTGAACTAGGCTGATAGACCTCCTGACGAGGTACTGCAAGAACAGACTGAGATAATATCGATCCGAAAGACAAAGAGCGAAGTCGAGTCTCCTCAGCAATCAACGCAGCAAGGGCCTCCTCCATGGATGGAAGAACAACACGTCCTATTAGTTGAGCTCGAATAGACTCATACTCTGGGCGAAGGCGCATAACAAAAGTGAACATCAAATTCTGTGCATCATGACCCGCTTTACCTACACACCAAAGACATCCAAAGACAGAAGGGGAACCATGGAGATCAGCTGTCGTGAAATACGAGTAAAAGAACTGTAGTACTCTTCAACGGACATCTCCTGCTGACGTAGATCATGAAGAGTTTGTAGAAGAGAAAATCGACGCGCTACACTGGTCTGCTCATAGCGCTGCTGAAGATACTCCCACATCTTGCGAGAACTTGGAAGATCAATGAAATCCATCCTAATTGAAATTTCAGCACTATGACATAAGATACCCATAACGCGATCATCAAGATCTGCATTATGCAGCAGCCTCCTTCGCCGCATCGCCTTCTCAATGAGGCTCACTGTAATATATGAAAGAAGGCCAATAGACCGAAGAAGCATGCGAACAGACAACGACCACTCACGATAATTCTGGCCATCTAGTTTGATATCTGAGGTCAGAAGAGTACCTCCCATACCGAGAGAAGCAGAAACACCAAAAGTCATTTTACCAATAAATCACCGAGGCACCAACCAAGCAATCAGACCGAGGCACCAACGACCGCATGCACCAAACAAGCAACCAGACCGAGGCAATAGCGATCGGACTGAGACGAGCGACTGAGACTTAGCGACCGGACCGAGGCACCAGCGTAAATCACTGAGGCATGCGCACCAACGACCAGACCGAGGCGAGCGTCCACTCGAGCACCGAGGGAAAACCGCGACCGGTCCCTTCTCCTCCCCTCTCCTACCGAGAGCGTCCACCGACGGTCCCCTTCTCCTCCCTTCTCCTCCCGCTCAGCGTTGGCGAGGAGACCCGAGTACCAGATCAAGATCCGGGCACATAAGCGGAGAATGAAGACCCAACGCCAGCAGCGGTGAAGAAGAAGTCCCGAGCGCCGGATCTTCGCCGAGAGGGAGCAAAGTAGGCGGCGTGAGCGAGGACGAGCTCCCCGCTGGTCCAGAGGAGGTGACGGAGACGAGCTCGTGCCGGCGGCGGTGAAGACAAGCTCGTGCTTGGCCGGGCGAGGCGGTGTTTGCCGAGCGAAGGATCCCGCCGAATCTAGGCGACCGGTGATGGAGGCCAAGGCGAATTCCAGGTCGAGGCGGCGCAATCCACGAGTCCAGGCCGACGACGAGTGGAGAGGAACCAAGACCGCGTCGGCTTACCGCAACGGAGAAGATGCACGAAGGCAAGAGCCACGAGGTGGACGGCGGAAGGCGGCAGTAGGCTCTGATACCATGATACGATTTAACCTCTCATTATATTAGATGAATACAAAAGGTATAAATAGTAGTCGTACAAAACCCTAGAGCCAATAGGCCTAATGGGCCTACATATGGGCTATATATACATATACATAACAAATATGAGGTATATTTATTTAATTCACTGCCATATGAGGTATATTTATTTAATTTTCAGCGATATGAGGTATTATTTGTTATTTTTATTACCACCGTCTAACTCTCGCCATGGTTGGCGCCTAGGCAACAAGGCGTCCTGGCGCCGCGGGCTTGCTGCAACTTGCTGGAGCACCGTGACAAACTTGGATATAGCATAATAAATCTAGGAGATTTAGGATGTCTGAATTGCTTCACTTTGTCTACAGACATATAGCATGTGAACAATATAGTTTATGCTCAAATGTTTATAGTTCATGCTTTCAAAAAGTACTCACAAATTACGTCCACGAAAGTTTAAGAACTACACGATGCAAAATGGAGATCACAAGCACTATAAGTTGTCATGTCACTTTAAGCCTTGCAGAAAATGGCAATGATATGGACATATGTTATTTCATACAATACAAGATTTTGGAGACAAACATCTATGCTAACCTGTAAAGAGTAATAGCAAATAATTTGATTAGAAAAGGCACATGTGATTGTGTGTTTCTTTATCAGCAACTAATGCTTATATACCTTTGAAAAGAAGAAATGTCCATGTTTGGAAGAGAATACATATAATCATAAGATAATTTGAAAGCATGCAACTACTCCAAGAAAGAAGGGGGGAAAAGACAAACAAGCATATATTTCATGTGAACATTGTTACTCATACTACTTGTCTAGAAAACATACCCTTTCAATGCTACTTTAATGCTCTTAAGATGTGTCCAGGCAGCAGCAGGCACCTCCCAAACCATGCTGAAGTCATCATCAGGGCGCACAGATCTTGATTTTCCCGCTAAATCTCTCACATGACCATAGCTAGGTAACACTTCATACATGTCCCCTAGGTATTTTTGAATAACTTTTGCTTTTGTAACTGATTCCACAACAACAACTGATTTAGCTGTGGGGGGGTAAAGAGGCATAAGTGGCTTCCCCTCACTACCAGAACCATCAGTAGATGTCTTCATACAAATCTCAGCTTCAGCAGACGCAATAGCTGAAGCAGATTCCTTTGCTTTCGAAGATCTCTTCGACCTGTTTGCCATCTTATTCTCTTTAGAACTATCACCACCATTTTTTGATTTATAAGTGTCAGCCTTCTTTGTTTCTTGGTTCACACTAATTTTCCCAGGTGTCTTTCCTGCTGATTTACTAGTTCTAGCAGTCTTGCTCTTTTTCTTGTTAGATACTTTTTTTTCTTCCATATCTGCACTAACTTCTTTTTTGCTGCCTGGAGAACTCTTCCTCCTGGCAGTGTCCCTTTTAGTATCTGTACCACTCTTGCTGCGGCTACTAGAAGACGTGGAAGCCTCATCAGTGACGGTGCTACACGCAGCTAATGTGCTTTGTCGTTTCTCAGATCTACGAAATAAACTATGTGCAACACTCCCATCTTCCCTTTTCATATTTGCATTACCAAATGAGCTCTTATTTCTAATGAGAAACCTTAGCTTCTTACCATATGCAGTCGAGAATGACCGTGAATTACCGATATTGTTAGCCTTTAAAGCAATTCCACGGCTATCTGCGGCTCTGAAACTTACAAAACTACGATTGCCCAAGAGCCCAGTAGTAAAAAAGGCACTACTTTTGAACTGTAGGGCAAGCCGGGAGCTGATTCTTGAAGATACTTGCCTTGTTGAATTATGCCCGACTGCAACTTCGCACGTTTCACAAGGGCGGAAAGGTGAATAAGGCATGAACGTGCACGAATATCTCTGAGAAGCGCCAAATTGAAGCTGCAAAGGTAACACATACGCAATACTTAGAGAGCAAGCAAAACTCAAAATGGGGTACGATAATCAAAGTATAACGCGGCACTATCACGGAGAATCCTTCACTCCCTTCCAATCCCAGGCATGATCATGTTAATCTGACATGATCATGCAAAAAGTCAAAGCAAAAGTGTGAAAAAGGACAAAGCATTGGCTTCCTATGCATGTTCCATTAAATAAAATAATAAATCATGCTCGCGTTCGAATTGTCTTTCATGTCACCCGCATTCCATCTTCACATCTGTTCTTAGTTGTAATAACAGCAAATTGACACAACAGCAGAAGCACTGGTGCTCTGAAGTCTGAACAATGGCCCCATGCTTCTATTCGTTGCCAGTCAGGTTTGAAGTTTTGTATCAAATTTCTCTAAACGACGGGGAGGGAAGGCGAAGGAAAGGGAGTTACCATGACCGGCGCTCGCGGCGGCGGCGGCGGCGGCGAGGCGAGGGTGACGACGCGGTGGGCGCAGCCGTGCGGGAGTAGGCGGCGGAGCGGGAGCCCCATGGGGGAGGGGGCGGGCGCTCAGGCGAGGAGAGGCATGGGCTGGCTAGGGTTTAGCTAGGGTTTTAGGGGCAGGGTTGGAGGCGAGGTGGGAGTGGTTAGGGAGGATAGGGAGTAGGAGGAAATGAGGCGAGGCGCCGAGGCGTCGGCGGGGGCGGCTTCTCGCTCGCTAGGTTGGGGGTGGATCGACTGGATTTGTTGGAGTTGCCTTCTTAGGGTACAAGCCTACAAGGTACACATATGGGCCGGAAATGGGCTTTGCTTGATCGGGTAATTCTTGTGTGGGCTTTAGGGTTTTCCATCTCACCGCTGTGTTGGCTGTGGACTTTACTGTGAAACGGTATTTCATTTCATTTTTATTTTTTAAGGTAGAAGTCTAATTTATCCCTTTCAACTTTAGTATTGCAGCTACTAAGGGCATCTCTAATAATGATTGTGAGGACCCCGGTTTATTAAGTTTATAATGCTTAGTCACCGATTGACCCTAGCATCACAAACAAAATAAATCGTGTCTTCGAGATATATATACTTCTCAGAAATACAGTATACACACCCCTTTACAAAATTCATACATCAATTCCATTCAAAACATAGAACCAAAGCAACACTTAATAAATCAAAAGACATACATAGTAGAGTTATTACAAAAGGGGGGCCGACCGGCCAAAAGTCATACAATTAACTAATTAGACAGCGGAAGCAAAATGCCATAAGATGGCGATAAACAAAATAGCCAATCAGTGTGACTTTACCCACAAGGAAACTAACCGGACCCAAGCTAGTCGTCAAACTCACTGCACATCTCACAAAAGTGAGGCCATTGGGGCTCACCTTCCTCCTCTGCAACAAATAGTTAAGCAAAGCAAATGAGTACAAAAATTGTACTCCGTAAGACTTACGTGTAGAGTAACAGACCTATACATATCTACATGCAAGCTTATTTAATTGGAGGTTGTATGTTTCATTTTCAGCACAAAACAGTCTTTATTTACAATAATGTAGTACATTTGAAAGCAAGTTTACAATATATTTTTATTGTTCAAATAACAGTAAATGACAATATAATAACAATAAATAGATGACAACAACATCCTGGAAGTGACTAACCCAATAGTCACCACAACAATAGCATGAATTACCCATTCATACCACCCACGTCAAGTTTTAATTAAAGGTTGTAGTCTAACTATTGGAAGACCTCCCCAAGCGTGTCCATAACTTAGGACGAGGATATTCGAATAGTTTGAACCCTGCAGGAGTGTACCAATGTACCCACACGTCCGACCGCCTTTTTGCCAAGCTATGAAGCACACTTCCTTAGGTATGCCGACACGACTAAGTCCTACGAGACATTTTCCAATAGATGATGCTAATTACGAGCCGCAACCCACGAAGAGAAAGATACATTAGCCAGCTTAGAACCGATCTGCTAATGCTCCCCTCCTATCACAACACAGTTCTTTTAAAACACCCACCAACCAGCTCATAATTAACACCTCCCAAAGTACTTAGTCAAGAGAGGTCACATATCCCTCTCGCGTGGTTAGCACGCAAAATTGTTTGGTTTAGTGTAACAAGATGTTTGGTCCTTGTTGACTTAGGTACCATTCCATTCACACCAAAAGATCATACCAATATTCCAATATGCTCAAGTCCAAATCAGTTTTCATTTTCAGTTTTTGACTTTATAAATTAACAAAGCACAAGTGCTGGACATAATGGAATAATAATTAGATTTGTGTGATCAAGATCATCGACTAAGTCGATGACCGCCCAAAACTACCGATAGCTAAGCATATCTATGCAATATTAACACATAATCTACTAAGTGACAAGAGCTCATCCAACGAACTCCAATCACAGCAAATAACCTAGGCTCAGGTAGTAGAGGAATATCATTTACCTACAGATTATGCAACTATAGGGTCAACTAATCAACCATAATTTAACAACAAAATAGCAATGCATACATACAAGTTGAAATCAATATATTAGACTTGAAAAATAGTAGGATTAACATGATCAAACTGCTTGCCTTACTGAAGTTGCTCACTAAGTTTCTGAGGATCACTCTCGTTAACAATGTGCGCGTCGGAACCTAACGAAAGAAGTCGAAAGCACAATAAGAACGAATAATACCGAAAAGACCCAAAAACTCAAAGTCATCCAAAAATCATGAAAAATTCACAAAAGGTAGAGCATGATTTTAGGTGAATTTAGAAACAAGAATCAATTGACTAGGATGCTTTATGCAAAAGTTATGACAATTTGAAAGTCATTTTTCCAGAAAATCCAATAAATTAGAAACTGTTACCGTTCATTGTATCTAAAATCTTCACAAAATTTTCTGGAGTAGTGGTGGATATGAAGATTACAAAAATGGATAGAGAACATTATTATATGACCAAAATAATTTGGTTCACCTTATTTGGAGTTTTTACAAATTAGTTATGAATTTTCAAAGTTATTAGCAATTCATATTGTATTTATAATTCAATTTTGGAGCACTCTCCACAAAATATGTTTTCTGAGATAGTGACAAGGTTGAAACCTATTTTATAATAAAGTAAATTAAAAAAAATTAAAAATAACAAAAGTGGTTTCACTGTTGTTGGAGCTAAAATGAATTAGTTATGCAATTTTGAAGTTTATTACCCTTTTTCAGTTCATAAATAATCCTTCTCGGGAAAATCCGAAATTAAGTCGATGTGGATGAACCTGGGCCGTTGATCTTGGATCCAACGGCCCAAGGCCACAGGCGAACGGTGCACGCGCCCACGTGAGATCGGCGAACGTGGGCCGTCGATGCTGCATCTGACGGTCCACATTGAACCACACGCAGCGCGTTTGAGGTCACGCGCGGGAAATGGGGAGGGCGACTGCGGATCATTGATCGCGAGATGGACTTCTTACACTCAACGCGGCACGACGCATACTGTGCACGCCCGACAACGCGCCCGACGGTGACTCCACGGCGACTCGCCGGCGATTCAAGCCATGGCGGCGCGAACCGAGGCCACCTACAGGTGCGCAATAGCGATGCGCACTTGCTGGTACCACCCACATCTCCGATGGTGGACCGGAACGGCGGCGCATCAGTGAGGAGGGGCGGTGCTACGCACGGCCAACAATGACAGTGCAATTGAGCTCCGCAGCAGGTCATTCAAGCGGTGCCAGAGTGTGACGCCCCGTGTCATTACCCCTAGGGTAATCACACTTAGGCATACGGATTACTATTCATCTGCCCGGTAGAACACCGCTCCGACGAATAGCAAGCCATTTTATCGAGTTGCGCTTGTGAGTAACAATAAAATAGAAATCGTACATCTTTATTACAAGAGTAGCCACATAAGACTAGGGTTCTTACTAAAGCTATTACACCGATACAAAAGGGAGCTTCTCAGCTCGAGTCTCGCTCTGAACTACCGCCCTCCTACTCGCCCCACGAGTCAAAGATGGCTTCCATCTCGCCAGTCCTCGCCGCGTGGTGCCTTCTCCTCCCGCTCTTGACGGTACTGCAAGTCCTTTGCCCCGCCGGGATAGCTCCGTGGGACTAGGATCTAACAAAGGAGAATACTAACAAGGTTGAGTACAAAAAGTACTCAAAGAAGCATTAATAGCAAAAGGTGCCTTTGCATGGTGATCTCGGTCTTTATCACAAATTCTAAAATCATCTCATTCAAAATAAACATTAAAACATTAAGTTGCAATTTTAATTCTGAAAATACTACTAGTCACTCGGAAAGAAGAAAGACCCCTAGCGGTTCCCGTAGACTCCAATCCAGGAGACTGGCATGAATTCATGATTTGTATAGCACTGCGCAGGCTTGCGCCACTTTACCCATAGCTATCCTGAACTCTTTATGAGCTAGGTCCATCGCATTTCCTTTGATGCGACTTCAAGTTCGAATACGACGCGTTTTCCGTGTTACGTGATTAAGTCTCCACCCATTGTTTTCCGTCGGTGTCTGAGCGCACCTGGTCCTCCACCGAGTTCCAACAATGTTGGTTGGGGCGGCTATCCTCCGAGCCCAACACTCCACCTTGGACCGGCTATCCTCCGTGTCCAACATTCCGTGCTAGGAGAACGTAATTACGTAAACAGTAGCATTTTACGCCTACAAACGGGAAATGGTTGGCACTGATTTTACGGCATCTGACCGAGTAAGAGTTTTGTTAGTCCTTATATTATAGCTGTAGGTAAAGGGTCCCATCTCTTACCATCATCATCATCATCATCATCATCATCATCATCTCTTTTCTCAACCAAGGCCCCCTTTACCCACATAGTAATTCTCATCTCATTCTCATCTTTCTTATCTTTCTCATCATCTCAATCCAATTTGATTTTGAGAAATAGTTTTGATGCAGTACATATATGATAGAGCAATATACGGTTTACATTTAAAATAGCTATATTGATGTTCAAGAGGATCGCTTGCCTTTAGAGTTTTTGGAAAGGTCGACGATGACGAATCTCTTATCGCCTTCTCGCCTACCGAGCTCGTCCTCAAGCGAGGCGGCAATACAAATAATACGTAGAGAAATACTTAGTGATTTTATGTGATATTAAGCGAATAAACTGCTAATGCGACTTCTACTGGTTAGCCAATTTTAATTTACAAATATTTTTCCAAAATCCGACTCAGTTAGTAGTTCCCGCTAAAATCCTATTTTAATCACCCTCTTAACCTTATTCTATTCAAAACCCTAATTAACCTACAAAACCCTAATTAACCTAACTAATTACCAAAAACCCTAACCCTAACCTACCAAAATTACCTAACTACCCCTCCCTTTATTCCCTATCTCCTAACCCAGTACGGCCTCACTCTCTCGGTGGCTCCTCACTCCCGCCTCTTCCCTCCCTCTCTCTCGCTCTTCCAGTAGCTTCCTCCCGGCCTCTTCCTCGCTCTGCCAGCTTCATTTGCCATTGCTCCTCGCCGCCGCCAGCCAGACTCGAGACGCCGCCGGGTTCTCCTCGAGCCGCCTCTCGTCGCTTCTTCTACCCGACCGCTTCCTCGATCTTCCTCGTGCTCGCCGCCGCTCTCTACACCGCCCGGTCGTCGCCTCTGCCCACCGGACTACCTCCGGTTCGGCTGGCCGCCTCCACGGCCGCCGCCACGCCCTAGGCTCAAATCGCGCACCTCGATCAGGTTCTCGAGCCACGCCGCTCGGGCTACTACCGACCGGTTTACCTTTCTTGGTTTTGCTACGGTTGCTTTCTTTAGCATATATGGTTGATGCTAATGTTCATATTAATTGGATGCATGCTCAAGTTCTTCGGATTGGGTGGTTCGCCGTGGTGGGGTTGATGGTGGGGTTTGGTAGTGGGAGGTAATACCCCATCTCCTCCTCCTCTACTCCCCGATCCCTTGCTCGTGATGAGAATGGATTCCGCACCGTGATGCAAATGAGGTTGGGGTATAAATGGTTGATGTGCAAAATGGGTAGTGCACCCTAATGGGATTTGAGTTCACCTTTTCTTTGAAAACAGGTTGGGATGGAAGAGGATGGCGATCTTGGCTTGTCGGTGCTCTCCTCACCTCTGGCTTCTGGCTACTGGTGGTGGTCTTCTTCCCGCTCCCAGTCTTTGGCCTCTTGCTCTGTGTTCTTGCTCCTTCTTTGGGAAGAACTGGGAGGAGGGAATGCTGGAAGGGGCCTTGTGTGTTGGCCGGGAAAGGGAATGGCTTGGGGAATGAGTCAGGGTGGCTTCTTGGTCAGTGTGAATGCTGGGGGTGGCTTGAGGGGATGTTGGACTGGCTGGTTGCTTGGTGGGGAATGCATTCTTCTTGGCTGGAAGGGGGAATGCATTTGTGCCGGGTTTGTCTTCTTGGTGTTAGCTGGTAGTGCATTTGTCGGGAGGTGTATTCTTCACGCCAGGAGATGCACCGTTGGTCATTGCTTTCTTCGGGGATGCACTTGTCGGCTTGTCATCTCGGGAGATGCATTTGCCGTTGGGAGGAATGTATTTGTCTTGGGGATGTCTTTGTCTTCCGGTCATGCGCCGTGGTCGCTTTGCGGGGAGATGCACTTGTCGGGGGAAATGCATTGTTGGTGGCTATATTGTTGGCTTGTTTGTTTTTGGGGTTTGGGCACGGCCAGGAGATGCACGGTCTTCTTGCATCTGTGCTTGATATTTTGAGGGTCTGGCTTGCTCTATGAGAGAGGCTTGGGAAATGGTTCTTCGCACCGGTGAAGCTTGGCTGAGGGTGCGGTTACGGGTATCTAATCGAGAGTTTGCCTTTGTGGTTTTGGCAAATGCAAATAGTGGGTGTTGGGTTCTAATAATGCCGGATGATGAGACCCACAGAAGTGACAGATGTCGAAGGATCTTGGGTGGTCTGGATATCTTGATTGCCAAGGGACCGACTACTCGTGGTACTCGGATACTCTCATCGCACGGAAATCGACGGCCACTTTCTACGCTTTAACTTCTATACACTCGCTCACGTAAATACTTTCAATTACGATTACTAACTAATTCTTGGTTTTCTTGCGGCGAGGAAAAATGGATTGCGAGGTGGCTCTGGGCGACGCTCAAAGAACCAAAGCGACGAAGAAACCGCTACTACTGCATTTACAAGAAGAGAAGAACTAGGGTTTTAATTACTTATTGCCAAAAACATTGTAAATACTTGTAAAACAAATGTTGTAAAATCTTTTTGATGCAATGAAATGGAATTGTTTTATGTTAAGAAATATGCAAATGGTGCGGGTTGTCACACAGAGTATCTAGGAACTACGGCGATGCTACCTGGGGGACGCGGAGGAGTAGAGGTGGTCGGAGCAGTACTGGCGACGAAATCCCGTGACGGCGGCAATGACGGCAACGTGGAGAAGGCGACCTGTACATCCAGCGAAAGACCGCAGCAACAAAATGGGTCCCACATGGCGCAGAGAAACTCCCCGAGCGAGGAATTGGGAAGGGGAGCACTCACCAGCGCTGGAGACAAAGAGGGGGCTTTTCGGCCAAAATTGGGAGGATCCAAAATCCAACCGCTACCTGAGGGCACAAGCCAAATTGGGTGAGGGTTAACGACCACTGAGGTGAGAGGAAGCAGTTGGAGCAAGAATCGGGGAAAGAAAGCCTCCGGAGTGCCTCCTTCACCGTGGAGCTCGAAGCTCAGTAATGGCGGCCGAGGCGGTTTTGATGAATGGAGCTCAAGCAAGCACAGACGAGTGTGCTAGGGCTGCGGGGTGTTTAAAGAAATCCAAGGGAAAGTCGGAGGGGTTTATATAGGTGTGGGAATGAAGGAGGGGCTCTGGCAACCCCACGGTCAAGCTTGCTGCCATGGGCACTCCGATCGCGATGGGAGCAGGTGAGGGGCAGAGGAAGGAGACTTCGGGGGCGACAGCACGTTGCACATTTAATGCTTGGAGCCGTTTGCGAGGACACGGAGGGGATGTGGCGCCGCCTCGAGCCTGCAAGACGCTAAGGCTCGACTTCGGCCGCGCGGCCTCGCCGGCGAGCCGAGGAAGGAGACGACGCGGCCACCGTTGGATCAAAATCGGACGGTTCAAGTGAATAGGGCGATCGGCCGATCCGATCGGCCACTCAATCCAGGCCGTTGATCTCCAAATCGGACGGTTCAAGTGAATGGGGCAATCGGCCGGTCCGATCGGCCACTCAATCCAGGTCGTGATCTCCAAATCGGACGGTTCCCCTACGATCGCATCGGCGTCGCTCCGTGCCAACGTGGGCCACTCGATGACGATCCGATGGCCCACAGCACCCACGCCAGTGCAGCTAGTTGAATGGGCCGAGTCAAGTGTCTCGAGCCCAAGTCTGACTCGGACCCGAGGAACAGTGCCGACTGATTTGGTTTTGATTTTTGGGCTAGAACTTTAGAGAATTTTTAGAGGTAGCAAAACAGCTCAAAAAATCATGAAATTTTAACTAGAGGTTGCTGATGTTAGGATTAACCTTACATAAAATTTCCAGAGCTTTTCATGCACTATATTCTTCTCAAGAAATTTCAGAAGGTTATGCCTAGGATTTGACCAAGGTTTGACTTGCCCCCAAAAATTATCAATTAATTTCTAAAACTTATGAAATAATTTTTAGGGGTGTCACAAATCATCTCTAGGTCCAAAGAAAATTATTTCCAGGGTTGGACACAAAAAATTTTCTGAGGAGGTTTATGAACTAGGTCCATTTAGGATTTTGATTTTTCCACAATTCCTTTACCAGAATTATAGAATTATTCAAAAACTTGAAAATGCTAGAAAAGTTTTAATTTATACTCGTTTCCTCACATTTGAGATACAAACCCACATTTGGGATGTTACAAAACCTCCCCCCTTACAAAAGATCTCGACCCCGAGATCTCGGTAGGTCAGAGGTTGGATAGGAAAATTCAAACAAATACAACATCTGTTGCCTTGATTTCCTTCCAAGAAAGTGCTAAGATAACCTAACAAGGTTACAAGGAATTTTTCTTATACTTTCCTTTCCATTACTTTGTTTAACCTTTCCTTTCTTAATTCGAATGCACTTAAACAGAAAGAAACAGGTCAGGATTGTCGGTTCGCATGCGGTCTTCACGGTCTCAAGTTGCTTTCTCTTCGGTATGATTTGTCCACTGAACTTTAAGAAATTTGATGGTACGATTTCTTGTTCTTCGTTCAGCTTCTTCAAGGATGCGAAAAGAACGTTCACGGTTGGTCAAGTCTTCTTGAACATCAAGACTTTCCAAGGAAGCTTCTCAGTAGGAACACGAATGCACTTCTTCAGTTGGGATATGTGGAATACATCGTGTACTCCCTCAAGTGCAGCAGACAGATCCAACTTGTAGGCAACATCTCCTTTCTTCTCGATGATGCGGTAAGGTCCGACATAACGAGGAGCTAACTTGCCCTTGACGCCGAAATGTTGATGGCCCTTCAAAGGAGAGACTTTGAGATAAACAAAGTCATTAGGCTCAAAACTCAACTCACGACGACGGCGATCCGCATAGCTCTTTTGCCTGGATTGAGCTGTGCGTAAGCGATCACGAATAAACTGGACTTGACTCTCGGCCTTATTGATCGAGTCCAGACCAAAGAAAGGTCTTTCACCGGTCTCATACCAATTCAACGGGGTTCTACACTTTCTCCTGTATAAGGCCTCGAAAGGTGCCATGCCGAGATCGGCTCGAAGTCGTTGTTATCTGGCTTCGGCGAATGGCAAGTATTTCTCCCAATCCTTCCCATAGGAAAGGACACAAGCACGAAGCATGTCTTCCAACACTTGGTTGACCCTCTCGGTCTGACCATCGGTTTGGGGATGATATGTTGTGCTAAAGATAAGACGGGTTCCCATAGCCTCTTGCAAACTATGCCAAAATCGAGAAGTGAACAGAGAACTATGATCAGAAATGATCGTCTTCGGTATCCCATGCAAACTTACAATCCAGGAGACATAGAGCTCAGCTAGGAGACCCACGCGAATCTGAGTCTTGACAGGAATGAAATGAGCCACTTTAGTCAATCGATCGATGACAACCCAAATGGCATCATTTCCCTTGGGAGACCTGGGTAGACCGGTGATAAAATCCATCCCGATCGAATCCCACTTCCACTGAGGCACTGGCAAAGGCTGCAGCAGGCCTGCTAGACGCTGATGCTCGGCCTTGACACGACGACACACGTCGCACTCGGCAACGAACTTCACAACCCCGTCTTCATTCGGGTCCACCAAAATCTTTGACGGAGATCTTGATATATATTCGTGGCCCCGGGATGAATGGACAAAGACGAATCATGGGCTTCGCGGAGGATCAAATTCCGCAATTCCATATCCTTTGGAACCACAAGGCGCTGCCCGAACCACACAACACCAAGCTCATCCTCAGAGAAGCACTTGGTTGTTCCGTTCTTGACATTTTCCTTGATGTGGTTCACTCCAACATCCAATTGCTGAGCGATCTTGATCCGTTCTACCAAGGTTGGTTGCACAACCAAGGTAGCGAGAGAACCCTGCTCCACTAAACCCAAGTTTAGACGTTGAAATTCCTCCAAAAGGGTGGGCTGATGCTCCTTGAGCAACAAGGTATTGCAATGCGCTTTGCGACTAAGCGCATCGGCAACGACATTAGCCTTGCCCGGATGGTAGTGAATACCCATATCATAGTCTTTGATCAACTCCAACCATCTCCTTTGCCTGAGGTTCAGATCTGGTTGGGTGAACAAATACTTTAAGCTTTTGTGATTCGAATACACTTCACAACGATTACCGTTTAGGTAATGTCGCCAAATCTTAAGTGCATGAATCACAGCAGCTAACTCCAAGTCACGGGTAGGATAGTTGAGTTCATGAGGTCTCAATTGTCTTGATGCATAGGCTACTACCTTGCCTTCTTGCATAAGGACACAACCGAGTCCTCGACGAGAAGCATCGCAAAAGATATCGAAGCTCCGATGGATATCGGGGAGAACGAGAACGGAAGCGGTGGTCAAACGCTACTTGAGTACTTGAAAACTTTCCTCGCAATTAGCAGACCACAAGAACCAACTCCGTCATCGGCTTCGCGATCTTGGAGAAGTTCTCGATAAAGCGACGATAATATCCCGCTAAACCAAGAAAACTCTGCACTTCGGTTACCGAAGTGGGCTGACTCCAGGAAAGAACATCGCTGACCTTGCTAGGATCAACGGCTATGCCTCCCGCAGAAAGAACATGACCCAAAAAGGCCACTTCCTTCAACCAGAATGCACACTTGCTGAACTTCGCATACAGCTGGTGCTCACGCAGTTTGCCTAACACAAGCCTCAGATGTTAGGCATGCTCTTCATCGTTCTTGGAGTAGATAAGAATATCATCGATGAAGAACACGACAAACTTATCCAAATACTCCATGAATACTGAACTCATGAGGTTCATGAACAAAACAGGAGCATTGGTTAAGCCGAACGACATGACGGTGTACTCATACAACCCGTAGCGAGTAGACAAAGCCGTCTTTGGAATATCCTCAGGTCGTATCCGAACTTGATGATATCCCACTCTCAAATCAATCTTGGAGAAAACTCGAGCTCCAGTTAATTGATCAAAGAGATCATTAATGCGGGGCAATGGATATTTGTTCTTTACTGTGACTTCATTAAGCGGACGGTAATCGACGCACATTCGTAAAGTATTGTCCTTCTTCTTTACGAAGATTGCTGGACAGCCCCACGGAGATGAGCTAGGGCGGATGAAACTCTTTTCTTGCAGCTCACTCAGTTGCTTCTTCAACTCTACCAACTCATTTGGTGGCATCCGATAAGTTCTCTTTAAAATCGGGGCGGTACCGGGAGCCAACTCAATGATAAACTCGAGGTCACGAACTGGTGGCATCCCTGGAAGATCTTCAGGAAAGACATCAACGAAGTCGCACACCGTCGGGACTTCACTAATATCTAGAGCAGGCTTCGCTTCAAGCGCGAAGAGATGCGGACCTTGCAACTTCAGCGAAAAGCGAACCTGCTCGCCGGAGGGACTAGATAGGGAGATGCACTTCTTGGCGCAATCGATTTGTCCCATGTGCTGAGACAACTAATCCATGCCGAGAATTACATCTAGACTGGCTGAATGGAGGAGGATAAAATTTACTAAGAATCCTACTCCTTCAATCTCAATCAGGACATCCCTGCACTCAGATTCAGCTCTCAACTCCGAACCAGGAGAGCGAATGAGCAACAGGACCAACAAAGGAGTAAAAAGAAATTCCCTTACAGTAGCAAATGACTCAGAAACAAAAGAATGAGAAGCTCTTATATCAAACAAAACAGTAGTAGGATGAGAGTTAACAGAAAGTGTACCTAGCACGACGTCGGGTGCCTTCTGTGCCTCCTCTGCGGAGATGAGGTTGACGCGACCACTACCCACGCCTTGGGTAGCAGGAACGATCTTCTGATCTTGGAAAGGACCACCTCCTTGCCCGCGTCCTCCATTAGAACGAAGGGCTGCTCCTGTCTTCTTAGGGCATTGATTCGCATAATGCCCCTTTTGGTTGCAGGCGAAGCAAGTGACCCCGGCAGCCGGGTTGTGGGGCCACCCTGCTGGCTCGCAGGTGCACGTGATTGGGGCACTGCCTGTGAAGGATGAGGGGTAGGTGCTGACGACCTCGGGGGTACCGAAGACTGAGAATGGGACCCCTGAGACTGCCCAAAACGAGAACGGAAGGCGCCGGCCCTAGATGACTTGTGGGCCTCCCACTTACGCTTGCGGGAATCCACAAGCGCTCTCCCTGAGTGCTCGGCGATGATGACCTTGTCCACCAAGGTCTGGAAATCAGGGAAATCGACGATGGATAGCTTGCCCTGCAGCTCCTCAGACAAGCCATCCTTGAACTTCTCTTGCTTGGCCTCATCAGTGGCCACCTCCTCCGGAACATAACGAGCCAAATGGTTGAACTCGTACAGGTACTCCGTGACTGAGAAGCGCCCTTGCTTGGGCGACAAGAACTCTTTCTTCTTCAGCTTCATCAAGCCAGCAGGAATATGACTCCGACGGAAGGCAGCACGGAACTCCTCCCAAGTGACGGTGTGGTCGGCGGGCTGCATGGCGAGAAAGCTCTCCAACCAAGACAAAGATGCACCCTCCAGCTGATGGGATGTGAAAAGTGCCTTCTCATGGTCCTGACACTACGCGATGCTGAGCTTCCGCTCAACTTGACGAAGCCAATCGTCTGCATCAAGCGGGTCCTTAGACCTAGAAAAGGTAGGGGGCTGGGTGCGAAGGAACTCCGCAAGTTCCCCACGCGGTTGGTGTCCACTCCCTTGCCCTGATCCTGGGGCACCAGTAAGAGTGGATGTGTTGCGCGCAATGACCTCCAGCACCCTTCTGTCCTCTGAACAGTTGCGCCCAATCTGCATAAGAACCTCGGCCATGGTCGGAGGAGGAGGAAGCTCTTCATCCGGACCAGCTGACTGGCCTTGGCCGCTACGAGTACGTCTGGCCATCCTGTTACAAGGAAATTGGGTTAGCAACGAAACCCGAAAAGCAAGACCTAAAGAAAGCGAAAAGCTATCGACTAGGGGAATGGAACATCACCCTAAATGAAAGCCAAAACAGCAAGTATATGAACTTTAAAATCTCCCAAAAAGGCTCTAAACCAGCAAGGAAAACCCCAAACCAAAGCTCAACTTCCTGACACAACTAACCCGTATTGAATGAACGAGCAATCGATCAAGAAGATAAAATTTCAGAATGTTACTCCAGGTCCAACACTACACAAGAGTAAGGTTAAATCAGCAAAATAGTGTTAGATACTTAGCTAACTAGTATCACATCTTACCCTTTTATTCCCATAAATTTTAGTTGAGTTAACCTCTCATTTTCTACCCTTTTAGAAACCATTGAGCTTGCTGTCTTAAAATTCCATATTTGAGTTCCAGCTCCAAACACTTCTACTCTTCACCAAAAGACAGCCAAGACTTCAAATTTAGAACTCTCAAAAGTTCTCCAAAACCAATTTAACCGATAACAACTATCTTTTGAAGTAAAGATGAGAGGAAGCAACTTTTTAAACACAAATTAGGGCAAGATGAGAAAAGAAAGCTAAGATAGGTAAGTAATAAAATCTGATAATTTACTTAAGTTTTCATAAATCATTTGATACTTTGAAATTAAATTTTTCAAAATATCTTAAAGACGACTAAGCTTGGGTTACTACGGTCAGTATGGCTCTAACACCAAACTTTGTGAGAACCCCGGTTTATTAAGCTTGTAATGCTTAGTCATCGATTGACCCTAGCATTACAAACAAAATAACCCGTGCCTTCGAGATATGTATACTTTCCAGAAATACAGTATACACACCCTTTTACAAAATTAATGCATCAATTCCATTCAAGACATAGAGCCAACGCAACACTTAATAAATCAAAAGACATATATAGTAGAGTTATTACAAAAGGGGAGCCGACCGGCCAAAAGTCATACAATTAACTAATTAGATAGCGGAAGCAAAATGCCATAAGATGACGATAAACAAAATAGCCAATTAGTGTGCTTTTACCCACAAGGCAACCAACCGGACCGCCAAGCTAGTCGTCAAACCCGCAGCACATCTCATAAAAGTCCGGCGTTGCGGTGAAAATGAATGTTTTTATAGATAAATTATTAGAGATATTATCTCTAAAATTGTTTGTATATAAATTACAACATTTAGAGACAGCCTAGTAGACAAGCAGACAAGCTTACGTACAAAACCAGGTAATCTGCCCATAGAATCCTAAAACCGGATCAAATCACGTTTAAGTGGCAATGACGCGGCAAATGCACAGGGAAAGAAATATGAAAATCCCGTTAAACTCTTGGTCCCAGTCACCGAGCGCTCAGCTTCTTCTTCTTTCACTGTTCTTCCCTATCTCTCTCTGCTCAAGCTTGGCTTCATGGCCGCCGTACTCATCCTCTTCCACCCAAGCTGCGTTGTCCAGGACTCCAGGTAATCATCCTCCGTGGCGAGGACAAAACCAACATGGGGACAGAGAGGAAAAAATTGGGACATAAATTGGAAATAACAAAAATCCAATTCATAGTAGTCAGGAATTGGTGAGAGAAATTGCTGCACAGATCAGGACATTGTTCTTGATTCAAGCGGGGAAAAACAAAAGATAGAGAGACACCGGCCACCGCCCCACTTGCTTGCATCCTGTTGCGGCCAGGCTCGCTGTGGACCAGCCGCTGTCGAGCCGCACCTCGGGGCGATGGATCTGCCTCATCGTCGTCGCCGTAGTCACTCCGCCGCTCAAGTCCATGACAGTGCACGGTCGGCACTTTAACCCGATTCATCACCGGTACTTGAGCCGCCGGAGATTGTTCCATGGCTCCCTCTGTATCTCACCCTCTTGTAAGCTCGCTCACAATCTCTGTTCCCCCTCATTTTCTCATTTTGACTCGTTCCGAGCCAGAGTAAATGTTGGAGATGAAAAGTCGAGCTTCGCTGTCGGCAATGTTGGTGAGGCGTGTTTAGCGATGGCGCTTGTGAGAGATGTTCGACGGCTGGGGAAGCGACGACGATGTTGAGGTTACCTCAGGAGAAGCAGGAGAGAGAGGGCCAGGGGGCAGAGTGTAATATCTTAATTTTCAGATCTTTAAAAAAATCCTTTAATTAGTTAGTAGGAAGAAAATTCACCATTTGAATTTATTTGAATTAAATTTGAAAGCTTAAATATAGACCTTGTGTAACAAAACAATTTAATATGAATAATTCCAACATGAACAATAGTCAAGACTATTTTATTTAGATTCTATGAGCTTGGTTATATTTCCTAGAATTTTCTGGAATTTTTCCAAGTTCATTTGCTATTTTCCATTGCTTATTTGATTTTCTGGTTTTTCTTAAAAAGAAAAGCTATTTTAAATCTCAAATAGTATTTGGGCGAATTCCCTCGGCCCATTCTCGTTCATCTCACCGATCCTTGGGGTCCGTCCGTCGATTTGGGCGCTTGGATCTCGCCCGCGCGCGCTCTCGCCCTCCCGTCTCACCGCCAGTGGGCCCCACCGCTTCGTCCTCGCCGCGTTCTTCTCAGCGGACGCGCTACAAGAACCGCCATGGGCGGTCAACGCCGAAGCCAGACGCGGCGCCTCAACCTCCCGTTCCCTCGCGTGTGCGCGCACGACTCGCGCCACCGCCGCCACGAACCCCACCCCTTCTTTCCTTCTTCTCGCGGTATGCGCGAAGCCGCAACCGCCGCCACGACCTCCACGCCGCCACGCCGCCGGACCTCCGGGCCCTATAAGGGCGGCCGGGCGCCTCGCGTCACCCATCCCAAAGCCGCCACCCACTCTCTCTCGCCTCGTGCTCGCGAATCGAGAATCCCCGCCGCCGCGCACACGAAGGTGGGTTCTTCGATCGCGCCGCCTCCATCGCCCGCGTCGTCGTCGCCGCCACCGTAGGATTCGCCGTGACGCCGCTGGCCGTGCTCGCCTCGCTTGGCGGAGGACCCTCGGGCCGTTTCGCGTCAACCGAAACTTCGCCGCTTTTTTCGCCGCGCGGCCACCTGCTGCCGTCTTCTCACCGGTGAGCACACCCTAGGTTCGTGACTGGCGCCCCACCCGCTGGTACCACCCACCTCACCGGAGAGCCGCTGTCGCGGGACCCTTGGTTCCGTGGCGCGCCGCCTCGCCGCCGCCCACGTCACCTCCACTCACCGTTTTTCGCCTCCGTGGCGCATGCGTGGCGACCACGTAGGCGCCGTGTCGGGCGCGCATCGCGCGCGCAGCGCGCCACGCCCGACCGATTCAAATCGAGGGCTCGGTAGACTTGGTCCGCGTGGTCGGGTCAGCGACATGCGGGTCCCACATGTCAGTTAATTCTTTAATTCTTTTAATTCCTGGAAAATCCTTCGATAACGTCATGCTTGCGCAATAATATGATTTTTCTATTGAGAAATAATTCGGAATTCCAGTAAATCCTATTTTTAGGGTTTTTCTTTTGATTCAAACTTTGAAACCTTATAACTTTTGCATCCTAGCTCCAAATCCATCCATTCAAATTTCTAAATTTGTATAAAATCAGGATCTATCTATTGGAGATTTTTAATTATTTTTATCAGAGTTATTTGCTTCTGTTATTTATTTATTCTTGTTGTTTGCTTCGTTACGAGTAGACTTCGACGATACTTCTGGGAGGTTTGAGGAAGAAGGAGCTTTCCAAGACCAAGACCAGCACCTGAACCTATTCCAAGGCAAGCTATACCCTTGACTATTTTGCTTCCCAGTTTTATAAAAGTATTTTAAATTCAAATTTATGCATCTTAATTCAAGTATTTATTTAAAAGCTTTTGGGTGCAGTAGTTAATCCCAAATTGTTATGTCATCCTTGTTAATTGCCATGTCCTGATTCCTTGTCACCTTAGTTGGTATTTAGTTGGTAAATATTGTAGCACCAACGTGGGTTGGTTAGTTGCATATTAGATTGCTTAGCCATGCCACGAATCACTTGTCATGTATCTTCTTTGTTATAAATTGACTAAGTGAATATGAAGCTGTGAACAAACTGTGTGTACTATGTGTCTTTGTGGCATATGTTGCACTTAAATCAACGAGGTGGTAAATGGATTTGGACCGAGGCAAGGGGTGAATCTTGTGTGAAAGGGTGGGTGTGTGGTGTGTGGATAATATTAATCTGTGTGTCTATGTGGTTTGGTTAGTGGAAGTCTTGCCTTGGTCAATTAAGGACCTCACCATGTGCGTCATTGAACCGCTTTCATACGACCACATGCCTGTTTTGAGACGGGCCTAGCGTAGTAAGATAAGGTATCTGAAATGCTTGGTTATGCTTAGTGTTAGCTACACTAAGTGTATCTTGTGGGTAAAGTGTACAAACCTCTGCAGAGTGTAACGTAATCTATTCGAATAGCCGCGTTCGTGGTCATGGACAATGCTCGGGGATTTCACACTAGGGGTAGATGTTTTCATAAAACTGTGTGGGAAGGGAGCTATGTGATTAAATCATCTAGCTATGTGAATAACCTGTTAGGCTGTGTGTGTCTTTGTGAAATAACTTGTTAAGCTTATTATTGTCTATTGGTTTTACCTGTTTTAAATCTATTAATTGTATTCAATTGCAAAGGTTGCATTTATGCAAAAGAGCCATAAAATGCCTTCCCTTGTAAAAAGCCAGAAGATATACATTTTGCATCTACGTGGTGTGGCTTATAGTGCGGTGTGTACTCACGCTTGTTTTGACGAATCAAGGAGGAGGAGTCTTTCACCATTCGAGGACGAGTACATCGAAGGTGCTTAATCGTGAGGTCTTGATCCCAGTCGGTTGCCTGTGGTGAATCGATGGGGTGCCACTACCTTTTTCGTTTCCGCTGTCGTTTATTTTCTCTGTTAGCCCTGTGTGGCTCAGTAATTGTAACTCGACCTTAATGTCAAAACCATTATTTATTAATCAAAGTTATTCGTTTATGTTACTATTCGCTTGTATGGATCGATTTCCATCTTTGTTAACACTTGTGTGCACTAAGCGTGATCTGGGCTAGTGCATTAAACACGAGGGTCTGAATCGTAATTTTGGGTCTCGGCAAAGTGGTATCGAGCCAAGTTGACTGTAGGTCTAGACCTTAGTTAGATTGGCCGTTCGAGTGTTCAAATTATTTTCTAAAAGAAAATTTAACTTGCAAGACTAAATGAATTGCTTAACTCCTCTTATATCTCTCTTGACTCATCTATTGCTATAATTTCTTTACTCTCCCATTGTTTTAACATGGTTCTTACCTATGTCTGTCTTGACAGATGCCTTACCTTGAGACCTTTGGAGATCGCATAGCAGAGGACTTACTGCAGAGTGTGGAAGCTATTGCGGACACTTGAGGCTTCGATTGCCCGATGTACCATGGCGGTGAATACATAGTCAGCGGACGGGATCGTGGTATAGTCTGCCACCGACAATCCACGCGGGAGGAACACTAGAGGCAAACCACCTTTGTACATCTCGGTCGGGAGGATCACCTTCACGCAAGGAATCCGAGTCGTCACGACCGCCATGCCCGAAGTCCGCCACATTCTACGCCAAGAGCCGCCACACACCGTCTTCGCTATCATCCCGAGCCGCCGGGGAGATGTTGCGCGCTTTCCGTCTACAAGCGGAGAAAGCCATGCCACAGTGGTGCATCTTGCAGTTCACACCGCCAGGAGGAGTCACTGGAGATGGCCGCCACCGAGCTGAGGTGCGCCTATCAGGCCTGGGAGGAAGCCGAGGAAAGGATCGCCGTCCTAGAGCAAGCTCTCTACGGTCAGCATGAGCTCGAAGATGATCAAAAGGAAGATCCGGAAGAGCGGAAGAAGCGAGGAAGACCAGAGGAGATTCTAGAGGATCGAGAGAGGTTGCACACGGAGGAGCCACCGCACTGCACCAAAGACGCATGCTCCGCCGCACGATCCGGGGCATCGTAACCGATTCGCAGGATGCCGGCTCACCGAGTCTACAGGCGGGGCGTCGCCGTGGCTTTGGAGCTTTCGAGTAGTTTGTCTAAGTTCCAGTTTAGTCGAGCTTAGCGATTTCCTTTTGAGTCGCCCTTTAGGTGGTAGCTTGTGTGCTTAGGTTCGCTTCATTTTCTGTGTGCAAGTATGGTCGCAAAGGCCCTTAGGCATTTGTTGCGACCATGCTATTAAGCTATTAATGAAGATTATTTCATTCAAGTTTCTTGAGTGTGTTTGTTGGGTTTAATCTATCCCTGTCTAGTTCTTAACTCACCTTGTGCTCCCTACCTTATCTAACCCATGGAACCTCACGGATGGTTCGGACTCGCCATCTGCTGCAAGTGGGCCGAGCCCAAGGATCGAAGGCAATGAGCAAACCCCTACGGGGCGATACACCAAGCACCTCCTATTGACTTACGAGAACTTTGGAGCCTTCATGGCAAAGAGCAGACGAGATGATGTACACCATGATGAACGGATCACGAGCCATGAACAACAACAACAACAACCACAACCATCATCGAGGAGCCCCGGTTGCTCATGGTCATCGGGGACCATCCAAATTGGTCAATTCATGAGGACCCGTCCGCCAACTTTCTCGGACATGTCTCGCCGAAGAGAAGGCGATGATTGGCTTCGGCGTGATTGAGAGGAAGGCATTGATCACCCAATGCGCGATCATGAGAAGGTTTTGTATGCCACCCATCGGATGGAGGGCATAGGCTGGCGAGTGGTGGGAAAACTGCGCAGCCGCATGGAGCACCGAGAATATCACACAGGAAGAATTCTCCGACTTTTCGCCGATATCATGTACCTGAAGGCATTATGGATTTGAAGAAGGACGAGTTCCGCGCTCTCAAGCAAGGGGGTATGTCGGTGGTCGACTACTGAACAAGTTTTCTCGGCTAGCTCGCTACGCCCGGAAGACGTCGCTCGGATGTGTCTCGCCAGAGTCGATTCTTGAAGGGTGCGAACTCGGGACTACAAGTCAATCGCTTGCCCACACCTTCCGCATTTCGTGAGTTGATTAACAAGGCGTTGGTTATGGAGGACAAACGCAAGGAGCCGGAGGATCACCGCATAGCGTAGGATGATTCGGCGAGGAAGCCACCACCCACAGCGCAGAGGGCAAGGATAGTGCCACCGCAGCGGTTTAATCGTTTCCGCCACGCGAGTTCTTTCAGACACCGCACCGCCTTCAACACCTCGCCCTTTTGTTCGAAATTCGTAACCCTACACGATCAACCCCACCCCAGAAACAACAATCGGCTGAATGAACCAAGAGTGTGTTACCATTGCCGTCGGCCGGGGCATTTCGCAAATCGGTGTCCTCAAAGGAACTATCACTCGGTTCGCTTCAACCTTGGAGCAACACCGCCAAGACCCGATGCGAGAACAACCAAGGAGTTTCTCGAGGAGCCATCAACGGGAGGAACGCCTCGGTCGATGGTCGAGGTCGTGTTAATCACGTCACTTTGGAAGGAGCCCAGAAGCACGAAGTTGTCTTGGGTAAGTTCCTAGTAAATTCGATACCGCCTAGATTACTGCTTGATTACGGAGCTTCGCATTCGTTTGTTTCGGAGTTTTTACAACCAAGAATAAATTGGAAGTTATGCACCTTAAGCGTACTCTGCCGGTCCACCACCGGAGCGAGCTAAGTTCTAATATGGGTTGTTTAGGGGCTAAGTTACTCATAGCGGAGTTGAGTTTCTAGCTAACTTTGGTTGTTCTAGACACGCAAACCATAGATGTCATCCTTGGCATGGATTGGTTAACCAAGCACAAAGCCGTGCTAGATTGTGGCGAAGAGCCGTTACAATCGAGGATACCAAAGGAAACAAAGTGGAGTTCCTATCTACCTCAGTGCGTAATGGACATCTGCTAGTCAATAGCCTGAAGACCGTCGTGTTGAAAGATGTGCCAGTCGTCAAAGAGTATCCAGATGTGTTTCGGAAGAGTTACGGGAATGCCACGGATCGTGACATCGAGTTTGTCATTGATCTAGTGCGAGAACAAAGCACCACTCTCGAAGAGACCTTATCGGATGCCGGTAGATGAGCTAGTAGAAATGAAGAAGCAAGTAGAAGAACTTTTGGAGAAAGGTTTTGTGAGGCCTAGTTCGCCGCCATGGGGCGCCAGATCTTGTTCGTCAAAAAGAAGGATGGAAGCATGAGAATGTGCATCGACTACCGGTCTCTCAATGAAGTCACTATTAAGAATAAGTATCCATTGCCCCGGATAGATGATCTGTTTGATCAAATGAAAGGAGCCGGAGTGTTCTCGAAGATCGACCTGCGATCAGGTTACCATCAGTTGAAGATCTGTCCCAAGGATATACCTAAGACCGCTTTCTCAGCGATGCGGACATTATGAGTTCCTAGTCATGTCCTTTGGTGCGACCAATGCCCCTGCCTATTTCATGAACATGATGAATAAGGTATTCATGGAGTATCTGGACAAGTTTTTAGTTGTATTCATCGATGATATTTTGGTCTACTCAAAGTCAGAAGAACAACATGCCGAACATTTGAGATTAATTTTAGAGAAGCTCAGAGAGCATCAGTTGTATGCTAAGTTTAGCAAGTGTGATTTCTGGAAAAAGGAAGTGGATTTTCTTGGTCATGTGATGGCAATTTGCAGAGTAGCCGTTGACCCCAGTAAAGTTAAAGCAGTACTACATTGGGAACAGCCCAAGACTGTCACTCAGATTCGCAGTTTCTTGGAATTGGCTGGATACTATCGCCGTTTCATTGAAGGATTCTCATCAATTGCTAAACCTCTTACGCAATTGTTGAAGAAAGAGAAAAGTTTACCGACCTGACTTGTGAAGAAAGTTTTCAAGAATTGAAGAAATGTTTGACTTCACTTCAAGATCGATTTTGCGGATATTCACAAGGATTTCGATATCTATTGCGATGCTTCGCGTCAAGGATTAGGATGTGTCCTGATGCAAGAAGGAAGAGCTGTCGCTTATGCGTCAAGGCAGTTAAGGCCGCATGAAGAGAACTATCCCACCCATGATATGGAATTAGCTGCAGTAGTGCATGCCTTGAAGATTTGGCGTCATTACCTCATCGGTAATCGCTACGAGGTATATACAGATCATAAGAGCTTGAAATATATTTTCACTCAGTCGGATCTGAATATGAGGCAGAGAAGATGGCTAGAATTGATAAAGGATTATAACCTTGGAATTCATTACCATCCTAGTAGAGCCAATGTCGTTGCAGACGCTTTGAGCCGTAAGAGCCACTGCAATGCCTTGGAAGTGAAAGAACTTTGTTCAGAACTTCAAGAGGAATTCCAGAAGCTGAAGCTAGAAGTAGTATCTAAAGGATTCATGGCAAATCTGGAAGTGCAATCTACTTTGGAGAAGCAGATTCGCGAAGCTCAGCCGAAGGACTCAGAGTTCTCCGACATCAAGAAGAAGATGACAGAAGGGAAGTTCAAGGACTTCACAGTGGATGATCAAGACATACTGTGGATCAATGGACGTATCTGCGTCCCAGATATTGATGGATTGAGACAGCTAATTTTGAAGGAGGCCCATGACTCAAAATATTCGATTCACCCTGGTAGTACTAAGATGTACCAGGATGTTAAGAATAAGTTTTGGTGGCCAAATCTGAAGCGAGAAGTCGCAGAGTTCGTTGCCTTGTGCGACGTGTGTCAAAAAGTTAAAGCAGAGCATCAGAGGCCAGCAGGTCTGTTGCAACCTTTGAAGATTCCAGAATGGAAGTGGGAAGAAATCGGAATGGATTTCATTACTGGGTTACCCAAGACTCAATCAGGTTACGATTCGATTTGGGTAATAGTGGATCGTCTGACTAAAGTTGCCCATTTCTTACCAGTCAAAACCACTTACTCAGGAGATCGTCTGGCGGAGCTGTACATGTCGAAAATTGTCAGTTTGCATGGTGTGCCTAAGAAAATAGTGTCAGATCGAGGATCTCAGTTCACCTCCCGATTTTGGCAGAGTTTGCATGAAGCCTTAGGGACTCACCTGAATTTCAGTACTGCGTATCATCCCCAAACAGATGGGCAAACTGAAAGGGTTAATCAGATATTGGAGGATATGTTGAGAGCCTGTGCGCTGGCAAATGCTACTCGTTGGGATAAGAGTTTACCATATCACGAAATTCTCGTAGAACAACGATTATCAAGCTACCTACAAATGTCACCATTTGAAGCCTTGTATGGTCGTGGCTCAGAGAACCCCGTTAGGCTGGTCGAAACCGCCGAACGCATGATCTTTGGTCCGGATATTATTCAAGAAGCAGAAGAGCAAGTGTCCATGATCAGAGAGAGATTAAAGATAGCTCGATCGGCGAGAAGAGTTATGCCGACAATCGTCGTCGTGATCTCAGTTTTGAGTCAGAAGATTTTGTGTATCTTCGAGTTACGCCCCTCAGAGGTGTGAAAAGGTTCCACGCCAAAGGGAAACTTGCCCCTCGGTATGTTGGTCTGTTCAAGATTGTGGAACACCGTGGAGAAGTGGCTTATCGATTAGAGCGCCACAATCGCTAGCGGAGTACACGATGTCTTTCACGCCTCACACCAAGAAGTGTTTTCGTGTGCGGAAGAACAAGCACCGTTGGATTCGATTGAACTAAAAGAAGACCTCACCTACAAGGAGCAAGGTCAAAATTATGGATGTCGAGCGCGCACTGGAAGCAAGACCGTTCGTTTACGCAAAGTCCGATGGAGTAACCACTGTAAGGTGAAGCAACGTGGGAGCGTGAAGAAGAGTTGAAAGCCGAGTTCCTAGTCTTTTCTCCATTTAGCTTTGAATCTCGGGACGAGATTCCTTTAAGGGGAAGGTTTGTAACATCCCAATTTTCAGAGCTTTAAAAAAATCCTTTGATTAGTTAGTAGGAAGAAAATTCACCATTTGGATTTATTTGAATTAAATTTGAAAGCTTAAATATGGACCTTGTGTAACAAAATAATTTAATATGAATAATTCCAACATGAACAATAGTCAAGACTATTTTATTTGGATTCTATGAGCTTGGTTATATTTCCTAGAATTTTCTGGAATTTTTCCAAGTTCATTTGCTATTTTCCATTGCTTATTTGATTTTCTGGTTTTTCTTAAAAAGAAAAGCTATTTTAAATCTCCAAATAGTGTTTGGGCCGAATTCCCTCGGCCCAGTCCTGTTCATCTCAGCCCGATCCTTCGGGGCCGTCCGATCAGATTTGGACGCTTGGATCTCGCCCGCACGCGCGCGCTCGCCTCCGATCTCATCGCCAGTGGGCCCCACCGCCGTCTCGCCGCGTGTTCTTCTCGCGCGGGACGCGGCGCTGCGCAAGAACCGCCATGGGCGGTCAACGCCGAAGCCGACGCGGTGCCTCCAACCACCCCGCTCCTCTCGCGCGCGCGACGACTCGCGCCACCGCCGCCACGAACCCCACCCCTTCTTTCCTTCTTCTCCGCGGTATGCACGGCCGCAACCACCGCCCACGACCTCCACGCCGCCACGCCGCCGGACCTCCCGGCCCTATAAAGGACGGCCGGGCGCCTCGCCACCCATCCCAAAGCCGCCACCCACTCCTCTCTCTCTCGCCTGTGCTCGCCGGAATCGAATCCCCGCCGCCGACCCCAAAGGTGGGAGCTTCGATTGCGCCGCCTCCGTCGCTTCGCGTCGTCGCCGCCGCCACCGTAGGATTCGCCTTGACGCCGCTGGCTGGTGCTCGCCTCGCCTTTTGGAGGACCCTCGAGCGTCGTTCGCCAACCGCAACTTCGCGCCGCCTTTTTCTCGCCGCCACCACCGCTCGTCTTCTCACCGGTGAGCACACCCTAGGTTCGTGACTGGCGCCCTCCACCGTT
The DNA here is from genome assembly GCA_036346395.1 of Hsuehochloa calcarea. Classification (NCBI taxonomy): domain Eukaryota; kingdom Viridiplantae; phylum Streptophyta; class Magnoliopsida; order Poales; family Poaceae; genus Hsuehochloa; species Hsuehochloa calcarea. Next base: position 37,439,423 of record CM070604.1, on the reverse strand, counting down.
GGTACCACCCCCCTCACCGGAGGCTGCTGTTCACGGGACCCTTGGTTCCGTCGCGCCGCCCCTCGCCGCCGCCCACGTCACCCTCCACTCACGTTTTGCCTCGTGGCGCATGCGTGGCGAGCCACGTGGCGCCGTGTCGGCGCCCGCGCGCGGGTGCGCCACGCCAAAGACCGATTCAAATCCAGAGGGCTCGGTAGACTTGGTCCACCGTGGTCGGGTCAGCGACATCGGGTCCCACATGTCGATTAATTCTTTAATTCTTTTAATTCTGGAAAATCCTTCGATAACGCCATGCTTGCGCAATAATCTGATTTTTCTATTGAGAAATAATTCGAATTCCATAAATCCTATTGTTAGGTTTTTCTTTTGATTCAAACTTTGAAACCTTATAACTTTTGCATCCTAGCTCCAAATCCATCCATTCAAATTTCTAAATTTGTATAAAATCAGATCTATCTATTGGAGATTTGTAATTATTTTTATCAGAGTTATTTGCTTCTGTTATTTATTTATTCTTGTTGTTTGCTTCGTTCTGAGTAGACTTGACGATATACGGGAGGTTTGAGGAAGAAGGAGCTTTCCAAGACCAAGACCAAGACTGAACCTATTCCAAGGCAAGCTATACCCTTGACCATTTTGCTTCCAGCTTTATAAAAGTATTTTAAATTCAAATTTATGCATCTTAATTCAAGTATTTATTTAAAAGCTTTTGGGTGCGAGTTAATCCCAAATTGTTATGCCATCCTTGTTAATTGCTATGTCCGATTCCTTGTCACCTTAGTTGGTATTTAGTTGGTAAATATTGTAGCACCAACGTGGGTTGGTTAGTTGCATATTAGATTGCTTAGCCATGCCACGAATCACTTGTCATGTATCTTCCGTTATAAATTGACTAAGTGAATATGAAATCGTGTGAACAAACTGTGTGTACTATGTGTCTTTGTGGCATATGTTGCACTTAAATCAACCAAGGTGGTAAATGGATTTGGGACCGAGGCGAGGGTGGATCTTGTGTGAAAGGGTGGATGTGTGGATCGTGTGGATAATATTAATCTGTGTGTCTATATGGTTTGGTTAATGGAAGTCTTGCCTTGGTCAATTAAGGACCTCACCATGTGCGTCATTGAACTGAAGCTTCTGCATGCGACCACATGCCTGTTTTGAGACGGGCCTAGCGTAGTAAGATAAGGTATCTGAAATGCTTGGTTATGCTTAGTGTTAGCTACACTAAGTGTATCTTGTGGGTAAAGTGTACAAACCTCTGCAGAGTGTAACGTAATCTATTCGAATAGCCGCGTCTGCGGTCATGGACAATGCTCGGGGATTTCACACTAGGGGTAGATGTTTTCATAAAACTGTGTGGGAAGGGAGCTATGTGATTAAATCATCTAGCTATGTGAATAACCTGTTAGGCTGTGTGTGTCTTTGTGAAATAACTTGTTAAGCTTATTATTGTCTATTGGTTTTACCTGTTTTAAATCTATTAATTGTATTCAATTGCAAAGGTTGCATTTATGCAAAAGAGCCATAAAATGCCTTCCCTTGTAAAAAGCCAGCATATACATTTTGCATCTCTGTGGTGTGGCTTGCGAGTACGGTGTGTACTCACGCTTGTTTTGACGAATCAAGCAGAGGAGGAGTCTTCACCAGCATTCGAGGACGAGTACATCGAAGGTGCTTAATCGTGAGGTCTTGATCCCAGTCGGTTGCCTGTGGTGAATCGATGGGGTGCCACTACCTTTTTCGTTTCCGCTGTCGTTTATTTTCTCTGTTAGCCCTGTGTGGCTCAGTAATTGTAACTCGACCTTAATGTCAAAACCATTATTTATTAATCAAAGTTATTCGTTTATGTTACTATTCGCTTGTATGGATCGATTTCCATCTTTGTTAACACTGTGTGCACTAGCGTGATCCTGGGCTAGTGCATTAAACACAGAGGGTCCTGAATCGTAATTTTGGGTCTCGACACAGAGCGACGGAAATGGAGAGAGATCGTGGAAGGAAGAAAGGTAGCACTCACTCACTGACACTGAGCCCAAAATTTTTATTTGTTGAGTAATCACGGCGGCGTATCAGGTGGACGTCACGTTAACTTTTCGTGGCAGCCGTACGGTTTGCTGTAAAAATTGCGATATACTACGGTTTTCTTCCATCCTACCCCACCTATCGTAGATACATTTCTTTGTTAAACTTATAGCAACCAAATTGAGTTAAAAAATGATTTTTTTTTATCAATTAACCTTTTTAAACTTTTATTTTAAAGTTAACCTCCGTGAACTTTATTTTCAATTCTGACCCATTTGGTCACACCACGAGTCTTTTTTTTTAAAAAAATTTATTTTAAAGTTAACCCTCCGTGAACTTTATTTCCAATTCTGACCCATTTGGTCACGTCACCATCCGTGGCGTGATAAAATAATATTATCACGTCATAGGATAAGACCACTAAAATATCATTTTTTGTCATGCTACTGATGGTGACGTGACCAAACAACACTGTCACGTCACGGGGGGTGGTGTGATAAAAGTTTGCCCAGATACGGACTGACGTGACAGTGTTGTTTTATCACAGCACGGGTGGTGGCGTGACCAAAGGTTAATTAATAATAATAAAAAATATATGGCAAGCCACACCTTAGCGAGCAAAATTGTGGCAAACGGTGGACCCTAAAATATTCAAGAGGTAATATAAATCCCTTCTTTTTATATATAAAGAAAATACATAATATACCACTGAATAACTATATAATTCATAATATATCACTTATCGAAGAGTGACATGTGGGTCCAAGACTCATATATCAATGAGACATGAATGTTATACTAGCATATTGTGAAGATTCGAAGTTATTCAGTAACATATAGCGAATTGCCCTTATATATTTTTGATGAGAAGGGTGTTCCGCTGCTAGGCTTTTCCTACTTTACACGCGCCCGCTAGTTTCCAATCCAACGATTGCTCTTCAGCTACACAAACCAAACAAAAAAATCAAGACCCAAAGCACCACAAGATCCATACATCGGACAATTTTATAAGCCCAGACCTACCTTTTTCTTAAGGTTGACAAGTGGAAGAGCTGTGGCGGCGGTGATGGCGGGTTAGAGCCTTGGAGGTGCACTGGGTCATCCCAACGCAAGCGTACGAGGAGATAGCATTGAAGTGCAAGCAGCGATCTGAGATCCCGGTCCTCGTAGTGGTTGCGGTGTATAGTAGAGGCGATGGCGTGTGGTGGGTACTTAAGCAGGTAGACGACGCTGTAACATCTTGATTTTCTGAATTTTAAAACCTTTTTAAGTAGTTTAGTCCTATGGAAAATTTCACCTAATTTTATTTGATTTAATAAAGCTTAAATTGGACTTTCAAATGTTAAAACAATTTAATATGACTAATCTAAACATCAATTAAACCCATAACTATTTTATTTGACTTCTTTTTGCTTGAAAGTATTTTCCAGATTTTATATGAATTTTTTCAAGTTCATTTGCTATTTTTAAATTTACCATTTGGATTTTCTGGTATTTCTAAAATAGAAAACCTATTTAAAATCCAGGAAATACATTTGGCTTGAATCCTTATTTTCCAGTTCATTCTCTCTGAAGCCCAGCCCAATCCCGCAGGCCCAATTAGGCGCCAGCCCCCCTCCTCTCTCTCTATCACTCGCCCGCACCCGAGCCCACTTATCAACCTCTCACGTGTCATGTGTGATGCGGGTTCACCCGAGCTAGCATCACTAACATATAGGCCCCACTATGCACTATTCATACTCTCCAACTTGGCTACGAGTTGGACTCTGCCGCTGCCTTGCTTTCCTTGGCGTTCACACCTTAGACTCTCCAGATCGTCGCACTATAAAAGGGGCGCAACCCTTGCCTCCGCACCTAACCGTCACCGCTCGAATGCTAAGCCCTAGCCGTCGGAATTGCGTCGAGATGAAATGCCATCGCTGTCACAGCCCCAATTCTTATATATGGAATTTAGATGCATTTCATGATATTGCACAAAATATTGCATTTGAATAATTTCAACTCAAAGGGTGTAGGACCGTAAAGGCGACTAGGGGGGGTGAATAGGCTCTTTCTAAACTTTCTCGCCTAAATCAAATTCAACACGAACTTTACTCCTTTAGCTATGAAAGCTAAGAAGATCGAGAAGCGCCTGATGGAAGCCGTGTCTTGAATTCGATAACCCGCTCAACCACAAGACACACAAGTGGAGACTTAATCTCAAAGGGCGGATCGGGCACAAAGCGGTCCGACCGCTACCACGGGCGGCTCGACCGACGGTCAACCAAAGATCGACCGGCAACTAATCGGCGGTCGGACCGGTGGATACGGTTCGACCGGCGATATTAGCGGTTCGAACACGGGCGGTCGGACCGCCGTTGCAACACCGGTCTGACCGGTTCAGTCCAGTACTAAAAATCAAGTCCAACTCCAAAACGAAATTTGATCCAACTTTTGATTCAACCAATGAAACTTGACCAAATTTCGAGCACACCTCCCTAATGATATTGAAGACCTATTTCTAGCGGCGTTCCTTCAGATCCACTCCGCAGAATCGATCTCTCAAGGTTTTACAAAAGAAGTGCACAAACCCTAGAAATATGAAAAACTTGATTCAAGATTTACTTGTGGGGGTTGATGATCTAGATGACTCTAGGAGTATTCCCACACATCAAAGCAAGATAACATAGGTCAAGAGACCAAGCATAAACCTTTGAATCAAGGAAGCACCAAAATCATCCACAAGAGAGAAGAACACAAAGGGAACAATTGATCTTTCAATTAAGCATCACAAGATAGTTTGATCACACTAGATGCTTACAAAGCCTCTCCAACAAGGAGGGCAAGAGCTCACACAAGGAGCACACTCCAAACCCTAGCTTCTCCTCTCCTCTCCTCCAAACCCTAGAAAAATGGAAGAAGGGGCCAAATGAATGCTTGAGAGGGTTTTCCATCTCCCCCCTTTCTATTTATACTAGAGAGCTAGGGTTTCACTTTTGGGACCCAAATCCTCATGGGACCCACACACACATAACTATTGAAGCAATCGCCTGCTTCACCACGTGTAGGTTGATCAGCAGTTCTCATCACGTCGTCAAGCCTCTCTTGTCCGAATCCCATCGGAATCTCCCAGAGACTCGCACCGATATCCGCACCACCTGATCCAACCAGCTGTAGCGAACTACCCGTTCGATCCATCTTGCCCATTCTGCACCATGCTTGTGTCACACGACCTCACCCGATATCCATGATCGTTCTGGACCTCAGCTCTCCAAGCGTAGTCCCGATCCACTCACCGTTGACGTCGTTGACCTACAAGCCACCTGCACAGCAATAGACAAACAAACCGTTTCCGGGAACAAGTTCTTCACAACTTGACCCACGTTAGCTCCGCAATGCAATATACAACAATAAAGCATTGAACTTCATACATAAACCCATTCAAATCAACTCAATGCAAACTTGACTAACCTCCAGTCATTGGCGGTCCGATCCCCACAAGGCCGGTCCGACCGATTTCAGCGATCGGACCGATCCCATAATCTACGGTCGGACCGCCGAAAGGACTTAGCCAAATTTCGGCGTGAAAATCCGAAACCTTCCGAATTTTCAACTCAATAGAACTTTTGACTGGAGCTCCAAAATGATGGGACCACATCCGAGACTCCTCACTTGCCTACACAACCTATTTTTGGCTCGGCCAAAAGCCACTTTTCAAATTATCGGTCGGACCGCCGGCATGGCCGTCGGACCTCCATCATGATCGACCACTTGACACCTGGCGATCCGACCGCTTTGTGGTTTGACAAATTTTGAAGTAAACCAAAACGCGAGATTTTGCAAGCCAACAATGTCATTGCCAATTGACTCATCATCCTGAGATCGTGCACATATCCTCACGATATCCACAATCTCCCCCTTGATGAACACATTGGCAACTACCCAGAAAATATGGTTTTTCGAAATAAAAAGTAAAAACTTCGTCGTTTTCGCATAAAGGCACAGCTTGGTCCATAAGCAAGAAAAAACCTAGGAACCGACCAAGCTGGCTTCAGAATAGTATAAGCAAGTGAGATAAGGCAATGAAAGCACCAAAGGATTCAATTTCCAGAAAGTAGCTAAAAATCTCACTTAGGTCCAAATGACAGACAATTTTCTATTTGACCTTTGATCATTGTGAGTCTTCTTCAATTTGCAAATGAAATCAGGAAAAGGCAATAGAACCAAAAGACTTAACTCACTATGATCACAAATTTTCAAAAGGTTCAATTTTTTTATTTTATGAAGTTCTTTTATATTAAACCTTAAGTATGAAACCAAAAGCTCCAAACAGCATTTTCTTCACAATCTTTCTCCCCCTTTGACAATGAATTCATCAAGATGCATGGGAAAAGAAAGAGCATGCAGGAATGACTTTATTTTTGAACTTTAGTAAAAGGAGCCATAACCATTATACATGTAGACAAGACAAGTATTATACCAAGCCAAAAAATAGACGCTATATTCAATCATGGCAAATCATGTCTTCGCAAAGCTAAAACCAAGATAGCGATTAATGAGATTAATGAATTAAAACCATGAAAGGTTGCTCAATATCATAGTTCACTCAAGGCAACCAAAAATGAGTCAAGCCATGTCTATAAGTAAAAAGAGTCTCAAAACAAGAACTGAGGCATTTTGAGCATTAAGAGCACACTTTTGAAGCATAACTCAAGCACTTAGCCTTTTTGAGTATTTTCCTAAAAAGGATTTTTTACTGTGCTAGATCTCAAGCCTTCTGCGACCATCTCAAGCGATAAGCTTAAAAGAATGATCTAGGTCATCCAAAACTCCCCGAGTTCATGCCTAGTGCAATGGCAAGCCGTCTCATGAGAAAGGATTGGTGAGATCGCTTTTTCGCATGCAGAAAATCTCATTTTTCATTTGCTTGACTTAAGAAGATAAAAAGCTCATTTTTCATCTCAAAATAAGTTCAAGACTCAATTCAACCTATTTGACATGGCAAGAATCATAAGAGGATCACTAGAGCAAAACTAGTCACAAGATCCAACAAGACATGATTTGATTCGAATTGCTCACAGATACAAAGCTAGCAAGGCAAAAGCTAAGCTGAACAAGAAGAGCCATAAAAGAAGTCTAGCAGACTAACACTTGATATGACAAGGTATAGAATATGAAATCAAGTCATACAAGGATAAAGATCAAAGCTCCACTATTTTTATTAAACAATGCAAGACAAATGAATTGAAACATGCATTATGATACAATGAATGCAAAAAGAACAACTTCCCCCTCAAAACAGCCCAATAGGACTAATAACCCCTAACTCTCCCCACAAAGCAGCAAAACGAGAAGAATCAAGAGCTTTAGTGAAAATATCTGCAAGCTGTTGCTCAGACTCTACAAAGTGAAGCACAACATCACCTTTCTCAACATGGTCTCTAAGAAAATGAAATCGAATATCAATATGTTTAGTCCTGGAATGTTGCACTTTGGGTTTTGGCAATATTAATTGCGAAGTGTTGTCACGTAAAAGAGGAACACTTCTCAAAGATAACCCATAGTCTCGCAAGCGTGGATAAAATCCAGAGAACACGAGAGCGACCATCGCGGCAGACTACATACTCGGCCTCGGTGGGGTGCAATGAAGACTATTTTCTAGAAGACCAAGAAACAAGAGATGTGCCCAAGAAATGACATGTGCCGTAAGTACTCTTCCTATCCACTCTACACCCGCAAAGTCAAGATCGTAAAATGCTCGAATTGAGAGAGCGTAAGAAGAAGAATACGAGTCCAAAGTCAAGCGTATCTTGAAGGTACCAAGATGCGACGATCGCTTGACGATGAGAAGCACGAGGAAGCTCGAAGCGAGCGCACGGACATATGGCGAATTGTATGTCGGCCTCGACTGTAAGATAGAGGAGGAGCCAATCATCTGCAGTATTCTTCCGTCCACGGACTCTCCATCCTCATCGTGGTCCAAAGACGGTGGTTGTAGAGATGGGAGTAGACATTGGCCTATCGCTTCCCATATTGAAGCACCGAAGAAGGTCCTTTGTATACTTACTCTGGTGAACGAAGGTGCATTCTTTCAGTTGCTTGATTTGAAGACCAAGGAAGAATTTTAGCTCTCCCATCATGCTCATCTCAAACTAACTGCTCATCGAATCTGAAAATCTGGACACCAATGCATGAGAAGAACCACCGAAAATAATATCATCCACATAAATCAACCAACAAGAAATCACCGCCATGCACGAGAGTGAACAAGGTTTTATCAACCATTCCCATTTTGAAATCATTTTCAAGCAAGAAACTCTTAAGTCTGTCATACCAAGCTCTAGGAGCTTGTTTCAATCCATCTACAGGCTTTAGAGAGTTTAAACACATGGTTTGGGAATTTTTGATTTTCAAAACCAGGAGGTTGCTTGACAAAGACCTCTTCTTCTATGAAACCATTCAAGAAAGCACTTTTAACATCCATTTGAAAAAGCTTGAAACCCTTGGATGTTGCAAATGCTAAAAGAATGCGAATGGCTTCCAATCTAGCTACTAGAGCAAAAGTCTCTTCAAAGTCTAAACCCTCTACCTGAGAATAACCTTGAGCTACTAGTCTAGCCTTATTGCGAACAACCAACCCATCCTCACTTTGTTTATTTTTAAAAATCCATTTTGTTCCAATAACATGAGAATCAGAAGGCCGCTCAACTAAAGTCCAGACTTTGTTTCTTTCAAAATTCTCAAGCTCTTCATGCATGGCATTGACCCAAGAAGCATCAGATAAAGCATGTGTGATATCTCGGGGTTCAAAAGAAGCGACAAAAGCAGAATGTGCATGAGAATCAGGAGAAATAAACCTGGAGCGAGTGACTCACTCTTGAAGATCCCCAATCATCCGTCGGTGGATGTTGTCATTTGAATGCGAAGAGGTGCTCTGGTGCGAAATGGCCTCTACCTCATGACTTGTGGAGGTAGGAACAGAGCCACTCGGATCGTCGGTGGGGATAGGAGGAGGTCGCTCACCAAATCAAGTAGTAGTAGCGGTGCTCTCCACCCTCTCGAAGTAGCCGGAGGATGGTTTGGTTCTTCATCCTCGAGTCATCATCGACGAAGATGCTTCCTTGAATTTTCAGAACTGTGTACCAAGCATCGGGTCTAGTTCGAGGACTAGCCTCATCAAAAGTGACTTCGCAAGTCTCAACAATTTTGTTAGTATCAACATTAAAAACACGATAGCCACGAGAATGAGCGGGATATCCAAGAAATATGCCATCAAAGCATCTAGACTCAAATTTATCAAGGTTGCCATGTTTAAGAATGAAGCACTTGCAACCAAAAATCTTGAAATGAGAGACTTTGGGAGAATGACCAAATCTAAGCTCATAAGAGGTCTTCCCAACCACAGATCTCAAGAAAACCCTATTGGAGATATAACAAGCAAGAGAGATTGCCTCATTAAAATCTCCTAGGAGTAGAATGCTCATCTAACATGGTTCGAGCCATCTCTACAAGGGTTCTGTTCTTCCTTTCTACAACACCATTCTCACTGGGAACTCTAGGAGAAGAAAGCGATGCTCAATTCCCTATCGGTGAGAAGGTAGAAAAGAAGAATTCTTGAACTCTGTCCCATTGTCACTCCTAATGGCTTTTAAAGCTCGGGTATATCAACAAAGAATTCTAAGGACCAAATCTCTAAAGAATCCAAATGCTTCGTCCTTAGAAGCGAGAAAATAAACCCATGAATACCGGAGTAATCATCCACAACCACCAAAGACATACCATTTCCCACCGGTGATGAACTCTAGAAGGACCAATCAGATCTAATTGAAGAAGTCATCTGGTCCATCAGTCATTACCAAAGTAAGAGGTGGGTGGGAAGCAGACACCATCTTACCATGTCTGTGGTGAGCACACAAGATCTCTAATGACCTTGACCTAGGCAAACCTCTAATCAAGTCCTTGCAACCGACTCTAGACAAATGATCAAAACCTATATGCCCAAGTCTACGATGCCACAAAACAAGGTCATGAGAATCAGAGGCTACAAGACACCTAGGACGAGAAATCAAGAGAGATCTGAAATTAGCACAAAAGATCTTCTCAAACTGAGATCTTAAAACAAGCTCACCAGAGGAATCTAGAATACTACACTCTCCACTTTTAAACCTCACTTCTAGACCCTCATCAAGCGGTGAGAAGCAGATAGAAGATTATACCTCACTTACTTACCAAAGCGACGTCTTTAAGCATGAACTTGTCGTTGACGCCAAGACGGTGCCCTTTGCGATCCACGGTCCGTGAGAAGCATCCCCAAAGGTAATCAATTCGTTGTCGGATGCACGTGTGAGAGAGGAGAACCATCTAGAATCTCGGTCATATGTCGAGAACACCGAGTCAACAAGCCATATGTCCTCCTTCCTCGCACGACGGACCTAAAAGCACAATCGAAAACATCCGTGCCTCGAAGATCGGGTTAGTGATAAATGATCTAGGAATCCAAGATCGAGAAGCACGATGTCCGGGAGCAGCAGAGAAATAGCGTAAACATGATCGGGAATAAAATCATAAGGATGCACATGAGAACCACCTAGACCTCTCCAAACGATCTACCAAAAGATCGATACTCCCCTGTCTAGGTTCTACCCGTGGTCTCTCCTCATGATGTCCTAATCCAACCTGCTGCCTAGACCCACCAAAAGAGTCTACAAGGTTCTCTACAAATCTAGGCCTATATGTGTTGCGAAAAACAGGCTGCCTAGCTCTAGAGACTACAATGGAGAGGGACTCCTCTAATGGATCTCGGGACGCTCATCCTCTCTTTTCTCTCAAGTTTTGCTCTCCCAAGGTAACTCAACAAGATGGCCTTCTTTCTTGCAGAAGGTGCAATGGTATCGACCTTTGAGAGGTGCATGCGAGAATGAGTGAAAGCACCTTTCTTGCGTAAAGAGTTTGAGCAAAACCAATGGATTTGAAAACAACCCGGATGGCTTAGGAGGTTCTAGCTCAAGCAGACCATTCTTCACAACTCTAGCAATCCTAGGTGGGTTTTTCTTAGAATGCTCTAGGGATTGAAACCTAGACCACTATTTTTCACGCTCACCTTGGATTGATCAAGAATCATGTTGAGTTTCTTTTTCCCACTTGAAAACTTCTCAAGAGTCACCTTGAGGTAATCATTCTCTTTCATTAAACCCTCACATCTAGTGCACTTGCTAGACTTGATTACCTCACTACGCTTACTCTTAAGAAGGGCCACTTCCACTTTGAAGGCCTCACAAGACACACAATAGGATTCCTTAATCCTATTCAATCGCTTCCTTAAACTTGACTCTAAATGCCTCTTGAATCGATTAATCATGGGTTTCAACTTCAGCATTCAAAACACAAGAGTTAGAATCAATAACTTTCTTAGAAGCAGTAAGAGACATGGATATTTCAATTTTAGCCTTTTCTTCAAGAGTCTTGTTTAAGGCTTCAATCTGAATTGTAAGCTTGGGACAATTTTCACAAGATGCAACTCTAGAGTAAACCAAAGATTTGCCATCTCTTGCATCTTAATCCTATTATTCTTACAATGAGAGCATGTGTGACTAGCATCAAATTTTTACAATTATTTTAAAGAGCTATCCAGTTTTAATTCTAGCAAAGCACAATTTGAGCAAGTTAAAGGGATAGCTTCCATGGCAGTCACATCAAGTGAAATGGCATCTAAGCAAGCAGAACTAGACTTGAGAGATTCTAGTTCATCGAGAGCATCTTTTAGTTGATTAGTAACAGAGGAATGAGCAGATTTCAAGCTTGTTAAATCTTTAAGCAAGCTAGTGCAGGAATCACAAATATCATTAGGATTAATAGATTTAAGCCTAACAACTTCTAGGTTCAAATTATCAATCATAATGTCACGCTTCTTAATCATTTTTACTTGCTTATGCAATTTACATCAAAGAAGCACCAAAGCCCTTTTCATGTCAAGAATAGAAGGGCATACCTCATCGATCACTAAAAGGATCCTCATCGTTGGAGGAGTCGCCGTGGTCGTTCTTGGCCATGAAGCACATGCCCGTGAAGTCATGAGCCTTCTTCTTGCCACGAGTCACTCTCGCCCTCCGCTTCCGAGTCCACATCGCTCATATTCACATTCTCTAGAGCGGCAGGACCCTGACAAACTTCCGATAGTTTGTCTTCTTGGGTTTTGCATCCTCTCCGGGATGTCTTCGTGTCTCCTTCTCCTCCTTGCCCTTTAGCTTGGGGCACTGGAGCGAATGTGGTTTGGCTCACCACATTCAAGCACGTGATAGGTCCACTTCTCCTCCTATTCCTCACCTTGTTATACGCTCTTGTGAATTTGGTGGATAGGAGGGCTAAATCATCCTCGGGCGGTTTCTCAAGTTGCTCATCGCTAAAGAATGTAAAGCGGATAATGAAAAACCGATGAGCTACAATCAAGAGACTCGTAAGAACAACCCTTGGATTTGTCGACCACTAATGCCATCGACTCTGTCTTGGGAGACGCGAGATAAAATCAATCTCATGCGTCTTCAACCTCGAGTAAAGCTTATCCATGGTAAGCTCACTCATGTGATGTTGTCATTGATGGAAGTGATCTTCATTCCCAGCACCTTCACATCAAGAGCACCCAAAAGCTGGCGTGCATTTTAAGACTCAGAAAATACCAAGTCAACAGCGCGGAGATCATGAAGAATCTTAGAAAATCTTCCCCACAGCTCATCCAAAGACTCACCAGGCCTTTGCTCGATCTTTGAGTATACTTTCTTGAGTCGGTTCTGTCTCACTTCCTTGATCGCATGGACCCTTCGTGATAGTCACAAAGAGTCCGCGGATCTCATGAGCAGACCGCAAGTGAGCAACACGCTCAAACCGAGATCGACTAAGGCCTTGGATCAAATAATTACGAGCCTTCTTTGTTGGCCTCCACATCCGAGTGATCATATCGTCATCGGGGCACGACATAAGGGTTTTTCACCTTAAGCCAAATAGCGTGCCCTTGAGCCTCGATATATGCTTGCATACGAGCCTTCCAGTATGCAAAGTCAACTCCATCAAAAATATGTGGCTTGGTTGAGTACTTGTCAGTCGCCATGGCTCCAAAGACCGGTTAAGATCTATGAGAAGAGCTAACCGCTCGATACCACTTGTAGGACCGTAAAGGCGACTTGGGGGTGAATAGGCGCTTTCTAAACTTTTCGCCTAAATCAAATTCAACACGAACATTACTCCTTTAGCTATGAAAGCTAAGAAGATCGCAGTTTACGATGGAAGCCGTAGCCAATTCGATAACCCCGCTCAACCACAAGACACACAAGTGGAGACTTAATCTCAAAGGGCGATCAGGCACAGCGGTCGACCGGCTACCACAGGCGGTCCGACCGATGGTCAACCAAAGATCGACCGGCAACTAATCTGGGCGGTCGGACCGGTGGGCTGAAATGATTCGACCCAGATACTAGCGTCGAAAACACGGGCGGTCGGACCGCCGTTGCAACACCGGTCTGACCGGTTCAGTCCAGTACTGAAAATCAAGTCCAACTCCAAAACGAAATTTGATCCAACTTTTGATTCAACCAATGAAACTTGACCAAATTTCGAGCACACCTCCCTAATGATATTGAAGACCTATTTCTAGCGGCGATCCTTGGATCCACTCCAGAATCGATCTCTCAAGGTTTTACAAAAGAAGTGCACAAACCCTAGAAATATGAAAAACTTGATTCAAGACTTGCTTGTGGGGGTTGATGATCTAGATGACTCTAGGAGTATTCCCACACATCAAAGCAAGATAACATATGTCAAGAGACCAAGCATAAACCTTTGAATCAAGGAAGCACCAAAATCATCCACAAGAGAGAAGAACACAAAGGGAACAATTGATCTTTCAATTAAGCATCACAAGATAGTTTGATCACACTAGATGCTTACAAAGCCTCTCCAACAAGGAGGGCAAGAGCTCACACAAGGAGCACACTCCAAACCCTAGCTTCTCCTCTCCTCTCCTCCAAACCCTAAAAAAATGGAAGAAGGGGCCAAATGAATGCTTGAGAGGGTTTTCCATCTCCCCCCTTTCTATTTATACTAGAGAGCTAGGGTTTCACTTTTGGGACCCAAATCCACATGGGACCCACACACACATAACTATTGAAGCAATCGCCTGCTTCACCACGTGTAGGTTGACCAGCGGTTCTCATCACGTCGTCAAGCCTCTCTTGTCCGAATCCCATCGGAACCTCCCAGAGACTCGCACCGATATCCGCACCACCTGATCCAAACAGCTGTACCGAACTACCCGTTCGATCCATCTTGCCCATTCTGCACCATGCTTGTGTCACACGACCTCACCCGGTATCCATGATCGTTCTGGACCTCAGCTCTCCAAGCGTAGTCCCGATCCACTCACCGTTGACGTCGTTGACCTACAAGCCACCTGCACAGCAATAGACAAACAAACCGTTTCCGGGAGCAAGTTCTTCACAACTTGACCCACGTTAGCTCCGCAATGCAATATACAACAATAAAGCATTGAACTTCATTCATAAAACCCATTCAAATCAACTCAATGCAAACTTGGCTAACCTCCAAGTCATTGGCGGTCTGACCGCCCCACAAGGCCGGTCCGACCGATTTCAGGCCGGTCGGACCGATCCCATAAGTTGACGAGGATTAAAACCTCTATTTATTATTTAGTATATAGAGACCATACGCCTTCATGGTCATAAACCCTAAAGCTAACGATATCCACTCACCTAGGTCGTAAGAATTCCGTGAGGTTACATAGTATCGGGAATAGATATGATTTTTCTCAAACTAGAGCCTGACATGGTTCCAAACCAAGTGACGAGGACTAAAACCAAATGCTCACAAGGACCTTTGAACGAGAGGTTGATGTCCGGATCTACGACAAGTGCTCATATGCTTTACTGATGTCGGATCTGACGAATGGAACATGTGCTATATATTCCATACCACGCGACGTTACGATACTGAAGTACGGTTACATGACTCATGGACATATAACCGCACGATAGTTGATACATTATCAACAGACACTCTCTTCAACCGACGCTACATTTGCTTCTCAACAAAGCGCCTTCTCCGAGACAATCGCCAACCCTTCATCAACTATATAAGGAGGAATGCGGACCGAAGATAGAGAGGCCGGAACATTAAAGATCATTTGGGAGACACCCTCAAGAGCCTTGTACTCCCGAATTAGTCTTTAGTCTAAGTTCTATACACCCTTTGTAATAGCCAGTTCAAAGCAATAAAGAGCAGTCTCACTACTTTCTAAAAGATACACGCCATTTTCCTCTTTTCATTTATATACTCATAAGATCGGCGATCTGATCGTCGACAGCTGGCGCCGTCCGTGGGGAAGAAGGCGCAAATCTTCTAAAGGAATTCTTTACTCATCAAATCCCCGCCCATCTTTCTGTTCATGAGATCATGGTAGGAACTTGGGACGAGGAGAACTGGTTCGATCTGGACGACTACTCCAACCTCGACATGGACGCCTGCATCCAGGCCATGCAGGGTGATTGGACGTCGTCCTCTTCCTCCTCTGCTGGTTCGCAAGTCGAGGACAACGCCTTAGTAGAACAGATGTATGAGGACGCACCACTGCAACAAGTGGAGCTTCCCGAGGGACAGGACATTCCGATCAGTTCGGAGTGTCCAAAAACCTCTTCAAGCCCGGTCTTTCCTACCGGCAAAAAAGGTGATGAATTTTCAGCCCTGCAATCCGAGAGTCAATACACTCTCGACACCATCATGGTTGATAGGTATTCACCTACGGCTTCTGGGAATTCCAGGAGCCAACCGACATCTGGTAACGGTGTCGATGAAACCTCACCGCCATGGGCCGAGCGGGATGATAAAGCTCAAGATGCGATTGGCAGTCGTCAGATCAGCCGACTCCGCCACGGAGGCCTCAAGAGGTTCCCATCTCCGACCGGTCTCCGTCGTGGAAGTGTCTGGTAGAAGTACTACGAAGCTCTCCACTGAGTACAGTGGAAATTCTTCGAAGGATCGATGCTGGAAACACGAAATCAATGCGATCGAAAATACTAATCGTAATGCCCTGTACGGTCCTACACCCGCTACCTCACCACCATGTGTTGATGGAAATGGTGCGGGCAATCAAGCACCAGCTACCAGAGGCAACAGAGATGATGGACGTCCATCAGTTAATTCGCCTGGTTCAGCCCCACCGAGGATGATAGGTCAAGTGCGGCCAGGCACGAGGTTAAGAGAAGGTTCGGACCTGCGAACACCAACAACCTCGATGAATCCTCCGAGACCATCCATAACGGTACAGAATCTACAGCGCATTCGTGATATTTTAAATAATACTAATCCTACTTTAGCAGGAGCTCCAGGTTTTGTCCAATTAGTAGGACAAGTGTCGGAGATTCTCCAACAAACCGCATAAACAGACGGAAGAATACCGAGAATTGAGGACACCGCAAAGTCAAACAATGACTTCGTCCCAGCGTTCTTCCCTCGGCAGAGGGCAACATGCTTATGTTGGGAATATAACAATACCGCAACCTCCTCGACGTTTCCAACCAATGATTCATGAGGGAAGGAGATTGTTCCGAACAAGTACACCTTCCTCTCGTCGAGAAGGTCATTCGCTTGGTCCGAATGATCTTCGACATCGTTTGAACCAGGCAAGTGATCGAGAGCATCATAACGCCACGATCGTCGGACGCCGTAACCTCGCCTTCTAATATAAGGAACCGTCCCCAACCGATCGCAATCCGCTCCTTTCCAAAGAAGGCGCCATGAATCACCACAGTCGCCGAGCTCGCAGGCTCCAAGTCAGGCGCTGACCTAACCGGTTTCGACCGGCCAACATGGACAAGTTCAATGGGTCTCAGAACCCGTTAGATTTCTCCAGATCTATACCACCGCCGTCAGAGCGGCTGGTGGTAATGAAAATGTTATGGCCAATTACGTACCTACGGTGTTAGAAGGATCCGCCCGGTCATGGTTACTTAACCAGCCGATCGGACCAATCTACACTTGGGAACAGCTCTGCGATATCTTAATCGTGAATTTCTAGGGTACGTACGACCGCCCAGGGAAGGAAGATGATCTACATCGGATTCGGCAGAACCCAAAAGAAACACTCCGACAATACATCAAGAGGTTCAGCCAGGTTCGTAATTCAATACCCGAGATTGCAGAATCTTCTGTAATTCAGGCATTCAAGGCAGGATTGAAGAACCGGAGGTTCACTGAGGATATAGCTATGAATCCCCACTAACAACCGCTTCTGTTATTCGATATGGCGGATAAATATACAAATGCTAGTGAGGCAATGAATGGAGCGGCTATAGATCGAAAAGACAAAACTCCTCAACTGGTTTAGAAGAGCTCGTGAAGAAGAATAAGAAAGTTCTCAAGAAGAAGAAGCATCGCAAGACGGATGGTAAGGAGGTCTTAGCGGTCCCTTAAAAGCCTACCAAAGGTAAGAGGGACTATACCTGGCCGAGGTAAAGCAAATATTCGACCGATGGATATAAAAGGGTAAGAAGTGGTGCCCTCTTCACCAACAGCCGACACGATCCGCAGACTGCCGTGTCCGCAAAAGAAATTGAAGATTACTATGTAGGTAAAGCCCCGCTTCCTTCAATACAAGAGTTGGGGAGGCCGGCCCAAAAGGATAAAGATGGTGACGAGGAGATGGAATACCAAGAACCTCAAAGACACGATCAACATGATCTTTGAGGATCTTCATCGCACGACTCGTGACGCCATCCAAAGCCGTGGGGCGGAGGTCAACCTAGCGTAATCTCCGACAAGATCAAGCCTTCGAGGTGGTCTGACACCGTAATCTCCTTCGCAAATAAGATCGCCCGCTTCATCGACTCACTGTAGGTTCCTATTATAGTTGAGCCTACCATTAATAATTGTAAGGTCAATAGAGTCTTGATAGATGGAGGTAGTTATTTAAATATATTATTCTCTGGAGCTTTAGAAGAAATGTAGATTCCTAAGTCAAAGGTAAAGCCAAGAAAATATGCCTTCCATGGCATAGTCCCTGGCTCTACCGCCAAACCGATAAGACAGTGTCTCTACTGCTACATTCAAGTCCCGATAACTTCCGAACGGAAAAGATTTCGCTTGACGTGGTCGATTTTGAGACCGCATATAACAGATCCTTGGTCGTCCCATTTAGCAAAGTTCCCGATAGCCACGACATTACGGTTATCGAGTTTGAAGATGCCAGACCAAAAGGTGTCATCATGGTTCGTGGAGATCAAAAATGGCTTATGTTTGCGATCAAGATCTTTAGAACTCGGTCGATGAGCTTCCGACTAGAAATATCGACTCTTCGCGATGCAGTCAAGCACCTGCACCAAAGTTGACACACAAACCCTTCGATCAGACAAAAGAGGTGCCCCTTGACAGAGGCATTTCTCCGAGAGACGCCAGGTTGGGAGACATCGACAGGTCAGTTCCGAAATTATTGATCGGAGAAGGACTCAACCCTAAATAGGAAGAGTCGTTCGTCTCTTTCCTCCGAACAAATCAGGATGTTTTCGCTTGGCAAGCGTCCGACATGCCCGGAGTCCCCAGGGAAGTGATCGAGCACAGGTTAGCTCTCCAACCTGATAAAAAGCCGGTCAAGCAGAAGCTAAGGCGTTTTGCACCTGATCGGAAGGAAGCAATCCAGTCGGAGATTGACAAGCACCTTGAAGCTGGGTTTATTCGTGAAGTCTATCATCCTCAGTGGCTCGCCAATACTGTAATGGTTAAAAAGAATAGTGGGAAATGGCGAATGTGTATTGACTTCACATATCTTAATAAAGCTTGTCCGAAGTATGACTTTCCCCTTCCTCGCATTGACCAGCTTGTAGACTCCACCTCCTGGTGCGAGTTGCTAAGCTTTTTAGATGCATATTCAGGGTATCACCAGATAAATATGAGTAAAAATGATGAGGAGAAAACTTCCTTCATCACACCATATGGCACTTACTGTTATGTCAAGATGCCTTTTGGTCTCAAGAATATTGGTGCAACTTTTCAAAGGTTAATGCAAAAAAACTTTTAGTCCGCAGGTAGGTCGGAATTTAGAAGCCTATCTAGATGACTTGGTTGTGAAAAACATCAATGCAGGCGATCATATCCTTGACCTACAAGAAACTTTCAACAACTTGAGAAGACATAACCTCAAGTTAAATCCGGAGAAATGTGTGTTCGGGGTTTCTGCTGGAAAGCTTCTTGGTTTCCTAGTTTCGGCTAGAGGTATCGAAGCAAATCAGATGCGTCCCCCGACAACAAAGAAAGAAGTACAAAAGCTAACCGGTTGTATGGCAGCACTAAGTCGTTTCATAGTCAGGTTAGGAGAGAAGGGATTACCTTTCTTTGAACTTCTTCGTAAGCATGGGAGTTTTAAATGGACTAAAGAAGCCAACGGCCTTTGAAAACTCAAAGAGTACCTTGAAGCCCCGGCCTTAGTCTCTCCAAGACCGAAGAAACATTGTTGATTTACATAGTCTGCGATGCCGCAGTTGTCACGTGTAATCGGTCGAGAGCGTGAAAATGTTCAACGACCGTATATTACGTAAGTTTAAGTCTTGCATGGACCAAAGGAAAGATATCCGCATGTACAAAAGTTGCTCTATGGTCTCATTATGTCTTCAAGGAAACTAAGACATTACTTTCAAGCCCACAAAGTGGTTGTACCTACAGGATACCCCTTAGGTCAAGTCCTTGGAAACAGGGAATCATCAGGACGAATAGCAAAATGGGCGATTGAACTAGGACGCTCGACTCCATTTTATCTCACGAACAACTATAAAGTCTCGTGCCATAGCGTAATTCATTGCCGAATGGACAAACCCAGAACCTAAGCAAGAACTCGAGTACGAGCACCACGACGAGTGGACAATGTACTTTGACGGTTCATTAATGCTTAAAGGATCTGGGTCGAGTCGCTTTGATATCCCCATCGGCGAACACATTAAATACGCCATCCAGTTTAACTTTCCTGCTACTAACAATGTAGCAGAATATGAAGGTTTACTGGCAGGACTTCGAGCAGCTCATTCGCTCGGGATTCGCAGATTACTAGTGAAAGGCGATTCTCAACTAGTAGCGAATCAAGTAGGGAAAGAGTATCAATGCTCAAGTACCAAGATGTCGTCTTATCTGGCGGAAGTACGAAAACTCGAAAAGCACTTCTTCGGTTTTCAGATCCAACATATTCCTAGGAAGGAAAACTTTCTAGCAGATCAGTTGGCACGGATGGCCTCCACAAGGTCCACCGTCCCGCCGGGAGTTTTTCTTGAGCAACTCGATTCACCCTCGGTGGTCGAGCTTTCCGAGAACATCAATGGTTCACATCAGGTCAATCCAATTGATTCTGATCACATGGATGCTCCACAGATAGGTGACGATCATGGTGAGATTGGATGACATCGATCTACAATTATCTTCAGCATGACCTAATTCCAGAAGATAATGTAGAGGCTGATCGTATAGCACGAAAGGCCAAATCATACACTCTAATCGAATGTACCTTGTACAAACGAGGATCTCATGGAGTGTTGATGAGATGCATATCTCACTCGGATGGCATTAAGTTGCTAACCGAAATTCATGGAGGAGTCTGTGGAGCACATCATTCCTACTGTAACACCGGCTCAGAAAGCCTTCGTGCAAGGATACTATTGGCCAACCGCCTTCATGATGCAAAAGAGCTCGTGACGGCGCATATAATGTCGGGCTTATAGCCGATAAGTACATCACCGCCGCAAGCTCTGCAAACAATTCCTCTTTCTTGGCCTTTTGCAACCTGGGGACTAGACATTCTGGGACCTTTCCCAAGAGCACCCGGGGGCTTCGAATTCCTCTTCGTCATGATTGACACATTTACAAAGTGGATTGAAGCCGAACCAGTTGTTAAAACTACAACTGAGGCTGCTAAGAGGTTCCTCATAAAAAACATGATTACACGATTTGGTGTACCCAGTCGTACAATCACGGATAATGGTACCCAATTTTCCAACGATAATTTCCAGGAATTCTGCGACGAGCTGGGTATCAAACTCCATTTCGCTTTGGTATCTCATCCGCAGAGTAACGGAGCAGTTGAGCGTGCTAATGGTATCATAATGCTGGGGTCAACCGCTGAGTATTCGACCAGTTAATAAAACGGTCAGGAGCTTGGGTTCAAGAACTTCTTTTCGCTTTATGGGTTGTTCAGACGACGACTACCGTGCGACCGGTGAAACACCATTCTTTTTAGTTTATGGGACCGAAGCCATGCTTCCTCCATAATTAAAAATTGGTTCTGCTCGAACTGATCGTTTTAATGAAAATGATCAGGAAGAAAGACGACTCGACGATGTCAATTTCCTTGAGGAACGATGAAACCAAGCCTTGTTGCGCTCGGCAATCTATCAACAAGCCATGCGAAGGTACCACAACGTAAGGTGCAACCTCGCAGCCTTAGTCAGCAGGTGATTTGGTTCTTAGAAAATTCGTAACCAAGCAAATCGCAACAAACTTTCTCCCAAGTGGGAAGGTCCTTACATCGTGGTTGAAGTCACCCGTCGTGTTCGTGACGATTAGCCATGTCAGACGGCAAGGTTTTGTCTAATTCTTGGAATATTGACCAATTGCGTAAGTTTTTCGTTTAATTTTCATTTCATTTCCATTTAGTTTAATAAATAATGAATCAATTCAAAAGCAAGTGATGTTATTTATATGATGTAACTTAGCTCGTCGATCATGTTCATATGCTTAGGCAATGGAGATTATATTTTTTATTTTCAAAATTTTGTTCTACTCTGGTTTGGCTACTGGTTGGGACACGGAAAACCTCCTAGTCGAAGTCTCTCCTTTTTCGCATGTGGTTCCGCCAACTGGAAGGAGCTTCCAAGCGACGGCCCTTTTCTTACGATGCTCGCTGCCAGTCGGACTAGAGCACGAACACGACATGTAAATACAATCTATATCTTCATTTCAAAGAAGTTCATTCCGACCAGCATTGAGCAATGCATAGAAATAAAACCACTTCTCGTTTATTATATCTGTCTTTGCATATAACTTCCACTTATCAAGAAAAATCATTTTTTCTTCCGACCATATATTGTCTTAGCAAGTACTTTGATTACGAAAAACAGATTTACAACTAGTCGAAACCTAACACTGGTTCCGACCAAAAAAGGTTTTCTAGTATTACACGATCAGTTTTTTAACAATCAGTACATACTTTCAAACAATGGTTGAGACTTAAGTTCATATTCTTGGCCTACTGCTTTTATAGTAAAGTTCTTCTACTATAAAACAGTCAGGGGCTAGGTAATATATGATAAGTCGACCGGATAAAACAAAAATTCTTTTTTCATTGATAAGAGAAAGGTAAGTTTTTACACATACTTTGCATACTCTCTCTTTTTTGCAGGATTTCTACTACTAGAGATTGCCCTCCATTAGTCACTGCTGGATGGAGATCCGACCTCTATTTCTTCTGCAACCTTGTCTCCAAGAGTTTTAACTTCCTTGAGAAACTTGGTCGCCTCCTCAGGCAAGTAGTTAAAATCCTCTTCAATAGCTTGAAGATTGATAGAGGGGTCGGACGCCTTCAGTTTTGCCAAAGCAAGACTAACTCCACTAACAATAGATTCCTTTACGGACTGGGCTTAATTATCTCTTGTAGTCTTGAGCAAGCCCTTAAGGTCCTCCAAAAGGTGACCAAGGTAATTTACATTTTCCATTGGATCACTTAAGGAAGGCAACGTTGATCCTGATCCCATGTCAAAGATCATTTTGTTGAGTGCAGTAATTTGTTCATCAAGGTTAAACATAACTGCTGGCCCCTTGTCTTGCTCAAATTCCAAAGCTTTCTTTGCTTTGGTTAAAGCTTGATTTTGTTCTGCATAAGCAAAACAAATATTAGGCTAAAAAGGATCAGAAGAGATACTAAGTCATGTCTACGACTAAGTTACCTTCGACCTTCTTCCTGGATTTTTCCTGGTATTTTTCGTATCTGGTCGTCAAGTTTTCGATCGACCGATTTTTAGCTTGAATTTCTTCTTCAAGCTTTATTCTTCTGGCTTTTTCAGCCAAAGCTTCTTCTTTTATTTTCTCCAAATCTATCAAATTTGATAAGGGAGGATGGTTAAAAGAAGAAAGGAAAGTCTTGGCAAAAGACAAATTAAGAAGAAAGTTCTTACTTTCTAGTTCGGAGTGTTTTTGCTCTAGATTCTTAATCCGATCGGTTAGTCCTCCGATCGCAGCAAAATTTTCAACCATATGCTGCATGAATAGCATTTTTCTTTAAAGTTTCTTGTGAACTTCAAGAAAACTATAAGGATGGTTGAGGACACTTACTTGAATTGCCACATCATTATAATCGGCAAAAATCTTATCAGGATTCGCCTTTGCAAGACGATTTGATACTCTCCTCCAAGCATCATCAAGCTCTTTATCCTCGATAAATCGAGGAGAGAAAGGAACTTGTTACTGGGAGGAGTTCCTTCGTGGTTGGAATCTCCTGTGGATCTGCAGAGATGCCTACCTCCGCTGACGGAGTAACAATCTCCACAGGATTCAAATCAGATTCCAACACTGAAGTAGGCTCGAGGCCTTCCCCAACCACTTCCTCCTCATGATTGCTTGCCTAAGGAAAGCCCTGATCCGAGATGCCCTTGATCACCTGACCTACTGGAATAACCTGATCGGGAACGACTGGAACTCCAACAGGTCTGCACAAAGAAAAGGAAGTTCAGAGTTCAAGTTCACCAAGAATATAAAAGTTATGTGTTTATGTGATAATTTCATTTACAACATACCCGGTTATCTTTTTTATCTTGACTCTGAAGCGCGCTGGCTTAAAGTTGTAGCGCTAGTTTTTCTTTTCTTTTCAACCAATTTTTCCTGTCTCGAACTGGAAGGGTTGGCTGTACCCTCTACATCCTTCAATGAACGATCAGATGTAATACTTTCAACCAGCTGGTCGAGAGTAGAATCCCTGATCGTTGGATCGGAAGGTGTAGGTTCATCGATCACCAAAGCAGTTGTTACAACGACCCTTGGCAAATCTTGAACAACTGTATGGAACTCAACGACTACCGCCTGATTCAACAAACAAAGTTAGTCGGGTGATGAACATATCTTTTCATCTAAGCAAAAAGTATTTCCTTGTTATTTACCTTCCTACACGATCACTAGTGATCGTAAGGTTGGTCGGTTCGTCAATTGGCTCACAGGTCTCCATGGCCTCGTCAATTCTTAGACCAACCGACTACATATCAAAGAGGATTTTTAGGTAAACACCAATCGGAAAAGATTGTAAAGATGGAAAATAATTATAATGCTTACCCGAAGTCTCTCAGCCCTCTCTTCAAAGAAGAGTCACCGCTAAGATCAAAGGGAAACCCAACCTTCTCATTAGGCTCTCCAAGACGTATCATTTCGATCCGCTTCGATTTCATAGAAGACAAAGTCAGAAACAAAAAGAGAGGTCTTAGGATTATAAGAGCATTTGACTAGAAAAATATACTGGTCGGATTCTTGCTGGAATATACCAGAGCATCGAGTGAGCTCTGGCCTTCAAAGGACTGATTCTCCGCATGGAGAAGTGCCTCACCACGTGCCAGGATGTCAAACCCCTGACACTCAAGAGATGGATGGCTTCAACCCATCTCCCAATTTTTTCCTCCTTCGAGGAGGAACGCCATTACGAGATCTCAATAGCCTTTTTACCACTATAATAAAGGCCATCGCCATGTGTGATCTTCATATAAAACCAACTCTTCTTCCATGACGACCATGAAGACTTGGAGTACATTGGAATGTACTCATCAGCCTTCCCGTCATGGAGACGCAATGTACACTCCCCGGGTGTACCGGTCGTCTTCTTCGCATTCACCAATCTGTAGTAGTACCTGAAGAGGTCCAGAGTTGCTGGAATTCCTAGGTACGCTTCGCAGAGGTAAACGAAGATGCTGAGGTTGGCTATGGCGTTGGGGGGCAGATTGATCAGTTCAACTCCATAATATTCCAAAACTTGAGAAAGAAAGGAGTGAATTGGAAGTCTGAAGCCGCATTCGATATATGCGAGAAAAATGGGAATTTCTCCATCCTCACCACTTGGAGAATGTTCTCCAAATGCTGATCTCCACGCGATCAGATTTCTATCGGGTAATAGCCCAACCTTTTCGCACCTTCAAGTTTCTTCTCGCCGATCGAGATCGACTAGGTTGGTAATAAGATCCGACATGGTGATTTCTTTCGGTGAAGAATTCAAAGGTGATCGGAGATGGTTTCTTGAAAATGAAGAGGAAAGCAAAAGGCATAGAAACCCTAACACCCCAAGTGCTAAGGGGCCTTTTATAGCAACAACATTGTAACCGCTTTCGGGAAAATCCAATGACAAAAATCCCTTTTGACCAATGGACCAAGAGTTCCTTCAACTTCCAAGGCAATTTCGAACTTTAAAAATGAATACAGACCGCCTCGAATACCACAACATTTAATGAGGGGTCTGCCCGATACGATTGCAACGGGAATAAGCGTCTATATGACCAATTCATTTAAAAGTTCGGGGGCTAGCTGACGAGGATTAAAACCTCTATTTATTATTTAGTATATAGAGACCATACGTCTTCATGGTCATAAACCCTAAAGCTAACGACCTCACCGGGTCGTAAGAATTCCAGAGGTTACATAGTACCCAACTGCCTGACATGGTTCCAAACCAAGTCTCCCACTACCAAATGCTCACAAGGCTTTGAACTGATTTCTGGAACTACGAACAGACATAATGCTTAACGTTGTGACGATTGGAACATGTGCTATATATTCCATACCACGCGACGTTCCGATATGAAGTACGGTTACATGACTCATGGACATATAACCGCACGACGCTTGATACATTATCAATGACACCTCTCTTCAACCAGACGCTGCATTTCGAACAAAGCGCCTCCTCTAGAGACAACCGCCAACCCTTCATCAACTATATAAGGAGGAATGCGATCAAGATAGAGAGGCTTTAACATTGAAGATCATTTGGGAGACACCTCAAGAGCCTTGTACTCCGAATTAGTCTTTAGTCTAAGTTCTATACACCCTTTGTAATAGCCGGTTCAAAGCAATAAAGAGCAGTCTCACAACTTTCTAGAAGATACACGCCATTTTTCTCTTTTCATTTATATATTCATAAGATCTGCGATTTGATCATCGACAAAAGTAAAATAAGTAATTAAAACATGAAATGTGGTGTTTAAAAATTTATACGAGTTCTTTGTGATCCTAGTTATCTCTCTATAAAATTTTAGATTTTTCTAAATTTATTTGCTATTTTTAAAAAGGCTGGTCAAAGTAGAAGGTTTTGAATTTAATTCGGTCAACATTTTAGACCCAGCCAGACCAACTTGACTCGACTCGACCCAACCCATTAACTCATTCAACTGAGCCACACTCTGACACCCACTGTTTCGTTGTGCCGTTCATGAGTGGGACCCACCCGTCAGGGTCTTCTTCCTCGCGCCGCTGAGAGAGCTTCAGAGCGCAACATGAGCTAGTGCTACACCCTAGTGTCTTCGTCCATGCAAGCTTACGACGTTTCGTCACCGCCATTGCCATCCAATCCTAGGACACCACAAGTTGACACCGTTGCATTTTTGGCATTGGAGCTCCTTAAAACCTCTCACTCTCTCTTTCGACCGAGAAAATGAGGCCATCATTTCTCCCTCTTCACTGAAGTGAAGCTTCTCGTTCTTGCACCATTCTTATTGTTTTTGCTTTGCTAAGCCCAAGCCTTATCATGCAGCATAGCAGTGGGAACACTAGCGTGTCTTCATTGTGTCCTAAGCATACACCGAGTGTCTTCATCATGTCAACGTCACTCTTGGTGAGCTCCTTCCCCTTTCTTGCACGTCATCTTATGTTTTAGGGTATAAGAAGTAAAACCCCTCAATCTATTTCCTCAATAGTTCATAGGAGTTTCAGGAATTTGGATTTTCTCTAACTCCGACCTACTTCGGCTCTTTCTTCCTCATCTCTTGTCTGGTAAGTTTATTGTCGATTCCTTCCTCTCACAGTATCTTTTGGTCATACCTGAGCCAACTCAACCTCCATTTTCTCTCCGTTGAGCTCAAGTCATCCTCTCCATTTTCTCTCTGTTGAGCTCAATGCGCCATCGGGTCGATGTAACTGCTTGTGTCGTAGCTACTTCGCCACACATTGTCGTCGCACTAGAGTTCACGGTCGGCCATGCTCTGGCCACCCCTGTTGGTTATATGCCCTAGAGGCAATCATAGAGATGATTGTATCTTGTCTATGTTTATGAGTTATTGAATAAATATTATTATGTTCCTTGACTGAATCATCATTGATAAAGCTTAACAAGTATGTGAATTGTTTGTGAAGCTCTTTAACTTAGATGATGTCATTCTAAATGTATCCCTAATCAGATATCACTGGTTAGAACACTAGTGACTCTATCGACCAGCACATGTATTGATTAATGACCATGTTTCACCGGTCATGGATATAGTGATATCGAATCAATAATGTGAACACATGTTAGAGAACATGGTGTTGGGTTGATCCTCCTTGAGACACTGCTGAGATTGTTATAATTTTGTGTGTCATCAGTTGGTCTCAAGCAATGATGATGTATAATCCTTAGACCTGAGATCAGCATGGTTTCCTACATATGTAAGAGTACACTTTGGGATTACCAAACGCTACTCTATAACTGGGTAGTTATAAAGGAAGCTTTCAGGTATATTATGAAACATGAGGAGGAATGTGACTAGTCGGATATAGGATTTGCCTCCTAACATAATCGGAGAGATATCTCTAGACCCCTCGATGTGATCGGATAAAGAAAATACACGGTCATGCCATTACTAGTCGAAGAGTTCGACCACGTGAAGTTATCCGACACTTGATCAAGAAAGTATTGCACAGTCCATGGTTGACATGATATCTCACCTGGAGTTCAACCATGATATCGTGAGGCAAAGGGAGAATGCACGAGCTGGTCGTTTAGTTCGATCAGATATGGATTAGTCGTATGAAGATACGAGCTAGTCGTAGACTGGTCGAATATAATTACTAAGTGGTCGAAACCTAATCGTAAGGAGTTACGAACCAGTCGAGGCTTAATATGATCTGGTCGTATAGATATACGAGCTAGTCGTTAGTAACAAGAACCTGGTCATAGATCATATTGCATTAAGGTTCATTCGATACTATTTGTGTGTATTCGGGAATCATCATGTTCTGCTAGGAACCACTAACGACCCGTGATTGAAAAAGGTTTCGTGTCACAACCGACTACGCATGAACCTAACGGGTCACACACTTAACAGGTTGAAACAAACGTGTTCAGATAGGATCCGTCATAAGCTCTATATAAGGAGATGCATGTGGCTGCTGGGAGAGACACACGATAGACGTGACGTGGGTTGCTCTACCAAAACCCTAGCCACCATCTTCCTGAGAGCCCTACCGTGTGAGTTGGTGCTAGCACACCGGTATACGGTGTTCCTTCCCTGGACTTGTGGATACCGTAGAGGTGCTACTGCGGCTGCTGTCGCGTTTAAGGACGATCCACGACCTTAGCGAGGAACTCGATTGGTTGCTGGAGCATACGATCGCCACCGAGGATGATCGGTCGCGCTGGACGGTCAACTTTGACCACTTCATCGACGCGCTCTATGTTGCATCAGGCTGCTCCAACTCTTCTTCCGCTGCACTGCGCGTCTGGTGGTAATGATCTATGATCTCTTACTTACATGACATCCTGATTTACGTGGTAGATTTTTTAATTGCCAACTAGCGTAGCCTACCCGTATCCCTTCAACCCCTAAGACCAGTGAGCTACGGGTATCCCATTTTGGGTTGTGGTTCGTGCTGTCGGGGACCACACTACTAGCGATAAGCCAGTCAAAATCATTGCTGGGAAGCCCTCTATTCTGACAGGAACTGTAGCCCATTCATTAAGTAAATCTCAGTCGGTTTAGGCATAAGTAGTCGTTAACTATTAGTTAATCATTGCTATATCTCACTGACCGGTGGGACCTTGAACAAAAAACGAGAAGGTTTATTAAAACCGGATTAGCATTGTGTCGCTGACATGCGAGCTCGAGTGCAGTTAAGTGCGCAGGAAACCACTCCGTGGTCCATGGACTGGTGGACCAGGTACATGGAACTTGGGTCCACGCACTGTGTCATGGACCAGTCTATGACATGTGGACCCCACTTGTCAGTAGGGTTTATTCAGGATTTAAATGGAAAATAAAAACCCAGTGCAGTGGATCCCACATGTCAATGACTGAGGCTAATTCTAACAGAGTATAAAAAGTATTTAATACATTTAGAAATTCCGAAATGATTTACTTTTGCACAGAAAATGGGCTAAACTTAAAAAATTCACAAGTATTTTATTTTAACTCCAAATTGAGTGAACTTAATTTTTTTAGTTTCCATTTCTACTGTACTTTAAATTGGAATAGAATTAAAATATGTTTATTTTACAAAATAAATTTTATATTTGAATTATTTATACACTAATGACATTAACCTTGAAAAATTAATAGAAAATTCATATGAACTCCAATTGCACTAAACTTTTTACATAAATTCATCTAAAATCATAATATCACAACTGTATAAATTTCATGCATGTTTGAGCATTTTGAATTTTTTATATTTTCTCGTTGTTTATTGTTATCGTTTACTCTAGATCCCGGCGCGTAAATTAACGACACGCCACCGAGAGTGAATAAGTGGATTTCCAGCAAGGCAAGCATCCTCTTGCATCATATTGATCCTAGTTTTGGTTAATTTAGTATTTTAAATGCAATGATATTTGCTTGCATGCTATTTTGGTATATCAATAATTTATGAGTTTAGTTAGCTATGTCCTAATTCATGTTGTTTATCCTTAATAATTCCATACAGTTATGCTTAAATAATTCCATACAGTTATGCTTAAGTTAGATATCATATGATTGTATTTATTCTTTATATAAATGCTTAGCCCTGCATGTCAGTTGATATGTTAGTTCGGTTGACGGGGTTATCTCGTCAATCGTGGGAAACACTGAACCATTTACCTTTATTCTTTTGGTCTAGATCATCGAATCTAGTTTTTGAGTCTAAAATTTGGTTATTTAAAACTGATTTTGATTTGGACAAGTGGCTAGTAGTGTGGATGCCTTCGTGCAAGAGAATCGGGTTCAGTGGAAAGACTTGTTCGGATCACTAAGGACCGAACTTTGGGTTGTCAATTCCAAGTAACACCCGTGCATCCACACGCTAGATTGGGGCCGGCTTGGTCAAGTAAGGGGAGGATTTTATGGGGTTGAGTCACAAGTGGTGTAAGGACATATGTGTTTGATCACTTGTTGATAGGATCTGATACAATTTTCTATAATGTGCGAGGGATTAATGTTTTCATTTATGTACATTTTATCAGCTTTTCCAACATAACTTGCGTGCCTGCTTAGTAAGTTCTATCAGTAGCTTGTACTAAGTTGGGGTTTATCTCGCAATGGTGATTCCACTCAATAGGTCCTTCTTGCTAAAATGTACCGAGTCTCGATCTTCCCGGCCGGCATACCTTAGGAAGTGTATCATTATCCAGATGCTTACGGGCTGATCATGTCGTGTGGGTAAAGTTGTACTCTCCTACAGGGTTTTTAATCTATTCGAATAGCCGTGTCCACGATTACGGATGACACTTGGTTTTGAATGACATTATTGTTAGACTCATAATTAAAAATTGACATAGGCAACACTTGATGTCGGCATGGCCGGTTTGTCATGTTGTTAGTTTATCAAAGTGAGCTGCTACTTTGATATTGTTTGATCTATGCTTATATCAATGTCACTTGTATTCTGGTGTCCAAATTGTGTTTATTAAATGGCCTTTGCAAACTAGAATGTGCAGAGATGAAACTTGTTGCTTTTATGCAAAAATTATGCCAATACAACCTTCCTTTGGACAGCCACTAACATGTATACTCTCATATCCTTTGGACAGCCACTAACATGTATACTCTCATATCCTTTGGACAGTATCTGTAATACCCCAGCCTGCTCGCAGTGTGGCCCATGTGACCCATGAGGAGTTGTGTGGTGGGATTAGTCCCACATTGCTTGTCTCAAGTGAGTTGTAGTAGTATATAATGCCTGTTGGATCCAAACGTAGCACCTCCGGGTTAACCCTTTTACACGAAGCGATGACGAAAGTGTAAGTGGGGTGCTATGTGTGGGCGGATCCGCCCCACGGTGGGCTGGGCATTGAGCCGATTTTGGGTCAGGGTGTTACAGATGGTATCAGAGCATCAACCTTCACGCACGTAGCGTGCGGGACGGGGCAGCGGGCATATGGCGATGGCACATGTGGGCCCGGAGTGGACACATGACATGGCATATGTGTCGACCTTTGGGACGCACGGACGTGTACCGAGGGGTGGTTCAGGCATTTGCCGATATGCGGTATCTTCGTCGAGGTCGCCCCTTGAGGGGGTGAATGTAATACCCCGACCTGCTCGTAGTGTGGCCCATGTGGCCCATGAGGAGTTGTGTGGTAGGATTAGTCCCACATTGCTTGTCTCAAGTGAGTTGTAGTAGTATATAATACCTGTTAGATCCAAACGTAGCACCTCCGGGTTAACCCTTTTACACGGCGAGGACGAAAGTGTAAGTGGGGTGCTATGTGTGCGGTCCGTCCCCACGGCAATGGGCATTGAGCCAATTTTGGGTCAGGTTGTTACAGTCTCTAGCACACATACGTTATTTTTATTTTGTGTAAGACTTGCGATTACCTTTTGTACTTAATTGGAATGTCCACTTGTCCAGGTGAGGAAGACTTTGCTCTCGATCGGTTCGTTAGAACTGATTTTGGTGACACTGTTTCTAACCCCACTCCGTTGCCTCTGGGAGTTGGGCACACCTTGCTGGAATTTTTGGTTCATAATACTTGTTTTCCGCTGCGTACTTCTTGTTGATGTTTAAATTTTGCAGGTCAGCCACTTGTGTAAATTATGGACATAAGTCATAGTTATGGATATCACTTTGTAATATTATTGTATGACTTTGTACAATGTTGTTAAGGATATGTGCGTGTTTGCCACTGATCCTTGGGAGCTAACACGAGACACATATCTGAAGTTCTAAAATGCTCTTTGATTCATTTAAGTGTTGACTTGGGCTGCTGAGAATCGACTTGATGCATACACCTTCGAGTGTTATGCGGGTCGATTGCCTCGTTGCTAGACAGGTATGATTACTTAAATTGGATTGAATTGAATTGAATTTCAGATCTTAGAGACCCAGAGTTCATTTTGTATGACCTGGAGGATATAGGTGTTTTGAAATCAACCTGAGGTCCTAGAGCGTTGGTATCAGAGCCATACTGACTGTAGGTTAGAAATAGCACAGTCATTAGCTTCAGCAAGTCTTCAGTCAAATTATATTCAAATTAGCAAAATAATTTCAGAAAACCTTACGTTATGAACATCTTTTATTCCGTACCCATCTTAGTAT
The DNA here is from genome assembly GCA_036346395.1 of Hsuehochloa calcarea. Lineage (NCBI taxonomy): Eukaryota > Viridiplantae > Streptophyta > Magnoliopsida > Poales > Poaceae > Hsuehochloa > Hsuehochloa calcarea. The sequence goes on along the minus strand of CM070604.1, from coordinate 37,406,873 downwards.
CATTTCTTACCCCAACTTTCAGTTGGATTTGCAAATTGATGTTCTCACTTTGCTTGTCTTTCTTATGTTAGATGAGCCATTGGGTTTTGGTGAAGGAGACCCAGGCTAAGGACATTGATGGGTACCCAGCGTTGCTGAGGGATATGATGTGGAGAGCCAACTTCACCTACCAGTCGGAACATGTCATCTACCGCCGTGATCGAGGTCTGAGAATGGAAGAATATCGGGCCATAATCAACATCATTGCAAGATAGGTGGCGGGAAGTACTCCATATTGCATCCAAGCGCTTGACACCTCCGAGGCCATGGTAGTTTAGGAAGTGGCCTGTCGGGACCCAAATATGCAAATCTGGACCCTCCGTGTATTCTGCACTAGTCCAGGATCACGCTAGTGCACACAATGTCAACATCGATGAAATATCACATCCATACAACGAATATAAGAATAAACGAGTACTTTGAATAACAAATAACTGTTGGGACCTTACGGTCGAGTTTTACATTTATTAAGCCATGCAAGGCTGACAATAAAGAAATAAACTACAGCGGAAATGAAATAAACTCCAGTGGGCTCCCATCAATTTACCACGGCACCGATGGGATCAAGACCTAACGATCAACCTTCGAGAACTCTTCTTCAAAAGCAAAGACGACTCCTCCACTACATTGATTTGTTTAGCAAGAGTGAGTACACACCGTACTCACAAGTCATACCACAGAATGCATTTATACATGATGGCTTATTCCAAAGGAATGGCTTCTGTGGTTATTTTGCGGAAATGCAACATTTGCAATTGAATACAAATAATAGATTGAAAGCATAATTCAAAGCAAATAGACAATAATAAGTTAACAATTGATTTCACAAAGGACACACAGTCTAATCAAGTTATTCACACAGCTGTACAAGTTACCTTCACACAGCTGACCAGTCCCATTTGTTTTATGAAAACTACCCCTCGTGTGAAATTCCCGAGCATGTCCATATCCGAGGACGCGGCTATTCGAATAGATTAATTTAACACTCTGCAGAGGCTGTACACTTTACCCACACGATACAATCGGCAATAAGATCGACCACAATAAAACCTTTCAGAGATTTCATCTCAAACAATGACACTCCCGATGTGCTTTCTGCTAGTCTAATTTGTACACACACCTTGGGGCGACACACACCGTTGGGCGGGGATGCGTGAATCGTCCCGCGATGTGACATATCACACCTCCGACCCATCACACGCCTTAAATACAACCTGAGTTGTCAATGTCAAGACTCCATAACTTACTAAGTTAGGCCCACCCATACTAGGCATGTGGTCGATGCAGAAGGCCAGATTCAATGAGCGCACAAAGTTAAGTCCTTAATTGACCAAGGCAAGACTTCCAGTTTTTCCCAAATCACAAAGTTTATATCACACAGTTCCACCATTCACACAGTTCCACCACTTGCCTCAGTCTAAATCTTTTCCCACCCTGTTGATTAAGTGCAACACATGCCATCACGAGTAATAGCACACAGCACACACAGTTTCATCACACAGTTCCATAATCACTTAGTCAAGTTTATAATTGCAACTCTCACATGAAATGATGACTCGTGGCATGGCTAAGCAGTCTAATCGTATCTAACCATCCCACATTGGTGCTACGATAATACCAACTAATATTTAACCAACCTAGGGTGACAAGAGATCATGGCATACAATAGACAAGGTGGCATAACAAATTGGATTAATAACTATCCCAAAAGTATTTAAATAAATACTTGAAATAAAATGCAATACATTGAAACAAAGTATTTTAAAAACTGGGTTCAATATGATCAAAGGTATAACTTGCCTTGGAATAGATCTAGATATTGGTATTGGTCTTGAAGTGCTCCTTCTTATGCAAAATTCCCCGAAGTATCGATGTCTACTCGCAAACGAGACAAAAGAAACCAAAAACAAATAAATACAGAGGCAAAACAAACTCCAAAAATCAAATAAAATTCACCATTAAATAGATCTTAATTTTATATGAATTCACAAATTTGAATAGGCTCAATCATAATTCGGATGCAAAAGATATGGGCTTTGGAAGATTGGAAAATAAAGGAAAATTGAATTATTGCGCAATGCTTGCGTCAGCCGAGAGTTTTCGGAAAAGAAATAAATTTAAAAAGAAATCTAACATGTGGGCCCCACATGTCAGTGACACGGCTCACGGTGGACCAAGTCCACCGAACCTTTGGATCTGGGTCGGGGCTGAGGTGGTGTACCCGTGTGCGGGTGGCACTGACGCGGCGCCTACGAGGCTGACACGCACGCACCCGGGCTGAGGTGGTTGCTGACACGGCCTGCCACATCGGACCGACGGCGGCGACGGCTCGGGAACAAATGGCAACGGCGAACGGCGGCTCCTCGCCGGCGGTGAGTGGTACCAGCGTGTAGAGGGGATTATTGCGCACATGTGGGCACTGGTTTGAGCACCTGGGGTTGTCAGAGATGGCCGGCGGCGAGCTTGAGGCGGCGAGGCGGTCTCGGGTTTGTCGGACGGGAGCTCCGGTGATGCTCCGGCGATGAGGAGGTGCGCACGAGGTAGCCTGGAACTTGCTGGTCATGGTGGTGCAGTCGGCGAGGCAAGGGCGGCGAAGACGGCGACACAATTCACCGGAGAAGAAGCTCGACCGAAAATCCTAAAACTCGAAATGCGGCGGCGCTAGGGCGATCGGGGCGACGAGAGTGGCGGCTTTGGATTGCGGAGGTCCGGGCGGTGCTAAGGGGGTATTTATAGGCCCGGAGACGCCGAGATTTGGAAACCCCCAAATCGGGTCCGAAACGGTCGCGATTTGAATTTCCGAGATTCGGGGAGATTAAAAGGGATCCGGGGTTTGATTCGGTTTGGAACGGATAAGAAATCAACCGAGCTACGATTTGGTGGGGTCGGCGCGAAGAATCAGCAACCGAATCGGTTTTGTCGGACGAACCTCGAAGCTCCAGCAATGGCGGGCGAAGCGCGGCGCGAGGAAGAAGAAGGCCCGCGGAGATGACGACCCTGTGGCGGTCCCACTTTGCGAGAGAGGCGAGGCGAAGGGTGCAGCGGCCGCCGTGCGATGGAAATCCAACGGCTGGGAGCGAGCGCGGGCGGGGCTGGGCTGAGAGAAACGAGGGCTGCGGCGGAATAGTGTTGGGCTTCGGCCCAACACTGTTCCGAAGGATTTTCTTTTGATTTTGCTTTTAAATAAATCCAAAAAATACAATTAGCCAATAGAAAATAGCAAATGACTTTGGAAAAATTCCAGAAAATTCTATAAAATATATCTAAGCATATAGAATCCAAATAAAATAGTTTTGACTATTGTTGATGTTGGGATTAATCATATTAAATCAGTTTATCCTTAAAGTCCATATTAAGCTTTTTAAATTAATATTCAAATAAATCCAAATGGTGAATTTTCTCTCTACCACTATTTAAAAGATTTTTAAAGCCCTGAAAATTGGGATGTTACAAACCTCCCCCCTTAAACGAATCTCGACCCCAAGATTCCGGCTAGCTAGAGAAAAGGCTAGGGAACTCTGCTTTCAACTCTTCTTCACGTTCCCACGTTGCTTCTCCTTCTGAGTGGTTACTCCATTGGACTTTGCGTAAGCGAGCGGTCTTGCTACAGTGCGCGCTCTGCGACATCTAAAATCTGACAGTCGTTCTTTGTGCGTGAGATCTTCCTTGATTCGATTGACTCCAGCGAGTGCGCTCTTACCGCACACGAAGACACTTCTTGGTGAGAGACATGAAAGACATCATGCACTCTCGCTAACGATTGTGGTAGCTCCAACTGGTACGCAACTTCTCCTCGACGTTCCAAAATCTTGAACGGACCCACATACCTTGGAGCAAGCTTCCCTTTGGTGTGGAATCTCTTAACACCTCTAAGCGGAGTAACTCGAAGATACACAAAATCCTCTGGTTCAAAGCTGAGGTCACGGCGATGATTATCGGCATAACTCTTTTGCCTGGTGGGCTATCTTTAGTCTTTCTCTCGATCATAGCAACTTGTTCTTGACTTCTGAATAATATCCGTCCGAACACTACACGTTCATTGTCTCGACCAATTTAATGGAGTTCTCGAGCACGACCATACAAAGCTTCACATGGTGACATCGCAAGCGGCTTGATAATCGTTGTTGTGCGAGAATTGCGCATACGGCAAACTCTTATCCCAAGCGGTAGCATTTGCTAAGGCACAAGCTCTCAACATATCTTCTAATATCTGGTTGACTCTTTGATCATCCATCCATCTGTGGATGATAAGCGATCTTGAAATTGAGATGAGTTCTGGGGCTTCATGTAGACTTTGCGAAGCGAGAGGTGAACCGAGATCCTCGATCGACACTATCTTCTTAGGCACACCATGCGGTGACGATTTTTGACATATACAATTCCGCCAAGCGGTCTCCTGAATAAGTGGTTTTGGTGGCAAGAAATGGGCAACCTTAGTCAAACGATCCACTATTACCCAAATCGAATCATAACCTGATTGAGTCTTGGGTAAACCGGTAATAAAATCCATACCGATCTCTTCCCACTTCCATTCTGGTATCTTCAGCGGTTGTAGCAAACCTGCTGGTCTCTGATGCTCTGCCTTTACTTTCTGACTCACGTCGCATAAGGCAACGAACTCTGCGACGTCTCGCTTTAAGTTTGGCCACCAAAACTTATTCTTAACATCCTGATACATCTTAGTACTTCCAGGGTGAATCGAATACTTTGAGTCATGGGCTTCCTTCAGAATCAGCTGTCTTAATCCATCAATATCCGGTACATAGATACGTCCATTGATCCACAATGTATCCTGATCATCCACGGTAAAGTCTTTAAACTTTCCTTCTGCCATCTTCTTCTTGAGGTCAGCAAACTTAGAATCCTTGGGTTGAGCTTCACGAATCTGTTTCTCCAGAGTAGACTGCACTTTCAGACTGGCCACAAATCCTTCAGAAACAAGTTCTAGCTGTAGCTTCTGGAATTCCTCCTGAAGTTCTAAACACAACTCTTTTACTTCCAGAGCATTGCAGTAGCTCTTACGACTCAGTGCATCTGCAACTACATTGACCTTACCAGGATGGTAATGGATTCCAAGATTATAATCCTTTATTAATTCCAGCCATCTTCTCTGCATCTCATGTTCAAATCGATTTGGATGAATATGTACTTGAGCTCTTATTATGCTGTAGACTTCACGCGATTCTCGATGAGATAATGACGCCAAATCTTCAAAGCATGCACTACGGCAGATAATTCTAAATCATGAGTGGGGTAATTCTCTTCATGAGGTCTTAATTGCCTTGACGCATAAGCGACAGCTCTTCCTTCTTGCATAAGGACACAACCTAATCCTTGACGCGAAGCATCACAATAGATATCAAAATCCTTACTGATATCCGGCAAAACTAGCATCAGTGAAGTCAAGCGTTTCTTCAATTCTTGGAAACTTTCTTCACAAGCTGGGGTCCAAATGAACTTCTTCTCTTTCTTCAACAATTGCGTAAGAGGCTTAGCAATCGTTGAGAATCCTTCAATGAAACGACGATTGTATCCCGCCATTCCCAATAAACTACGAATTTGAGTAACCGTCTTGGGCTACTCCCAATTCATTACAGCTTTAACCTTTCCGGGGTCAACTGCTACTCCTTCGGCTGTCATCACATGACCGAGAAAATCAACTTTCTTCTTCCAAAAGTCACACTTGCTGAACTTGGCATACAACTGATGTTCTCTGAGCTTCTCTAGGATTAATCTTAGGTGTTCAGCATGCTCTTCTTCTGACTTGGAGTATACCAAAATATCATCAATGAATACTACTACGAACTTATCCAAATATTCCATGAATACCTTGTTCATCATGTTCATGAAATAAGCGGGGGCATTAGTCAATCCAAAAGACATGACTAAAAACTCATAATGTCCATACCGGGTTGAGAAAGCGGTCTTAGGTACATCCTTAGGACAAATCTTCAACTGATGGTAACCTGATCGCAGATCGATCTTGGAGAATACTCCGGCTCCTTTCATCTGGTCGAACAAATCATCAATCCTGGGCAAAGGGTATTTGTTCTTGATGGTGACTTCATTGAGAGAACGATAATCGATGCACATCCTCATGCTTCCATCTTTCTTCTTGACGGACAAAACTGGTGCTCCCCATGGCGACGAACTAGGTCTTACAAAACCTTTCTCCAGTAGTTCTTCTATCTGCTTCTTCATTTCCACAAGTTCATCGGCTGTCACCCGATAGGGTCTCTTGGAAATTGGTGCTGTTCCTGGCACTAGATCGATGACAAACTCAATGTCACGGTCCGGTGGTATTCCTGGTAATTCTTCTGGAAATACGTCCGGATAATCCTTTACTACAGGTACATCTTCCAGAGAAACTATCTTCAGACTGTTGACTACCAAATGTCCATCACGTACTGAGGTGGCTAGAAATTCCACTTTCTTTCCAGTGGTATCCTCTATTGTTACGGCTCTTCGGCCACAATCTAGCACTGCTTTATGTTTGGACAACCAATCCATACCAAGGATGACATCTATGGTTTGAGTGTCTAGAATTATTAGGTTGGCTAGAAACTCAACTCCAGCTATGAGTAACCTAGCTCCTAAACATCCAACTTTAGAACTTAGCTCTGCTCCAGGCGACTGGACTAATAGAGTATGATTAAGACGCATAACTTCCAATTTGTTCTTAGTTGCAAAAACTCCAGAAATAAATGAATGCGAAGCTCGTAATCAAAGCAGAATCGATGCAGTCTTGAATTTACGTAAACTTACCCAGTACAACGTTGGGTGCTTCTTGGGATCCTTCCGGAGTGACGTGGTTAACACGACCTCTGACTACTGATTGCGGGGCTCCTCCGGATTGACCGGTAGCTTGAGAAGTTCCTTGATGGTTGCCTTGTACTGGCGTCTTGGCTGGTGTGTTCCCAAGGTTGAAGCGTACTGGAGTGATAGTCCCATTCTGCGGACATCGGTTTGCGAAATGTCCTGGCTGACGACAGGTAAAGCACACTCTGGATACATTCTGGGGGTTGCTTACTGGATTGGGGTTGAATGATGCGGGGTTGCGAAGTTCGAGCAAGCCGGACGAGTCTTGAAGTTGGTGCGGTGGTCCGCGAGTGCGTGGTGGAAAACGGCTAAACTGCGGTGGAATCATTCTTGCCTTCAGCTGGGGTTGGTGACCTCCTTGCTGAGCCATTCTGCGCTTACGGTGATCTTCCAATTCCTTGCGCTTATCCTCAAGAATCAAAGCCTTGTTGATCAATTCTTGGAAATCAGGAAAGGTGTGGGCGATCAAGTTGACTTGAAGTACAGTGTTTAATCCTTTCAGAAAACGACTCTGACGAGGCTTGTCGGTGGCGACATCTTCTGCAGCATATCGAGCAAGTTCAGAGAATTTGTTGAGATAGTCGATTCTCGACATTCCTCCTTGCTTGAGAGCACGAATTCATCCTTCTTCGATCCATAATTCCTTCGGTACATGATCTTGGTAAAAGTTGTGAACTCTTCCCAAGTAATGTCTTGCGGCGTTCCATGCGCCGCAGACTGAAGTTTTCCCACCATTGGCAAACAATGCCTTCCATCCGTGAGTGGCATACGAACTTTCTCATGATCATTGCATTGAGTGATCATCGCCTTCCTCTCAATGACACGGCCAATCATCGGCCTACCGGGAGACATGTCCAGAGAAAGTTGGTGGACGGGTTCTCATAAACTCGGCCAGCTTGGATGATCCATTGTGACCATGAGCAACTGGGGCTCCATTATGATGTTGATTGTTGTTGTTTTGGTTGTTCATAGCACGCATCCGTTCATCATGGTATACATCACCGGAGTGCAGCCGCCATGAATGCTCCAAAATTCGCAGTCAATTGAAGGTGCTTGTGGTGGGCGCTTCTCAGGGTCGGTTCTGTCCTTTTGATCTTTGGAGTATCGGAACCACTTGCGCTGACTTGACGAGTCCGAACCATCCGTGAATCTCGTGGTTAGATAAGGTAGCAAGCACAAGATGAGTTGTAGAACTAAGCGGGGTAGGTAAAACCCAACAACATATTTTAAGAAAGCTCAATGAAACTCTTATATTGATTAAGATAATAGTATGGCTTGCAACAAATGCCTAAGGGCCTCCGCAGCTCATACTTGCACACAAAAATAAGGACGAACCTAAGCACACAAACTACCGCCTGAAGGGCGACTCAAGACTCGATACTGGCTAAAGCCTGAACAACTTTACGGACTACTCGATTAAATAGCCTCCGTAGCCTTGACGGTGCTCCTTTCTTGTAGACTGAAAGTGGTGGCATCCTTGCAAACCGATCTTGATGTCCCGGATGGTGCAACAGAGCAGTGTCTCAGTGCAGTCTGCTTTGGTTCCTTGGCTCTCACGCCTCTGCTGGCTCTTACAGTTGGCCGGTTCATCGCCTTCTTCAGGTCTTCCTCTTCAGTGTCTTCTTCGTGATCGTGCCGTCCATAAAGAGTTTCTTCCAGTATGGCGATCCTTTCCTCAGCTCTTTGAAGAGTCTCGTAGGCACACTCCAGCTCTGTGGCGGCTAACTCCAACGACTCCTCTTGAGCAGCGGCGAACTGGGCAAGATGTACAACGGTGGTGTTGCCTTCTCCCTCCGTAGACGGAAAATGTGCAGCAAAATCCACGTCGGAAGTGCGGGGATGGTAACGAAAAACTGTGTCACGAAGCTCTCGAGAGTAGATGTTGCAGATCCTCAGGATGGCAAGGTGCGAAGACTCCTGGATTGCTTCAATCCAAACACTCCTTCGAGCTGAGATGTTTAGTGGTTTGCTTGCCTTGGTGTTCTTCCTGGCGTAAACGGTCAAATGGCAGATCACTCCACGATCTCGGCCGTTCACGATCCAAGCATTGCCACGGTACAATGGACGATCAAATCGTCCAAGTACTTGTAACAGCTTCCAAATCTCAGCGGCAAGTCCTCCCTTGCGATCTCCAAAACTCTGAAGACGAGGCATCTGTCAAGACGGACAAGAATGTAAAAACAACTTTTAAAACAGCGGGGAAAGAAAGAATTTCAGCAATAGTTGAGTCAAGAGAGACATGAGATGAGTTAAAGAGTTCAATTAATCTTGCAAGTTAACATTTGCTTTTAGAAAATAGTTTTGGACACACTACAACGGCCGATCTAACTAAGGTCAAGACCTACAGTCAGTATGGCTCTGATACCACCTCTGTCGGGACCCAAATATGCAAATCTGGACCCTCTGTGTATTCTGCACTAGTCCAGGATCACGCTAGTGCACACAGTGTCAACATCTATGAAATATCACATCCATACAACGAATATAAGAATAAACGAGTACTTTGAATAACAAATAACTGTTGGGACCTTACGATCGAGTTTTACATTTATTAAGCCATGCAAGGCTGACAATAAAGAAATAAAGCGCGTGAAGCGAAATAAACTCGGTGGGCTCCCATCAATTTACCACAGCAACCGTGGGATCAAGACCCTAACGATCAACCTTCAGAGAACTCTTCTTCAAAAGCAGGCGACGACTCCTCCACTTCTGTTGATTTGTTTAGCAAGAGTGAGTACACACCGTACTCGCAAGTCATACCATAGAATGCATTTATACATGATGGTTTATTCCAAAGGAATGGCTTCTGTGGTTATTTTGCAGAAATACAACATTTGCAATTGAATACAAATAATAGATTGAAAGCATAATTCAAAACAAATAGACAATAATAAGTTAACAATTGATTTCACAAAGGACACACAGTCTAATCAAGTTATTCACACAGTTGTACAAGTTACCTTCACACAGCTGACCCTTCCCATTTGTTTTATGAAAACTACCCCTCGTGTGAAATTCCCGAGCATGTCCATATCCGAGGACGCGGCTATTCGAATAGATTGATTTACCACTCTACAGAGGCTGTGCACTTTACTCACACGATACAATCAGTGGGGCCAAGATCGACCATAACAAAACCTTTGAGATTTCATCTCAAACAATGACACTCCGATGTGCTTTCACAGTCAATTTGTACACACACCCTTGGAGCGACACACACCGTTTGGATGGGGATGCAATGAACCGTCCCGCAATGTGACATATCACACCTCCAAACCCATCACATGCCTTAAATACAACTCGAGTTGTCAATGTCAAGACTCCATAACTTACTAAGTTAGGCCCGGCCCATACTAGGCATGTGGTCGTACAGTAAGGCCCAGTTCAATGGCGCACAAAGTTAAGTCCTTAATTTGACAAGGCCAAGACTTCCGTTTTTCCCAAATCACAAAGTTTATATCACACAGTTCCACCATTCACACAGATCCACCACTTGCCTCAGTCTAAATCTTTTCCCACCCTGTTGATTAAGTGCAACACATGCCATCACGAATAATAGCACACAGCACACACAGTTTCATCACACAGTTCCATAAAGAAGATATGGGCTTAATTTTATATGAATTCACAAATTTGAATAGGCTCAATCAGAGTTCGGATGCAAAAGATATGGGCTTTGGAAGATTGGAAAATAAAGAAAAACCCTAATTTGGATTTTATTGAATTTCCCAAATTATTTTTATAAAGGAAAATCTAATTATTGCGCAATGCTTGCGTCAGCTGAGAGTTTCCGGAAAAGAAATAAATTTAAAAAGAAATCTGACATGTGGGCCCCACATGTCAGTGACACGGCTCACGGTGGACCAAGTCCACCGAGCCTTTGGATCTAGGTCGGGGCTGAGGTGGTGTACCCGTGTGCGGGTGGCACTGACGCGGCGCCTACGAGGCGGACACGCACGCACCCGGGCTGAGGTGGATGCTGACACGGCCTGCCACATCGGACCGACGGCGGCGACGGCTCGGGAACCAATGGCAACGGCGAACGGCGGCTCCTCGCCGGCGGTGAGTGGTACCAGCGTGTAGAGGGGATTATTGCGCACATGTGGGCACTGGTTTGAGCACCTGGGGTTGTCGCAGATGGCCGGCGGCGAGCTTGAGGCGGCGAGGCGGTCTCGGGTTTATCGGACGGGAGCTCCGGTGATGCTCCGGCGATGAGGAGGTGCGCACGAGGTTGCCTGGAACTTGCTGGTCATGGTAGTGCAGTCGGCGAGGCAAGGGCGGCGAAGACGGCGGCGCAATTCACCGGAGAAGAAGCTCGGTCGAAAACCCTAAAACTCGAAATGCGGCGGCGCTAGGGCGATCGGGGCGACGAGAGTGGCGGCTTTGGATTGCGGAGGTCCGGGCGGTGCTAAGGGGGTATTTATAGGCCCGGAGACGCCGAGATTTGGAAACCCACAAATCGGGTTAGAAACAGCCGCGATTTGAATTTCCGAGATTCGGGGAGATTAAAAGGGATCCGTGGTTTGATTCGGTTTGGAACGGATAAGAAATCAACCGAGCTACGATTTGGTGGGGTCGGCGCGAAGAATCAGCAACCGAATCGGTTTTGTCGGACGAACCTCGAAGCTCCAGCAATGGCGGGCGAAGCGCGGCGCGAGGAAGAAGAAGGCCGCGGAGGAGCGACGACTCGTGGCGGTCCCTTTGCGAGAGAGAGCGGCGGCGGAAGCGTGCGCCGTCGCGATGGAAATACAGCGGTACCGGGAGCGAGCGCGGCGGGTGGGTGAGAGAAACGAGGGCTGCGGCGGAATAGTGTTGGGCTTCGGCCCAGCACTGTTCCGAAGGATTTTCTTTTGATTTTGCTTTTAAATAAATCCAGAAAATACAATTAGCCAATAGAAAATAGCAAATAACTTTGGAAAAATTCCAGAAAATTCTATAAAATATATCCAAGCATATAGAATCCAAATAAAATAGTTTTGACCATTGTTGATGTTGGGATTAATCATATTAAATCAGTTTGTCCTTAAAGTCCATATTAAGCTTTTTAAATTAATATTCAAATAAATCCAAATGGTGAATTTTCTCTCTACCACTATTTAAAAGATTTTTAAAGCCATGAAAATTGGGATGTTACAAACCTCCCCCCTTAAACGAATCTCGACCCCGAGATTCCGGCTAGCTAGAGAAAAGGCTAGGGAACTCTGCTTTCAACTCTTCTTCACGTTCCCACGTTGCTTCTCCTTCTGAGTGGTTACTCCATTGGACTTTGCAGAAACGAACGGTCTTGCTTCTGGTGCGGCGCTTTTATATGTTTGTGTAATAAATTTTGTTTTGGGAGGCTACCATTCGCCTACGGGCTTGCGTGTATGTAAACGTGCCGGGAAACTACTACTTACTTTAATGGATCTTGTACTAGCCTAGGTGCCTTTGTACACTTATTTGGTGTTAATGTTTTGTGTATTTCATGTCATTATGCATGTTAGATCCAATACATTTTGCTTGCTGTCCAAAATTTTAATTCGAGCTCGATCGAATGTATCCTCGCCGGATTGCTAACAATTTGTGTGGCAACAGGATGGCAGGAGCTACTACTAGATCTAGAGCTCAGCAGGGAGAGGGAACACCACCCTCGGGATCCTGCTCCGCTGCTGCCCGTGATCCACATTCGCGAGATGATCGTGCGGAGCATCTTGGCTAACAAAATCAGCGAGGTGGTCGGCAGGAAGAGATGCTTCCTCCGCCGCCCACAATGGCCGAGGTGCTAGCTCAGATAGACATGAATAGAATGGATCAGGATCTCATACTCGAGCAGATAGCACGCAATACCTTCACTGCTCCAGGTCCATCCGGTGGAGCAGGAGTTCATTGGAATCATGGAGGTCTTGCTAATTTTCAGCGGACCAATCCTCTGGTGTTCTCCAGCTCCGTGGATCCCATGGAAGTGGAACATTGACTGCGGGCGATTGAGAAGAAGATGTTTATTGCCCAATGCTCTGAGGTGGAGAAGGCTCTTTTTGCGAGTTATCGACTGGATGGAGCATCCAACGCTTGGTGGGACAACTTCTACGCCATACAGCCGGTCGGACAAGTTCCGACTTGGAACGAGTTTAAGGAAGCGTTCCGTGAAGCCCACATCCCGGAGGGAGTTATGATGATCAAGCAACAACAGTTCCTCGCTCTCAAACAGGGGCGAAAGAGCGTAACGGAGTATCTTCATGAATTCAACTTCCTGGCTTGTTATGCTCCAGATGATGTCCACTGACAATCGCCGACGGAGTCGATTCATGAATGGATTGATGGAAGAGATGCAACTAGCTCTTGCCGTTCATGATTTCTGCAACTTCCAGAATCTTGTCAATAAGGCCATCGTTGTGGAAGGCAAGAGCTAGGCGTTGGAGGAGTTACGCAAGCAAAAGAGGGCTACGCAGATTTCAGCAGGAGGCGGTTTTCAGAGGTCACACAATTAGCAACCCCATCCTCCTCGATTCCAAGCTCCAACACCATCAAGGCCACCAACAATCATACCTCACCCTCTGCCACTGACTTATCAGCCAAGACTTGGTGAAAATCAGCCACCAAACATCAGCAACTTTAGGCCGAGTGTGACATGCTTTCACTAAGGTCGCCCTAGGCATTATGCACATCAATGTTTGGCGAAGGCACGTTGTATGCCTGGAGTTCAACCATGTCCAGCTCCAGTGCGTCCAGCGCCACCCCCAAGAGTAGTGGCCAAGCCATCTCAAGTTCCAGTATGTGGCTGAGTGAACCACGTCGCTGTCGAGGAGGCAGTCGACACACCAAACGTCGTTTTGGGTATGCTTCTTGTTAATTCTAGTCCAGCTACTATTTTATTTGATTCAGGAGCATACCATTCATTTATCAAGAAGAATTTTGCTATACATCATCAGTTTGCCATGCATACACTTCAGACACTACACCTCATACAGTCACCGGGATCGGTTTTACAAACCGATTAGATTTGTCGGGACGTAAAAGTGGAAATTCAGGGGGTCAATTTTTTTTTGCCAATTTGATAGTGATAGATTCAGAAGGGATGGATGTCATCTTGGGAATGGATTGCTCGTCCATAAATCAGGGGCAAATCAATTCTGCACAGCGGTCAATTTCTATCATAAGCGAAAACGACAAACAAATCGTTTTCGAGTCAAAGACTGTTGATTCTCATCTTTATGCTCTAGCAGTTGGTACCACTTCTGAATTAGAAATTGTGCCAGTGGTTTGTGAGTATCCGGATGTCTTACCTGAGGAACTTCCAAGTATGCCCCCAGATCACGAAGTTGAGTTTGTGATCAAATTGTCACACGGTACTGCGCCAATTTCCAAACGGACGTATCAAAAGCCTCCCAATGAGTTGATGGAACTGAAGAAACAACTGAAGGAGTTGCAAGACAAAGGATTTATCCGACCGAGCTCCTCACCCTGGGTATGCCTGGCAATATTTATCAAGAATAAAGACAAGACTTTGCGGATGTGTTTGGACTACCGTCCATTAAATGAAGTCGCGATAAAAAAAATCCACTTCCTAGAATTGATGACCTGTTTGATCAACTGATTCGAGCCAAAGTATTCTCTAAGATTGATTTGACTCTGGGTTATCATCAGATCAAGGCCAGAACTGAGGACATTCCAAAGACGACATTTTCTACTCGTCACGGTTTGTACGAGTACACTGTCATGTCCTTTGACCTAATGAATGCACTAGCTTATTTCATGAATCTCATGAATTCGGTTTTCATAGAGTACTTTGACAAGTTCGTTGTGTTTATTTACGACATCCTCATCTACTCCAAATCTAATGAAGATCATGAGGAGCACTTGAGGCTTGTGTTGGAAACATTGCGCAAGCATCAACTTTATGAAAAATTCAGCAAGTGTGAATTCTGGCTCAAAGAAATTAGCTTTCTGGGTCATGTGTTATTTGAAGGAGGTATCGCTGTTGACCCAAGCAAGGTACAAGATGTACTAAATTGGGGTCTTCCCAAGAGCATCACAGATATCAACAGTTTTCTTGGACTTACGGGTTACTACCGCTGGTTCATCGAAAACTTCTCCAGAATATCGAGGCCAATGACTTAGTTATTAAAGAAGGAGAAGAAGTTTGAATGGTTAGCGGAGTGTGAGGAGTGCTTTCAGACTCTGAGAGAACTCCTGACCAAAGCTCTTGTGCTTACTCTGCCAGATATTCACCAAAGCTTTGACATTTATTATAATGCTTCTCGCCACGGGCTCGGTTGTGTGCATATGCAAGAGGGCAGAGTGGTGGCATATGCATCAAGATAATTGAGACCTCACGAAGTAAATTATCCCACACACGACTTGGAGTTAGCAGCCGTAGTCCATGCTCTGAAGATTTGGCGACATTACCTCATCGGTAATCATTGCGAGATCTATACTGATCATAAGAGCCTCAAATACATTTTCACTTAAGCCGATCTGAACTTGAGGCAAAGAAGATGGCTTGATCTGATCAAGGACTATGATATGGGGCTATCACCTAGGGAAAGCCAACGTTGTGGCCAACGCGTTGAGCAGAAAATCTCAATGCAATTGTTTGTCGGTAACATCCACTTCGGAAAGCTTGTGTGCTGAATTTCAGCGGTTGAACCTTGAGTTGGTTAAAGAAGGATATCTTGTTGCCCTAGTGGTGAAATTGACATTAGAAGACCAGATCAAGGAGGGCCAGAAAAATAATTTTGATGTGGCCCAAATTCGAAAGAGTATGAAGCAATGCAAGGCCAAAGGTTTTACCGAAGATATGGAAGGCTTCCTACGGAATGAAAACCGTTTGGTAGTGCCATTTAACCACAAGTTGAAAGAATTAATCCTCCATGAAGCTCACGACTCTCAGTTCTCCATACACCCCGGAAGTACCAAAATATATCAAGATCTGAAGAAGAGACTTTGGTGGAGCCGGATGAAGCGGCAAATTGCACAGTATGTTGCCGAGTGTGATATTTGTCAAAGGGTTAAAGCTGAGCATTTGAAGCCAGCGGGCATTCTCCAAGCTCTGCCCATTCCCCAGTGGAAGTGGGAAGAAGTCGGAATGGACTTTGTCACCGGTCTTCCAAAGACTCAGAACGGGTCTGATGCCATTTGGGCGATTGTTGATTGGTTGACAAAGGTTGTCCATTTCATTTTCGTCAAAACCACCTTTACAGGGAGCAAGTTAGTGGAGCTATACATTTCAAGAATTGTCTGTCTCCACTGTGTACGAAAGGTCATTATTTCTGACTGAGGTTCTTAATTTACCTCATATTTCTAGAAATGTCTGCACCGAGCAATGGGGACCAACCTGTCCTTTAGCACTGCTTACCACTGTCAAACCATAGGCCATACTGAGAGGATGAATCAAATATTAGATCTTCTCCAAGCATGTGTGATGTCCTATAGCAAAAATTGGGAGAAGTGCCTGCCTTATGCAGTATTCTCCTACAACCACACCTTCCAATCAAGCATACTGTCGATATCATGGGGATATGCTCCTGATCTTAGGATGATGTGACAATTGGCAATGGCGTTAAAAGTTTGTCGTTTCACGTGTTTTCGGCAAAGAACCAGTCTTTGTCCAAAGCCATTGGTGGTCGAGCCGACCGAGCGGCGGTCGACCGCCATAGGCGATCGACCGCCACCCCGGGCGGTTGGATCGGCGATGGCGATCCGACCGGCCATAGCGGCGGTCGGATCGGCCAATTTCTAAAGGTGGTGTTTTGAGCTGGGCCAAAAATAGAGGTTGCAGGCAATAGAGGGGATTCTATTGCACTTGGTATCATAATTTTTGGAGCCTCCAGTCAAAAGTTATATTGGTTTGAAAATTCCAGTAGGTTTTGGATTTTCAGGAGCTGATTTTGGCTAAGTCCCAAGCGGCGGTCGACCGCCGGCGGGGAAGCGATCCGCCATGCCATCTTGGTCGGTCGACGGTGCACCTTGATCGTCCTCGTTCGCGGCGGCGATGTTTGGTTGTTAGGTCAAAGTCATGAGTTTCAGTGCATATGTATTGCATGATGCATGTTTTGACTAACATGGGTCAAGTTGTGAAGAACTTGTTCCCGGATTCGTTTTGCTTATCTATTGGTGTGCAGGTTGCTTGGTGGTCAACGACGGTCAACGGCGAGGATGATCGGGACTAGGCTTGGAGACCTGAGGTCCAGAACGATCGACGATGCCGGGTGAGATCAATGAACTCAAGCGTGGTGCAGAATGGACAAGGGTGACCTATTGGCCAACCCACGGCGCAAGATGGAGCAAGGTGGAGCTGATTAGGTCAAGAGGCGATAAAGACGACGCGTTAAAATGCGTGCGTGTGTCACCCATTTATTTTGGGTCTTAACGGGAGCCCAATTAAGTCAAAATTCTAGAAGGTCTAAGCCTCCACTATAAATAGAGGAGGGAGGTAGCTGCACCCTCTCTTCAACCTTTTTATTGTTTTGAAACCTTAATTTGCTTAGGGAGAGATTTTGTAGAGGTTAGGGTTCTAGAGAGTTTTGATTTGATTTTCATGCTCTTGGATTGAGCATTGTCCTCCATTGATGGAGTGGCTGTAAACCAAAATCATATCAAATCAATCCAAGGAAAGTTTGATCAAAGTTTTGTCTCTTTGTTTTCCTTCTCTTTATTTGATGATTTTGAGTCTTTCTTTGATCCTTGAGTTTTTACTGGATTTCTTCACATGATCTAGCTTGCTGTGACATGTGGGAACATATCTAGGATCATCTTGATCATCAATCACCCACGAGCAAGATTTTGGATCTAGTTTTCGTTTTGACTCGGTTTTGAACCATCATCCTCTCAAACGGAAAAGATCATAATTCTTCTAAGAATTTTCACAATCTTTGATTAGAATATGTTCCTGACATCATAGAGAAGGTGTGTTCCAAGTTTCATCGAGTTTGAAGTTGTAGATCAAAAGTTACATCTATTTGCAACTTCGCTCTTCGGGATGTTTGATCATTCTTGATAGTGGCGGTCGACCGCCTGAAGTCACCGGTCCGATCGCCAGGGGTCAGCGGTCAGACCGCCATTGACCCAGCGGTCAGACCGCCCAACACTGAGATTTTTAGCCTGTGTTGATTTTTGTTGTTTTGCTTAGGGGGTTAAATTGGATTCAATAGTAGTCTTCCGCTGTACTGGTATATTGATCTTCATAGCTTCCATAGCTATTGGAGTAAAATATTATTAAATCAATTATTTGTGAAAAAGTGAGCGTGCTCCTATTCACCCCCTAGTCGCCTTTTTGGACCAACACATACAAACATCGCCTTTTGAAGCATTGTATGGGACATCTTGTAGGACGCCACTGAACTGGCCCGAATCTTGGTAAAGACCATTCTATGGTATGGACTTGGTTAAGTATGCAGAAGAGCAAGTTCGGCTGATCCGAGACCGATTGCGGACTGTGTAGTCTCGCCAAAAGAGCTACGCTGACTGTCATCGTTGTGAGTTGAGCTTTGAGGTGAACAATTATGTTTACCTTAAAGTCACACCACTGAAGGGCACACACCGATTTCTGGTGAAATGAAAGTTAGCGCCTCGTTTTATTAGACCATTCAAAATTCTTGCAAAACGAGGAGCTGTGGCGTATCAATTGGAGCAGCCCACCTCACTTTCAGTGGTACATGATACCTTTCATGTCTCGCAACTGAAGAAATGTCTTCGTGTTCCTGCCGAAGTAACCAAGTATGAGAACCTTGACCTACAACCTGATCTTTTCTATCGGGAGCACCCAATTGGTATTCTTGATGAAATGGAATGCGAGACCAAGAACCGCACCGTCAAGCTTCTAAAAATTCAGTGGAGCAACCACACCGAAAAGGAAGTAACCTGGGAGTGTGAGGACCAAATCCGGATTGAGTGTCCTTACCTTTTCCAAATGTCTAAAGTGCCTTAAAATCAAGAAAGGAAATATTAAACAAAGCAATGGAAAGGAAAATGTATTACCAACATCATGTTTCCTTGTCAAGATTTATCAGCACTATCTTTAAAGGAAATCAAGATAGCAGATGTTGCATTTCGTTAGAGTTCAAAGAACCACCTAGAAGCTTTCTGATCCGACTTCTGAACCATCAGAATATTGGGGCGAGATTCTCTTAAGGGGGAGGGTGTCACAACCCCATTTCTTATATATGGAATTTAGGTGCATTTCATGAGCATTCATATGATTTTGGGAGCATATGCACAAAATATTGCATTTGAATAATTTCAACTCAAAGGGAAACCTAGAACTTAAACTAAAGACTCTAAAGAAATCAAGAAATAATGCTTGTGAAGATCTTTGGAAATTAATTTATTTAAATATTAGAATAATTGTCAGGAATAAATATGATTTTCTCAAATTTCTAGAGTCCAACTTGACCTTGAGAAAACTCATTGCTCAATTCAAAAAGCTCTACCGTAAAGGAAATTAAAATAAGCAATTAAGACATGAACTATGGTGTTTGAAAATTTATACGAGTTCTTTGTCATCCCAGTAATCTCTTTGTGAAATTTTAGATTTTTATAAATTTATTTGCTATTTTTTAAAGGCTAGTGAAAGTAGAAGGTTTTGAATTTAATTTGGTCAACATTTTAGACCTAGCCAGACCGACTCGACTCGACTCGACCCAACCCAATAAATGATTCGACCAAGCCACACTCTGACTCGCACTGTTTCACTATGCCGCTGACGAGTGGGACCCACCCGTTAGGGTCTTCTTACCTGCATCGCTGAGAGAGCTCTAGAGCTCAGCATCAGCTGGCGCTACGCCCGGGTGTCTTTGTCCATGCAAGATTACGGCGTTTCGTCACTGCCGTTGCCGTCCAATCCTAGGACACCACGAATTGAAACCATTGCATTTCTAGCATTGGAGCTCCTTAAAACCTCCCACTCTCTCTTTCGACCAAGCAGATGAGGTCATCCTTTCTCCCTCGTCACTGAATTGAAGTTTCTCATTATTGCGCCATTCTTTTTATTTTTTGCATGCCGTTCTTGCTTTGCTAATCTCGAGCCTTGCCGTGCAGCATAGCAGTGGGAACACTAGCGTGTCTTCATTGCGTCCAGAGCGTGCACCGAGTGTCTTCATCGTGTCAATGTCACTCTCAGTGAGCTCCTTACTCTTTCTTGCACGTCATCTTATGTTCTAAGGTATAAGAAGCAAAACCCCTCAATCAAGTTCCTCAATGGTTCACAGGAGTTTCGGTAATTTGGATTTTCTCTAACTCCGGCCAACTTCGGCTCTTTCTTCCTCATCTCCGGTTTGGTAAGTTTCTTGTCAATTCCTTCCTCTCAGAGTATCTTTTGGTCATACCTGAGCAAACTCAACCTCCCTTTTCTCTCCATTGAGCTCAAGTCATCCTCTCCACGTGGAGCTCTCTCTGCCGCCATTCGGTCATCGTCGCCAGAGCACCACCGAGCTTCTCCTGTCACCTCATTAGCTCTGGTAGGTTCCTTATGTCCCATAAATGCTTTTACGTTCCTTATTTTGCTCAATGCGCCATCGGGTCGATGTAACCACTTGTGTCGTAGCTACGTCGCCGCACATCGCCGCCGCGCCGTCACTAGAGTTCACCATTGGCCATGCTCCAGCCACCCCTAGGACCAGTGAGCTACGAGGATCCCGGTGATAAGCCAGGCAAAATCACAAGAGGCAAACCCTCTGTTCCTGTAATATCCCGAAAGTCGATTAGAGAGAACTTTATTCAATTTCGAATTTCCCCTATCAGCAAAGTATTCAACCAGCGAATAATGGATTTAAAAAGGGACTTTTCGGTGAAATATCGCCAACTTGGGCCATGGGCCGCAGCCCAGATGGCCCAAGAGGGGGGGGCGACCATAAGGAAGGGGGGAGGCACCACCCTTCCCTCCTCCCAACCCTAGCCGCCACCCCCTTGCGCCACCATCTCCCCAAGGGCAGCCGCCACCCCTCTCCTCTCCCTCCCTGGGCGCCTCCACCTTCACCTCTCAAGACGATCCCTCCATTGCTGCCACCTCCCGGAGGATTCCCAGCTTTTGGCCAGCCGCAAGGAGGAAGAAGAAGAGGGGAAAAGAGGGGAGGAAGGAGGAGAAGAGGAGAGATTGTATTCATGGGTTTTCTTAGCGTCTTCTTGAGGTTCTACAAGGGTAACAATGGTTTTCCCTCACTGTTTGATTCTTGAAAGATGAGAAATTGATTCGATTGTTGGGATAGTTTTGCCTATGTTATTAGATCCAATCTGTACAGTAGGTTGTGTGCCCAGTTTAGGCATCTTAGAAGCCGAATATGGTATTTTCATCTCCTAGAGTTTTGTATCCCTGGTTTTGATCTTTCCATAGCCATCGAGATCACGAGATTCCTCCTTACGGTTTAAGAGATATGAATTATTCTTTGCATGTTATTCTGTCTGTCTGACGAGACGGAACTGTTTGTTTGTTCCTTAGTTTTGACCCTGTTAGTGTAAGATTCAGAACTTCCACCCAACTAGTTTATTGTATCCTATTTAATAATATTTCCAAATTGATAAAGATCACCTCCATTGGATCTGTAGAGTGAAAGTTATGCCATGTTATTTACTACTGATCTGTTGTCTGGATAGATGTCTGTCATTCATTTTCAACTGTTGGTTAGCCGAATATTTTGGCAGATTTAGTGAATCTTGTCAACTAGAGTTTCGTAGTATGGTTCGTTAAGATTCATTGGGCACTAGTTTCACGTCCTTCTGAGTTACAGATCTTTAATTATGATTTTTCTCGTACTGCTGTCTAGTAGGGTTTCAAGTGGCTGAATTGTATGTTTTCAATTCGGGTCTATCCGTTGTATTGGGTAGTCAAGGGGGTATTGTAGATCGCCGGTAGCATCATCATATCATATGTTCTTATGTTTGAATACACATTCCTGTAGGCGGCGAGGCGGCGAGTGCAGGGGCATCTTCGTTGCCTCCTAGTACGTCACATCGCGGAAGGCAAGTACAATGTGTTAAGACATGATGATTTCTGTTGAATGTTGTTGATGCGATGTTACTTATATGATCCATGTTCATACTTCATATTTTACAGTTGAATATTTTTGATGCGATGTTATTTCCATGATCCATGATTCAAACTTCATGATATTTATTCGTTCTTAGTTGATAACCCATGTGAATGAAAGAGGTGACACTCATTGCATATATTCATTCCATTCTTGCATTGTTCGTGTTCCACCTACGGGAGTGGAATTGTTAAGACCCATCAATTCCAGTATGGGCACGTGAGACCCACCATTCCAATGTGGGCAATTTCGGACACCCGTATGAAACGTTCTTCATACGGTGATTGGATCCCCGGACTTTGTTAAGTACAGACTTAAGTGAGCACCGACGGGTGTGTCACTCGCTATACCGGTATGAGCATGTGTGTAGTCCTTTCCCTTCAATGCATCCATTCATTCCATTCTGTGGATTTCATGGGGATATGCTCCAGATCTTAGGATGATGTGACAATTGGCAATGGCGTTTACGGTTTGTCGTTTCACGCGTTTTGACAAAGTTCTGAGCTTCTTCGCTCGGGGCGGTCCGACCGGTCCTTGCACGGCGGTCCGATCCGGCCGGTCCCATATCGGTCGGACCGGCCATCCGGGCGATCGGACCGGCGATAACCAAAAGTGTTCAAATCGAGTTGGGCCAAAAATAGGTGTTGTAGACAAGTAAGGGATCCCAATGCACTTGGTCTCATGATTTTGGAGTCTCCGGTGAAAAGTTCTATTGGTTTAAAGTTTCGAGAAGGTTTGAATTTGGGAGCTTGAATTTGGCTAAGTCTTAGGCGGTCCGGCCGCTCACGAGGAGCGGTCCGACCGCCATGGCGGTCCGACCGCCACTCCTGGAGCGGTCGACCGTTTCTACTTGAATGTCCGCCAACCGTGGCGATGTTGAATTGTTAGGTCAAAGTCATTAATATCGTGGCATATGGTTTGCATGATGCATGTTTTGACTAACATGGGTCAAGTTGTGAAGAACTTGTTCCCGAATTCGTGTTTTCTTGTCTATGGTTGTGCAGGTAGCTTGGTGGTCAACGACGGTCAACGGCGAGGATGATCGGGACTAGACTCGGAGAGTTGAGGTCGAGCGATCGGCGATGCGGGTGAGGTCAACGACTCAAGCGTGACACAAGATGGACAATGGTGACCTATTGGCAAATCCATGATGCATGGTGAAGCGGTTTAGGTCAAAAGGTTAAAGACGGCGCTTTGCGAAGCGTGCGTGTGTGACCCGTTTGTTAGTGGGCCTTAACGGGAGCCCAATTGAGTCAAACCCTAGGAGTTTGAGGCCTCCACTATAAATAGGAGGAGGTGGTGGCTGCACCCCTCTCTCTCGCCTTTTTATGTTTCAAAACCCTAATTGTCTTTAGGGGAGTTGAGGTGGAGGCTAGGGCTCTTGATGGTTGGTGGTGAATTTCGTGATCCTTGATTGTCTACTGATCCATGATGGTGTGGATGTAATCCAACTTCAATCACGAAATCAATCTATGCAAGGTTTGCTTGAGATAAGTCTCTTTTCGTTCTTGCTTTCAATTTGGTGATTTTAGGGCTTTCTTTGATCCGCGAGTTTGTGATTGATTCTTTCACGTAAATTAGCTTGCTGTGATATGTGTGAATCTATCTAGCATCATCTTGATCATCAATCTCTCACGAACAAGCTTTAGGATCAAGTTTTCGTTCTTGCCCGGTTTTAGACCTTCTGTTAATCAATTGACAATTGCTCAAGATCGTTCCAAGAATTATCATAATATTCGATTGGAATAGGTCCTCAATAGCATATAGAAGGTGTGTGCAAAGTTTCATAAAGATTGGAGTTGAGAATCAAAGTTTCACCTAATTGCAACTTCGTCATCGGGTGATTTTCTTATTGCGGATCGGTTCGAGTCGGCCGGCCGACCGCCGTCATCACCGGTCGATCGATTTTGGAGCGGTCCGACCGCCAAAGATAACGCCGGTCGACCGCCCGCAATCGGTCCGACCGGTTGAGTATAACGGTCAGACCGCCCGTGCTGTGAGTCTTGGTAATCTTAGTTGATTTTGTTATATTGCTTAGGGGTTTAATTGGATTCAATACTAGTCTTCCGCTGTACTGGTATATTGATCTTCATAGCTTTCTAATAGCTATTGGAGTTAAATTGTATTGAGTTCATAATTTGTGAAAAAGTGAGCGTGCTCCTATTCACCCCCCCCCCTCTAGTCGCCTTTACGGTCCAACAAGTGGTATCAGAGCCCGGTTAGTTCAATCTTGATCTTAACAGGCCATGAACTTTGGCGATGGATAAGTTTTCTACTAAACCGCATATCTTCGATGGGCACGACTATGCCTATTGGAAGAATCGTATGCGCGTCTTTCTTGAGAGCGAGGACAAGCTATTTGGGATGTTGTTAGAGCCCATTGGTTATTCCCTGAAATTGCTACACACCGCTTCAATTCTTTTGGCTAACAACAATAAGGCTAAGAATCTTTTATATGGTGCACTTGGTAGACAAGAATATGATAGAATTTGCAATCTTTCAATCACAAGCATGAAATTTGGAACACTCTCGAAACATATCATGAGGGTTCGTCCCAAATCAAAAGGTGCGCCAAAGCTGTTTACAAGCGTGAGTACAATAAATTCGAGATGCGTCCGAGAGAGCATCGATGACATTTCAGTCGCTTTAATAAAGTAATTAATCAAATGAAAGTCGTTGATATTGAATATTCTCAATCTGAAAATGCCACCCATCTCTTGGCCGCAATCAACACCAAGGAGTGGGAGATGAAAGCTCTTGCTATAGAAGAAAATGTTGATCTTTCAAGTCTTACTTTAGAATTGCTTTA
Organism: Hsuehochloa calcarea; assembly: GCA_036346395.1. NCBI lineage: Eukaryota > Viridiplantae > Streptophyta > Magnoliopsida > Poales > Poaceae > Hsuehochloa > Hsuehochloa calcarea. The sequence goes on along the minus strand of CM070604.1, from coordinate 37,382,207 downwards.
TAGTAAACTCAAGACTCATGAAATTAAAAGAGTTGATCATCCTAAGAAAGATAATTTAGCTTTGGTAGCGAGATCCTCTCAAAAGGCTTTTGATGACTCTTGTGAATCTTCTTACGGATTTTCATTTGCTTGTTTATCTGCTATTCATGAAGAGGAGCTTGAAAGTATTCTCAAACAGAGTTAGCTCTTCTAGCTAAGAAATTCACACGGGCCTACAATAATGTGAGAAACAAAAGAGAGGTGGTCCGGTAACATGCTATGAATGTGGTGAGCTCAATCATATCCGACAAATTACCCCAAGTGAAAGGTAAGAGCAATCATAAGGAAGGAAAGCCGACTTGGAAGAAGCCTCCTTTCAACAAATCAAGGTATGAGGCAAATAAGCTTGTGAAGGCCGCCACCGGGTCCTTGCCGCTTTTGAGGATCAATCCTTGAGCGATGTGGATACGGGAGTGAGGAGGACAAGGAGGAGGAGATCCTCAAGGTAAAAGAAAGGAAGGCCAAAGACTTCACCGGCATGTGCTTCATGGTGACACGGACGACATTGATGATAATGAGGTATCTTTTTCTTATGATGAGCTTTACGCTAAATATGATTCTATAGTTGAGCAATTGCTTAGTCAAGATGAAGCACTTGAATTTGTTATGACAAAAATAAGAAATTAGAGTCAAAAATTAGCAAACTGAAAGTAGAGCTTAAAGCGCTAAGACTCTTGAACTCGATGAATGTTTATCTTGTCATGCTATGCATTCAAATTACCAAGTTACAATCTGCTCATAATATTTGTGTACAACAACTTGAGAATGCTAAATCTGAACTAAATGAAATTAAAAGTGCTCCTTGTGAAAAATGTTTAGAATCTAGTAAATTGATTGCTTTTGATGTTTTTGATTCTAGCCCTTGCACTTCATGCTTAGAAAAGAGCGTGAAATCAAAGATATCTTAGAAGTCGCTAGAGTCAAATATGCTAAGCTTAAGGACAATATTGAAAATACTACTTGTGCTTCATGTTCCACTCTTAAGCTTGAAATTGCTTTGTATAAGGAAAAATCTATGGATAAAACTTGTGATTCTTGTGTTAACTTGAGAAAAGAAAATGCTTACCTTCATGATACATTAGAAAATTTTCTAAAGGTAAGAAACAATTAAACATGATTCTTGACAAGTCTAAAACTCCTTATAAGAAGCAAGGTTTAGGATTCAATTCTTTTCAAGACAATTCAAACCCAAAAGTCATTCAAGTCTTGGAAAAGGTTTAATTGAATTCAAAACCCAACCTCGCAAAAACATCTTTTAAATCTGCGTGTTTTGCCCAACCTTGTATTAATTCAAATGGTGCTTCTTCTAGTGGTACCAAGTACCATTGCACTTATTGCAAAAAGGTGGACATTTGATTGAATCTTGTTGGCGAGGTTGAAAAATGATAGGAAAAATTTTGATAGAATTTCATTCATGCAACCTAGAGCTTCTATGAGACATGGTAACACTGAAAAGAATAAACCTGGATTAGGATTTTTATCTCATGCAAATCATTATGTTTCTAGACATCCTAATTCTAATGTGTATCAGACTGGCGGTCTGACCGCTGGTGGTCACCGGTCTGACCGTTTTGGTCACCGGTCTGACCGCCAGCACAAAGCCGGTCAGACCGCCCATGGACAGTTCAAGTCTCATTTTAATTTAAACATTGCTCATAACCGAATGTTAAATGAAATCAAGGATAGTACTTCTGGTTTGTATACTCCTTGCAGACGTGTGTCTCAGTACTGGATTCCTAAATCTTGTTTATCTAATCCCAGTATTGAGACACATCGTTCTTTTGCTCCTTGATTTTTAGGATTACCGCGGAAAAGGGAAGAACACGTGGTTCGTTGACTCCGGATGTTCACGCCACATGACCGGGAACTCAAAATGGTTCACCTCTTTCACGCGAGCAACAGGTGATGACTTCATCACCTTTGGAGATGATACACAAGGGCGAATTGAAGGAACAGGATCAATTAGGGTAAACAACAAATTCATTCTAAAAGATGTCGCTCTTGTGGACAAGCTTAGGTATAATCTTCTTTCTGTTTCTCAGCTTCTTGATGATGGTTATGAGACTGTTTTTAAGAAAAATGCTTGTCGTGTGCTTGATTCTACTGGTGAGCTTGTGTTTGGAATCTCTAGAGTTGGTAGAATTTTTGGAGTGATTTTCGTAATCTCTTCTTTGGATCTCTTAAATGTTTGCTTACATCTTCTTGATTTACGGCTTTGGCATCGACGTTTGGGGCACATTGGTTTTGATCATCTGACGCGAGTTAGCAACCTTGATCTCATGAGAGGTTTGCCCAAACTCAAAGCTGTCAAAGATGCTGTATGTGCACCCTGTAGGCATGGCAAACAAGTTGCCGCCTCACACCCATACGTGACTATGGTTATGGACCGGACGTGACGGTTGCTTCATATGGATATCTTGTTGGTCCGCTAGAGTCCGATCGATCGGTGGAAAATGGTATATTCTTGTCATAGTCGATGATCTTTCTAGATATACTTGGGTGTTCTTTCTTACTTCAAAAGATGAAGCTTTTGGTTATTTTCATGACCTTGTTCTTCGTTTGGCTTCGAGCTTCGGTGCTTTGAGAGCGATTCGCAGTGATAATGGCACGGAGTTCAAAAATGCTTCTTTTGCTTCTTTTTGTCTTTGGCGTGGTATTGAGCATCGGTTCTCCTCTCCACACGTCCCTCAACAAAATGGCGTGGTGGAAAGGAAGAATAGGACCTTGGTCGAAATGGCTAGGACGATGCTAGATGAGTATAACACACCGAGGAGATTTTGGGCGAAGCTATTGCTATCGCTTGCCATATTGCCAATCGTGTCTTTTGAGACCTTCTTTAGGCAAGACTCCTTATGAGCTTCGTTTTGGTAGAAAACCCTCATTTCGCATTTTCGAGTTTTTGGATCAAAATGTTTTATCCTTAAGACAGCAACTTAGATAAATTTGAATCAAGAACTTTTGATGGGGTATTTTCGGGTTATCCCGCTCATTCGAGGGTTTTGAGTTTTTAATATTGAGACTAACATTATTCAGAGACTTGTAATGTCACTTTTGATGAGACTAGCCACAGAGCTAGATCAATTGCTCTGAGATGATTTACAGTGTGTGAGAGCATTTTTGTGGAGGAAGATGAGGACGGCTAATATCATTCCTTCATCTGCCGCTCTTGGCGCCCATATTGATACAAGAACTCGCTACATCTACTTCACCTTGATTGAGGCTCTGTGCATCATCATCATCGCGATACTGCGAGGTCGAAGAAAGCGACATCTCACCCGGCGCCCACTTCGCATTCAGAGACAAAGATCCTCGGAGCAGATAATAGGTAATCTACATGAGCGAGTCACTCGCTCGGTATAATGATCCAAATCTCTACTCTCATTCGGCTTTTGTTGCTTCTTTTGAACCCCGTGATATATCACATGCTTTATCGATTCTAGTGGGTAAATGCCATGCATGAGGAGTTAGAGAATTTTGAAAGAAACAAAGTTTGGAACCTAGTAGAACCTCCTAGTGGTCATAATGTTATAGGAACCCGTTGGGTGTTTAAGAATAAACAAGGTGAGGATGGTTCTGTGGTTAGAAATAAGGCCAGATTGGTAGCTCAGGGTTTTAGCCAAGTTGAGGGGTTAGATTTTGATGAGACATTTGCTCCTGTTGCTAGACTAGAAGCCATTCGCATTCTGCTTGCATTTGCTGCATCAAAAGGTTTTAAATTATATCAGATGGATGTTAAAAGTGCCTTTTTAAATGGTTTCATAGATGAGGAAGTGTATGTTAAGCAACCCCCTGGTTTTGAGGATCCTAAATATCCAAATCGTGTTTTCAAGCTATCTAAAGCATTGTATGGTCTTAAACAAGCCCCTAGAGCCTGGTATGATAGACTTAAGACCTTCTTGCTTAAAAATAATTTTGAGATGGGTAAAGTGGATAAAACTCTATTTATTCTTAGGCGTGGAAATGACTTCTTGCTTGCTCAAATTTACGTGGATGATATTATTTTTGGTGGTTCCTCTAATGCTCTTGTTTCGACTTTTACGACACTATGTCCAGTAATTTGAGATGAGTATGATGGGAGAGCTTAATTACTTTTGGGACTTCAAATCAAGCAATGCAAGGAAGGAACTTTCATCCATCAGACGAAGTACACTAAAGATCTACTCAAACGCTTCAACATGGGTGACTGCAAGCCAATTTCCACTCCCATGGCAACTTCGACTGTTTTGGATCCAGATGAGGAAGGAGAAGTCGTGGATCAACGCGAGTACCGTGACATGATCGGCTCCATAGATTTGTGGCCTCGAGACCGACATTCACTTCACGGTATGCCTTTGTGCAAGATTTCAGCGTCTCGAGAACTTCCCATCGCCAAGCCGTTAAGCGCATATTCGTGTATTTACACTCTACCCTCTTATATGGCATTTGGTATTCCCGCTCTTGACTTTGTCCATTAGAGGTTTTTGATTCGATTTTGCGGTCGTCGGTTAGATAGGAAGAGTACCTCGTGCACTGTCACTTCCTAGGCACTTCTCTTGTATCTTGGTCTTCTAGAAGCGGTCTTACATTGCACAATCCTTCTCAAGCGGAGTATGTAGTCACGCTAGTTGATTCTTTGTAGTCGATTTTGTGGATGACGTCCACTTTGAAAGATTATGGGTTAAACTTTGCTAGTGTTCCTCTTTTCTGTGATAACACTTCGCTATTAATATTGCCAAAAACCCAAGTGCAACATTCTAGGACTAAACACATAGACATTCGTTTTCACTTCCTTAAAGATCATGTTGAAAAAGGTGATATTGTGATGCACTTCGTAGAGTTAGAAGCTCAATTGGCAGATATTCTCACCAAACCTTTAGATCAAACCAGGTTTTCCTCTTTAAAAAGCGAGTTAGGGGTTATTTATCCTTATGGGTTGGTTTGAGGGGGAGTTTGATCTTTTCTATTCTTTCCTTGTTCTTTTTGATCTTTTATTGTTTTTTTTCTGAACTTACTGATCTTTTTGAACTTTTAGGTTTTTAGGCTTTTTATTGCATCTCATTGTATCATATTGCATTCATATGAAAAATACAACAAGTGGTTACAACAAGTGGTATGAAAAATCCAAAAAGATGCATTGTAATATAAGATTTACTGCTTATCTTTTAAAATTGATGAAGCTTTGCCTATTACCCTTTGGAGCTTTTGTATTTCAAATTCTTGCTCAATGTCATGTCTAGTTCTTTGACTTGCTAGAATTATCATGCTTTTACATGTGCAGCTAAGTCTTTGCTATATGAGCTAGAACCTTTTAAAAAAACTCAAACTAAGAAATTGCAATCTGTGGATGTTTTAGCGAGTTGCAATTAGTGCTCCTCTTGTGACATTGGCCTGTAATTGCTTTGTTAGCTCTTTGATCTAAAATTGACCATTACTTGAGCTTTTGTGTTCTTGAGATTCTAAAATGCTCTTGTGAAAAATGAAAATCAAGATTGTCTTATGCTTAAATTGTGCCAAACTATTCTTACGAGGCGCTTGTCAAATGACATGAACTTGGAGATAGTTTGATGAACGAGACGATCTCATGGGGACCGCTTGTCGAAATGACATGAACCTCAAGATTTGTCGCCGGTAGAAGCTTAGAAAGAGTTTGTGGATGGCTCCTAGTCCGGGATCTTCTTTACTAAGATATACCTTTAATCAACTTTTGGTGAAGCTTAGGATGAGTTTGTGGATGGCTCCTAGTCCAGGATCTTGTCACTAAGTTAGATCATTAGTCAACTTCAATATTCAATGCAAATGAGAAAAATGTTGACAAATGGGTGTTTACAAAATATTGAGCAAAATGATTCAATACGGACTTGATTGACTCTTAATGTGGTCTTTGTTAGATTTTGATCTCACTTTGACATTTTGACATGGCCAATTTCACTTTAGGATCCTGTTGATGAACTTGTTGAATTTGAAGCGTTGCTTAAATTGATCAAATCATCGCTTTACTTTTGAGCCTTTGTGCTTAGCTTTGATATATATGTCTTACCATGATCTTGCTAGCTATTTGTCACAGCTTGATATGTTGTTTGTGCAATATTAGAGATACTAGCTTGTTCTTTTGGGTAATCTCCAAAGCTTCTTGTAATCAAAATTGAAAATACAAAAATTGAAGCCACTCCATTGCACTTCATGCATATTCCTCTTTATGCTTCTTTTGTTTACGCTTCTTTCTTTATTCTCTATTTGTTATCCTGGATGAGAGGAAGGCGTGATTCCTTGATGAATCCATTGTCAAAGGGGAGAAGATGTGTTAAATGAAAAGATATTTCTTTGGGAGAAGATGTGTAATATTTCTTTGCTACTCTTATTTGGAGAAGATGTGTTAATGAGAAGATTGGGGAGAAGTTTATACAAAGGGAGCGAAAATTTGAAATTTGATGCTCATAGTGAGGGGAGTTCTTGAGTTGCATTCTTATTGTCTTATTGAATATTACGAACTTGAATTGCATTCTTTTATCCTCACAATGATCATAGGTCAATTGAACAATTGTTCTTTCATATGGACCTTATGTGAGAATTTTGACCCTTTTCTCGAAATTAAAGTTTTATGCTTATTTTTGCCTTGTCTCACATGCCTATACTATTACGATGCGGCTTGGTCATTTACATTGCTTTTTCTTGCTTATGGACCAAGTTGTGCCTTTGTCTAAAACCGCGAGTAAACTTCGTTTTCAAACCTCTTACTTCCATTTTACGGATAATTGCCAATGTGTTCATCAAGGGGAGATTGTGGATTTCATGGGGATATGCTCAGATCTTAGGATGATGTGACAATTGGCAATGGCGTTTACGGTTTGTCGTTTCACGCGTTTTCGACAAAGTTACAGGCTTACTGCTCAGGAGCGGTCCGACCGGTCCTTGCACGGCGGTCCGACCGGTCCCATATCGGTCGGGCCGGCCATCCGGGCGATCGGACGGCGATAACAAAAGTGTTCAAATCGAGTGGGCCAAAAATAGGTGTTGTAGACAAGTGAGGGATCCCAATGCACTTGGTCTCATGATTTTGGAGTCTCGGTGAAAAGTTCTATTGGTTTAAAGTTTCGGAAGGTTTGAATTTGGGAGCTTGAATTTGGCTAAGTCCTAAGGCGGTCCGGCCGCTCACGAGGAGCGGTCCGACCGCCATGGCGGTCCGACCGGCTCACTGGAGCGGTCGGACCGGTTTCTACTTGAATGTCCGCCAACCGTGGCGATGTTGTTTTGTTAGGTCAAAGTCATTGGTATCATGGCATATGGTTTGCATGATGCATGTTTTGACTAACATGGGTCAAGTTGTGAAGAACTTGTTCCCGAATCGTGTTTTCTTGTCTATGGTTGTGCGGGTAGCTTGGTGGTCAACGACGGTCAACGGCGAGGATGATCGGGACTAGACTTGGAGAGTTGAGGTCGAGCGATCGACGATGCGGGTGAGGTCAACGACTCAAGCGTGACACAAGATGGACAATGGTGACCTATTGGCAAATCCATGATGCATGGTGAAGCGGTTTAGGTCAAAAGGTTAAAGACGGCGCTGCGGCGTGCGTGTGTGACCCGCTTGTTAGTGGGCCTTAACGGAGCCCAATTGAGTCAAACCCTAGGAGTTTTAGGCCTCCACTATAAATAGGAGGAGGTGGTGGCTGCACCTCTCTCTCGCCTTTTTATGTTTCAAAACCCTAATTGTCTTTAGGGGAGTTGAGGTGGAGGCTAGGGCTCTTGATGGTTGGTGGTGAATTTCGTGATCCTTGATTGTCTACTGATCCATGATGGTGTGGATGTAATCCAACTTCAATCACGAAATCAATCTATGCAAGGTTTGCTTGAGATAAGTCTCTTTTCGTTCTTGCTTTCAATTTGGTGATTTTAGGGCTTTCTTTGATCCGCGAGTTTGTGATTGATTCTTTCACGTAAATTAGCTTGCTGTGATATGTGTGAATCTATCTAGCATCATCTTGATCATCAATCTCTCACAAACAAGCTTTAGGATCAAGTTTTCGTTCTTGCGGTTTTAGACCTTCGTTAATCAATTGACAATTGCTCAAGATCGTTCCAAGAATTATCATAATATTCGATTGGAATAGGTCCTCAATAGCATATAGAAGGTGTGTGCAAAGTTTCATAAAGATTGGAGTTGAGAATCAAAAGTTTCACCTAATTGCAACTTCGTCATCTGGGTGATTTTCTTGTTGCAGATCGGTTCGAGTCGGCCGGTCGGATCGCCCGTCATCACCGGTCCGATCGATTTTGAGCGGTCCGACCGCCAAAGATAACGCCGGTCCGACCGCCCGGCAATCGGTCCGACAGGTTGAGTATAACAGTCGACCGCCCGTCTTTGTGAGTCTTGGTAATCTTAGTTGATTTTGTTATATTGCTTAGGGTTTAATTGGATTCAATACTAGTCTTCCATTTGATGGTATATTGATCTTCATAGCTTTCTAATAGCTACTGGAGTTAAATTGTATTGAGTTCATAATTTGTGAAAAAGTTAGCGTGCTCCTATTCACCCCCCCCTCTAGTCGCCTTTACGGTCCAACACATTCGTACTCATAAGTGTTCAGAGATAAGTTCATATTTTGTATTGAGATAGACTTGTTCATAACCTTGTATGTTCAATTATTTACTGTACTAGCTGAGTTTTGACTCATTCTTGTTTTCTGTATTTATTTAGGTGATCATTGATGATGACTCTATTGGGAGGGAGTAGACAAGCACATTTCACACAGTTCACCATAATTTACTTTCCTTGATAATGTCGATTATGTCTTTCATTTGTTAACCGAGGAACTGTAATAAAGAAGATTACTACTGCATGATATTTCTCTCCATGTTATGCTTTCCTATCAAATGATGCTAGTGGTTCGTTTTAATTATTCCTTGATTATGTTCTGATGAATTCAGTCTTTATTCCTGCCATGATTCTATTAAAGTTGGTCTCTATATGTACTTAGAGGAGTTACAGTCTAAAATCTTCCGCAGTTTGGTTGTATGATAGTTCTTTAGATAGCATCTTTACTATTTTGAAATGCAATGGTATTTGCCTGCATGCTATTTTGGTATATCGATAATTTGTGAGTATATTTAGCTATGATCTAATTCTTGTGGTTTATCCTTAATAATTCCATATAGTTATTATTAAGTTAGATATCATGTTATGGTATTTATTCTTTATATAAACGCTTAGCCCTGCATGTTAGTAGATACGTTAGTTCGGTTGACGGAGTTATCTCATCGATCATGGGAAACACTGAACCATTAACCTTTATGCTTTTGGTCCAGATCATCGAATCTAGTTTTTTAGTCTAAAATTTTATTATTTAAAACTGATTTTGATCTGAACAAGTGGCTAGTAGTGTGGGTGCCTTTGTGCAAGAGAATCGGGTTCAGTGGAAAGACTTGTCCGGATCGCTAAGGACCGAACTTTGGGTTGTCAATTCCAAGTAACACTCGTATATTCACACACTGGATTGGGGATACCTTGGTCAAGTAAGGGGAGGATTTTATGGGGTTGAGTCACAGGTGGTGTGAGGACATATGTGTTTGATCATATGTTCATAGGATCTGATACAATTTTCTATAATGTGCAAGGGAGCAGTGTTTTCATATACGTACATTGTATTGACATTTCCAACATAACTTGCGTGCCTACTTAGCAAGTTCTATCAGTAGCTTGTACTAAGTTGGTGTTCATATCTGACGAGGATCTGATAATCCTCATTTTATCTTTTATCTATAATTCTTATTATAGGTAAATATGATGTCACATAGTCCCCAGAAGTACCCCTTATATTTATAAGGGAGAGGCCTACCAAGTGATTGTAAGTTCTCCTACAATCACCCCTATTGTCGTAAGTCTTACTACGACTATGTCATGGTCGTAAGTCCTTCTACGACCACTACCTGGTCGTAAGTCCTTCTACGACCATTACCCAGTCGTAAGTCCTTCTACGACTATTGTCCATTCGTAAGTTCTGCTACGACATATACCTAGTCGTAAGTCCTTCTACGACTATTATCCAGTCGTAAGTTCTACTACGACTTGTACTCAGTCGTAAGTTCTGCTACGACCAAGTCAACCACGACCACCTTATAGTCAATAAAACCTACAAGCGAGTGGGTCCAATTGATTAAGGAATCCAGACGGTCCACATGCACTATTATTCCGCGCAGTAATAGTGCTTAATACCCCATTACCTCTGAAAGATAACTGCCAAACGGCATGAAGGAGCCACTACGTTGGTAATTACTGCCATCATGTGCCCATTACTGACTTAATTAGGCGCCTCTTCAGCAGGGGAAAACGGCTACTCTTTCACGACTATATAAAGGCATCAATCAGAAGGACAAGGGGAGGGCAGAAAAAACAAGAGCCAATCGAGGACAATCAAGTAGAGAGACAAGTACTGTTCTTTGTAATAGTCTTAGTTTCTGGCTTGATTGTTGAGAATACAGTCAATACCACACACACACACACAGGAGTAGGGTTGTTATTCTCCCCGGAGAAGGCCTGAACCTGCATAAAAATCCCGTGTCAATCGCTCTGCGTGATTTCATCTCTAGGAGACCCCCTGAATCAAACAATCTTTACGTAAGATCGGTTCTAAAACAACGACAGTTGGCGCCGACCGTGGGGATCTTCCGGTAATCTCTTGTCAACATACTCTCTTTTTCCAAATCTCATGCACTCATGGCAGGGGAATGGAACGAGGAGAACTGGTTTGACTTGGCAGATTACGCAGACGTCGACATGGATGCCGGTTTCAACTACGAGCCGAATGATGCATCCTCCGATGGTGATGTCGCCTCCGGAAATCATTTTCCAGGAAGCCATCCCATCGATGGAGTTGAGGAGGGATCCTTATCCCCCACAACGATACGTCCAACAGAGGAGCCAATTCCCTCAAAGGACAAGGGTCAATCCGACCAGGACCGCACCCAGAAGGACTTACAACACGATGAGAGTTTTTCCTCCAAGTGTTCAAGTCCCCCTAAGACGGTCCGACCTGGTGAGACAAGTTCTGAGAGCCACCATTCCAGGACTCCACCAACATCTGGTGATCCTCTCTCTCAGGATAACTCCAGAGGGAGTGGGATCAAGCATGCTTTTCCTGCAAATTCGACCGTCTCTCCGCAGATCTCATTTGCGGACGGAGATAGTTATAACCCAGAGTTCCCCTACCTGGAGGGGGTTACTCCAAGTCGCCAGATGGTGTCTCTCGAGTACTCCTCAAGCGGGGAGGCCTCGAGCGCAAGTGAGAATCATCAACGGGAGGTCTTCGTCCTTCCCTCAGATCAGGGTCAGCCTTATGGAGGCCGAGATAAGAACACTCCCCGAAGATCACGCACTGCGCCCCCTTGTGATAATGGCAAGGGCATCATCGGCGACGAGGCGAACCAATACTACGATGGCGAGGAAATCCTCGACATTCTCGCACTCCATTGAGAAGGCCTCAAGGATCTGATGAGGAGAATTTTGAGGCCATCCGACGGAAGAAGATTGCAGCCCAGAAGAACCTGCCTGGGCGCATCCAATATCAGTCGAAGGAGGTACAAGAACTCCAGGACATCAAAGACTTGCTCAAAAATCCCACTCGAGAGCTTGCTCGAACGCCAGGATACGATCTCTTCGCTGAAGAAACTGCGCAAAGGCTTCGAACCGTGATGACAAGACTGCAAACACCTCATCGACATCATTCAGGTAGTCGTAGCAATGCGACTTCCTCAGCTACCAGTCAATCAAACATTTCACCACGTAGAAATTGACACGGCTATAAGTCGCATCGATCTCCTACTCGGAGAAATATGTTTCGATTGACTGATGATCAAGAATCCCCTCGGAGAGGTGATCGTTCACCACTTCGACAAGGAAACCCGCAACGGATGGAGTACGATGAGTATTCCCCTCGTAGAATTGAGACTAACTACGGGACAAAGTCACCACATCTGGGTATCGTCGATACGATCACTGGTGACATTAACCCTTCTTTCCGCAAAGAAGACGTCAAGAAGTTATTACGGATCAGGGCATTTTCGCCGACCTTCGAGCCGTTATTTAGCCACCTCATTTCGACCGATAAACATGGAGAAGTTTGATGGATCTCAAAATCCCATCGAATTTCTTCAAATCTATACAACAATTTGTCCGAAGCGGCGGGAGAGGAGAGCATGTAATGGCAAATTACCTTCCAACTGTGCTTGAAGGATCCACTCGATCGTGGTTATTAAACCAACCACTCGAATCGATCTACTCTTGGCATCATCTCTGCGACCTTCTAATGGTAAATTTCCAAGGCACATACAACATACGGAAAGGAAGGCGACTTGCACCGGATAAGACGAGCAATGACGAGACTTTGCGCCAATTCATCAAACGCTTTAGTCAAGTTCGTAATTCAATTCTGGAAGTTTCTGACTCATCTGTTATCAGGGCTTTTAAGCAAGGAGTCCGTAGTAGAAGGATAACAGAGGATATTGCTTTGAATCCTCCCAACACTGTTGCCGAGCTCTTGAAATGGTCGATCGATATCATCGCTTACGAGGCGGTCGAGTGGAACAACACTATTGATCGAGAAACATATACTCCTCGAGAGCCAGGTGAAGTTGGTGGAAAAAAGGACAAGAAAGCAAAGAAGTCCAAGAATAAGATAAAGGGTCAAAAACCACAAACCAGTGGTTCCAAGGAGGTCTTGGCTGTGAACAATAAAGAGCCACGAACCACCAAATCGTACCCTGATCAAGGCAAAGGTAAGCGCCCTGATCGAAAGAACGACAAACCAAGGTGGTGTCCTTTTCATAAAAAGGAAGGACACGACCTCCGCAACTGCCGAGTTTTCCAAAGAAAGCTCGAGGACTACTACAACGGCAAAGAACCACTCCCCACTCTCGAGCAGGTAGGGAATACGAGTGGCCAAAAGTCGTCGGATGATGAAGAGATGCCGTTCCAAGATCCGCAACATACCGTTAAGCACATCTACAGAGGATCATCGACATACGAGTCAAAACGACAACTTAAAGCTGCCGGACGAGAGGTAAACTCTATAGATGCTCCTCTTGTCAATAATTTACCGAAGTGGTCGGAAGTTACCATTTCTTTTGAGAAGGGTGACTGCCCGATCACTTCGAATCGATCAGGTCGATATCCGATTGTGGTCGAACCCACCATCAACAACTGTCGGGTCAATCGAGTTTTGGTTGATGGTGGCAGTTCCTTGAACATACTGTTTACAAATGCCCTGGACGAGATGCAAGTACCCAGGACAAAGGTAAGACCGGTACGATACTCTTTTCATGGAATTGTACCGGGGTCTTCGGCCAAACCCATTGGCCAAGTTTCTCTTCCTTTAACATTTGGTTCACCAAGTAATTTCAGGACAAAGAAAATCTCCTTTGATGTGGTCGATTTCGATACGGCATATAACGCCATACTCGGACGACCAACTTTGGCAAAATTCTTAATAGCTACTCATTTTGGGTATCAATGTCTTAAGATGCCAGGTCCCAAAGGAGTGATCACAATTCATTGTGACAAGAAGATGGCGTATAACTGCGACTGTTGATCCCTCGAGATGGTTGGTCAAATACCAACTCGAGAAGAAAGTCAGCCTTCGACTAGCAAGTCGAAGCCTAAAGCTGCATCAAAGTCGAACGACCAAGTCAAAGAGGTTCCTCTGGACGCAGAGAAACCCTCAAAGACTGTTCGCATCGGGGAGACTTCCGACCACAAATAGGAAGACACCCTCATCACCTTCCTACGAGCTAACGCAGATGTCTTCGCGTGGCAAGCATCCGACATGCCCGGAGTCCCCAGGGAGGTGATCGAGCACAGGCTAGCTTTACGGCCTGATAAAGTACCCGTAAAACAAAAATTACAGAGATTTGCCCCTGATCGACGAGATGCTATTAAATCAGAATTGGATAAGCTACTTAAAGCAGGCTTTATAAGAGAAGTCAACCACCCAGAGTGGTTGGCTAACCCTGTAATGGTCAAGAAGTCAAACGGCAAATGGCGTATGTGCGTAGACTTCACTGATCTTAATAAAGCTTGTCCAAAAGATGATTTTCCTTTACCTCGTATCGATCAGTTGGTTGATTCTACTGCAGGTTGTGAAATATTAAGTTTTTTAGATGCATATTCTGGATACCACCAGATCAATATGTGTCTAAACGATGAAGAAAAGACCGCATTCATTACACCATTTGGTACCTTTTGCTATGTCAAAATGCCATTTGGTCTAAAGAATGCCGGTGCTTCTTTTCAACGCTTGATGCAATCAACTTTTTCATCTCAATTAGGCCAGAATCTGAAAGCCTATGTTGATGATTTAGTCGTAAAAAGCATTAAGAAATTTAATCATATCACTGACCTACAAGAAACATTCGACAACCTCAGAAAGCACTGCTTAAAACTTAATCCCGAGAAGTGTGTGTTTGGAATTTCTTCAGGAAAATTGCTTGGATTCCTAGTATCTGAACGAGGAATCGAAGCAAATCCTGAGAAAATAAAGGCCATCCTCCAAATGCGCCCTCCGACCACAAAAAAGGAAGTCCAGAAACTCACTGGGTGCATGGCGGCTTTAAGTCGTTTCATCGCACGATTAGGTGAAAAAGGACTACCTTTCTTTAAACTTCTCAGGAGACACGAAGGTTTTGAGTGGTCGAACGAGGCAAGCGCCGCTTCGAGGATGTCAAGAGGTACCTTCGAATGCTCTGCTCGGTTTCTCCAAAACCGGAAGAGGCGCTCTTAATTTACCTAGTCGCCACGCCACAGCAAAAAGCGCAATCTTGGTCGTAGAGCGTGAAAACGCATAACGCGACCAATTTACTACGTCGGTGAAGTTTTACGGGCCTAAGGTGCGTTACCTCGTGTCCGAAACTTCTATATGCCCTCCTCATGTCTTCGAGGAAGCTGCGGCATTATTTTCAGCGCACAAAATAGTCAGGTGCCCTCGAGTTTCCTTTGGGAGCAATCCTCCATAATAAGGAAACAATGGACGCATGGCAAAATGGTCATCGAACTTGGGAGTTCGACCTCCATTTCGTGTCCCGAACGGCCAATCCCGGATCTTGGCGGACTTTGTCGCCGAATGGACAAATCTGAACTGCTCAGATCCCCAAGACGATTCCCACGATCGCTGGATGATGTACTTTGATGGGTCACTTACTTTAAGTGGCTCTGGGTCGGGTGGTCCCGTATCTCCTACCGAGAAACCTTAAAGTATGCCATACAATTAAACTTTCGGGCCACTAACAACGTGGCGAGCACGAAGGTTTGCTAAGCGGCATACGAGCTGAAAGCGCTCTCGATTAAATCGACTACTCGTAAGAGGAGACTCTCAACTAGTCGTGAATCAAGTCGGGAAAGAGTACGGTGCTCTAACTTGACAATGTCTCGGTACCTATCGAATACGTAAGCTAGAAAAGTATTTTTAGGTTTCGAGGTACAATTCATCCCTCGAAGGATAATTTCTCGCACCAACTTGCTCGGATGGCTTCTTCCGATCTGCAGACTAAAAGGAGTTTTCTTGGAGCAACTCAAAGCCGCTCTCGGTCGAAGAACCGAGAGACACCTCCTATTGAGATGGCCTCATTAGATTACGAGGATACGGATGACTCCCATCTACGAGTATCTTCACAAGGGTTCGTGCATCGAGGATGATCTTGAGGCAGATCGTTTATCCCGAAAAGCCAAAATGTATACTTTGGTCGAAAGAGTCCTCTACAAATGAGGAACCCAAGGGATACTCATGCGATGCATTCCGCAAAACGAAGGAATAACACTCCTTCATGATATACACAGTGGCATCTGTGGGACGCATGCTTCCTACAGAACATTGGTCGGTAAGGCCTTTCGACAAGGTTTTTACTAGCCAACAGCTCTGTACGATGCTAAAGAGGTGGTTAAAAAGTGTGTCCAATGCCAGTTTCATGGCAAGCAGATACACCAACCGGCTCAAGCATTATGCATAATACCTCTTTCTTGGCCTTTTGCGACCTGGGGTCTCGATATCCTAGGACCGTTTCCCAAAACTCCAGGAGGTTTCGAATTCCTTTTTATGGCTATTGACACGTTCACAAAATGGATCGAAGCCGAACTCAGAATCGATAATAACAGCAAGCAAAGAAAAGGTTCATGATGAGATGCGTAATTAGCCGATTTGGAGTTCCGAGTCGGATAATTACAGACAATGGTAAACAATTCGCAAGTGCAAAATTTCAGGAATTTTGCGACGAGTTGGGTACCAAGTTATGTTATGCTTCTGTTGCACATCCCCAAAGCAACGGGGCAGTCGAACGTGCAAACGGCCAAATAATGCGAGGAATTAAAACCCGAGTCTTCGACCAGCTCGTTAAGCGCTCGGGGGCTTGGGTACAAGAATTACCTTCCGTATTATGGGCAGTTCGTACGACCACTAGTCGAGCGACAGGAGAAACACCATTTTTTCTAGTGTTCGGAGCCGAAGCCATGCTTCCTCCGGAGCTAAAATTGCGGTCGACACGAGTTGAAACCTTCAACAACTCCGACCAGGAACAACTTCGAGCAGATGACATTAACCTACTCGAAGAAAGGAGAAACATGGCCTTAATCCGTTCAGCAGTCTACCAACAAGCCCTACGCAGATACTACGATCGTAAGGTCCTACCGCTGACCTTCTTTGTAGGTGACTTGGTATTGAGGCTCTGCCAATCCAAGTCTAATCGGAATAAACTTTCTCCCAAGTGGGAAGGTCCTTACACAGTGGTCGAAGTCACTCGGCCAGAGTCGGTACGACTAGCAATGGAAGATGGGATGAGTTCTCTCAAATTCTTGGAACATCGACCAGTTAACGCAAATTCTATGTGTGACCAACCTCTCGGACAATAAAGATCCAGGTTCCTTCTACCTCTTTTGTCTTATTTTTGAGTAGTGCTTTATAATCTTTCGACTATGATCCAAAAACACCCAGTTTTCTTTACACTGGTCGAAAGGCGAGTAACATCATCTAGTCGAAGTCTTTCCTCTCTGCACGTGGTCCTGCCCACTAGAAGGAACTTCCTAGCATCGACCCGTTACTCACTTTTGTTGCCAATTCAGAGAGCTCGGGTTCTATCTAGTCGAAATGTTCTCAAAGCCAACTCTTCCCATCTTAGTTTTCGTAATTTCGAAAATTATTCTAAGTAGAGTGCACTTTTTTATATTTATTCAACCACCTTTGGTGTACTCGCTTCGTTTTAAGCGGTGAAGGAAGAGACACACCTAGTCAAGTCTTTCCTCTCTGACGTGGTCCCGCCCACTAGAAGGAACTTCCTAGCGTTGCTCAGTCTCCCACTTTTGCTACTGGAAAAGACTTATCGAGTCCATCAGAAAAGGGCGAACGAATTATTAAAGTCCTCTAAACGTTTGCTTAACTCAAGTTGATGTTCTTGGTTTGATTAAACTAGTCGGAGATGGTAACATCACCTAGTCGAAGCCTTTCCTCTCTGCACGTGGTCCTGCCCACTAGAAGGAACTTCCTAGTGTCGAGTCGTTTCTACTCTTTCGACCAGTGCTTGACAACCATAACAAAAACAATAAGTTAAACAAACATCTCTTTCTATTTCACACACTATTTACTTGGATTGTCTATACAAGCCAAGCAAATAGTCGGGGGCTAGGATAAAGTTATTAATTTAACTTCAGTTCTTGGTCTTTCATTCATTAATTATCTTTTGAGTTGCTAACTACTCGACAAGATGATTTGCAGGAAACAAGATGGATCACATATATTTCATCAACAGAAATTTGTCTGTCTTACAAATTTGTTATAGATCACTCTGAAGGGGGAGAGCCCAGTTGCATTTCCTCCGCCACCTTTTTGCCAACTGATTGCATTTCTGCAATCAAACGACTCGCCTCTGATTCAGGGCAGTCGAAGTCGGCTTCAATTGGTTGCACGTTAAGGCGGGGGTCATGAGCTTTAAGTTTCGCCAAAGCGTAACTTACTGCAGCTTCGATTGTCTCCCTTATGGATTCAGCTTGGTTGGCCTTCAGAGTGGTCACCATTTCTTGCAAATTTCCGACTTGTTCCCCGATGGTACTTATGTGAGCAGCTATCGTATCTTCTCGAGGAGTTTTTCCCTCAGTATGTAGCTCACCAAGTACATTGTTCAGGAGTGTGATGTTGCCTTGAAGATTAGTCTTCATGGATTCCATCTCCTGTTGGGAACGAGTCGGAGCCTCGCGAAGTCTTTTGTTCTCGACCACTTGTTCTGAAAAGAATAAAACCGGTCAAACAAAAATAAACTTCTAGAGGAAGAGAACACAAATATAATTATAGGTAAAGCATTTCTTACCTACTAGTCGAGAATCCAACTTCTTGACTTCTTCTTTATGGGAAGTAATGGTTTCAGCGTGCTTTTTCTCCCATGTTTTAACGTCCTCTGCATTCATCTTAGCAATGCGGACGGTCTCATTACAGATCAGAGTTTTTTCATTTATTTCAGTCTCGAGGCTTCTCAATTCGACAGCAATTTCTGAAAAAGAAATTAGCATTAGAAAAGGGAAAATACTCGAAAAGAACAACAGGTAAAGAATTGCTTACCTGTTACTCGAGTTTTCAGTCCCTCGAGTTCCTGATCCTTATTCTTAGTAATACGAGAAAACTCCTGAATGACCAAAGCTTTTTCTCCAACTTCAGTCCGGAGCTTCTTCATTTCATCTTCTTTTTCTGGAAAAGAAATGAGAGTCGAGTAAAGGTCAAAGTCAAAAGCAGTCTTAAGTTCAGCACTTACTGTTTATTTTTTCCTGCAATCTTTTAGTTGCAGAGATGGCTTCTCGAAGTTTCTTCGAGAGGTCTACTACTTCCTCCCTTAGCTTTTTCGACTCCTCTTTTTCATAATCGAGCGAGTCAGCTAAGGTCTTTGCGTCACTTTTTAACCTACAAAGGATAAAAGTGGATATGAACATAGGTCAATCGGTTGTAAGTTCTTCTACGACCATCGACCTGGTCGTAAGTCTTTCTACGACAAAGCCTCTGGTCGTAAGCTTTTTACGACCAGTACCTTGTCATAAGTTTTTCCATGACAAATCTCGTAAGCACTATATAAGTAGTCAAATCGAAAGCGACTATGAATAACAGTGGCTTACCATCTCTCTGCCTGTATGCAGAGTTCCTCTTTTTCCATTCGGAGCTCTAGAAGTTGTCGATGATACTCACCAACAACGGCAATTTGCTCTAGAGCTTTCTGCAAAAGGAAGACAGTGAGAAGAAAGGGAAAATCACATATATAAGTATCCTAAAAAATACTTACATTCATGGTCGACCTAGCAAATGCCGAATAAACCATCTCCGGGGTCTTCAGCTTGTCCACCTTCGCAACTTGATCCCACCAAACCTTCTCAAGACGCTCATTGTCAAAAATGTTTTCTATTGGGAATATCTTTGGGATGGGGACTCGGTCGCGAGATCCGAAAGCGTAAGACCCTACGACGATGGCGCAGCCCAAAGAAGTCACGTGGTTGAAGTATTCTTCTTCCTCCGATTACAGAGTTGCGGCTTCTCTTTGGATTTGGAAGGAACGCCGCCACGATTTCCTTCCCGGTAGCGGTGCATGTGCTCGTCATCGCTTTGACCAGAGGCTTTACACTGCCTCGTTGTCTCTACGACCTCGAGAGTCGAGTTGCTACTTCATCGATCGTAGCTACAAGATCACGGTTGTAGGAACCACTGGGAGCCACGACTTCATCGCCACTGGGCCAAGGATGATCCTTCGACCACCTCCATTGTTACCTCTTGAAGAATCAAGAAGTGGCAATGGGCTTCTCAACTAAGCATTCCTGTGGGTCAAGGAGTCGGACTAAAATAAAGAAAAGCAAATCAAGGTTGTGAAAAGGAAAAAGGTAAATGTTGTTCTTACACTTTAGTACATTTCACATACCTCTGCACCCTGGTCTTAACCAGAAACTTAGGAGCAATCCTCCCAACGGAGGACTTCTTCTTCTCTACGACCACGTCTGGTCGAGGTTCAATAATGGGCCCAGCTACGACCACGTCTGGTCGTAGAATTTGAACAGGAACCACATCTACGGTCTCTCGATTTTCTCAAGAGCCGAGATCGGCCTCGACCACCTAAGAGCAAAGACTACCCTCAATCGCAGTCGTGCTGAGCAAAGATCGCCCTTTACAAAAGACATAAAATCTTTTCAGATATCCTTTTCCAGTTGCTTAACAAAACTAGGAGTGGCAGAAACTGCGAAAGATCTCTTGTTATAGTAGAAGGGTACCTTAGGCCTGCGGGGTTTGTGCTTGAGAGGTTCAACTGCTTCAACCCCCTCGGCTTCGACGGCTTCAGCCTCGGCTTCAATTATGGCTATGTCCGTCGCAGGCTTTGTGGAAGATCTAGTCGAAAAACCAGAGCTCGAACTTGCTCCTCCCTTGTCAGCGGATCTCGCAAGTCGACGTCTCTTGGACGGAGGAGCCGAGCCTTTGTTTTTCGACAACGCTGCACCGATGGTTATCAGTGCAACTTCCTCGTCGTCTGGACGAGTTTCCATGCCTACTTTCTGTAAAGTAAAACAGAAAAAGAAGAATTACTAACCAGTCGTAAGTTTTTCTACGACCAGTGTCAAGTCG
The DNA here is from genome assembly GCA_036346395.1 of Hsuehochloa calcarea. Classification (NCBI taxonomy): domain Eukaryota; kingdom Viridiplantae; phylum Streptophyta; class Magnoliopsida; order Poales; family Poaceae; genus Hsuehochloa; species Hsuehochloa calcarea. The sequence goes on along the minus strand of CM070604.1, from coordinate 37,361,580 downwards.
TAAGTTTTTCTACGACATTTTTCTTGATCGTAAGATATTCTACGATCACCACTAGTCGTAAGTTCTTCTACGACTATAAAGTCCTAAAGAAAAAAATCAACTTTTGATTACCTTTAGGCGCCTATCCTTTCATTTATGTAAAGCCGCAATGATCCGAGGAATCACCGCCGGGGTGGCAGAGACTTCTCACGCATGAGTTTGACCTAGCGCCAATCTCCACGATGGAAGATCCGTAAACAGATAAGAACGTTAGATAACTTTGAGAAAGACCAAACCGAGAGCTATGTCGAAAGTTCACTTACCCTTGTCATAGTCCCTGGTCGGATCTCCTCTCCCCGAGTATCTCCACATAGGAGATGCTCGCTTCTTCAAGGACTGATTCGTGTGATGAAATCTGTCACCACATGCCATCCGGTCAACCCTCCTCCTTCAAGTCCTTGATGGCTTGAATGTAGGGGGCAATCCGACCGATATCTTCGTGGAGTTGAGTCTCATGAAGATTTCTTCTGCACCTTCCCCACTAAAGAGAGGTCGTCTTCGAGGTGACTTTCAAGAAACCACCTCTTCCTCCATCCCGCCATGAAGACCGAGTAAAACTCGAATATACTCCTCGACTTCAAGTCGTGGAGCTGCATCAGCATCTCCGGCAATTCGGTTTGTCGAGCCATCCCGTAATAATATTGAAAAAGCTCGAGGTCCGCCTAATCCCTGTGCACGCCTCACAAAGGTACACGAATACACTCAAAGATAGTAATGGAATTAGGACCTAGATTCACTAATTCCACCAAGTGCTCGAGTACCATCGTGAGAAAGGGAGCAGCAAATGGAGGTCAGACTCACAAGACGCTTGGAAAATGGGGATTTGCCCATTTTCCCTCGACGCTTGTCGCCGTCCGAGGAAGCCATTTCACCAAAGCCTTCTCTGGAATCTTCCCGGCGTCGACAAAGACTTTGATCTTCGCCGCATCCATCTCCGACTCCTCCCACTCAGAAACCTTCTTCGCCATTTCTCTCAAAAGCAAGAAGTTTTGATTTGAGAATAGATTGCCAGAGAAGACACGATTAGGGTTGGCGGCGGAGAAGGCGAGAGCTCGAAGAACAGTGGGAACGATTTGGGGAAAAGGTGAAAATCCAAGTCTAACTCCCGGTGAGTTTTTATAACCGCACGATTGCCATCGCTTCGGGAACCGTTTCATCGACAGGTCTGTGGGAGTCGGTTGCAATTCCCTAGATGGTATGTTCGAGAAAATTAGGTTCGTTTTGTCACCTCCAAGCGAAATTACTTTCTTGACCAAGTCTTTCTGGTCGAATGAAATATCGATCGGGAAGGATTTTTTCTCCGATTGCCACCGCTTCGGGAACCGTCTCATCGACAGGTCGGTGGGAGTCGGTTGCAATTCCCTAGATGGTCTGTTCGAGAAAATTAGGTTCATTTTGTCACCTCCAAGCGAAATTACTTTCTTGACCAAGTCTTTCTGGTCGAATGAAGTATCAATCGGAAAGGGTTTTTCTCCGATCGCCCTACTACGACCACTTCACAGTCGTAGGGGTTTTTACGACTTTTTGATAGTCGAAAGCAACCTTCCTGACCAAGCAAATTCCTGGTGAAAGTAGCACTCAAATGTCGAAGAGTTTTTCCTTCGACCGTTATTCTGCGACATTTTCATAGTCGTAGGACCATTTGCAAATCCTTCACCAAGTAAGTTACTTTCACTTGAAGCTGGGGGGCTAGATGACGAGGATCTGATAATCCTCATTTTATCTTTTATCTATAATTCTTATTATGGGTAAATATGATGTCACGTAGTCCCCAGAAGTACCCCTTATATTTATAAGGGAGAGGCCTACCAAGTGATTGTAAGTTCTCCTACAATCACCCCTATAGTCGTAAGTCCTACTACGACTATGTCATGGTCGTAAGTCCTTCTACGATCACTACCTGGTCGTAAGTCCTTCTACGACCATTACCCGATCAGAATCCTTCACGACTATTGTCCATCAGAAGTTACGCACGACATGTACCTAGTCGTAAGTCCTTCTACGACTATTATCTAGTCGTAAGTTCTTCTACGACTTGTACTCAGTCGTAAGTCCTGCTACGACCAAGTCAACCACGACCACCTTATACTCAATAAAACCTACAAGCGAGTGGGTCCAATTGATTAAGGAATCCAGACGGTCCACATGCACTATTATTCCGCGCAGTAATAGTGCTTAATACCCCCATTACCTCTGAAAGATAACTGCCAAACGGCGTGAAGGAGCCACTACGCCGGTAATTACTGCCATCATGTGCTCATTACTGACTTAATTAGGCGCCTCTTCAGCAGGGGAAAACGGCTACTCCTTCACGACTATATAAAGGCATCAATCAGAAGGACAAGGGGAGGGCAGAAAAAACAAGAGCCAATCGAGGACAATCAAGTAGAGAGACAAGTACTGTTCTTTGTAATAATCTTAGTTTCTGGCTTGATTGTTGAGAATACAGTCAATACCACACACACGGGAGTAGGGTTGTTATTCTCCCTGAGAAGGCTCGAACTCAGTATAAAAATCCCGTGTCAATCGCTCTGAGTGATTTCATCTCTAGGAGACCCCCCGAATCAAACAATCTTTACGTAAGATCGGTTCTAAAACACCGACAATATCGCAAGGGTGATTCCACTCAATAGGGTCTTTTTGCTAAAATGTACCGAGTCTCGATCTCCCCGGCCGGCATAGCTTAGGAAGTTTGTCATTATCCGGAGGCTTATGGGCTGATCGAGTCGTGTGGGTAAAGTTGTACTCCCCACGGTTACAGACGACACTTGGTTTTGAATGACATCATTGTTAGACTTATAATTAAAAATTGACATGGAAACACGATGTCGGCATGACCGATTTATCATGTAGCTTAGTTTATCAAAGTGGGCCACCACTTTGATATTGTTTGATATATGCTTATATCAATGTCACTTATATTCAGTGTCTAAATTGTGTTTACTACATGGCCTTTGCAAACTAGAATGTGTAGAGATGAAACTTGTTGCTTTTATTTAAAACTTATGCCAAATGCAACCTTCCTTTGGACAACCACTAATATGTATACTCTCATATCTTTTGGATAGTCTCTAGCACACATACATTATTTTTATTTTGTGTAAGACTTATGTAGTACCTTTTGTACTTAATCTAATGTCCACTTATTCAAAGTGAGGAATACTTTGCTCTCTATCAGCTCATTAGCACTTGGTGACACTAACAAATGACATTGTTTCTAACCCCACTCGATTGCTCTCGGGAGTTGGGCACACCTTGCTGGAATTTTTGGTTCATTATACTTTGTTTTCCGCTGCGTACTTCGTGTTGATGTTTAAATTTGGTCAGTCGGCTACTTGTGTAAATTATGGACATAAGTCCAAGTTATGGATATCACTTTGTAATATTATTGTATGCCTTGTATATGACTATGTACAATGTTGTTAAGGATATGTGTGTGTTAGCCAGTCATGCTTAGGAGCTAACACGGGACACATATATGAAGTTCTGAAATGCTTTTTGATTCATTTAAGTGTTGACTTGGGCTGCTGAGAATCGACTTAATTGGTGCATACACCTTCGAGTGGCAATTAGGTCGATTGTCTCGTTGCTAGCGAGGTCCGCTTACTTAAATTGGATTAAATTGAATTTTAGATCTTGGAAACTCACAGTTGATTTCGTATGACCTGGAGGATATAGGTCTTATGAAATCAACCTAGGGTCCCCACAACCGCCAAAACCTTCTCACCAGAATCCATCGCCGTCGGTGAGCCCTAGCCTTTGTGGTCACCACCGTTGTGATCGAGTCGACCGGATCTACACCGTCGTCACCTTAACGTCGCCGGGACATTGCCGTAGCATCGTCGCACCGATCGCCAGATCTGCGCAGCTGCTTCGACCTCGCCGCCATCCACCACCGTCCATCTTCGGTTGTCGTGCGTGCGCCATTGAGATCCCCATCGCCTCAGCTATCCAATGCGTGCCTCCGTTTGCATCGTTGTGGCCCCAAACGCCGGCGACCTTAGGTTCTTGAGCCACCGCCGTCGTCGAGATGAAGTGGACGCCATGTGTGAGCCACGTGTCAGCCATGTCAGCTCCACCTCAGCCACGTTAGCGCCGTGTTAGCATCCTAACCATGTCAGCGCCACTTGTACTCAAAATCCCAAATCTAACCCTAGCAAAACCTAGTCTACCCTGAGCCGTGTCTGTGATAGTTGGACCCCTACTGTTCCATGAACCCGTGAGCCAAACCCATAGACCCGGTCTATATACTGAGGGTCCCACCTGTCAGTCTCTATTTCCTATTTTTGAGACTTTCTTTTAATTTCAAAATTCATTGCTAACGTCATGTTGATGTAATATTTCAGAATTTCCTTTAGATAGAAATTTTTGAAATAATATTTTCTTTCTCTTTTTCTTAGATTTAAATCTTCCAAGAGCCTTGTAACATCCCAATTTTTCTAAAGTTTAAAAAAAAATCTTTTTGAGTAGTTTAGTTCTGTAGAAAAATTTACCAAAGTTTTATTTGAATTAAAATAAAGCTTAATGTGGCCTTTGTAAAATAATTTAATATGACTAATTCCAACATCAACTATTATCAAAATTATTTTATTTGGGTTCTTTGTGCTTGGATATATTTTTTAGATTTTTCTAGATTTTTTCGAGTGCATTTGCTATTTGGATTTTCAGTATTTTCTAAAAAGAAAAACATATTTAAAATCTCAAATTGGATTCTGAGTTGAATCTCCAAACAAGCCCATTCTTGTTGATGAGGACATCCCTCCTTCGGATACACGCACGACACAAGACCCTCCAAATCTGGGTACTGAACTACACGGTCCTATGACAAGAGCTAGAGCGCGTCACTTAATCGATCAGGTAAAGTCGTTTCTAGGGCTAAGTGTATTATTTGAGAACTCTATGATGCTGCCTAATGGAGATGATTTACTTGTACTCAGGAATCTAGGACTACGACCAGTCCAAGAAGGTCTACGACCACTGCAAGAAGATCTACGATCACTACAAGAAGACCTACGACTAGTTGATTCGATTGGAGCAATCTACGACTAGAAAAGCGAGCACAGTACTCGTTGGAAACAATCTACGACCAAAGATAGCATGGACTCCTCAAAACCACCCTAGGACCAAATTTCTACGACCGGATCTTCGACCGTAAATACGCAACACAAGGTCTTTGCATCACCGCTTTGGAAACTAATAAGACTTTGTAAACGTAACGAGGTGAGTCCGTGTTGTGTACGCTTCATCCTACTACCGCACAACCCTAGGTCAACCTCCTCACGTTCCCCTATATATATCAGAGTCGCCATAGTTTAGAGGCGGGTTTTCTTAGATTATTACGCCAATTGCGGTTCGCGATTATCGGTTTGAGGAACCCCACTTGTAAACTTCATCCATATCCGCAATACAATTCAGATTGCATCTACCTTGTTCTTGTGAGTTGCTTCGATTGCTTGCAGGAACAATAACCTTCATGGTAAGGTCGATCACGTGCAAGCGTGGTCGATAACGACAGCGCGCGGGTGTAGCGGTGCGAGGTGACGATCCGCTGGTCGGAAGCCTCAAAGCGTCAACGTCCTCACGACGAACCAAATCGAACCTATCGGAAGATCGGACCGCCGTGACTCATCAAGTGACTCATCACTTGTTCCCTAACCCTTGGCCCAGTCTGATCCGCTTCTGGCCCAACTCCTGTGTGGCCCAACCATGCCTTGGCCCGCCTTTGCTTTTTTCCTTCGCCGAAGCCCTACTCATTGGCCTCTTTCCGCTTCACTTGGCCCAAGCTGCACCCTTATAAGCCTTTTTCTTTCACTGCCGGGTGGACCCATGCTGTCAGCGCATGTGGTCATCGTCTCCAAGCGTTCCCGAGCCAAACTCCTCATGTCCGAGTTCAACACACGACAGCGCCGCCGGCTCCCTTTCAATCTCCTCCCCTCCTGTCCTATATAAGGCAGCCTACCCACGTCAATTGCTTCGCCCGACCTTCCTCCACCGAAACCCTAAGGTCTTCTCCTTGGTGTCATCTTCGTTGCCGCATTCGCCAAGGCAACCGAGCACCGCTGTGGTCTCCATTGTTGAAATTGCCGTCGACCAGAGCCTCGGTCGACCGTTTTCACTAAAGGACTCGCCATCTGCGTTCTTCGAAAGGCTCGCATCATCTCTTCTCAGGGACCACTGCTCCGCCGTTTTCATCTTCGTCATCAAATCCGGCCACCGGCCACTTTTCCAATCTAATCCTCCGATGAGCTCCTTTGTTTTCCGTACGTGTCAAGATGTGCTTATTGTCCCTCTCATCTAATATCCCACCCCCCCTTGCTCTTTTGCCACTGAGGCGTCGTTGCCGATCATCTTCTTCGACTCCGGTCAACTCCTTCTCACTGTGGATTCCTTTGACCTCTGGTCTTTCCGAGCTTTACATTGTGCTCCCCATGTCATCCCCATCCTTGTGCTCCTCCTTGTTTCCCTCGGGCGCCACTAAAGCATCAAAGCCACCGAGAGCTGAAGCTCCACCTCCAAAGCTGCCATCGCCGTCGAGTCGTTGTCGCTCTTGCGAGCCAGTGCTACCCAGAGCACCGCCATATCCTTGGGATCCCATTTTTGCTCTCGAACGCTTCTGTCTAGTCGTCGATTGCCCTCGCCGATGAGCCCAAGCCGCCGGCCATGCCTCTCTCTGCTTCTCCCTCATTTTCTCTCTCTTGTGGCACTTCATCTTTATGTCAGTAGCCATGTCATCTATTTGCTTAGGTGGCATTCCAGTCATCGGTCCACATGGTGATCCATGTGGCACATCCAAAATCCAAACCCGAGCCTACTGCGTGGTCGAACCTCCTCCTACGACTAGGTAGTTGTAAGCCTCCTACGACTAGACAGTCGTAACCTCCTATGACCAGGCAGTCGTAACTTCCTTCCGATCGTGTGCAATACTCGATGTACAGTGCTCGAAGTGAACACTACTTGAAACTTCTTTTTGGGTATTTCTTAGGGTTTTGATCTTCGAGAGGCCATATCTTCTTCGTCCGAACTCCGATTGTGCTCATCCAAATTTCTCAATTCATCTAAATTCGAGCTCTATTTATTTAAGATTTTTATTTAATTTTTGGAGTTTTTATCTCTTTTTTGTATTTATTTAGTTTATTTGCTTTATTTGCGAGTAGACGTTGCTACTTCGAAGAATTTTGAGCAAGGAGGAGTACACCAAGATCAAGACCAGTGTCAGGATCTATTCCAAGGCAAGCTGTAGTCCTTTGATTATACTGAATCTATAATTTCAAAAGTATATTATTTTATACAACTGCATGCTATCTTTATACAAATTGTTTTGGGATTAGCTATCACCTACTTGTCATTATGTCTTCTTTGATTATTTGAATGCCATGAATCATTTGTCACCCTAGCATGGATAATTTTAGTTGGAGATATTTGTATCACCAACATGGGTAGCGTACAAATGTTTAGTCATCCTTAGTTACGATGGGTTCATTATCACATGTGTCATAATGATTAATTCTGACTTAATGATGATATAGAATTGTGGTGGTTAGCCACTCTTGTTAAAATTTGTGTACCATGACAGGGTATGTCATTGATCTTAGTTAAATAAATGGTTTTCGTTCAGGCGAGTGGATGGTGGATTAAGGGTGTGGATTTAACACGTTGTGGGTTCTGGTAAGATCATATGAGTAACTTGTCAAGGACTTAATCTTGTGCTCCATTGAACTGGGCATTAACCGTACAACCATATGTCTGATGGGACAGATCTGACTAATTAATTAGCAATATTTTGATTTAATTCTGTTTGTCTTGTGTTTGGCGCAAGAGGGGGCCCTGTCTGGTCGGTTAGACATTCAGTGTTGAAACCTTAGCGAGCAGAATTGGGTTGAAACAGAACTTTGTAAAGACCTTATCACATGTTCTAGACTGCTTATCTAAGGTAGTGAACAGTGGTATCGATGGATTCTAAACAAAATAGAGAATTATTGCCTTGTGTGTCAAGCTGTACAACCTCTGCAGAGTGTAAAACTATTCAAATGACCGTGTCTGCGGTTATGGACGTGCTCGGGGATTTCACACGAGAGATAGAGTTTCTTATAAAATGTGTCAGAGTATGAATGAGAAGTTCACTTGATGAATATAATGTTTGTTGAGTGAACAGGTAATTCACTTGGTGGTTTGTGTCGATTGGTGAATTGGGGATTCACTTATCATTGGATTGGTTGAGAAGTGAACAGGGGAATTCACTAATTATTTCAAAGCAATTGTTTACTTATTTACTATTCTTTTCAACTACGCGTTTCAATCTATTTATTGTATTTATCGTCAATACTGTTTTTTGCAAAAGAACCATACATCTAACCTTTGGCAAGACTTGCGTGAATAATATTTGCATACATTTCCCTACAGGTTGTTGAGTACTTTATGTACTCTCGGCTTTATGCCTTTGTTGATCAGATGAAGAATATCAAGTTGCTCAAGAGTTCTTTTAGAAGGATGACTATGAAGGTTTTGCAGATTAAGATGTGTTCTCCGCTTGATTATATGTGGGCATGTTGATTGTCCTTACCAAGATTTTTCGTTTCGCTGCAAGAGTTTATTTGTTTCTTTAGCACTGCGTAGCAATTTAAGTAAACTTTGACCATAAAGCCCAGTTATTATTTGTTATCTTTTTAGTTAAATCAAATAAATGGGTGGTATTTCATCACTGTTTTCTGTGTGAGCTAGCCGCTGATCTGGGACTAGTTCAGAATACACAGAGGGTTCCTGAGATGTATTTTCGGGTCCCAACAAGCATGTTCTACCTCATACGGACTCCGATTGAGCTCATTCAAAATTTCTAAATTTGTCTAAATTCAAGCCTTACCCTCCTGTGATTTTTATTTAATTTTTGGAGTTTATTTGTTTTGTATTTATTTTGGTTTTCTCTTTCATTTGCGAGTAGACATTGTTACTTCGGGAGTTTTTGAGGAAGGAGGTTTTGATCAAGCTCAAGACCAGTACCAAGACTTGTTTCAAGGCATGTTATACATTTGATCATGTTGAACCCAGTTTTATAAAATTACTTTGATTCAAACTATTACATGTTATTTCAAGTATTTAATTCTTTAAATGCTTTGGGATTAACTATACACCTACTTGATTATATCTACCTTGCTTATCGTATTACCTCGATCATTTTAGCTAGGTTAATTATTAGTTGGTTTTATTATAGTACCAACGTATGTTGGTTAGATACGAATAATCTGTTTAGCCATGCAATGAGTTATTGATATCATTTTGAGATGCAAATCTAAACTTGACTAAGTGAATATGGAATACTTTGTGGAAAGTTGTGTTCAGTATATTGTCACTCATTGATGGCATGTGTTGCACTTAACTAATTGGGTGGAAAAATATTTAGACCGAGACAAGTGGATGGAACTGTGACATGGTGGAGCTGTGTGCGTTTGGGAAAATGTGAATGTGGTAATTGGTAGTAGTTTGGCAGTCTCGTCTTGGTCAATTAAGGACTCAACTTTGTGCATCATTGAACTGAGATATAACTATACGACCACATGCCTGGTATGACACAGGCCTAACTTAGTAAGCTACGGAGTCTTGACAATTGATTACTTAGACATATAGGTTATACTGTGTGCAAGGGTGGAGATGTGATTCTATATCTGTGGTGAGTCACATTTATGAGCAGTTCGCTGTGTCCAAGCCCAACGGTATGCGACATGCCAACAACCTGTGTGGGGGATTGGTGCCTGCAGTATGCACAACGGAAAAGTCAATTATTGCAATGAAGTTTCAGAAGGATTTCGTTATGTTTGGTGATAACACAGTGGTTATATGTTATGGATAAAGTGTACAAACATCTGAAAAGTGTTAATTAATCTATTCAAATAGCCACGTCTGCAGCCATAGACATGCTTGGGGATTTGACACAAGTAGTAGATTTGCATAAAACAGTTGGGAAGGGGATGTTGTGTGATTTAACTCATATAGCTGTGCGAAAGAATTTGATTAGGCTTGGTGAGATTTGTGAAAATACTTGTTAAACTATTATTGTTTATTTGTTTTAAATTACACTTTAATATACTATTCATATTCAAATGCAAATGTTGTTTTTTGGCAAAATAACCATCGAAGCATTTTATTTGAAATAAACCATCATCTATAATTGCATTGTGTGGTACAACTTATTGAGTACTTAGAGTACTCATTTTTTACTACAATCATTCAGCTGAAGTGGAGGAGTCTTCACCAGCTTTTGAGGAAGAGTTTAACGAGGAGGGTGATTACTAGGCTTTAACCCTAGCCGGTTGCCCGTGGCAAGTCGACGGGTTCCTGCTGAAGTTATTTTCATTCCATAGCCATTTCTTTATTTAGTACTAGCCCTGCGTGGCTTAATAGGTATAAACTCGACCATGAGGTTACTACCGTTATTTATTAATCAAATTAGTCGTTTATTCTTATATTCGTCTTGTGTGGAATGATATTCATATATGTTGCCATTGTGTGCACTAGCTTGATACTGGACTAGTGTGTTATATACAGAGAGTCTATATTTGCATATTTAGGTCCCGATAGACGCCGAAAGGATTTGGTCATTTGAGGTTTTGGTTTGAGGACTTGTCGGTGATGGCGACTCGCCACTCCGTGTGCGTGTGTTGGTGTGCGGTGTGGAAGCGTGGAACGGGTAACAGAGAAAGCATATGACTACTTAGTGGTGGCCAGATGGGCGACTCAGCATGACACTACAGAGCCTAGGCCTGAACCGACACAACCCATTTAGGACTGTGAAATAATTGAGCCGTGTCGTGCTAGCCCACGTGCCAGTGAGCCAACCCAAGCACGACTTGTTGGCACTTCGTGTCGTGCCGGGCTGGCCCGAGCACTGTTCAGTCCGACAGGCCCAGTACCGTACACGACACACGCAAAGAGTACCCTGGCCCGCGCCGCTGTCACCGCCTCCTCTTCCGTCTCTACGCCCGACCGCCGCTGCCACCTCCTCCTTCATGCTCGATGCCGCTTCCAGCCTCCTCCTCCTCCATCTCCACGCCTGACCGCTGCCACCTCCTCCTCCGCGCTAGCTTCCTCCGCTGCTGTCGCTGGCCCCGCCCTTGCCGGGCTGCCGTGCCGGGTCGGGCTCGTGTCGTACCCGATACAGCTACAGTATGGGCCATGCCATGCCTAAACTGGACAAACAATGTTGTGCTTCGGGTCAGCCCATCTCTATGCCTACTTGACTAGGGGTTAGCTGTTTGTGGTTGGGCCGCCCGCTAGAGCATTGTGTTTAGGTTGGCCCATTGTGTTTGTAGAGTTGGGTTGGCTCGGCAATTTATTAGGCCGTTACAAATTGTGAGTCAGATCTCGCAGGCACACTGGCTCGTAATTTTGCGCGTGTAAATGTGCCCATAGACACAAAAATTAAACTTACCCACCTAGGCTTCCAGAAGCCGACTAGGTAGCTTCCGTAGCTTGTGCGGGATGGAGTTTGGGCTTTGCTCATGAAAATTGGATGTGTTTACCCACTCTATACCATGTATAAAAGATAAAATCCTCACCACCTCTCTCCATTCAACCCCACACCCGGACGATCCTAACTCTTGAGCACATAACGACGATGCAAGAGTTTGTGCACCTGCGCCGCCTCCTGCCGGCACCGCCATCCACGCCGCCCCGGTCCTCCTCGCCGACCACCAGCCTAGCACCACAATTATAAACCGTGTAATGAAAAGGCACCACAATTCTACCGAAACAAAACCGAACTTGTGGCATCTACTTGCAGTTGCAGTTACTGCAGTAAGCGCCCCTTCTGAACTTGTGGCATCGATCCTGCATTGCTGCGTTTATTTCCAACCAAACAATAGCCAGTCTGACTGAACCGGATAAGAATTCATGCAAATCCGAAGAAATCAGCACAAAAACACGGCCCGCCGCCCGCGAAAACGCAAACAATGCGAGCAGCAACGAAGCAACAGCCAGCAACAGCCACGTTTCTGAACGATGCAAATGTACAGCGCGCCTTTTTCACCGCACCTAGTATCTCGACTCGTCCCCGAGCTCGCGCAGCTCCTACGCCAGCTCCTCCACCTCCCGCCACGAGCTGCCGCCTTCCCGCACAGCCACCGCAGCCTCCACGGCGAGCTTCTTCGCCTGTGCGGCCACGTCGCTCCACTCGCTCCCCTTCCCCGCAACGACGGTCGCTTCGAGCACGCGCACTAGCTCGTCGGCGCTTGCCGCCGTCGCGAGGCCGCCCCAGCATACCGGCACGGCCGCGCGCAACTCATCCACGAGCAGCCGCGCGTTCACGAACTGGTCGGCCGTCATGGGCCACGTCAGCATCGTCACCCCGGCTGCCGCGGCCTCCAGCACCGAGTTCCACCCGCAGTGCGTCACGAACCACCCCACCGCCCGGTGACTCAGCGCGGCTACCTGAGGAGCCCACCCGCGGATCACGATGCCCCTGCCGCCTGCTGCTGCGCGCTCCTCGAACCCCTCCAGGAGCGTCGCCGCCGACCCGACAGCCCACACGAACGCTGCGCCGGTCCGCTCCAGCGCGGCGGCCAGCGCCGCCGCGTGAGCCGGCTGCAGCACCGCCATGCTCCCGAAGCTTATGTACACGACGGAGTTGTCCGTGAACTTGTCCAGCCAGGCGCACAGGTCGGCCGCGGACACGGCCGTCTCGCCGCCGCGGTTGCCGGCGGCGTCGGCGTCCGGCGCCACTGGCCCGACCGCGCGCACGCGCTTGAAGCCCAAGTCCGCGAGCGGAGCCTCCAGGTACCGCGCCTCGAGCTGCCAGAACGTGTTCAACACGAACGACGAGCAATCAAGGTTCCAGAGGAAGTTGTTCCTGTTAAGATCTTTTGATCTCTCTGGATCTATTCGGGGTATTTCTTTTGTTCTTGTTTTGAGTCGGGTCCGAGAGAACTGAGGGAGAGAGGGAGAGAGTTACCATCCGAAGTAGATGAAGACGGGTTGGCCATCGTGGATCGCGTGTAGTAGAGACGGTGGTGATCGACCTCGTCGGTGAAGGCAATGTAGTCGATCCTTCCTAGTGCGTGTCCCGAGCGGAGGCGATCCTCCGCGCGGAGATCCGATCGTGGTTCTTTCCATTGGCCGCGCCTCTTAGATCGGATTAGGTTTTGTCCGTGGGGTTTTGTGGCTCGCTCAATCTCGTGATGCGTGCCACCGCCCCACCTCTCTTTTATAGTGCGAAGGCAACAGGCCCAATACCAAGAATTGGGTCAACGCTTCGATCAGGCGCGAGGCATTTGGTTGGGCAATAATGCCTCTGCGGAGATCATTCTAACATTCTCCCCTTGATCTCATTCTATATTTTATCTCTTAATTGCTTTTGACTTTACTTATTCCATCACAGATTAATGTATAGAACATGTCTCATAAATCACGGTCAATCGCCGATAGATTCAATGACTACAATACACCTCCTGCTCAAATAGTTACATTAATCTTTTGGGCCATCTTTTAGTCCAGATTCATAGGCTTTCCTTAAACCCATGCCGCTATATGTTCTCTCGAACACGTTGGGTGGTAAGCCTTTAGTAAGCGGATCCGCTAACATCTTTGCGTGTACTTATATGCTCAAGACTTATAATTTGATCCCGAACTTTATCTTTCACAACATAGTACTTTATGTCAATGTGTTTGGCAAAGACCACTTGACTTATTGTTGTGGGCATACATTATCATGGGTTCATTATCGCAGACAACTTAAGTGGTCTATTGATGTCGTCAACCACTTTTAAACCGGTATGAACTTCTTTAGCCGTTCACCGCCCAGTAGCCTCATAACATGCTACAAACTCGGCATACATTGTGGACGATGTAGTGACGGTTTTCTTTGAGCTTTTCCACGATATAGCTCCTCCAATGAGAGTGAAGACATATCCGGATGTCGACTTTCTATCATCTCCGCAAAATCGTAATCAGATACCCCACTATATGGAGTAATCTGATCTTCGTATGTCATCATGAGGCCTTTTGTTCCTTGCAAATAACGCAAGACTTTCTTTATCAATTTCCAATGTTCTATTCCAGATTGCTCGAATCTACCAAGTAACCCAGTAATAAAAGCTAAGTCGTATGCAGCACACTTGAGCATCTTGTAAGCTTCCGATACCAAGCATATGGAACCGCTTTCATTTGATCGATCTCATATCGTTCTCGGGCATTGAAAATCCCCATATCCGCCGCCCTTGACTATAGGTGCGGTGAAGGACTACATTTATGCATCCCAAATTTCTTTAAGACTTTCTATATATGTCTTTTGTGATAGTCCCAATATCCCTTTGTTTCTATCCCTGAATTTCGATCCCTAGAACGAACGAAGCTTCACCAAGATCTTTCATATCAAAGTTTGAGGACAAAATCTCTTCGTCTCAAAGAGTGCATCGACATCACTACTAGCTAGTAGGATATCATCCACATACAGGATTAGGAAGATAAATTTCCGCCTTTAAACTTTGTATAGACACAGCTTGTCTTCTACATTCTCTTTAAACCCAAATTTTCTTATTAGATGTCAAACTTCAAGTACCACTGCCTTGAAGCTTGCTTTAACCCATAAATTGATTTCTTTAGGCGGCATCCCATTCTTTCATTTCCTTCCACAACAAAACCTTTCGGTTGTACCATGTAAACATTTTCCTCCAAATCCCCATTAAGAAATGCCGTCTTTACATCCATCTGATGTAACTCTAAATCATAATGCGCTACTAATGCCATTATGATTCAAGGAATCTTTGCATGAGACCGAGAAAATGTCTCATTGTAATCAATCCCTTCTCTTTATGTAAATCCTTTTGCCACAAGTCGCGCTTTGTATCTTTCTACATTCCCTTGGGAGTCAAGTTTTGTTTTGTAGACCCATTTACTGACCCTAACTGCTTTGGCTCCTTTAGGAATAATTTCCAAGTCCTGACTTTATTAGCCTTCATGGACCTCATTTCCTCTTCCATGGCCTCAAGCCATTTTGAAGAATTTTCGCTTCATGGCTTCTTCAAATGTGGTGGATCATCCTCCATTTGAAATTCTTTTGTATGATAAATCTGATAATCATCAGAGATAGCTGATCTTCTTACTCTTTGAGACCTCCTCGGGGCCTCCATATTTGGTACATCTTCTGTTTGAGGCTGCTGTTGCTCCCCCTCATTTGTGGCAATGGGTTCTATAGGATCCTGAAGAATAGGTTCCTCATTCTCATTCATTGTTGCCACAGAGGAATAATAATAGCAGTCTTTGCAAAGACCACAAGATCTTGTACCGTCGGTGCAAATGACAAAGCAGTAGTGAGAAGAGTGGCTCTTGAATCATTGGAGTGGGCACATATACCCGCTTCTCTTCAAGATCAATCTCTCGAGCTACCATGCTCCCCCTCATCATTTCATCCTCTAAGAAGACAGCGTGTCTCGTTTCTACAAACTTTGTATATCTGTCTCGACAAGAGAAACGAAACCTTTTGACTTTTCAGTAGCCAATGAAATGGCAACTTCATGCTTTGGGATCTAGCTTCCCAAGGTTTGGGTTAAATACTTTAGCCTCAAGCAGACTCCCCACACACGCAAGTGGTTTAGTGAGGAACTCTTTCCGTCCACAACTCGTGCGGTGTTTTGGGCACCGACTTATTAGGCACTCTATTGAGAATATGAATGGCGGTTTTTAACGCCCATCCATAAACTCAATGGGAGTGTGGAGTAGCTCATCATGCTTCGCACCATATCCATCGTGGTACGGTTGCGTCTTTCACTACTCCATTTTGGCCGAGGTTCTTGGTGTAGAATATGGGCTACTATGCCATTTTCCGTAAGAACCTCGCAAAGGTCCAGAACTTGTCCATATGGGGTATGTCGATCAGTAGTACTCCCCCACGATCGATCGAACTATCTTAATCTTTAAATCGTGTTGGTTTTCAACTTCACTTTAAATATCTTGAATTTATCTAAGGCTTCATTTCTTTCTTTGATTGGATAAATATATCCATAACGGAGTAGTCATCTGTGAATGTTATGAACGAGTCATAACCATCCACACTTTTCACAGGAAAAGGACCACAAATGTCTGTGTGAACAATTTGTAGAACTCCTGTGCTTCTTTTTGCGTCTTTCTTAATTTTCTTTACATATTTTCCTTTAATGCATTCTCTGCATTGTTCTAAGTCTGAGAACTCTAATAGAGGAAGAATTTCATTCTTAACTAGTCTTTCTATTCTCCCCCTCGAAATATGGCCTAAACGACAGTGCCATAATTTCGAAGATTCATTATGAGTTCTCTTTCGTTTTCTGTTTACATTCGTAGACGAGGATTCAATCACTTTCTCGCACGCGACGTTTCCATTATCGCATACGAC
Source organism: Hsuehochloa calcarea (assembly GCA_036346395.1). NCBI lineage: Eukaryota > Viridiplantae > Streptophyta > Magnoliopsida > Poales > Poaceae > Hsuehochloa > Hsuehochloa calcarea. The sequence goes on along the minus strand of CM070604.1, from coordinate 37,345,190 downwards.
ATTCACATCATCACATAATGATAACAAATAAAGCTCATTTTGTAATATAGCAAGACCAACACATTCTTTATTAAATATTATTTCGCACTTGCCATTTCCAAAATTACAATCATAACCATCTTTGTCCAAATTGGAAACACTAATCAAATTCCTCTGTAAAGAGGGAACAAAAAGAACATCTCTAAGTAAAAGATTGGAGCCATTAGCTAACTCTAATGAAAGATCGCCAACGGCTTCAACTTCTGCTTGGACTCCATTTGCGACTTTAATGCATCTTTCGTTTCTTTGCGTAGTCCTCGTCGAACGGAATCCCTGTAAGGAATTAGCAACATGAACAGTTGCTCCTGAGTCAATCCACCAAGTGGATTTTGAATATTGTACATACAAGCATTCATTTATGAATGTAATAATGTTCTCACCTTTCTTTGCCATTATCATCTTTAAGTAATCAGGACAGTTCTTCTTGTAGTGTCCTGTCTTCTTCTGTTGAAGGCACCGATCTTTGTCTACAAAGAAATTTATTCGCTGAGGTGATGGATGAGGCTTTTCCTTGTTCCTTGAGAAGGAGGTACTGTGGAAGTTCTTTTTCTTGTTATCCTTCACATAGTTGATAGATCCACCATGTGAGGTTTTAATTCTTTCCTCCTCTTGAACACACATAGCTATGCATTTTCTAAGTCCCATTTATCTGGTGCATATTGTAATTGACAACAAAAGTGTCAAACTTTTACGCAATGAAGCAAAAATCAAGTGAATAAGGAACTCATCCTTGAGTGCCAAATCCATTGGTTTAAGCTTGATGCCAAGTTGCTCATCCTCAATATGTGTTCTCTTATCCCACCACCGTATACCTTTTCTGTCACAAGTCGCTTAATCACCGTGTTGCATATGTCTTTGAAGAGCCAAGTGAACGACTCTTTATTTTATCAAGGTATTACGTGATGGTGTCACGATCTGATTGAGCCTCACAATTGCAGGCTCAATCGTAGTTCTTTATCACGACCATACATTTCTTGTTGGTTGTGGTCCATTTCTTATGCTCTAGGTCATAAGACATCCGTAAGGGAGCATGATCTCTCTGTCTTTTTTCGCCAAGCAAGATTATCCTCATTTTGATCCTCACTTTGGTGCCATAGGCTCTGGGTCGTCTTCAGAGTGAGGACCCACCCACCTCGCCTAAGATAAACGCTAAGTCTATCTTTTCTTCCACTCTCCATAATTATCTCCTTTGAGAATGGGTATTTCTCCGATACAACTCATCAAGTTGTATCCTCCTGAAAATTTAGATCAAATAAAGTGAGAACGTAACATTAAAATTATATGCCTTATTTCCAACGTTGGTCAAAAAATACGACATACAATTAAATCAATTTTATCTATACATTAAAACTATATCACCGTTGGGCAGAAATAGAAACAATGCATAAAAAAACATCATTTAAAATTATAATATTGTTATTATCAACTTTAGTCAGAAAATAACAATGTCATAACTTACAACAATTCTTAAAAAATTAAATTCTCCCGTTGGTTTGAATTTAATTAAAAAAAGAATTAATCAATATTAACTTTTGCAGCGGAAACAATAAAATATTCAATAATTCATTCTCAGAAGCATTATATCTATACACATTTAATCTCTGAAAAAATAACACGTTGGTGCAAAATTTACAGAGATTTTATACAATTTTTTCTATTGAAATTCATTCAAAATTACTTCTGAAAATAAATTCAATTCAATTTTCTGGATTTTACTGTTCATAACCGGCCGATTTACTGTGCAAAACCGGTCATTTTACTGTTTAAACCGGCCATTCGGCCCAACCCACCGATTTCACATTCATTATCAGGCGGCTCGCCCACGGCGCCGTTAGGGTTTTTCGTTAGTCGGTTTTAGCCGTTGATTCACATCCGACTACCGGATTCAACAAGATCCGCGCTGCTCGGCGATCCGCCCGCGATCGCTCGATCTCACCGTTGATGCAAATCGAACGGCGGAGCGCTTTTTCGCCGAACAAAACACGCGGCGACTCACCAAAACCCTAACTCATTTCGTTTGTCTCTCTCTCGTCTCTCTCTCGCCCGCCCCGAGCGGCGGAAAACACGAGGAAGAAAAGCGGAGAAGAAGAAGAAGCGCTGGCGCCGCCGCTGAGCCCTCTCGCCGGCGGCGCGCCCACGAGGAGGCGCGTCGCCGCCGAGGGGCTCCTTGGCGGCGTCCTTCACACGCCGCCGACGCCTCTCGGGAGTTTGCCCGACCCTTCCCGAGCGATTTAAACGGCGACGACGACGAAGTTTCTGGCCGCCCTACCCTCCCTTACCTGTAATGTTTTAGATCCGAGTTCTAGGGTTCTAGGGTTTTTGGTTTTGCTAGGGTTTCTTTGAATCTACTCCGATCTTTTCTTTTGCCATCCGGATCTTATCTTTTATGGCTCGATACCAATGTTAAGATCTTTTGATCTCTCCGATCTATTCGGGTATTTCTTTTGTTCTTGTTTTGAGTCGGTCCGAGAGAATCGAGGAGAGAGGAGAGAGTTACCATCCCAAGTAGATGAAGACGGGTTGGCCATCGTGGATCGCGTGTAGTAGAGACGGTGGTGATCGACCTCGTCGGTGAAGGCGCTGTAGTCGATCCCTTCCTAGTGCGTGTCCCGAGCGGAGGCGATCCTCCGCGCGGAGATCCGATCGTGGTTCTTCCCGTCATTGTCGCGCCTCTTAGATCGGATTAGGTTTTGTCGGGTGGGGTTTTGTGGCTCGCTCAATCTCGTGATGCGTGCCACCGCCCCCACCTCTCTTTTATAGCGAGTGCAACAGGGCCCAACACCAAGAATTGGGCCAACGCCTCGATCGGGCGCGAGGCATTTGGCGTTGGGCCAAATGCCTCTGCGGAGATCATTCTAACAGATTCGATCACGGAGACCTCGCCGCCTCCTTGTACGTCCCGTGACACAGAACGAGCTGCCGCTGTGGTACGCCGGGCGCCGGGAGGTCCGGAAGGTGATCGGGCACTCGTCGTCGTTTCGCCCTCCCGCTTGGGCATCCGGCGCAGCAGAATGAGTGGAGCACGGCGGCTGCATACACGGCGGACGACGAACGCGCGCGCGGATGCCGATTCGCCGCGAGCGGCCGTGTCCATCCGCAGAAGAAGTCGAGAGTATGGCAACGACGCGGTCGGGGTGTTCGAGCGGCGCGACCCAAGAACCGAAGCGGGCCGCGGAGCCCGCGAAGGCGACGACGAGCGCGCCAAGAGCGCAGCGGGCAACCCTTGGCGCCTCGACACCGGCGGGAAGGTCAGCGGGAGGAACGGAGAGCGAGGGCGCGGACGGCGCGCCGGTGCGCGGCGAGGAGGGGCGCGAGGAGCGAGGTTGTGACGGCGTGGCGACGACGGTGAGGCGGAGGCCGCGGGCCGCAAGGAGGCGGCGAGGTCGAGGAGCGGATCATGTGGCCCGGCCACGGCACGGACGACCAGGAAGTGCGGCGCCGCCGCCGCGGTGGCTGTCGGTGGTGGCCATCGCCATGGTTGCAGAATGCGATGGCAGCTCGCGTTGGTGTGCGACTTTAGTGGTGATTGGTAGAATGGCGGTATGTGTTATGGTGGGGTGGTGCGAGCGCGAGGGAAATGACGATATCATGTGCGTGGACGTAGTTGAGCGTGCGCTTGTATTTGCGTTGCTTTGTCGGCCACGAGGAAAGGACATGAGGTGCGGCGATCCGCCGAGCGGGTGCGTTGCTTTGTCGGCCACTAGGAAAGGACATGAGGTGCGGCGATCCGTCGAGAGGTAGCAATTCGGAACACAAATTGCATTTTAATGCGTCTCACAATTCGATTTTTTCTCTCGAATAAATAGTCTTTTTAATTAATTTGTATTAGACTACTAAATACTAAACAAATTTAAGAAACGAGAGATTCAAAATAGTTACTAGAAAAACTAGAACATTCTATAATGATGTATGGGAAAATACAATATTTTTATTATTTGACCAACTACACTAGCTACTAACAACGAGGAAGTCGCAGCTTATAAAAAAAAAAAAAAAAGAGCTAATTGGAAAGCAATAGTCATATTTCTAATCCTCCAAGCTAACATCAAATAAATTTTACTACATAAGAATGCTGGTTTTAAGAACAAGTGATGTTTTGGTATGCGTGTAATCAAATTTTACAAACTTTAGCTATCGATGTTTCTATAAATGTTTTGATTGTACGTATGAAAACAATATGTGTATATTTATCTCAAAAGTACTTTCATGATACTATAATTTCATTACGTTTTATAGATATATTATCATATAAATTAGTAGTCAAAGTAGGGTTTTGTAGATCATATCGATGTCAAAAACATCACTCTTTTGTGACTAGACCAAGTATTAGCTCCACACATTGTGTGTTGGGTTTCGTCAACATGCGTCAGTTTCCTATTATTAACCTAATAAATAGACTAAAAGGGGATAGTTTTTAAAGAGGGGCGTATTTGGCACATTGTAAAATAGAATACTAGATGAGACTTTGAAAACCTTCAATGGAGTGGTTAAATAGAAGTTAAACTAGATCCACAATTAAGTTTGGTTAATATTAAGAGATTGAGAACTACTCCCACAAGCAATTTCAAGCTGAAAATGGTAGCGACGCATCTAACTAGCACGGTTTATTCGTCAATCGTCATGGTGGTTTGCTTCTCACTTTCCAGTTCCAAGATCCCAGAGCTCGCGCACCAGCTCGCCTAACTCGCGCCGGGAGCTGCCGTCCTCTCGCACGGCCTCCGCCATCCTCGCAGCGAGCTCCTTGGCGCGCGCCCTCACCTGGATCCCCTCCTCCCAACAACCTCACCCAACACGTCTGCGAGGCCGTCCACGTCCGGGACCTTGCCGAACCCGCCCCAGCTCGCCGGCACGCCCACGCGCGCCTCGTCCACGACCAGCCGTGCGTTGAAGAACTGGTCGGCCGCCATCGGCCACGTTATCATGGGCACCCCGGCCGCAGCGGCCTCCAGGACCGAGTTCCACCCGCAGTGCGTCACAAAACACCCCGCCGCGCGGTGACGCAGCACGGCCACCTGCGGCGCCCATCCGCGGATCACCAGCCCTGTCCCCGCCGCCGCCGCCCGATCCTCGAATCCCTCCGGGAGCGTCGCCGCCGCCGCCGCCCAGATGAAAGGCATGCCGCTCCGCTCCAGCGCGGCCGCGAGGGACGATGCCTGCGGCGGCGGCAGCACCATCATATTCCCGAAGCTCACGTACGCCACCGACGCGTCTGGGAACGCGTCCAGCCACTTGGTAACTTCTTCGGCGGAATCGCCGCTAGTGCTCACCGGTGCGACCGGCCCGACCGCCCAGATGCGCTTGCCCGCCAAGTCCTCGAGCGGCTGCGCGTCCAGGTACCTCCCCTCGATCGCGCGGCTGGTGTTGCACACGAACGCCGAGCTCTCCAGGTTCCAGAGGAAATTGTCCTTGATCGCCTTGGAGTGCTCGTCGCCGTCGCCGTCGCCCTCCACGTAGCTTCTGTACATCCGCGAGAGCTGCCGCCAGGGGAAGACCGGCACGCTGGGCAGCGACGGGAACGAGACGGCGTGCTCGCGCCCGGCCACGACGCCATCGGGGGGCCTCGGCATCCGGCGGAAGAGCGAGTGCGTGGCGGCCGTGGCGAGCACGCCGGACGGCGCGAATACCAGCCGCGGGACGCCCGCCTCGGCCGCGAGCGGCTGCGTCCACCCGCAGAAGAAGTCCGAGAGCACGGCCACGACGCGGCCGGCGCCGCCGGAGCGGGCCCGCACCCACTCGCCGAGCGGGGCGCGGAGCGCGGCGAGGCCGTGGATGTCGGCGCCGACGGAGGCGGGGCCCGAGGTGTCGTGATCGAGGGAGGGGAAGCAGAGGGGCTGCACGGCGGAGGGGTGCTCGGCGAGGAGCAGCTCGAGGAGGTGGAGCGTGACGGGCGTGGCGACGACGGTGAGGCGGAGGCCACCGCGGGCGGCGAGGAGGGAGGCGAGGTGGAGGAGGGGCTGCATGTGGCCTGGCGCCGGGTAGGGGACGACCAGGACGTGCGGCGCGGTGGTGGAGCCGGAGGTGTGCGCCGTCGTTGTGGTGGTTGCCATGGCGGGCTCCGGTGCCTCGGCTCTGCGGCGGTTGTGGTCAAGCGGCGCGGCGGCTACTGTTTCTGGTCGTCGGCTTGCTCTTTCTGCTGCTTGCGGTGCAATATCGATCTTACCTGCACCATCTTGACGTGGCGATTCAGCTGATTATCATGTGTGAATTTGTGATGTAGAACTTGCCAGTTTAGATTAAGAAGCACTATGCGTAGGCGTTGCACGAAGATAATTTCAGCATGGACCCTACAACTACAAAGGGATGTTCTGAATCCCTCTCTCGTCTCTCCCAATCTTCATGTGTGTTTTTCGTGGGAGCTGGTACGTGTCTGTATCATAAGTTACGATTTGAGCTGCAAGCAGAATAGGTCCTGCTTGTTTCTAATAGTACCACTTACAAGTCCTTTTTCTTCGTGAGAGAGAACATCGGAATGCACACCGCACACACGAGCGAGCACAGGCATCCAGGACCAGGAGCATCACAATACTCCCAACGTACACTTTTCCGCTGTACATAGGTGGGTCGTGGGTGGGAGGGAATAAACAAAGGCTCTTGCTCTACCACCAGGTCACTCGCGTGTCCTTTACAGACGGTTCGTATAAAGAACCGTCTGTGATTCTATGTGTTATCACATACGGTTATTTATACGAACCATCTGTGAAGTATCACAGACGGTCATCGGGACATATTTTTTCTAAATTCTTGATCATTTGGGTAACCTCCCTGAGAAATTTCATAATTTTTAGAAATTATTTGCTATTTCTTAAGGGCTGGTCAAACCTGTTGTCTCCCTGGTCAAACCCCCTGTCCAGCAGCTTGTGAATTTTCTAGAGGGCAATGCAATGCATGACAAATTCTGGAAAATTCATACACGGTTGCTCTTGAAGTCAGGATCACTCAGTAAAAATTTCAGAAATTTTGGAGCTGTGGAGCTACCTCTGGAAATTCCCAAATCATCTCAACCTTTCAATTCAAAATCTGGAACCACTGTTCCTCGGGCTCGAACCCGAGTCAGACTCCGACCCGAGTCTCGCGGTTTACCTCAACCGCCTAACCTCATCGTGTGTGAGCCGTCCGATGGAGATCATCCGGTCCAGATCTCGTACTTCTATGATTATTTTTGCAAAAGCAACACTTACAGTTGAATATGAATAATAGATTATGTGGATATCACAGGGATATGCTCCAGATCTTAGGATGATGTGACAATTGGCAATGGCTTTTATGGTTTATCGTTTCACGTGTTTTCGATAAAGTTCAATATTGTCAAAGGCGAGACCGGTTCGACCGGCCAAGGTGTCCGGCCTGACCTACTTGTGGCGATCGGACCGGCGATTCTGTAAAGTGAGAATTGAGCTGGGCCAAAAATAGAGTGTGTAGGCAAGAGAGGGCATTCTATTGCACTTGGTCCCATAATTTTTGGTGTCACTAGTCAAAAGTTTCATTGGTTTGAAAATTCCAGTAGGTTTCAGTTTTTCAAAGATGAAAAATGGCTAAGTCCCAGCTGGCGGTCAGACCGGCCAGGGTGGGTGGTCAGACCGGCCCTGGGGGCGGTCTGACCGATTTTCACTTTGATCGTCGCTCGTCGTGGCGGCGTTGTTCGGTTGTTAGGTCAAAGTCATGAGTTTCAGGGCATATATGTTGCATGATGCATGTTTTGACTAACATGGGTCAAGTTGTGAAGAACTTATTCCCAAATTTGGTTTATTTGTCTATTGTTGTGCAGGTTGCTTGGTGGTCAACGACGGCCAACGGCGAGAATGATCGGGACTAGGCTTAGAGAGCTGAGGTCCAGAACGATCTACGATGCCGGGTGAGGTCAATGTACTCAAGCGTGGTGCAAGATGGACAAGGGTGATATATTAGCTAATCCGAGACGCAATATGGCGCAAGGTGTAGCTAGTTAGGTCAAGAGGAGATAAAAATAGCGCTTTAAAATGCGTGCATATGTGTCCCGTTTGTTTTGGGACTTAACGGGAGCCCAATAGCATCAAACATCTAGAAGGTCTAAGCCTCCATTATAAATAGGAGAGGGAGGTGGCTGCACCTCTTCTTCGCCTCTTTTGCAATTCTTGTAAACCCTAATTTTCTTAGGGAGAGCTTTTGTAGAGGCTAGGGTTCTTGATGTTTGATGTGATTTTCGTGCTCTTGGATTGAGCATTGGCTTCCATTGATGGAGTGGCTGTAAGTCCTGATCAAATCAATCAATCAAAGGAAAGTTTGATCAATGTTTTGTCTCATTGCGCTCTTTCTCTCTATTTGATGATTTTAGGTTTTTCTTTGATCCGTGAGTTTTTGCTTGTTTTCTTCATGTGATCTAGCTTGCTGTGACGTGTGGGGATCTATCTAGGATCATCTTGATCATCAATCACCCACGAGCAAGTGCTTTGACCTAGTTTTTATTTTGACCCGGTTTTGAACCCTTCTTCAATCAAATCAAAAAGGATCGCTATTCTTCCAAGAATTATCACAATCTTCGATTGGAATAGGTTCCTGATATCATAGAGAAGATGTGTTCCAAGTTTCATCAAGTTTGGATTAGTAGATAAAAAATATCATCTATTTTCATCTTCGTCATCGAGGTCGTTTCTTCGTTGCTCGAGGAAATTGGTCGACCGCCAAGGCCGAGGTCGACCACCACGAATCGGCCAGATCGCCCAAGGTCGAGGTCGATCGCCAGGAATCGGTCGAGCCCAAGGACAGAGGTCAGACCGCCAGTGCATTGAATTGTTTCAATATTTGTTGTTTTTGTCGTATTGCTTAGGGGTTTTAAATTGGATTCAATATTAGTCTTCCGCTGTACTGATATACTGATCTTCATAGCTTCCATAGCTACTGGAGTGAAATATTATTTAATTAATTATTTATGAAAAAATGAGCGTGCTCCTAACCGACAAAGATGACTATCGTTCGCAGTCTGGTTTTGTATTCATTTTGAATGGAGGAGCAGTGAACTGGAAAAGTTCCAAGCAAGAAACAGTTGCTGATTCTACGACGGAGGCTGAGTAAATTGCGGCTTCTGAAGCTGCAAAAGAAGGTGTTTGGATAAAGAATTTCATTGCTGAGTTTGGTGTGGTTCCGAGTGCCATGAGCCCAGTGGATCTCTATTGTGACAATAATGGAGCCATTGCGCAGGCTAAGGAGCTGAGATCCCATCAGAAGTCCAAACATATACTCGGGCGTTATCATCTCCTTCGCGAACTGGTCGATAGAGGAGATGTTAAGATATGCAAAGTTCATACGGATTCAAATGTTGCTGATCCGTTGACTAAGCCTCTCTCACAGCCAAAGCATGAGGCGCACAAAAGAACTATCGGTATTAGATACTTAAATTATTGACTCTAGTGCAAGTGGAAGACTGTTGAAAATATGCCCTAGAGGCAATCATAGAGATGATGATATTTCATTATGTTCATGATTTTTTATAATATGTTGTCGTGTTCCTTGAATGAATCATTTGTTATAGATCAATAAATATGTGACTGGTTGGTGGAACTCTTTAATTTATAAGATGTCATTCTAAATGTATCATCTAGTCTGAGGTCTTGGTTGGAACACCGGTGACTCGTGACTAGCACATATATTGATTGATGACCCTGTTTCACCGGTCATGGATATAGGAATATCGAATCAATAATGTGAGCTCATGTTAGAGAACACAGGGCTGGATAGACCCATCATTGAGGCACTATTGAGATTGTTATGAATCTATATGTCATTAGTTGGTCTCTCGTAATGATGATGTATAATCCTTAGACCTGAGATCAGCATGGTTCCCTACATGTGTAATAGCACTCTTAGGGGTTGCCAAACGCTACTTGTAACTGGGTAGTCATAAAGGTAGTTTTCGGGTATGCTATGAAACATGCGGAGGGATGTGACTGGTCGAGATGAGATTTGCCCCTCCTAACATAACAGGAGAAATGTCTATAGGCCCATCGTGGTGATCGGATAAAGAAAGTGCATGGCCATGCCACTAGTGGTCGAAGTGTCGACCACATGAAGTTATACGACACTCGATCGAGAAAGTATTGAACAGTCCATGGATGACACATCATCTCACTTGGAGTTCAACCAAACATTGTGAGGCAAAGGAGAATGCATGAGTAGGTCGCTTAGTTCGATCGATTCACGGACTAGTCGTATGGAGATACGTCGGTCGAGACCGGTCGAACGTAATCCTGTAATGGTAAGAACTCGTCGAGGGAGTTACGAATCGGTCGTGACTAAATACAACATGGTCGTATAAAGGTACGAACTGTTCGTAAGTGATGAGGACCTGGTCATAGATCATATTACATCAATGTTCGTATGATATATTCTATGTGTATTTGGGAATCGTTATGTGCTGCTAGGTACCGCTAACGACTGGTGATCGGAAAAGAGTTTCCGAGTCATAACCAATTACACATGAACATGTAGGGTCGCACACTTAAAGGGCTAGGATTTTATTTGGATGGTGATTCAAATTCATATAGGCCTCGAGTTCCTAATGGGCCTCAAGTTCGAGACCCATCATGGATGCCTATATAAAGAGGGGCGGTGGCATGGGGTGAAGTAATAGCATGATCCTTGGAAGAACTCCTAAAATCCTAATAGCCACGCCTTCTCAACCACGCTGCCGGTGTTAGCGCTCCAATGCGTGGTGATCCTGCCCCGTACGTGTGGATATCTCAGAGGTGTTGTTGTGAAGCATCAAGACTAGGACGATCCGCAAATCGTGACGGCCACCGAGTCGAAGGAGCGAGGCGGCGGCGAGTACGACCACTCAAGGAGGAGACGCGTTGTGAGTACGACTACGATCGCATCAACTCGCCACAATGACTCTACTCCGCTACAGTAGTGCGCGTCTAGCGGTAATCTCGTGATCTATCACTAGCGGTGGTTCCTTGGTGTAAATTTTTGTTTGTGCTATCGTAGCATTGTCGTGATCCCTTCACATATGTGTCGAGAAAAGTTATCAATAAAAATTATATAATATCGTTGACCTCCTTTCGAAATGAAAGGAGCCGGACCCCATACATCATAATGAACAAGGTCAAAAAGACGTTGTGACACTGACTCACTGGAAGGATATGAGAGTTGAAGCTGTTAACCAAGCTTACAACCCTGACAATATAGAGAAGTATCACCAGACACAGACCCTAAAAGACCACAACGAAGTAAAGAAGATAGACGTGACCCGCAAAGATGTCCTAAACGATGATGTCACTGAGCAAAAGACACAGTGGATGATGCAGAGAAAAGTGGAGGCGTGGCAGAGGCGACAAGGCCGGGCAGGGTAGCGGAAGGAAGATGAAGCCAGTCAAGCTCCCAGAGACGCCGTGAGTCACAGCGGTGAGGGCTAGTACCAACTAAAGTCCCCGCAAGGCCGATCCTAAATAGAACAAGAATCAGAATCGAGAATAACACTACAACCATGATCAGTGAGCTGACCGACAGATATGAGCTGCATGATTAGTTTTGGAACATAAGAAACAACAAGGACATGAAAAGAGGAATTCGAAAGAGTGCCTCGTCCTGCAATAGAGAGAGATATATATATATATATTATCTGCTGTCTGAATAGTGATACAAGCAGCTAAAGGACCAATGGAAGTGAGATCGTTGAAATCAGATGTCATATGAAAGGAAGCACCAGAGTTAAGAATCTAAGGTGATATACCTAAGAAAGAAGAAATAGAAGGTGGTCTCTCACTAGAAGATCGTGCAATAGAACCAGACGGTACAAAAGCAGCCATACGACACAGCAGTGTGAGAAACTCCTGAGAATCAGAAGCACCAGAGCTCCTCTGAGACAGGAATCGCCAAAGGTTCTTCTGGAGGAAAGCCACTACGACTTAAATCCTTCTTCTTCTTGTAGTAGAACTACTCTACATGTCTATTCTTATTGCAATAGGCGCAGTAGAGTCTCCTACCAATAGCAGTTGTCACTAGTGAAGACACAACTGATGATGGAGTAGTTGTAGCGGGTGTAGAAGCAGGAGGAGCTACCAGAACTGAAGGAAACGACTAGGACGGCAGCAGACCCGCAACACGAAGGTGAATCTCCTCAGCACGAACAGCTGCAAGGCCCTCCAACAGAGTTACACGAGGGTGGTGCACCAGCAACTGAGCACGAGTGTACTCATACTCAGCCCGGAGACGGGTCAAAAAGCCGTAGATGCAATGAAACTCCAGGTGAGACTGCTGACGCTGACAACACTGACAAGTGTAGCAAACATCCGATCTCAAAGAGTCAATCTGACGCCATACCGCACACAATCGGGCATAAAACTCGTCCATAGTGGCATTTTTCGCCGCGATGGATCGCCTTGACGCACGCATGTAAAGATACAAGAAATCATCAGACGACTCGTAGCGGTTGCACAGATGTGTCCACATCAACTGTGCTGAAGCCAAACCCACCACCTCCCTATTAAGTTGTACCTCAATGCTAGCAACCAGAATAGCAGAGACATGTGCATCCCCATCAATCTATGTCTTGTAGGTAGTATACTGAGTCTGAAAAGTCGCCATAACATCATCAAAAACATCAGATGCTTCCTTACGAGCGTCTTCGGAAGCAGTCTTCGGGAGCACAAGCTTAGCAGGTGGAGTAAGGCGAGGCGCGCAAGACAACTCACCGGTAATAAACTCCTAAAGGCGCTGACCACGCATGTGGAGACGCATATGCTGAAATCAGTCTCAATAATTGAGACTATTGATTTTGCAGCAAGACATTGTTGTTTAGTAATAACTATTATTTTGAAGTAAGGTGAATTTACCTTGTAACATCAGTCTCCGAGCACCAATATCATTTGTAGTGTAGCACTTATTATGCATCTCTCCTTTCACGCAGCAATTGGAGGGGAAGGAAAGGTTGATTGGGATGATAGTATATAAGAACCTCCTTGTCGGGAGCATTCCTGAGGAGGTAAGGATTCTTTGCCGATGTCGCCTACCGATGCGTTAACAGGAGTCCAAGGAAGCGCCCCTGGATATCAGAGGTTACGCAGGGCATATCAAGGCTATAAGGCAGCGCCAGCTGATGAAACATCATGACACACTGACTTTGCCGAGGAGCGAAACCAGGACCGTTCTAAGGAGGATAGAGTACCAGCATGTGGAGCTCAGCGATCTTACCAGCATGAAAGAACTGACGCCAATAAGAGCTTGAACTCTCTCTCTCCCTCTAGTATATGGTATGCTTACTCAATTAGGAACATGGCCCGGTAATTAAGTGTAAGCAGGAGTGAACTAGGCGAGGAGCCCATGCTGTTTGATGAAGCGTCAATTAATTTTGGCCTTTGAAGATGTCTTAGGTCTTGTTAATTTGAGTTGTGTGCTAACTTGGGTTGAAGTAAATGTAAATAGTCAGAAGTACTGGTAGAATTTGGCAGGATCATCGCCTCTCCATTGGTAGATTAGGGTAAATTGGTAATATGGACATTGCAGCAGCAAATGTTAACACTGGAAATAGGTGAAGGGCATCTGTTTTGTCAACAATGTTCTGCACTTCTGCTGCATTTATGTTTGGTCTGGTGTTTCTGAGAGAATTGATTTCATATATAAAGACTGCACGATAGACAGGGGACATAAGGTGCAGGATGGCTTAAATTTCATAGATGCAGTTCACCCAGTTTGTGAGAGAAGTTTACTATTGCCATGCGGCGAAGAAAGTGGATTTCCCAGCAGCATGAACAGAACAGACTGAGGAGAGTTTAACTGCATCAATAGAGTAAGGTACACGACCCTGATACATCTGTGACCACGGGTTCAGTATACATAACATGACAATGACAACACAACAAAACCTTGTAAGTTGAGCTATAACATTACTCTGAAGTCTGAACAATGTTTAATTACCACATCAGAAACTTTTGTTGAATGTTTATTTGAATGCATATCATGAGTGGAGGAATCGGGCGGCCAAGAACCGGGCAGACATCACATCCCAACATCCTTCAAGCAACTCATGACTAGCTAGAAAATCAAAGAAAAACTATGTACAGAAATAGGCCATCATCTCAGCATGGAGCTCTGAGACAGGCGCTCAATTACTCAAACCCTATTGCAAGCCTGTAAAGGATGGCTTTATTATAGAACTGCATAGCTTGACACCTACAAGAAAGCCACAGCAAACAACAGCAGCCAAACAGGTGCTCTCCTCCCTACTCCTGCACTAATTCAAAACTGGCAAGAAGTGCCCAGCCTCTGCCTTGCCCTTTGCCCTGTGGTGCCGCACTTGCGCGAGCGGAATGCCTTAGGCAGCAGCTCCAGGAACTTCTCAAGGAATAGCCCCCATGTCTCTGGCCCCATGTTAGCGAGCTTGACAAAGTTCGCACTCGTTGGGAGCTGCTCATTCGCACTCCTCCAGTTACCAACTTGAGAACCACTGGGGTTGCTGTTGCTCTCAGAAGTTTTCACAGGATCCACACCCTTTGAACAGCAGGCAGCTGACGCTGGCTTTTGTCAGTGATACAGACACCATTCAGTGAGGTCGATAGCTTGAAATGTTAGGAAGCCACTTATTGACAGGCTTAGGGCAAGCTAACTTTTCTGCATTGCTTTCTTCCTCATCCTCAATGTCATCTTCCTCTTCTTCAATGGTCTCATCCAATTTAGACAGTGGGTTTCTGGAACTTACCCCCTTAAATTCCAAATGGTAGGCTGATGGTGCTTTTGGCATTTCATGATCATCTTCACAATCAAGTTCAAACTGAGTTACATCTTCATCGCCAGAATCATTTTCTGTGCAACATTCTTCTCGTTCTGTTGCCAGCCTCCTTGCCTCCATACAGACAACCTCTAGCTCACTTGGCTGATCTTCCATCCCTGTAAATTCTCTGCTCATCATCTCACCAATCTCTGCAAGGCAAAGACCAAATGCTGTGGCTTCTTTCAGAAATATGGTTGAGAGTATTAGCACTCTGAGGCATGCTTCACGGATCATAGGCAGCTCCTACGAAGCATGTCAGCATCTTTTACTGGATCAAGATTTGCTATGTAGTCAAGCTCATCTTCAGAGAATGGGATTGATGCCTGTGGCCAGTGGATCCATTCAAAATAAGGATCCTCCAAGCACTCTGGAAGGCAAAGACCATGATCAATAGGAATCAACTCAGTCTGATTCCCAAATTTTTCTGCTCCAGTCAGCTTCCTTACCAGAAGATTTCCAGCATGTCTATCAGTGTTGAAGATTCTGATGTCAAGAATACCAATCCTATGAACAGAAGAGACAGGAAAGCTTGAAGTGCCATGGTCACTGGCATCAAAATCATGAGGAATAAACTGCTGAAATGACGCAATCTTGCTA
Source organism: Hsuehochloa calcarea (assembly GCA_036346395.1). Taxonomy (NCBI): domain Eukaryota; kingdom Viridiplantae; phylum Streptophyta; class Magnoliopsida; order Poales; family Poaceae; genus Hsuehochloa; species Hsuehochloa calcarea. Next base: position 37,329,814 of record CM070604.1, on the reverse strand, counting down.
ACAGCTCGTGGATCACCCTCAGAAGCCTTCTTGTTGGCAGAGCTAATGCCTTCATTCACATGAAATACTGGATGAGAAATCTTGACAAGAACCGTCGGAGGGACATTAGCAGAGTTACCATAGTCCAGAAGGTATGCAGCAACCTCTCTAAAACCAGTCTCACCAACTCGAACTGATCTTTTGAGGCCTGGCTGGCCAAGGGCTTTCCCTGTAAAACCTTTTGGGTTGTTGGGTGCAAATGGCTCCTCGTCATTTGGCTTCACAATGGCAGCATTCTCACCTTTGTTATTCCTGAAATAGTAGGCACCACCAAGCCCACTATTGACAGGTATTGATCCACACCATTTCTTATAGCCCTAGCAATATCCTTGACGAGCTGCTTTGTCCAAGAGCAGCGGCTTGGACATACTAGCAGTTCAATTGGACCACCCCTATCCCTATGCTGCTGGAGATCCTTGCCCGTAGGAGACAGGCATGGGGTGGAGGAACTCCGATGCATGAAAGTCTTGGTCAGAAGCAATGGGGAATCATTTCGGATGGTACTGAGATCATTCTTAAGGACACGATCACCAAATGTCAGAGAACTCTCCTCAGTGGGAACATTGAGGGCCAGCTGCAGCTTTCTTTTGACTGTGTGTGCATTGTCACCACGGTCTAGTTGAATAACCAGGACACATCCAGTGTCAGTTTGGACAAAAACACGTTTCCATCCACCAGCCCTCCCCTGGCTTCTAGTTTTGGTAGGGTACTCACTGCTCAGAGCGTGGTTCAAGGCTGAAACTGCCATCTGGGTCTGGACTGGGCTCTCCAAGTTGCGAGACATGGAGAACAACGACAAAGGAATTGAGGTCAGTGCACTAGAGGCAGCTGCAACAATGAGCCCTTTCTTGCTCCTCTCTTCTCTCCTGCGCCAGTCAAATTCTGCAGATGATGTGGTGCTAGAGTGCGAGAGAGGCGTCACGGCAGCAATCATCAGGCAATGAAGAACATCTTGCACATTAGCTAGACAGCACCAGAAAGCGACAATAAATAAGAAAGGTGAAGACAGCAGCAACCTCCCCCACAACGGGGAGCCGTTATGAAACTCGACAAGCTCAATGTTTGGATGAATAGATCCTGCAAAAACAGAGAGAGTAAGTGGAGGTTATCATCGTTTCCTCATGTCAGAAACCAACTACTAATAAGCATAAACACAAGAAAAGAATGACTTCCAAACCACTCTTGCTTCATTCTTGTGGTGTATAAAGTATGAAATGGAAAATGAGGAAGTTTCCTTATGATACACACAAGCATTCGGGTAATTAATAAACCACAACACTTTACATGACTAAAGTTAGCATTTATATTTCTTAAGAGAAAGTTGTCATACATAAGGAGTGGACTACCACTCTCCATATGATTGCTGACTACTAGGTAGTTTTTTAAGGCGCATACTGAAGCTATGATATGTTAGTTGAACACGGATGCATTTTTTGCAGTTTCATCATTCGGATTCGTGCTGTCCCCCATTCACTCTTCCCGTCAATAGCATCTGTGCTTTGCTTACTACCCTGAATCTCTGGCAAGCGATGAGATCCACGCATGTCTCTAAACTTTCCGTGTGGCAAACCAACCAAGGAAACGTCAAAACCCACATCTCGATTCGTCCCGGTAGCTGCGCGCAGCAGCTTAATTGCCCCTCGAATCGACAAGCGTGCAATTTTTCCTGTGCAGCTGATGGCTATCTCATCTCATCTCACCAGGGTTGGTCAAAATTCAGATGCAGTAGTCAAAGGTCGCTCTTTATTACAGGAATCGTGTACCTTTCAAGTCGAATCTACATAATCTAAGCTGCGAATTACAAATTTTGCTCCACAGCTCGTATCAGATCAGCTGCTGCAGCCTGCAGGAGCAAGCTAGAAACCGACCAAGAATGGAATGCTTAATGCTATGAACTACGCGGCCAAGAAAAATAAAAACGCAAACTTAAATCCACCGACATTAACTCACCAGGCTGAGGAACCATGCGACCAGCTAAAATCCTGGAGAAACCTAGCAGAGGAAATTATTGCTCCAGAAACTACTGGAAATGAAGCTGCGCCGCTTTTCTTAGCAAAAAAGTACGGTGGTTCCCTACTAAAAACGCCGCCTTTTGCTTTCTCAACTCAGAAAAACACGGAGAAAGGGGGACAGCGGAAGCTCTCTCAGGCTTCCATCGTAGGAACAGCCAAACGAACACCAGCGCGAACGGAGAACACCGAGAAATCTGGGGGTGGAAGGAGCTCCTATCCGTACCTGATCCAACGCGGGAGCCTCGGAAATGGCGGCCCGCCACCGGCGGAGCCGCAGATCTGGCGGTGCGCCGCCGCCTCACCCCACCACCTCCTCTCCCCCTCCGGCGGCACTACTCCCTCCCACTCTCCGGCACTGAGCCCCACCACTCCCCGACACCCCGCTGCCTCTGCCTCCCACCTGACCTCCTCAGTCCTCGCCGCTGCTCGCTCTCGCTCTCCGCGTGCGTGCGTGCGTGAGAGCGTGTGCGGGGTGGAGCGCCCTCAAGTAGCGAGAGAGAGGGGCGGGGAGGGGAGAGGGCCAGATGGGTTATGGTGGGGGCCCAATTTAAGGTGGCGAGTTTAACCATGGTTAAGGAGGGTGAGGGGCGCGTGAGCCAGGGATTTGCTACGTGGTGCTCCCCTGCATCTACCGCCTGCTAAGAAACATCCTCGCTCGTGTTGGTTGCCCGTGGTACCCGTCACTCGAGAGCATGACCCGCCAACACTTATTTTAAAGGAGATTCCACTAAAAATAGAGAGATAAAATAGATAAAAATTTAAATATGGATACAACCATGTAAAACTAAAATTAAAACATAGTTCAATACTTGAAATTGAAGTTAAACAATAGTACAAACACAGCCACAAAAGGACATAATATCTTTTCTTAAGTGAAAGCCTTTCTTCTAAAATGAAATCAAATCCCTTTTCTACTTCATGAATAAAACAAACCTATTATTTTCAAAGTGAATAGAGCTAATTCAATTAGAGTATTAAATACATTTATGTATAAAAATATAAGTTACTATATTTAAAGGTAAATTAATCTGTTGTTTTCCTCTTGACTAACTTCAAAATAATATTCTATATCCTTTAAAACTATAAATCATTTTCCTAAATTCAACAATTAAGGTCTTTATGTTAAAAGTATAAACTTAAAGGTATTTCTTTCGCAATTACAAGTAATTTCTTCCTTAAATAAATAATTAAATTAAGACTTCCACTTTTGAAACTAACACTAATAAGTATTTTATTTAAATCTGAAACCTTCACATCCTTTCCTAAATTCAAGTTATCTTGAGAAAGCTAAATGAACCTTTCTTGTTTTCTCATTCCTTCTCTATTTCAAAATGTCATTGCAACTCTAGAATGAGAGTCGATAGCTATGCATTAGTCTTAGTCAAGTAGCATATTAGCATTTGCCTATGCATCGTGTTTCATTTGGTGTTAGTCCTTATTGGAATCTATTTGTATTTTTCCTTCCTTGAATCGGAGTAACGAGGATCTGGCGATCAAGCTTGAATCATCGGTCTCCAAATATTTTGGTATTTAATTCTTCTAGATTCTCACGCAAGTTCAACACCTTCAATCATCTTGCTCTGGACTTAATTTCAGTACTAATTACTTGCAATCTATTTTTATGTCATCACCTGCATGTCAAATTTACTTTATAAATTCCTGAATCAATACGACATTTGGATTTGGTTACATGATGATCACTAGTATGGATGGTAGTTGGAATCACTGGATGTGTTTATGGAAGTGTTGTGATTCCACTACATACGGGATTATCATATAAGGACTAAGTAACAACTGCCATAAGACATTCTAGCGTCGTTAATTCGCAATGTATACCGATTATTTGGGCTTTGCCAACTAATTATTCGGATGGTGTATCTTGGGTGGGATTGAGGGCCTTCTGTTGCTTCTGCGGAAGTTAGATGATGGAAGCTGTAGCTTTTTGCCAGAGATATATCCTAAAGTAATATTAGAAAGGTACTGTTAGTTCCTAGTCTTGGGCACACACTAAAAGAAGTGTGTATGTCCTGTCGGCATTAAAGACTAGAGACGTTTGTGGGTAAAGTAGAACATCTCTGTAGAGTAAAGATGAGACTGCCACTCCTTGGTTTCGGGTAGAAACTACGTCGCAACAGGAAATGGAACGACCAGGTTCTCCATATGGTGTCTTGTGAATAGTAGAGATTTCATAATTGAAACTTGACCAATTTGACAAAGAAATGTTTTCAAAAACTATATAGCACATTCTCAAGGATATGGGTCCTTCACTAGTACAGTTTGGTATAATTTGATAGTTAGAGCATGTACTTGTTGGCTTGCTAATGTTGAATTTGTTGAGTACCTTTTGTACTCATCTCTACTATATACTCTCCTTGTAAGACTAACGCCATAGACTTAGAAGAGTGCTTCAATGAAGATCAAGAAGGGGGGTTATGGTTTCAACCAAGAGAAGGAAGACACTAAAGCTAGCTACAACAATTATATCCTTGGAGGTTATGACTTGCTTCAACACAAGAAGGACAACAAATCCATCTTTGTAGATGCCACGAAGACTAAAGAGAGTAAGACGATAGAGTTGGATGTTTACAATTTAATTATAGCTTAAATGCATTTGTACAACTATCTTTCAGATGTTTAGTTTATCGGATCCACTACATATGCTTATATTATGCTACTCGATGTGTGCATTCTTGACAAAGTTATGCTTTATCAAGAATAGGCTGTGAGACCCACGATCTACCTAAGAAAATGGAATGTGTGGGTCGTCACGCGGGTGTGGCGCTGTGGCCACATGGGAGTTGGGGGATGGAAGGGGGGAGGGTTGGAGGGACTAGGAAGGAGGCGGATGCGTTGTTGTACTGCCGACTACAGCTAGCGAGAGAGGAGTGTGGAGCGGGAGCCGTCGATGGCGGTCGGCAGTGTTGCATGCGTGAGAATTGAGGAGAGGATCGAGAGGTGGAGAGGGAGGAGAGAGAGGAGAGGACCGAGTGGTGGGGGTGACGGTGACGTAGTGTCTGTAAGTGGGTGTGTGATGTGGATCAAACCTCGAGATGAGATTAAGTCATCTAGGTTGCCCAATCTTTCGCGGGGACAACGATAAAAGTGCTGTAGCACTCCTGTGGCCATGTAGTAACATGTATCTTTTGTGCAGCAACACTCCCGCGGTATCGTAGTAACACGATGTCTTTCGTGTAATAACACTCCAACAGTGTAGTAGTAACACTGCGACTTTCGTGCAATAACATGACTTATCGTAGTAACGAGCTTGATAACGTGATTGAATCGCACTATGTCAGTAAGAACCAAAGTAGAAGCGACTAGTTGTGGACTCATTAGTGTGGGTGGAAGGTATCTAGGGTTTTCAGACACATCCCACCTGTTAGTCCCCATTGGAATGGACATGGGTGGAGCTCTCCCATGTTCACGCTCGTTTGTCCGTTTGGCATACTATTTCCCCCACAAACATACCCATAGGCACTAAGGGAAAAACAAACCCACCTTTGTTAGAACTTTTACCCATGGGTTCGCGGGTAGTCTGAGAAGATTGCCATCCCTAGCCGAGCCGCCGAGGCAATAGGCGTTTCAAAGGAAAGGCCCCTCTCTTATTCTCCATCTTCTTGCGCTTTAAACCCTCAAGTTTGCTGTAATTTCATCGGGTGGGTTGTGCTTCTTGTAAAGCACGCATCGCCTTCGTTGTTCGCCGTGTTTGTCCGGAAACGGCCAGGAGCAAATGCTATGTGTTTGAAGTGTCTTTCTATCTTAGTTTCGTAGTCAAGGGAGAAATAGAGTCCAACATGTGGTTCAATTTTGGGGAATCTTCTTTGTGCCTTCCTCGTTGTCGATGCCTAGCAACAGCCTGTAACAATTACTATCATTAAGAACTACTACAGCCTGATTCTTTCGGGGTTCCGTTGATTGTGCCGCGCGTGCGCACACCACCATTCCATAGCTTCTTCTTCTAATACGCCGATCTGCGGTCTTGTCCACTGCTCCCACCATCGTCCAATGGCCGCAAACCCGAAGCTCAGCTTGGTGAACACCAAAGGGGAAGAGGCCACAGAGCAGCAGTTGTCGTTGCCAAAGAAGGGAAACAGAGAAGCAGTTGGTCACAGCGTTAGTAACTTCAACCTGTCTAATTGCGTTGTTTTGCCGACGTTCTGTCAAAATGGTGTGTATCAATTTCTTTTTACCTACATATAGCGCCAAAACATATCAGGTTTCGTGGGAGAAATCAAAGCACCAGCTCTAGTTTACTTTTGATTCGTTTTTTCCCTTTCAGCAAAGTTGAATATTTGGAGTATTTCGGAGATTGGCGTCAACCAGGAATAAAGCCATGTGTGCACAGGTGACTTGCACCCATTTTAGGTTGTGGCTATTTCGGCATTACCATAACGTTTTTCAATCTATGTGCTACTTTTATTTGGCATAGCATAGAAAACACAACTCGAAGATGATACCTACAGAAGGAAGTTTGGGTCACCTGCTCGATGCTGAATTTTTCATTAAAATAATATTCTTTTAAAAGGAAATTACAAAAACAAATAGTCGACCCAAAAAAATAGCAAAATGGGTTCTGTCGCGGTTGAGCGGCGACAAGTGTCCTACCCTTTCGTCATGAACCGATTTCCTATCACCAGTTCAAATGGTGGCAGCAACCTGTCGCTAGTTGAACTGACGACAGGAATCCAGCTATGAAAACCCAAAAAAATCAAAAGAGCTCATTTTAATTCCCGAAAAAACAGAAAGAGGGGAAGAGAGGGAGAGAAGAAATGTAGCGAAGCTCTGCCAGTTCGTCGCGGAGAAGAGATAGACGGAGCATCGGATCCGATCGACCATCTTACAGGTACATTTTTTCGAACTTTGTACATTATGTCAAAATATTATCGGTTAGAAAACAAAAATAGCGACATAGAATTTAGTAGATTAGATAAATATAGTCAAATTATGTAGTATATCATTTGAGCTGTGTACAAGGTAGGTAGAGCGTAATGTAAATAATACCAGTTTTATTTAGCTCCCCATTTATGCGCAGTAATTATATTGTTAATATTGTAAATAGCATGACACGTTTTAAAATTACAAAGAAAATCCGGAGCAGCTAATTAGGGTAGGTAGAGCCTAATCGAAAAAAATCATAGCTTTGTTTAGCTCTGTAGGTTAGATATTTCCACTTCATACACGGTCAAAGAGGAAGGTTGTACATACATAGATTCACAGGCCAGGTGCTATGTCGGCTGCTCATGTTACCGAAAGGATTCATTCCATCTGTACTCAACCCTAACCTAATGTTCATCGGTTCTGCACCGAACTCTTCGAAGCTCCAATCGAAGTTTCTCCACTGGGCAGAATCAGTAGGGTGTCTTAGCTTTCCATCCTTCTAACGCTCCTCTGAGTGCCAATACATCAATCTTGCCTCCTTTCAATTTGCAAATAAATGCTTCAAACGTGGGATCACAAGCAGATACCACAACATCTTAGTAGGAGGTCCTTGCTTCACCTTAGCAGTATTTTTACGCTTGTATCGGGATGCTTTGCACAAGAGACAATAATTCATGTCTGCATACTGTTTACGGTAGATGATACAATCGTTCGGACATGCATGCATTCTTTCTACTTCCATTCCCAATGGACAAAGAACCTTCTTAGCTTGGTAGGTGGTGTTGGGCAACACGTTTCCCTCCGGAAGGATGTCCGCCAGGAGACCTAACAACGTCGTGAAACTCTGGTCGGACCAACCATTGCTTGCCTTCAATTTTAGCAGTTCAAGCACGATTGACAACCATATGTATTTCGGCTTGCAGCCAGGGAACAAAGGTTTCCCCGAGTCCTCTATTAAGCCTTCGAATTTATAAAACTCTCTTTTGTGCATCGCGTAGCATCTGATCCAGATTGTCATCATGCGACCTATCCTCATCAAAAACACAGTCCACATCCGGCATATCGTTGACTTCCTCGGCGATATCGTCATTATTAACTTCATGTATGATCCGCTCTTCACCGTGACTGGTCCAACATGTATACCCTTTTTTGAAACCCCTTCGTATCAAGTGAGTTTCGATCTGCGCCGGGTTGTCAAATATTTTCAGATTACCGCAATCAATGCATAGACAATGCATAAATTTTATCCCTTTCTTCAACATATCCTGCTCGGCGGCTCTTCTAAAAGCAAACATGTCATTAATGTATTCTTCACTCACACGGTTTTCAACGTACATCTAATTTCGGTCCATCTACATTACGCACGTAACAAATTAGTATTAAATTATATTGATAAACCGCAAGTACTCTAACTATTAACCAAACATACTAAAATTTATTAGTGATTAACCAAAAATAAATATAAAGGCTTATGTACATATCGTTACCCTCAGAGCTCACGACGAATATCCTGCGAGATCTCCCTTCCTTTTCCTCCCTGCCCCCTTTCTTCCCTTCCTTCTCTCCAAGTTGGCATAGTGGAGGAGGCAGCAGGGGTGGAGCAATGCGAGAGGGAGGCGGGGTGGCGGCTCAAATGGGAATGGGCGGGGTTTTGTCGGGACCGGTATTATATAATATCGGCATATCACGCGGTTCTTATTACAAACCGTGCATGGTAGGTTTGTGAAGTATCTGAGCATTCGTGGTCGTAACCGCTCGTGATACTTCACAGATGGTTGTATTTACAAACCGTCTGTGATAGGTTCATATCACAAATGGTTCTAACAAAACCGTCTGTGGTAGGTCCATATCACAGACGATTTATCTTGGAACCATCTGTGATTATTTTATTACAGACGGTTTCAAAGAACCGTCTGTGATGAGACGTCTTCTATGGCCTGTTTTATAGTAGTTGTCGGGACCCAAATATGCAAATCTGGACCCTCTGTGTATTCTGCACCAGTCCAGGATCACGCTAGTGCACACAGTGGCAACATCGATGAAATATCAATTCCATATACCAAGATGATAATAACTAGACAAATAACAATAATTATCAGAGTAAAGACCTTAAGGTCCAAGCTTACAATTAATGTCTCAGAAGACAAATAGCTCAATACAGCTGCAGCGGAACGTAACAGAATAACTTCAGTGAAGCCCATCCATATGCCCACAGGCAATCGACTGCGGTAGCACAACCTAGTTCTCCACGATCCTTGAAGTAGACCTTGTTGACTAGCGATTCTTCCACTTCTGTTGATTGTTTATAGCAAGTATGAGTACACACCGTACTCACAAGTCATACCACATAATGCAATTATACATGATGGCTTATTCCAAAGGAATGACTTCTGTGGTTATTTTGCAGAAATACAACATTTGCAATTGAATACATATAATAGATTGAACGTAATTGAAAACAAATAAAGGCTATTAATTTAACATTTGATTTCACAAAGAACACACAGTCCAATCAAGTTATTCACACAGCTGCACAAGTTATCTCACACAGCTGACCCTTCCCATTTGTTTTATGAAAATCTACCCCTCGTGTGAAATTCCCGAGCATGTCCATATCTGAGGACGTGGCTATTCGAATAGATTGGTTTAAACACTCTGCAGAGTTTGTACACTTTATCCACAAGATGTAACCAACCGGATCAGAGTTGATCACAACAAAACCTTTCAGAGACTTCATCTCAAACAATGACACTCCCGATGTGCTTTCCTACCGGCCAACCGATACACACAGTGTTTGGTTATGACACACATCGTTGGACGGGGATGCGTGAATGAATCTGCGATGTGACATATCACACCTCCAGCCCATCACACAGCTTAAAATACAACCTGAGTTGTCAATGTCAAGACTCTATAACTTACTAAGTTAGGCCCAACCCATACTAGCATGTGGTCGTACAGTAAGGCACAGTTCAATGGCGCACAAAGTTAAGTCCTTAATTGACTTAGGCAAAACTTCCAGTTTTAACCCAAATCACAAAGTTTATAGCACACAGCTCCACCAATCACACAGATCCACCACTTGCCTAAGTCTAAATCTTTTTTCACCCTGTTGATTAAGTGAAACACATGCCATCAACGAGTAACAGCACACATCACACACAGTTCCATAATCACTTAGTCAAGTTTTTAATTGCGACTCAGATGAAATAATGACTCGTGGCATGGCTAAGCACTCTACTTGTATCTAACCAACCCACGTTGGTGCTACGATAATACCAACTAATAATAAACCAACCTAGGGTGACAAAAGATTATGGCATACAATAGACAAGGTGGATACAACAAATTGGATTAATAACTATCCCAAAAGTATTTAAATAAATACTTGAAATAAAATGCATTAATTTAAATCAAAGTAATTTGAAAACTGGGTGCAACATGATCAAAGGTATAACTTGCATTGCTATAGCAATGATGGTCTTATTTATTTGCAATCTTCTACTTTCTTGATGTTCAGCTCCTTTGGACAATTCTGGCACTTCAACGTCTAACGATAAAGAAAGCGTAAAAACAAATTAAATTCAAAAAGATAAATCAAATAAATTCCAAATTGAAATTGAATGGTACTGGAAGATATATATTGAATTTAGATGAATGTAGGAATTTGGACGGGTTCAATTGGAATTCGGATGAAGAAGATATGGCTTTTGAAAGTTTAAGATTCATATGGAATGATAAAAATAAAAAGGAAGAGAGAAGCTGACAAACGGAATATTCTCAAAATATTCTATTATGAAAATATTAGAGATTGGATGAGTGTATGACATGTGGGACCGATTGATATTTATGGATTTCTAGAATTAAAAATAATTCCAGAAAAAGTAGAGAGAACGACATGTGGGACCAATGAGATAAAAAAATTTCAAGAATTAAATTAATTCTCAAAAATAGGATTAGGGGTTGACATGTGGGTCACTGGTCTATAGACCAGGTCCACGGAGATACGCTAGTCCACAGTGGAGTAAGCTCATGGAGGAGGGTTGACCAAGGTTTGACTGACATGCGGGACCCGCATGTACGAGAGATAAACAATTAGGGTTTTTAATTGAGTGGATGGTAGGAGGGGTCAACATGGAAGTGAGAGGAGATGTATATTTATGTATACATACATACATGCATACATGCATCTGTACGTGCATACATATATATATGGGCTTGGGTGGTGTGGATGACAAGTGGGTCACATAGAAGGGAAAGAAAAGAACCAAAAGAAACAACAGAGAGAAAGCTACAGAGGACAAAGCGCAAAGAGCTGCTGTCTGTCGATCTTAGTGCAAAGTGATGGCAAGGAGTTAGCACTAGCATGGCAAAAGTGTCATAGATCAATTGGGACAAGCATGATAGAGAGGTAGAAAGAAAGCTAATGTAGCAGAGAGACAGAATAGAGAAGGAAAATTAATAGGGAGGACAGAGTGCATGCAGCTGCTTCCTGATGCATTGCATGGAGATAGAAGCCAAATAAAATGAGATGGGAAAGCAAGGATTAAAGGAAAACGCACTGCATGCAACTAGCGAGGAGCACGGCGCTACGGTCATGGCGAGCACGAACGAAACATGGACTCATGGCGGTCATGGCGAGCAAGAACAACGCCTGGACTCACGGCCGGTCTATACACACATACATGAATAATGTACGAGATAGCATGCACATAGGGTGGGCGGCGAACAGCGCGCGGCGCGGTGGCGAACGGGCAAAGCGGAAAGGAAGCGGCGAGCCGGGCGCGATGGTGCGGTCGGATTTTAAAAATACTCACCGAGAAGCGAAATCGCGAATAATACGGTTGGGATCGACGGACGGCGGAATCGGTGAACTTCGAGCGAAGGGGCGACACCATGGCGTAGAGCATGGCGACGCGAACCCGCGCCGAGACGGTTGGCCGGTGGATGTCGGAAGGAGGAGAAACTCGCCGGAGAACACTTTTGGGACGAACTCTGTATTCCGCGAACTGCGATGAACACAGATCGATTCGGGGGAAAGCAAATCATGGGATTGGAAGAGGACGTCGAGACGGATGCGTGGGCACAGACAGCTCGCATTTATATGCACCGAGCGAAAAGATATGGAGATTTGAATTTCGAATCGGAAACGAAATCGGAAAATCGCATAGCAGTTCGGCTCCGGACTTCGCGGCTGGAAAATCGGTTCGGCTGGGATTTTCATATGAACAGTATCATAGAGGAGAGAGAAAAAAAATTGATTTTCGAAATTTAAATAAAATGCAACAAATCTAGAAGATAAAATAAATAGTAAATAAATCTAAAAAAACTCTAAAAATATCAGAAAATTCCTGGGAACACAAGGAACCCAAATAAAATAGATTTTGATTAAATTGACGTTTAGATTAGCCAAATTAAATATTTTTAATTTAGAAAATTTCAATTAAGCTTTATTAATTTAAATAAAATTGGTGAAATTTTCCAGAGACTTAAACTACTCAAAAGTTTTTTGAAAAGTCAAATTTTAGGATGTTACAGTAGTGCCACCATATTTTTACTATCTCCTAAAGACATATATACTTACATAGTCTGATGCTTATGTTTGTCTTTGTAGTAGTAGCGAGAATAAATAAAGCAATTAGCCAGAACTATCATGCTATGTGAACACGTGTAACGTTCTTACATTTGCATACTCTAATATATTTCTGTTTCCTTGCCTCACACTTTACCTTCGGTCCATGGAGTAAATTGACCGAAATCAAGATCGTGTAAATGTGAACAAAAGACAGGGGGACAAGCACAATCCCAACTCTTCCCACAAGTTGGTAAAGAAGATAAAATCATGTGAATTTACCATTACTCAAAACTATGTTATGTCACACTGATATTACATAACATTGAGCAAAATATCATAACACTTAGTTTTTCTGCGACCGAATGAGGTCCCTACGTAGTCTTAGGTGTCTCCTTCGTTTTGAGGATTTCTCGTTGGGCATTGTGAGTCGCGGGCCTCATGGTGTTTAGTCCCCACCTCTCGTCATACAAATGTTGTTGTTGTCGCCCGCCTCGTGTTGTTTGCCCCAAGTCTTAGACACATGTTGACAACATTAATAGAGGATGAGAGCAGTTTCGTTGATTCCCAACCACCTTTGATATGCAACGGTTCTACTCGAAATCCCTTTGCCGCATACATGATGTGTTTCCCTGATTAATCGTTCCATAATTAATTATTAAATAATATGCAACATATGCACTATTAAAGAAAAAAAAAGCATAACTTCCGTTCATTTAGGTGTACGATATTTTCCTTGATGTATTACCTGACATCAAAACTGCACCTTAGATGGACTTGTTCGAAATACGAGGAAATAAGATGGATTATGCGACGGAAAATATCGTACACCTAAATGGTAAAGAACATGTGTGCGTGGCTGAGATCACGTGTTTTGAGCCCCTTCTCCTTCACTCATTATAAGGAAGGGCACATAATTCCTCCTTGTTAGACGGATAAATCACGGGCGTGTTCACACCGACTGTTCGGTTCGATCTCGTGTTCACACCGATCATTCGTTTGGTCTCGTGTTCACACCATTGACCGGTTCGATCTTGTGTTCACACCAACCTCGGCCGGCTATATATATGTAACCGTGTACCTTAAACTTTTCATCAATCTATTGCGTCATTACCCAAAACTCTATACGCTTTCATGGTATCATGAGTGGTTCGCATCCTGCGACCTAAACCACGCACCATAGCCGCGGCGTTAAATCGCCACCGCTACTACTGCGCCGCCGCCATCTCCTCCCCGCCGCGCTTCCTCCTGTCTCTCTTCCTTCTTTCCACCCGGTGCCATGGTGATCCCACGAGGAGCGCGGCGCCTCGGCTCTGTGAAGAGGCGAACACGCCCGAAGCACCCAGAGGACGAACGCGCCGCCTTGAGGTGGCCCAGCGCATCAACGCCGGCGCTTCGCCTTGATGCCGACCACCGGCGCCTCCTCGGCCGAGCGTGCTCACGGCGCCAGCAGGATGCCCTTGAAGCGCGCCATCGCGACCCTTCACGCTCAGCGGTGGCCGTCCTCAACATCCGCTCCCTCATCCCCGTCGTGCTCGACTCTGACACGCCGATCTACACCACGTGGCGTGGCCTCTTCCTCCTCACCGTCGGCAAGTACGAGCTCTTCGACCACGTCCTCTCCGACGGCGTGCACCCGACATTCAGTTGGTGTCGCATGGAGTGCACGGTCCTCACCGCTCTACGGCACCATCTCCGCCCGACCTCGTCGAGCTCGTTATGATGCCGATGGCGGCGGCGCGTCGTGTTTGGCTCGGCCTCGAGGAACAATTTCTCGGGAACAAGGAGACGCGCTCCCTGCACCTCGACGTTGAGTTCCACAACCTCTGCCAGGGCGATCTATCCATCTCCGACTATTGCCGGAAGATGAAGACCATGGCCAAGCGCTCTCGGCGATCTTGGCGAACTCGTCCTCGATCGCACCCTCGTCCTCTCCGTGCTCGTGGGTGAGCAGCGCTTTGACCACATGGCGCTATTATCAAGCGGTTGAAGCCGTTCCTCGCCGTCGAAGTCGTGCGGACCTCATGCTTGAGGAGCTCTCCATGAAGAACAAGCCCGCGGCTCTTCATCGCTTTCCCGCCACGGGCCAAGGCGGTGCAGCGGCGTGCGGTGGTGATCGCGACAACAACAAAACCGCAACCGCCGCGGTGGCCGTAAAAACTCGCTGGGCGGCAGCGGCGGCACTAGTGGCACCAACCCATCTAACTCCGTGGCGGCAACGCCGCGATTCGGCACAAAGGGCATGTCAAGCGCGCTCCAGCGCTGGTGTCGCTGCGCGGTGGCCTCCGTCATACGGAATCCATGGACCGGAGCGGTCAAGTCAGCCACACTCGGCCCACAATCTGTTCTCGATCGCGGCCTAATCGGTAGCGACCGCGACCATGGCGCCTCCCTCTGCTCTTCATGCGGCGGCCAGTTCACGCCCCACGGCTCACCATGGCGCGCCCTATCGGCCCATCCTCGGCACTGGTGGAGGCCGTTCGGGCGCTTTCAAGCGAGCCAACAGACAAAGAACTGCCTAGCATCCCATTTGAGTCTTTGGGTAGTGGGACCAAGCGACACTATTGAACTCGTTCAACACTATGTCCCTCACCCGCCTCCTTGCCGGGAGTGGTACATGGACTCGGCGCCACATCTCATATGACCGGATCAGGTAACATCTCGCTTCCCACCCTCCCCCTCTCACTCTACTATCATAGTGGGTAGCGGATCATCTCTTCCGATTACCTCCGTCGGATTTCTCGCCCTTTCCGCTCCTCATGGTCAATTTTCTCTTGAATGTTCTTGTCACTCCACATATTATTAAAAACTTAATTTACATTAGACAATTTACCATTGACAATAAGCTATTAGTTGAGTTTGATCCATATGGTCTTTCTGTCAAGGATCTTCTTTTCGGAGCGTGATCGCCAGGTGCAATAGTTCCGGCTACCTCTATCCATTGCTGCCATGTCCACCCACGCCGCGAGCTCTCGTCGCCACTGCACCTTCTACACTTTGGCATCGTCGTCTCGGTCACATTGGCACCGAGGCCCTCTGCAACCTAGCCAGTACTTCGGCTATTTCATATACTAATGAGGCTACCGAGTCTATTTGTCATGCTTGTCAACTTGGTCGTCACATTCGTTTACCTTTTGCCACTTCTAGCTCCCGTGCTATTTTAAATTTCGATTTAATTCATTGTGACCTTTGGACATCTCCTGTTGCTAGTATCTCTGGCTACAAATATTATCTTATTATTTTAGGCGATTGCTCGCACTATTCGTGGACCTTTCCATCGCCTTAAGTCGGACACCTTCTCCACCTTGTCGCATTTCTTTGCCTATGTCCATACGTGATTCGGCCTCACCATCAAACGCGTCCAATGTGACAATGGCGCGAAGTTTGACAACTCCTCCGTGGTCACTTCTTTCTTACTCATGGCGTTGCACTCGCATGTCATGCCCACACTTCTCAACAAAATGGCAAGGCGACGCATCATTCGTTCCACCAACAACATCATCGCTCCCTCATGTTCCAAGCTAGCCTCCACCATCATATTGGGTTGGCGCTCTCCACACCACCACATATTTGCTTAATCTTCACCCCACGAAGACACTCCAGTTCCTCACACCACACTTCGCTCTATTTGGTGTTCATCCCTCTTACTCCCACTTACGTGTCTTCGGGTGTCAATGCTACTGTAAGATCGAGGTGGCCGACTAGAGTGGGGTGAATAGGCGGTTTTAAAAATCTATCGCGCTAAACCAATATATAAATGCGGAAGCTAATATCGAATTGGTTTTGCACAAATAAAACCTAAAACAACTAGGCTCAACTAAGTGCACCGACAATATGAACACAATACAATATGAGCAATCATACAAGATATATAAGCAATTAAAGCAAGAATGTAAATAGCTCAAAGTAAAGCACAAGTAAAAACAAGATGACACGATTATGTTTTACCGTGGTGTTCGGAGACTTGCGGTCTCCCTAATCCACGTTGAGGTAAGCCCAACCAGCGTTGGACCGGCTCCTCAAATGAGCACACACCTCAGAGGTAAGTCCAACACTTGGACCGGTTCCAAACCGAACCAACACCTCGCTCAAGCTGTGGTTGCTCTTCCTCCACTCCGGAGATGGCGAGCACCAAACCACTCACAACCGTCGGGCCTTCTCACAAGCTTCTTGAGAAGGTCACCGAGCACAACGCCTCCACGCCGTCTAGGTGTCGGAAAACACCAAGAGAAACAAGTCTCAACGATCACTTGAACATATCAAGTGTCAGCGCTCAAGTGGATACTCAATCCACTACCTAAGGCAACACATGCACTTAGGGTTTGCTCTCAACACTCACTAAGTGCAACACATGCACAAAAGAGATGAGAGGCTTGCTCTTAGCTCAATAGAATGAATATGGGCACCACAACCTCTCCCAACCGGCCAAGGTGGCTATATATAGCCCACACACAAAAACTAGCCGTTGGAGGCAAAGTTGCGAAAAATCGGAAATCGGAAGTTCCGCCAACTAATATGCGGAACTACCGTTTTCTACTGTTCATGGGCGTCTGGTGCATAACGGCTCAAAACTAGCCGTTAAAACTTTTGGTGCGGAAGTTCCATGATACAAATATCGGAACTTCCGCAGCCCAATTTCAGCATAGGCGATACTCGGTAAAAATGTCATAACTTTTGACTCCGATGTCGAATTGAGTGATCTCGGACTCTATGGAAAGCTTATTCAGAGGGCTACACAACCCACCTATTTGATTGATCTCAAACACATTTGATCAAATCAAAAGCACAACTCAAAGAGCCACTATCATGATCTAAGTCCAAATAAATAGCAATAAGCAATCTTAGACCATGCCAAGGAAAATGCATGAATCCCAACAATTTGCAAAACACATTTGCAAACTTAGATCATGCCACAAGGTGTAGGTACATGGACTTCAACCATTTGCAAAACACATTCGCAAAAGTATAGTCACATGCTACAAGGATTAACTGCATAAGCCTCAACTATTTGCAAAACACATTCGCAAATAATAGCATCATGCCATGTAGAGCTAGAGCAAGTAAGATTGAGCTATCAACACATGATGAGACTCAAGCTACTAGACAAGACCCTCTTAATAGTACGGCAACCTATACTAGCAATCCGGTCTTCCAACCAAACACCAAGACCGGTAAAGACTAGGAACACATCCTTAGCCCTAGCTAGTCATACCTTTGCCATGAGCATCTTCTTGAAGCTTGATGGCGCACATCTTCACTTCAAGTCGGGTCATCGTCTTGACATGCATCAACCCATGATGCATCCTTTACTTGACCTCCATCAACACATGATGGGTCTTCTCTTGACTTGACGATCAACTCATGATCATCTCCTTCTTGAGATCTTGTTATGCATCAACACACGATACATCCTCTTCTTGAACCTTGACTTGATGACGATCAACTCATGATGTCATCCAAAGTCTTCGTCACCCTAGAACATAGCCTATTCATCCAACTCATGAAAATGTTAGTCCCACAATGATTAACAATAATTATCAAGATATACATGCAACAAATGCTTCTAAACAAACTATTGTAGAAAGTGCGGTACTACCGCCAACTATCATGCGGTAGTTCCGATTATCGGAAGTTCCGCTCATTTCATTGCGGAACTACCGCACTTGCGAAAATGGCTAAGTCCTAAAAGGGTACTCTCTGGAAAAATCAAACGCGCATTTTTGGACCATCAGATGTCGGAACTTCCGCTCTTATCATTGCGGAACTTCCGCGCCTCGAGAAATCGGCTAAGTCCAAACCGGATGCTCTCTGGAAAAATCAAGCATTTGAAATCGGACCGTCAGATAATCGGAACTTCCGCACGATATACGCAGGAACTTCCGATTGTGCCTGAGAGAAAGATTTTGCTTTTAAAACCAAACCAAAATACAATGCATGATCCTAAGTTGATCTTTTACCATCTTTGCATTTCCTTTTCATGTCTTCATTCGGACTCAGGACTAAACCTTGAACACATCTTAGCACACACATTAGTCCCACAACACAATTGCAAATAATTGAATATAAAGCAATATGAGTATATATGAACTACACAAGTTTTATATACTCAAAGGATTTGTTTCAAAGTAATGATCCTTAATATGTGAGGAGAATGGAATATGGATCAATACTTATGAAACCACAAAATATAGAGTGAACTCCCCCTAAATGTGTGCATACACAAATGTGTAATAAGAACATATGCACATATTCAAGTTTAACTTATGGTTGAGTTCAACCTATATTTTGGATTCGAGAATGCAACAATATATAAGATTAAGATGTCGATTGCATACCTCATTGAATTTCACCTTTATATCCAAATGAGACTACACAAGATATTACTAGATAAAAGAGTTAGTCTCATATTTGGATTTGTCATTAATCACCAAAACAATCCATTAACTCATAATGGCGGGTCTAGATCTTTCAATCTCCCCCTTTTTGGTGATTGATGACAAATCCTTTTTCAATAACAACATTTGGATATAAATAGACATAACAGAGAATTTAAGTTAATGAACTATGTCTATGCATGCCATAAGGTGAAATTTTAAAACGTCAATCATTATGCATATGAGAATGATATACTATACATTTAATGCATTCTCCCCCTTTTTGGCAATTCTCCCTCTTTTGGCATTTTAAACAAATGAAACATCCAAATGGAAGAGTATTGATATAAACATTCTCCCCCTTTTGGCATTAATCACTAAAAGGACACAAAGGAGGTTTGCAAATCGATACCACTTGCAAATATCGAGGTTGGTCACAAAAAGTATGAATTGAACTTATATGACCAAAGGAGATTTTGTTCTCAAGATATGAGAGGAGAAACAAAGATAGGTTATAAACCTATTGATCATAATATTTTCCCCTTTTAAATCAGAATATTGAGAACCACTTGAAATGATTCGACTTGAAATGATATTTGAAATACATTCAAATAATCTCCTTCTTTGAAGTCTTCTCAAGAACATTTTCAAATTCCAAAACGAGAAGATCAAAGATGGCCAATATTGAAAATATGTGGAAGCAAGCTCAGAAAAATATGAAATTAATCATGGAGCTAGTGCTGGCATATACACACAATTTTCATTTTGAGAGGCTTAACCAAATGTCAACCAATTTAAAGATATGAAAATCACAAAGTTTCATAAAACTGAAAAATTCAGGATTTTCAGATTTTGACAATTCATTTGAGCCTCAGAAGACAGCTGAGAAAATGGGTAAAATGGTTCCAATAAATTTGAGAAATTTTTTCAACATAGAACCACTATAGAGGATCAAATTTCATTATTATAGCTTCCTCTAATTGTGAACCCATTTAAAGATATAAAATTCACAAATCTGCTCAAAACCATGCACAAATCTGAAATTTCAGCTTTTGAGCAAAGAGAGAAAAAGTCAAAACTTTTTCAATTCAAGTCGAAATACCTTCAAATTTGGCAGAAATAAACTTTAGACTCCTGAGAAACTTATCCAAGAAGAATTTTCGAAAAAGGAGTCTCCAATCAAAAGATATGCCAATTTAAGCTTTGAAGGTAAGATTTTAGTTTAAAGAGAAGAAAAGTCAATACTTTTACAAATGAAGTCCAAATTCTTTGAAAAGTTCCAGATTTTAACTTTGGACTATTTAGAGTGTTTTCCAACAAGAATTTTTAAAGAAGGACTTTTCTCTCAAAAGATATGGCAAAATGCGCATTGAAGGTATATAAAGAGAGCAATTTTGCCTTTAAGATCCAAAATGCAAGCTAATTTGGATTTCATGGAGTTTTTCACTTTGTTAGCTTTGTATGAGTTAGAAATACTATTTCAAGCCAAGATACACAAAGAAATCCGGCTCAAATAGCAAAACTCACTATATGCAAGAATAGGTCATTTTGGGTCAAAGCGAGTTTTTCGGTGAATTTCAAATGAGTATAGATTTTCAACAGTTGGTCTTTTGTAAAAACTTTGAACTTGAGAAATGTTTGAAATGACCAACCCTATGAGTTTGGTATTGTAAACTTTTTAAAAAACTCAATAGATTTTGATTTAAGGAAATATGTCATTTAATTCAAAATCAAGATCATATAAGATCCTTTTGAGGCCAAATTTGCTATTTGTTTTCTAAAAGAGGAATTTTTACTTCAAAAGCATTTGAAAACATTTGAAATACATTTTAAATACTTTTGTATAGTTTTTCACAAGATTGACCGTTTTGAGCAAAAAACCACTTGTAAAAAATATTTGGACTTTCGAATGGAAGGCTTGATTTTGAAAAGCTAATCTTGCATATAATTTATAATGTCACTCCAAGAATACCAAATGAAGCAAATGAGAATGAAACACACTCATTCACAAGATCCAATAAATCATTTTAGGCAAGTAAAATAGTTTTCTCAAATTACATAAATTTTGTAACACCATAATCTTTTAAGAATTTTTTCACAAAGAAAAACTCCCCCTTACACAAAGGGTTCCTCTTGGCATTCCTTTCTTCTCATTTGACATACAAATGATTTTCTTATTTCCTTGTCATCTTCTCCTTTGTCATCGTTTTAGCATATGCCCATCCGATTTTATACAACTTGTAAAAGATACCACAAAACGGAGAGAGCTTTAGATAAAATAAGATTTTGATCGGCAAGGACGAATAGAGGATACCACTTTAACGAATAAGATGATATCACTTGAAAAGATAAATCTCATGCCGAGATCAAGATGATCAAAATAAGCTATCACTTTTGAAAGAATTCCACTTGAGAGATGCAATTGCATTTGAAATCAAGGAAAAGTAGTAGTGGATAGCTAGCAATGATATCAAGGATCAACTTGACCAAAGAAAGCGACCACAAAAGATTTAGAATTGAAATGGAATGAAATGATGACTTGTCGTAACAATCGGAAGTTCCGCCAACTAATGTGCGGAAGTTAGGACATCTAAGTCAGAACACGGAGTCTGCGGTAGTTAGATTATCCCGACACTTCAAGGATTGATCTTGGGATTTGAAGAAAAGAAGGAATTGTTGTATTTTACTCCAAATCTTTGCACAATCAATCAAATAAACATCTTTGGAGTATTTCCAACTTATATAGCCCATAAAAATAAAATTTAAAATAGTTTTTATAAATTAAGCTTTTGGTTTTCGGAAAAGAAACATATTTCCATGAACTTTCATCAAAAGATCCAAATTGAGCAAATGATGAATTTTAATGCATCCAATTGCATGTATGAGTCATAAATATCATTATGAACATATTCATATGAAGAATTTTGGTTCATATGGAAAAACTCACTTAAGTGCTAGAAAGTGACCACTTAGGTTATAGTAGTATTTTGGACGAGTTTGAAAAACAAATATCTTTTTCTAGGTTGGTCTTTTGAAAATCTTTTGAATACCAAAAATGTTTAGAATAACCAACTCTAGGATTTTCCTTTTGGCAAGATTTTCAAATTCCTTTTAGAATAGATTTTACACAAAAATCTAATTTATGTCAAAAACAAGATACTATAATGTAGGATTTTGGCTAGAAATGCATTTTTACTTAAAATAGTTTTTTCTAAAGCCAAAACCTTTGGTAAACCTTTCAAAAGCATTTGTATACATTTTGCAATTAATTTTTCAAAAAATTACTAATAGTTATCAAATTTTTGACTTTTGGCTAAAAGGCTTATTTTTGAAAAGCAATACTAGCACTTAATTTATTTAGGCACATTTAGGGATGTGATATACATGGCTATGATTTAGCACTCCCCCTTAATGTGCCACTTCCAACTTGCTCAAAATATTTATAACAACATTATGAACATAGAGCAAGAGCACCCCTTTTAATAAGATTTTCATGAAATGCAACCTACACAAGGCATAAAGGGGCTAGATATTTCAATGTAAATACTTGTTACCGAGATGACATTGGTTCTCGATGTGAAACGATTATCCTCAAACTTGGCTCCAATTTGATATATGATGGAATCCATCTTTATATGAATAAGCCAAGCCTCCAATGCCTCTCCAAGTACCTATTAAGCATTTAAGCGTACTTTGGTACCCAATACTTGGTTGGGTCCACGAATGTTAGTCACAATAGATTTGGGCACCCAAATGGCCCTCTCAAAAGTATTAGGTGAACTAACATTCCTAGCAAACACATTGCCATTAATATCCTTCCTAAGCAAATAATGATCATTATAAATAATGGGCTTAGGAGTGATACCTTTGGGACATTGTTTACTCATGTGTCCCTTTTCCCGGCAATTGTAGCAAGTTCGAAGTTTGTATTCATCTTTTACCTTCTTTACTTGCTCCTTACCGGTTCGCCTCTTCTTTGATGACAATTTCTTGTCATTCACTTTGTTTGGGCACACGGAGGCGAAGTGGCCCTTTCCATTGCATCCATGGCACTTGACATTCTTCGTATGTCTTGCATTGTGCCTAGTCTTGCTTGTCTCCTTCTTAGGAGTGAAGCCAATTCCACTCTTATCTTGCAAGCGTCTTTGCTTGCTCAATATATCGTCAAGAGTGGCCTTCCCTTTTTGGCCTCTTTCCAAGTCATTCTTCAGTTTGTTGACTTGGGCCTTGAGCTCTTTGTTTTCCTCTACAATGTCAGTATTGCAAGATATGGAGGAAATAGGAGCATCTATTTTGGAGCAACACGGCATATCAATTAAATCCTCACATGAGGTGGATACACTAACCTTAGATGAAATGCATGAGGTAGAAGCTATACATGGCAAATCATCTATTAAATTACATTCAATGCCTATATGCACCTTAGAGCTATTTAGATTATTTAGGAGGAGAGTTTCATGTTCATCCTTTAAAACATCATAATCATTTTGAAGAGAGACATACTCTTTCTTCAAAACTTTGAATTTGATTTCTCCTTTCCTAAATATTCATTGAGCTCTTCTAGCATATCCATCAACTCCTCATATGAAGGCTCATCGTTATCATTTACCTCATTATTACCTTTAGCCATAAAACATTGAGTTGATGAAGATGGAGTTGAGGAGTCCTCATTTTCGTTGTCGGAGCTTGAAGTTGAGCATTCTTCTTCCGACATCCATTCTTGTGTGCAATCGTCACTAGTGGAAGTGGACAATTCATATTGATCTTGAATATATGTCCACATCTCATGAGCGTTCTTGAGATTGCATACCTTGTCAAATATATCTATGCTCAAAGCACTAAATAAGGCGTTAGTAGCTTGAGCGTCGAGATGTAAGCATTTCTCTTCCTCAATGGTTGGAGCAAAATGATCCAATGGAGGAGAAAAGCCTACATCTACAATCCGCCATATTTTTGGACTCATGGCCCTAAAATAACAAGACATGCGGATTTTCCATTGAGCATAATTTGTGCCATCAAATAGAGGTGCTTCACCTAGGTGCACTAAATCTCTAGTTGCCATCCTTTACTCTCTAGACGGTTAAGTCTAATAAATGAGAGACCAAGCTCTGATACCACTTGTAAGATCGAGGTAGCCGACTAGAGGGGGGGTGAATAGGCGGTTTTAAAAATCTATCGCGCTAAACCAATATATAAATGCGGAAGCTAATATCGAATTGGTTTTGCACAAATAAAACCTAAAACAACTAGGCTCAACTAAGTGCACCGACAATATGAACACAATACAATATGAGCAATCATACAAGATATATAAGCAATTAAAGCAAGAATGTAAATAGCTCAAAGTAAAGCACAAGTAAAAACAAGATGACACGATTATGTTTTACCGTGGTGTTCGGAGACTTGCCGGTCTCCCCTAATCCACGTTGAGGTAAGCCCAACCCGCGTTGGACCGGCTCCTCAAATGAGCACACACCTCCGAGGTAAGTCCAACACTTGGACCGGTTCCAAACCGAACCAACACCTCGCTCAACTGTGGTTGCTCTTCCTCCACTCCGGAGATGGCGAGCACCAAACCACTCACAACCGTCGGGCCTTCTCACAAGCTTCTTGAGAAGGTCACCGAGCACGACGCCTCCACGCCGTCTAGGTGTCGGAAAACACCAAGAGAAACAAGTCTCAACGATCACTTGAACATATCAAGTGTCAACGCTCAAGTGGATACTCAATCCACTACCTAAGGCAACACATGCACTTAGGGTTTGCTCTCAACACTCACTAAGTGCAACACATGCACAAAAGAGATGAGAGGCTTGCTCTTAGCTCAATAGAATGAATATGGGCACCAAAGAACCTCTCCCAACCGGCCAAGGTGGCTATATATAGCCCACACACAAAAACTAGCCGTTGGAGGCAAAGTTGCGAAAAATCGGAAATCGGAAGTTCCGCCAACTAATATTCGGAACTACCGTTTTCTACTGTTCATGGGCCGTACCGGTGCATAACGGCTCAAAAACTAGCCGTTAAAACTTTTGGTGCGGAAGTTCCGCAGTACAAATATCGGAACTTCCGCAGCCCAATTTCAGCACAGACGATACTCGGTAAAAATGTCATAACTTTTGACTCGATGTCGAATTGAGTGATCTCGGACTCTATGGAAAGCTTATTCAGAGGGCTACACAACCCACCTATTTGATTGATCTCAAACACATTTGATCAAATCAAAAGCACAACTCAAAGAGCCACTATCATGATCTAAGTCCAAATAAATAGCAATAAGCAATCTTAGACCATGCCAAGGGAAAATGCATGAATCCCAACAATTTGCAAAACACATTTGCAAACTTAGATCATGCCACAAGGTGTAGGTACATGGACTTCAACCATTTGCAAAACACATTCGCAAAAGTATAGTCACATGCTACAAGGATTAAGCAGCATAAGCCTCAACTATTTGCAAAACACATTCGCAAATAATAGCATCATGCCATGTAGAGCTAGAGCAAGTAAGATTGAGCTATCAACACATGATGAGACTCAAGCTACTAGACAAGACCCTCTTAATAGTACGGCAACCTATACTAGCAATCCGGTCTTCCAACCAAACACCAAGACCGGTAAAGACTAGGAACACATCCTTAGCCCTAGCTAGTCATACCTTTGCCATGAGCATCTTCTTGAAGCTTGATGGCGCACATCTTCACTTCAAGTCCGGGTCATCGTCTTGACATGCATCAACCCATGATGCATCCTTTACTTGACCTCCATCAACACATGATGGGTCTTCTCTTGACTTGACGATCAACTCATGATCATCTCCTTCTTCGAGATCTTGTTATGCATCAACACACGATACATCCTCTTCTTGAACCTTGACTTGATGACGATCAACTCATGATGTCATCCAAAGTCTTCGTCACCCTAGAACATAGCCTATTCATCCAACTCATGAAAAATGTTAGTCCCACAATGATTAACAATAATTATCAAGATATACATGCAACAAATGCTTCTAAACAAACTATTGTAGAAAGGTGCGGTACTACCGCCAACTATCATGCGGTAGTTCCGATTATCGGAAGTTCGCTCATTTCATTGCGGAACTACCGCACTTGCGAAAATGGCTAAGTCCTAAAAGGGTACTCTGGAAAAATCAAACCGCGCATTTTTGGACCATCCGATAATCGGAACTTCCGCTCTTATCATTGCGGAACTTTCGCACCTCGAAATCGGCTAAGTCCCAAACCGGATGCTCTGGAAAAATCAAGCACTGGAAATCGGACCGTCAGATAATCGGAACTTCCGCGTATAACGCCGAACTTCCGATTGTGCCTGAGAGAAAGATTTTGCTTTTAAAACCAAACCAAAATACAATGCATGATCCTAAGTTGATCTTTTACCATCTTTGCATTTCCTTTTCATGTCTTCATTCAGACTCCGGGACTAAACCTTGAACACATCTTAGCACACACATTAGTCCCACAACACAATTGCAAATAATTGAATATAAAGCAATATGAGTATATATGAACTACACAAGTTTTATATACTCAAAGGATTTGTTTCAAAGTAATGATCCTTAATATGTGAGGAGAATGGAATATGGATCAATACTTATGAAACCACAAAATATAGAGTGAACTCCCCCTAAATGTGTGCATACACAAATGTGTAATAAGAACATATGCACATATTCAAGTTTAACTTATGGTTGAGTTCAACCTATATTTTGAATTCGAGGAATGCAACAATATATAAGATTAAGATGTCGATTGCATACCTCATTGAATTTCACCTTTATATCCAAATGAGACTACACAAGATATTACTAGATAAAAGAGTTAGTCTCATATTTGGATTTGTCATTAATCACCAAAACAATCCATTAACTCATAATGGCGGGTCTAGATCTTTCAGCTACCCAAACCTCTCCTCCACGGCGGCTAATAAGCTCTCTCCCCGGTCTACTCTATGTGTCTTTCTTGGCTACCTATCGGAACATAAGGGCTACCGCTGTCTCGATCTTTCCTCGAATAGGATTATCATATCCCGGCATGTCACTTTCGATGAAACATCCTTCCCCTTTGCCACCTCCCACAATCGCTTTGAGCCGACCAACCTTGACTTTCTAGCTAACATGGACTCCGTCCAGCTGCCCCTTGGGCATTTTCCTCTTGCAGGCTCTACGACGTCACGTGGCGGGCGGCGGTCCTGCCGCCCCAATGGTACATCACCTTGGCGTTGCCAGTGAACCGGACACACCTCATCGTCACGATGGCTCGACCAGATTGTCCCTCGGGACTGTGCTACACGCCACACCACGGGCCTACGCCGGCCGGGGCCCATCGCTGGTTCGGTGCAGCGGGCCAACTTCCGCCACCGCTGCCCCGTGACATCGTCGCCCTTTCGCCTCCCTACGCCGTGGCTCGCCGATCTCTCAAAGACCGCAGTCGCACCACCGCTGGCCCACTGGTGCTCCCCGATGCTTCTCGACGATGCACCACAGCACCTCCGGCGCTAATCTCGCTCCCGCACCGCTCTGTTGACACCCATGCACCCCGAGTTGTGGCCACACGTACCGGTCGCCATCTGGTTGCTCCGACTCCACCGGTAGCTAATGATCACCGTATGGTTACTCGTGCCAAATCGGGTATCCGTATTTCAGCGGATCGCCTCAACCTACATGCGCGATTCTTTCGCGATTCAAGACATTCCGCAGGTAATCGGCCGATCCCAATTGGCGCCAAGCTATGACCGAGGAATTGATGCACTCGATCTAATCGGGCGTGGGACCTCGTTCCTCGCCCACCAGCGTCAACATCGCCACAGCAAATGGGTTTATCGCCACAAGTTTCATCCCGACGGTTCTCTTGGCGCTACAAGGCTCATTTGGGTTCTTCGTGGCTTCACTCGGCGGCCGGCATTGATTTTGATGAAACTTTCATCCAGTGGTGAAGCTCGCTCACGGTTCGCTGATTCTCACATTGGCTCTTTCTCGAGATTGGCCTATCCATCACCGGATGTGAAGAATGCCTTTCTTTATGGCACACTAGCGAGATCGCTTCATCTGTGGTTCACCTTAGGGTTTGCGCTTACGCCCATCCGGATTCGTCTGTCGACTCAACAAGTCTCTATATGGCTTGAAGCAGGCTCCTCGTGCATGGTAAAGCCGATTTGCATCTCACATTTCATCACTGGGATTTATAGAAGCCAAGTCCGATATATCTCTATTCATCTTCAGACGAGGACAGGATACAACCTATTTGCTCCTCTATGTGGATGACATTGTATTAACTGCTTCTTCAAACACTCTTCTTCGCCGGATTATTGCTGCTCTTCGGGATGAGTTCTCTATGAAGGATCTGGGGCCACTTCATCACTTTTCAGGTCTTTCGTGAGTCAATGAATGGTGCTCTTTATCTCTCCCAGTGCATTATATCCTCGACATATTGGAGCGTCTTTGGGATGTCGATCGCAAACCCGCAAAGACGCCGGTTGATACTCACTCCAAGCTCTCTGCTGATGGTACTCCTGTGGATGACCCGACACACTACCGCAGCCTAGCTGGTGCTCTCCAGTACTTGACCTTCACTCGCCCGGATATTGCCTATGCTGTGCAGCAAGTCTGTCTCTTCATGCATGATCCTCGCGAACCTCATCTCGCTTTGGTCAAGCGCGATTGCGGTACCTTGAGTGGCACCTCGACTATGGCCTCATTCTTCACCGACATTCCCAACCGAATCGGTGGTTTATTCTCGACGCCGATTGAATTTGCCTGACACACGCAAGTCTACCTCCGCCACGCGGTCTTTCTTGGTGATAACTTGATCTCTGGACTTCCAAACGACAAAGACACCGCTCTCTCGGTGGCCGAGAGGCCGAGTATCGCGCCGTGGCTAACGACGTTGCTGAAGCTACTTGGCCACGCCAGTTACTCCTCGAGCTGCGCATACCTTTGCGTCGCGCTACTGTTGTGTATTGCGACAACGTCGTGTCATCTATCTCTCCAAAGAACCCGGTTCAAAGATCGCCGCACCAAGCATGTGGAGATCGACCTACACTTTGTTCGTGAGTGTGTTGCTCTCGGACACGTCCGTGTTCTTCACGTGCCTACGTCGTCGCAGTTTGCGGACATCTTCACCAAGGGTCTACCTACGTCCGTCTTCACCGAATTTCGGGCTAGTCTGAACGTCCGGCCTCCTCCGGCTCAGACTACGAGGGCGTGTTAGACGGATAAATCACGGGCGTGTTCACACCGACTGTTCGTTTCGGTCTCGTGTTCACACCGACTGTTCGATTCGGTCTCGTGTTCACACCGACTGTTCGGTTCAGTCTTGTGTTCACACCAACCTCGACCGGCTATATATATGTAACCTGTGTACCTTAAACTTTTCATCAATCTATTGCGTCATTACCCAAAACTCTATACGCTTTCACTCCTACACACCCCACTAATGTTGGGCCATTAGTGTTCGTGCTCCATCCTATCCGTTCACTTGAATAAGATCACCTTAGCCCATTGTGTAAATTAGTGGAACAAAAAAAATGCGTAATTAGGTTGTAAGGTTAGCTAACGAAGATTTACATGTACCCAAAAGTTCATGTGAACAACAAATCCGTGACTTACCTGGCTAGACAAACATTATTGGGTCGAGGTATTTATAGAATTTCGTAGGAAACTGTTTAATTCTCGTAGAATTTTTTTGAAAAAAAAATCTTATTTTAAAAGAACCCTTTGCAAAATTAATGTGTCTCAACCAAGAGAGGCTTACATGATTATTGGATCGAACAATTTTTACTATTTAGCCTATTTTTAATTTATTTTTTATTAATAACCTATTGCCAATTTTATTTTTCATTTTGACAGCAAATAACACTGTCACGCTATGAAGTAAGTCCAACATTGAGCCACAGATAGCATGTTTTGCCACACGGTAAAACAACACTGCACGCAAAATCTGATCATTTTGTCGCCAAACAACACTACCACGCAATCACCACTAGAGCGGTATGGTTTGGTCACACCGGAATTGATGGTGTTGCTGTGTGTATTTTCCTTACAACAGGTTATGGTATAGATAAAAGATTTAGATTTGAAAATAAAGTTGGTGTTGGATTATCAATAAAGTGTTTTAAAAAAAGTTATTTACTAAAAAATCACTACTGCATCTAAAAGAAAGAGACAGAATGATGGTCACTAAATAGAAAATATTATCACATGTCAGTGATTGGTAGGGTACGCGGGTTCAGAGCATCGAATTAGAATCCCAAGACAATCTGACAAACGTGGATCCCACCTCGAACAGATCCCAACACTTTAGCACCTTTTTTTTTCCTTAAAAAACTCCTCTTTTACTTCGCTTTGGACAAAGTCAATAAGCATTTGGACAAAGTCAATAAGCATTTGACAAGGTAACGTTATTGTCTCACTGAAATAAGAATAATGCGTACTGCCTTCTTCCTTCGTTAATTTTAAGCAGCACGCCTTGTCGGATGCATAATACACGAATCTAAAATCATGTTAGTATGTACAGTATTAAGATAGATAAATATCATTCTACACAAGATAGATATATGAATAAACGACTAACTTGATTAATAAATAACAGTTGTGACTTTATGGTCGAGCTTACACTTATTAAACTCCGCAGAGCTGGCACTAAATAAAGAGGTAGAAGCGGAGCGGAAATAACTTCACGGAACCCATCGAATTGCCAGAGGTAACCGACTGGAATCAAGACCCACCTTCCTCGAAAGTAGGCGAAGACTCCTTCACTTCAGCTGAATGATTGCAGCAACAATGAGTACTCCGAGTACTCAACATATTGTACCACATAATGCAGTTATAAATGGTGGTGTATTCCAAAGGAATACCTTCTATGGTTATTTTGCAAAAAAAAAAAAAAACAACACTTGCAATTGAATACAAATAATAGAATGAAATCGCAATTAAAAAAATAAACAATAATATTTAAATAATTATTTTCTCAAAGACCACAAAGTCTAATCAATTTCTTTCACATAGCTATATGAGTTAAATCACACAACTACATCTTCCCAATTGTTTTTATGAAAATCTACCCCTCGTGTGAAATCCCCGAGTATGTCTATGACCGCGGACGTGGCTATTCGAATAGATTGATTAACATTCTACAGAGGTTTATACACTTCACCCAAAAGATATAACTAGTGTAGCTAGCATCAATCATAACAAAACTTTTTCAAAACTTCATCTCAACAATTGACCCTCCCGTTGTGTATACTGCCGACACCAAACGCCTGCATAGGTTGTTGGCCCGTCGCACACCGTTGGACCTGGACACAGCGAACCACTCATAAATGTGACTCAACACATAGATAGAATCACACCTCCAATCTATCACACAGCCTAACCTATATGCCTGAGTAATTAATTGCCAAAACTCTACAACTGACTAAGTTAGGCATGTCCCAAACCAGACATGTGGTAGTACAGTTATGACCAGTTCAATCGAACATAAAATTAAGTCCTTAATTGACCAAGTTGAGACTGCCAAACTGCTATCAATCACCACATTCATATTTTCTCAAACACACAAAGCTCCACCTTATCATAGTTCTATCCACTTGTCTCGGTCTAAATCTTTTTCTACCCTGTTGGTTAAGTTCAACATATGCCATCAACGAGTGACAACATACTACACAGAGCTTTTCATAAAGTATTCCATATTCACTTAGTCAAGTTTAGATTTGCAACTCAAATTGATACCAATAACTCGTTGCATGGTTAAGCAGACTATTCATGTCTAACCAACCTATGTTGGCGCTACGATAATACCAACTAGTAATTATCAAAGTTAGAGTGATAAAAGATCATGGCAATACAATGAGC
Source organism: Hsuehochloa calcarea (assembly GCA_036346395.1). NCBI lineage: Eukaryota > Viridiplantae > Streptophyta > Magnoliopsida > Poales > Poaceae > Hsuehochloa > Hsuehochloa calcarea. The sequence goes on along the minus strand of CM070604.1, from coordinate 37,298,068 downwards.
AAGGTGAATATAATCAAGTAGGTGTATAGCTAATCCCAAATAATTTAAAGAGTTAAATACTTGAAATAGTATGCAATAGTTTGAATGAAAGTAATTTTAGGAAAACTGGGTCCGTCCTTCCTCGAAAGCCCCCAAAGTATCAATGTCTACTCGCAAACGAAGGCGAAAACCCAAATAAATATAAAACAGAGCAAAAATAAACTCCAAAAGTTAAATAAAAATCACATGAAGGTAGGGCTTAAATTTAGATGAATTTAGAAACTTGAATGAGATCAATCCCAGTTCGTATGAGGAAGGACGGGCTCTCAGAAGTTTTAAATTTAAGAAAAGAGAAAGAAAACACTATTTCATCATTTTCTTTCTAAAGGAAATTTCAAAATATCGCGTCAGCAAGACGTCAATAATGAATTTTAGAATTAATAAAAATCCAAAAAATAAGAAATAGAGACTGACAGGTAGGGCCCACGGTCTGTGGAATTTGGTTCACGAGTCAATAGCTCGTGGGGTTCATGGAGCACCAGGCTGACATGTGAGGGTCCACATGTTAGTGTCTTGGTCTACCATAGACTAGGTTTAGCTAAGGTTAGGTTTAGGGTTTTGACTCGGTGGCACTGAGGTGGCTAGGGTTTTCACACGTGGCGCACATGTGGCCGACACGGAGGCGACATATGGATGAGGTGGGTGACGTGGCTATGATGCGAGCAGGCGGCGACGCGACAGTTTGGTTTGGCTGGTGTGGCACTGACGTGGCAGCTAGGTGGCACACACACAAGTAATGAGGCTGATGTGGACGATGACATGGATGATGGCGACGGCGGTGGCACTCAAGTTCCAATGGTTGCCAGCAATTGCAGCCACGGTGGCAAACGCGAAGGTGCACATTGTATAACTGAGGTGACATCGATCTCAATGGTGCATGCACGGCGACCGGAGATGGATGGTGGTGGACAACGGCGAAGTAGATTGGGTCTACGGCGTAACGGTGCTACGACGATGCTCCAGCGACGTTGAGCTGAAGGCGGGCTAGATCTGGTCGATGCGATCCCAACGGAGGCGACCACGGAGGCTACGGCTCATCGACGACGACAGAATCCGATGACGAAGGTTTCAATGGTGGCTTTTCTTCTTGATGCGATTCCGGCGGCTAGGGCTTGGGATTCGAGTGGCGACAGCTACAGTTGAGGTGCAGAGGCCGAGGGTTACGTCCCCCTTTATAGTGTGGCGGCCGGGAGAGTCCGAGGCGTGAACGCCAAGGAGAGCAAGACGGCGGGGAGTTCAACTCAGAATCGAAGTCGGAGATGATGAACAATGACATGGTGGGGTCCACACATCAATGACAGTGGCTTGGGCGAACCCGCGTCACACACGACATATTAGGCTCACAGGTGGGTCCGGGTGCGAGCGAGCAGGAGAGAGAGAAAGATGGGGCTGGCTAGGGATTGGGTTGGGCTTCGGAGAGAATAGGCTGGGGAATAGGGATTCAGCCCAAAGGTATTTTCTGGATTTTAAATAGATTTTTTATTTTAGAAATACCAGAAAATTCAAATAGCAATTTAAAAATAGCAAATGAAATAAAAAAAATCAAGAAAATCTAAAAAATACTTCCAAGCACAAAGGAGTCAAATAAAATAGTTTTGGATTTATGTTATATCCAGATTAGTCATATTAAATTTTTTTGACAGTTGAAAGTCTCATTTAAGCTTTATTAAATCAAATAAAATTGGGTGAATTTTTTCAAAGGACTAAACTACTTAAAAATATTTTGAAACTCAGAAAATTAGGATGTTACACTTCTACTTCTAAAATTCACTATAATGCGAGTAGAAAGGAAAGCAAAAATGCAGAACAATCCAAAGGGAAGTAATAGGGGATAAAAAGGGGTTTTGCTGTGAGAACCCTTCGGCTCTAGAAATTCCAAATAAATTATCGCTCACTGAGGTTTCTACACCGTACGTGGCCGGTCGGCGCCTCTCACATATGTGGGCATCATTATTCGGCAATAAAAAAATAGAACGCACATGATTTTTACCATCTTACCTTCTGGAGTAGAAATACCATCAAATAATACCATTTTTACTCATGAGTTTTTGGCATTGAGGTAAAGCCTTATTTTTTTTTGCACCAAGACAACAAGAGCCACACAGGAGGGATAAGACCAACTACCAGCACCGCCGAAGTTTCCCCCACATAAAACCCACTTCACAGCTAAGCTTCACAAACACCACTAGAGAAGCCACCACAGAGCCAGCAACAAGCCAACTGAAGGCACCCACAGCCAAGGCAAAAGGCAAAGCCAAGTGGGCTGCTGAGCCATGGCAACCACGGAGGGGAAGTGAAGAAGAGCAAAGGAGTTGGGGAGGACCGACGGAGCGTGTACGGCAATAGCGTCGACTAGGGCCGACAGCCACCACCAGGAACCATGCCACGCGCAAGGGAGGCACACGGTGGCCGGAGGCCGAGCTGGGCGTAGGCGAGCCGTAGGGAGCACGGCGGTGTCAAGCGCGCTGCCACGAATGCGTAGGAGGCGGCGGCGCCAGGCGCAAGGGGGCTCGGGGCGGCGCTGGGCTCGACCGACAGGAGGCGGGTCGACCAGAGGGGGAGGTAATGGAACCAGAAGGATGAGGCGATGGGATCAGGATAGTGTGCACGAGGGAGTTAGCAGCGGCGACAGCGCTAAGCACAGCTGGTCAGAGGCGGCAGTGGAGCAGCTCAGAGAGGAGGTGGAGGAGCCAGGGGATGAGTATGTGGGAGCAAGAGATGAAGAGAGAGAGAGAGAGAGAGAGAGCACGCGGGGATAGGAAGAGATAAGCTGGTTGCAAGAGTGGCTTCGGCTAGAAAAAAAAAAAGAGATATACTACTCAACGATCCCATGTAAAATTCATGCATTCACAACAATCTCCGCGTTTTTGCAGGATAATATCCTTGACACTTCCATTTCTGTCCTTGAAACGACTACTACTACTTTGGGCCCCGGCCTAACCTGGCAAAGCCTACAAGAATCCTATACTTTGTAGCAAGCAAGCATGCATGCACGCAAAGTATTTATTTTCTCCCTCACGCATGAATCCTATACTTTTTAGTTTCTCTATGTTTCTTTCTACCACAAAGCCTAGCTACCAATACCAATTACCAGCATGCGCCTGCCTGCAGCTTGGAGTTGCACGCCTGGTATGACAGCGTCAGACGAATCCAACACCTCCCTTCGCATGTCGATCGCCGTCGCGATCTGCAGAGTGGAATTATAGCCGTAGCTAGCCGAGACGGAAAAGTCGACGGTCGACTGGGAGGCGAAAAGATGCAAAAGCGCACCAGAAAACAACGCGGCAGAGCGAACGACGGAGTTGCGGCGGGGGATAGGCCGACGGCGACGCGCGTGCACAAAACTGTGGGAAGAAGGGTGGAACCTCCGGCCTCTCTTTTTCCAGCTCAGCTTGAGAACGATCGATGCCATCCTTCACTGTTGTGATGACGGGTGAAGATTTCGATAAGCTACCTTAACTGTCGGATAGATCACTATACATGGTCGGACCAGTGAGAGGACTTTTTTTTGTAAAAAAAAAATTTGTCGGGAGCTCTGATATGCACTAAAGCATGAGACGTGCGTTCAAACGAGTACTGGAACTTAAACCTGGATGGGTGGAGACAGTAGAGGTTAAACAGCCTCCCACCATTAATCCCATCAGTCATATAACCTTTTCCCAATGGAAGATGATGTTGGTGCAAAAACTCAAAACTCGTGAGCCAATTCGGCTCGTTAAGGACTTGGTTTGAACTCGGACTATAAACGAGCCAAGCTGAGTTAACATTTCTGCTCGTTAAGTTAACGAGTCGAGTTCGAGTCAACTCGCAAGCAACTCGTTTAAATTAGAACCCAACCTACGAGCCAACAAATGTTTCAGGCCGGCTCCAGGCCCAGTGTAGCCCAACTAGAACAAGCACAAGCGCAGGCGCAAGCGGGCAAGCCTAGGTGCAAGCAATCAGCCTACCAGTACCACCGCAAACCGCAATTCTATCCACCCGCACACCACACATACCACAGTGTCTAGCCGTCGCCACCCCCTTATTCGCCTGGCCAGTCTTGGCCTCCCGCTCCGACGTCAGCCTCCTAGCCTGTGGTCTCCCAACTCTTGCCAACGGCTCAATCCTCCCAAGCTCAGCCTCCTGTCCTCAGCCTTCGCCCTTCCAAGCTTAATAGACCAGCTCAAGCCGTTTGATCCAGTCGAGCCGAGCCAAACTCGGTTCCTTAACGAGTTTAACCGAGCCAACTCCTATTGTCTATTGATTACCACTAGCTTGAATAACAAGATGCTAGTCGTCATGTGTGTCTTTAATTTTCCATCTCCACCCACAGGGAAAAAAAACACTCGTTGGAGTTGTGTTCCAATGGCGACGATGAGGGAGGTTCCAGCCTTGTAGGTATCTGATACTCTGTGGGTGTTTTGCTGAAATCCTATGGGCTCCTCCGACAGGGGCCCTCCTGAATCCTATACCAACTCCTGATTAGGAGCCGTCAGGCTTCACCACAACAAACAAACAGGGTACCGTTCGTCCGTCCCCGCCCCCGTGAGCTCTGTCAAGCTGCGTGATGGCTACTTTGCTGTCGTGGAGGGCGAGGCGGCACCGGCGGATGGCGACGGTACATGGGCTGAGGTGTCAGTTAGTTGGCAGAATTATCTGCTCCACACCAGCAAACAGTGCAGAAAACAAGGCTGCGGAAAAAGCGCACGAATATGGTGGCTCCGGTCTTTGTTCTGCTAGAACTAGGTCGCATCGTTGTTCAGTATGAAAGAAACGGGAAAGAAAGAAAGAACGTTTCACATTTGCGCTTCTCTCGGAGTCCAGGTCTTGAGTTCAAATGCTCCCACCGTCATAATTTAGCTTGTTCTGACTAGATAGGCGAAACCTTTCGATTAGTTAGTCGTATAGTCAAATCTTCTCAAACAGTTGAAACGATAAACAGTACTCGAAGAACAGTACTCGATGAACATACGACTGGCTGGGGAGGCCACGTGACGGCGACGGAGGCGTTGCCGCACGGTGGTCGTGCGGCAACGGCTGATGTGGCGCGTGGGGAGGTGTTGCCGTACGGCGGCCGTGCGGCAACGATGTTATATCTGCAAATATGGCTCGCGCGTGCTCATTTCTGCAAAATGCGAGTTCAAAAAGTGCTATATTAGCTGAAAACTCTTCGAGATGTTTTTTTTTCTAGCATGAACAATTTGTACATTGATTTTTTGCTAATGTAATCCTAGTCATTTTCCATTGTATAAAAATTTGTTAACTTCAAACACCTATTATGAAAATTCTAGGTCCGCCACTGAGTCGGTGCATCTCTTCATGCATCAGAAATATTTGTCTGAGACCTCAGATTAATTAGCTGATTGAAGAGAGGAGACTGAAAGCGATAGGACGTAGAACCAGGAGTTGTCAGCTACTACTAACAAGAATCTCCAAGAAAGTATATATACAAGTGGAAGCTAGCAACTAAGTAATTTAAGGAGTTTCTTTGCTTAAATGACATTGTTTGTGTGTGAAATAGTAAATCTAACCCTATCTGAAGATCACATCAACAAATAACACTGCAGACTCGCCGACAGACGACATGTGTCAAGTCCAGGCGGTAGGCGGCTGGACACGCCAAGTCTGTGCGCCAGGTGAGGGGACTTCCCTCGTCCGCATACCCCTGGCCCAGACACACCCTGTTATAATTATCTAGCTGTAATTAATTAGTCATAAATAATAAGTCATAATTTTTATAATTAAATAGTCGCAGTTAATTAGTCTTAGCAAAATATTCTTAGTTAATTAGTCATAATTATTTAGTCGTAGCCAGTTAACTAATATTTGGTTTTAGTAATAAGGAAGTATCATGTGTCGTGTACATGTAATGGGCGGGCACACTAGTGGAGAATTTTTGTCGCATATAGCAAGTTTTGAAGTGGTATTTGCAGTACTAACCACTGCGTGGTCGTATTTGTAAATTTAACACCGTTGCCGCACGGCCGCCGTGCGGGAGCGCTCCCCGCCCGCCACCTCATCCCGTTGCCGCACAGCCGCCACGTGCTCCTCCCCTGGCTGCCCGCGGCCACGTTGAAGAATCTAGACCTACTATTATGAGTTAATAAAGTATTTTAGTGATTAATGATAAATCTATTTATGAGACTAACACTCCTATTGATATACCTATCGTGTAGTCTTATTTGGATGAAAATATGAAAATCACGAAGGTATGCATTTGACATCATATTCTTATATCTTGTTGCACTCCTCGGATTCAAACTATAGGTTGAACTCCATCAAAAGTCTAACTTGAATATATGCATATGTTCTAATTACACATTCGTTTGTGCACACATTTAGAGGGAGTTCACTCTATGTTTTGTAGTTTCATAAGTATTGATCCATATTTCTTTATCCACATATGTTTGGGATCTCTACTTTGAAACACACCATTGAGTATATGTTGGACCGAAAAGGCGACTAGAGGGGGGGGGGGTGAATAGGAGCACGCTCACTTTTTCCCAAAATAATGAATTCAACACAATTTCACTCCAATAGCTATTAGAAAGCTATGAAGATCAATATACCAGTACAGCGGAAGACTAGTATTGAATCCAATTAAATCCCCTAAGTAAAATCACAAAAATCAACTAAGATTGCAAAAACTCAAAGCACGGGCGGTCTGACCTCTGGACCCAACCGGTCGGACCGATTGCCGGGCGGTCGGACATTGTTGTAAGTTTGGCGGTCGGACCGCCCAAAATCGATCTCGACCGGTGATGACGGCGATCCGACCGGCCGACTCGAACCGATCCGCATAAAATCGGCCGATGACGAAGTTGCAATTAGGTCAAACTTTTGATTCTCAACTCCAATCTTTACGAAACTTTGCACACACCTTCTCTATGCTATTGAGGACCTATTCCAATCGAATATTGTTATAATTCTTGGAAAGATCTTGAGCAATTGCCAATTGAATAACGGAAGGTCTAAAACCGGGCAAGAACGAAAACTTGATCCTAATGCTTGTTTGTGAGAGATTGATGATCAAGATGATGCTAGATAGATTCACACATATCACAGCAAGCTAATTCACGTGAAAGAATCAATCACAAACTCGCGGATCAAAGAAAGCCCTAAAATCACGAAATCGAAAGCAAGAACGAAAAGAGACTTATCTCAAGCAAACCTTGCATAGATTAAGAACGTGATCGTCGCTGGATTACACCCACGCCATCATGGATCAGTGGTCAATCCAAGATCACGAAATTCTCCTCAAACCATGAAAAAGCCCTAGCCTCCACCTCAACTCTCCCTAAACCAATTAGGGCTTTGCAAGCAACAAAAGAGATGAAAAACAGCGAGAGAGGGGAACAGCCCCCACCTCCTCCTATTTATAGTGGAGGCCTAGAACTCTCTAGGGTTTGACTTAATTGGGCTCCCGTTAAGGCCCACTAACAAACGGATCACACACGCATGCTTCGCAAAGCGCCGTCTTTAACCTTTTGACCTAAACCGCTTCACCATGCACCATGGATTTGCCAATAGGTCACCCTTGTCCATCTTGTGTCACGCTTGAGTCGTTGACCTCACCCGCATCGTCGATCGCTCGGACCTCAACTCTCCAAGTCTAGTCCCGATCCTCCTCGCCGTTGACCGTCGTTGACCACCAAGCAACCTGCACAACCACAGACAAGCAAACACGAATTCGGGAACAAGTTCTTCATAACTTGACCCATGTTAGTCAAAACATGCATCATGCAAACCATATGCCACGATACCAATGACTTTGACCTAACAAATCAACATCGCCACGAAGTTGGCCGACGTTCAAGTCAATACTGGTCTGACCGCTCCAGGTGAGCCGGTCGGACCGCCCCTTGGGACTTAGCCGAAATTCATACCCTCAAATTCCGAAACCTTCGAAATTAAAACGAATAGAACTTCTTCTTCGAGACTCCAAAATTATGAGACCAAGTGCATTGGGATCCCTCACTTGCCTACAACACCTATTTTTGGCCCACTGCTCGAGTACTTTTAAGTCATCACGGTTCGTTCGCCCCACATGGCGGTCCGACCGATTTGGGACGATCGGACCGCCGTGCTAAGACCGGTCGGACCGCCCATCGAGATGCTCGACACTTTGTCGAAAACACGTGAAACGACAAACCGTAAACGCCATTGCCAATTGTCACATCATCCTAAGATCCGAACATATCCCCATGAAATCCACAATCTCCCTTGATGAACACATTGGCAATTATCCGAAAATGTAAGTAAGAGGTTTGAAAACGAGTTTACTCATGATTTTAAGACAAAGGCACAACTTGGTCCATAAGCAAGAAAAAGCAATGTAAATGACCAAGCTGGCATCAGAATAGTATAGGCATGTGAGACAAGGCAAAAGAAAGCATAAAAACTTTGATTTCCAGAAAAGGATCAAAATTCTCACATGAGGTCCATATGAAAGAACAATTGTTCAATTGACCTATGATCATTGTGAGGATAAAAGAATGCAATTCAAGTTCAGAATATTCAATAAGACAATAAGAATGCAACTCAATAACTCCCCCTCACTATGATCCTCAAATTTCAGAAATTTTCAAATTTTTAGTTTCTCCCCCTTTGTATAATCTTCTCCCCCAACAATGAAATGTCTTCTCATTAACACATCTAACACATCTTCTCCCCCTTTGACAATAGATTCATCAAGGAATCACGCCTTCCTCTCATCCAGAGATAACAAATGTAGAATAAAGGAAGAAGCAGAAACAAAAGAAGCATAAAAAGGAGTATGCATGAAGTGCAATGGAGTTGCTTCATTTTTGTATTTTTTAATTTTTGATTACAAGAAGCTTTGGAGATTACCCAAAAGAACAAACTAGTATCTCTAATATTGCACAAACAGCATATCAAGCCTGACAGCGCTAGCAAGATCATGGTAAGACATATATATCAAAGCTAAGCACAAAGGCTCAAAAGTAAAGTAGTAGATTTGATCAATTTAAGCAACGCTTCAAATTCAGCAAGTTCATCAACAGGGATCCTAAAGTGAAATTGGCCATGTCAAAATGTCAGAGTAAGATCAAAAATGTAACAAAGACCACATTAAGAGTCAATCAAGTCCCGTATTGAATCATTTTGCTCAATATTTTGTAAACGCCCATTTGTCAACATTTTTCTCATTTGCATTGAATATTGAAGTTGACTAATGATCTAACTTAGTGACAAGATCCCGACTAGGAGCCATCCACAAACTCATCCTAAGCTTCGACCGAAGTTGATTAAAGGTATATCTTAGTAAAGAAGATCCCGGACTAGGAGCCATCCACAAACTCTTTCTAAGCTTCTACGTAGGCGACAAATCTTGAGGTTCATGTCATTTCTGACAAGCAGTCCCCATGAGATCGTCTGGTTCATCAAACTATTTCCAAGTTCATGTCATTTGACAAGCAGTCTCGTAAGAATAGTTTGGCACAATTTAAGCATAAGACAATCTTGATTTTCATTTTTCACATGAGCAGTTTTAGAATCTCAAGAACACAAAAGCTCAAGTAATGGTCAATTTTAGATCAAAGAGCTAACAAAGCAATTCTGACAGGGCCAATGTCACAACAGGAGCACTAATTGCGCAACTCGCTAAAACATCCACAAATTGCAATTTCTTAGTTCGAGTTGTTTAAAAGGTTCTAGCTCATATCGCAAAGACTTAGCTACACATGTAAAAGCATGATAATTCTAGCAAGTCAAAGAACTAGACATGACATTGAGCAAGAATTGAAATACAAAAGCTCCAAAGGGTAATAGGCAAAGCTTCATCAATTTTAAAAGATAAGCAGAAAATCTTATATTACAATGCATCTTTTTGGATTTTTCATACCTCATGTTGTATTTTTCATATGAATGCAATATGATACAATGAGATGCAATAAAAAGCCTAAAAACCTAAAAAGTTCGAAAAGATCACTGAGTTCAGAAAAAAGAACAATAAAAGATCAAAAGAACAAGGAAAGATCAGAAAAGATCAAACTCCCCCTCAAACCAACCCATAGGGATAAATTACCCCTAACTCGCTTCTCAAAGAGGAAAATCTGGTTTGATCTAAAGGCTTGGTAAGAATATCTGCCAATTGAGCTTCGGACTCTACGAAGTGCATCACAATATCACCTTTTTCAACATGATCTTTAAGGAAGTGAAAGTGAATGTCTATGTGCTTAGTCCTAGAATGTTGCACTGGGTTTTTAGCAATATTAATAGCAGAAGTGTTATCACAGAAAAGAGGAACACTAGCAAAGTTTAACCCATAATCTTTCAAGGTGGACGACATCCACAAAATCAGCTCAAAGAACTAGCAAAGACTACATACTCGCTTCAAATGGATTGTGCAATGTAAGACCGCTTCTAGAAGACCAAGATACAAGAGAAGTGCCTAGGAAGTGACAAAGTTCGAGGTACTCTTCCTATCTAACCGACAGCCCGCAAAATCAGAATATGAAAAACCCCTAATGGACAAAGCTGAAGAGCAGGAATACCAAATGCCATATAAGATGGTAGAGTGTAAATACCTGAATATGCGCTTAACGGCTTGGCGATGGGAAGTTCTCGAGACGCTCAAATCTTGCACAAAGGCATACCGTGAAGTGAATGTCCGGTCTCGAGGCCGTCAAATACGTAAGGAGCCGATCATGTCTTTGCGGTACTCGCGTTGATCCACGACTTCTCCTTCCTCATCTGGATCCAAAATCAATGGTTGCCATGGGAGTGGAAATTGGCTTGCAGTCACCCATGTTGAAGTGTTTGAGTAGATCTTTAGTGTACTTTGTCTGATGGATGAAAGTTCCTTCCTTGCATTGCTTGATTTGAAGTCCCAAAAAGTAATTAAGCTCTCCCATCATACTCATCTCAAATTCCCTGGACATAGTGTCAGAAAAGCTGGAAACAAGAGCATTAGAGGAACCACCAAAAATAATATCATCCACGTAAATTTGAGCAAGCAGGAAGTCATTGTCACGCCTAAGAATAAATAGAGTTTTATCCACTTTACCCATCTCAAAATTATTTTTAAGCAAGAAGGTCTTAAGTCTATCATACCAGGCTCTAGGGGCTTGTTTAAGACCATACAATGCTTTAGATAGCTTGAAAACACGATTTGGATATTTGGGATCCTCAAAACCAGGGGGTTGCTTAACATACACTTCCTCCTCTATGAAACCATTTAAAAAGGAACTTTTAACATCCATCTGATATAATTTAAAACCTTTTGATGCAGCAAATACAAGCAGAATGGCTTCTAGTCTAGCAACAGGAGCAAATGTCTCATCAAAATCTAACCCCTCAACTTGGCTGAAACCCTGAGCTACCAATCTGGCCTTATTTCTAACCACAGAACCATCCTCACCTTGTTTATTCTTAAACACCCAATGGGTTCCTATAACATTATGACCACTAGGAGGTTCTACTAGGTTCCAAACTTTGTTTCTTTCATAATTCTCTAACTCCTCATGCATGGCATTTACCCAGCTAGAATCAGATAAAGCATGTGATATATCGTGGGGTTCAAAAGAAGCAACAAAAGCCGAATGAGAGTAGAGATTTGGATCATTATACCTGGAGCGAATGACTCGCTCATGTAGATTACCTATTATCTGTTCCGGAGGATGCTGTCTCTGAATGCGAAGTGGAGCGCCTGGGTGAGATACCGTTTCTTCGACCTCCGCAGGTAGTGCTGATGATGAAGATGCAGCAGGAGCCTCAACTGAAGGTGAAGTAGACGTAGCGAGTTCTTGTATCAATATGGGCACTTCAAGAGCGCAGATGAAGGAATGATATTAGCCGTCCTCATCTTTCTCCACAAAATGCTCTCTCACACCAGAATCATCTCAGTAGTAATTGATCTAGCCTGTGGCTAGTCTCATCAAAAGTGACATTACAAGTCTCTGAATAATGTTAGTCTCGATATTAAAAACCGAAAACCCTCGAATGAGCGGGATAACCTGAAATAACCCATCAAAAGTTCTTGATTCAAATTTATCTAAGTTGTCTGTCTTAAGAATAAAATATTTTGATCCAAAAACTCAAAATGCGAAAGCAGGGTTTTCTACCAAAACGAAGCTCATAAGGAGTCTTGCCTAAAGAAGGTCTCAAAAGATACGATTTGCAATATGGCAAGTCAGAGCAATAGCTTCGCCCAAAATCTCCTCGGTGTGCTATACTCATCTAGCATCGTCCTAGCCATTTCGACTAAGGTCCTATTCTTCCTTTCCACCACGCCATTTTGTTGAGGGACGTGTGGAGAGGAGAATTGATGCTCAATACCACGCCAAAGACAAAAAGAAGCAAAGAAGCATTTTTGAACTCGGTGCCATTATCATCGCGAATCGCTCTCAAGGCACCAGAAGCTCGAAGCCAAACGAAGAACAAGGTCATGAAAATAACCAAAAGCTTCATCTTTTCAAGTAAGAAAGAACACCCAAGTATATCTAGAAAGATCATCGACTATGACAAGAATATACCATTTTCCACCGATCGACGGACTCTAGCAGACCAACAAGATCCATATGAAGCAACCGTCACCCGTCCGCTACCATAACCATAGTCACGAGAAGGGTGTGAGGCGGCAACTTGTTTGCCATGCCTATGTATGCACATACAAGATCCTTGATGACTTTGAGTTTGGGCAAACCTCTCATGAGATCAAGGTTGCTAACTCGTGTCGATGATCAAAACCAATGTGCCCCAAACGTCGGTGCCAAAGCCGTAAATCGAGAAGAAGATATAAGCAAACATTTAAGAGATCCAAAGAAGAGATTCGAAAAATCACCCAAAAATTCTACCAACTCTAGAGATTCCAAACACAAGCTCACCAAGAGAATCAAGCACACGACAAGCATTTTTCTTAAAAATAGTCTCATAGCTATCATCAAGAAACAGAGAAAGCAGAAAGGAGATTATACCTAAGCTTGTCCACAAGAGCGACATCCTTTAGAATGAATTTATTGTTCACCCTAATTGATCCTGTTCCTTCAATTCGCCCTGTGTATCATCTCCAAAGGTGATGAAGTCATCACCGTTGCCGCGTGAAAGAGGTGAACCATTTTGAGTTTCCGGTCATGTGGCGTGAACATCCGAGTCAACGAACCACGTGTTCTTCCCTTTCCGCGGTAATCCACGAAAATCAAGGAATGAAGAACGATGTGTCTCAATCATCAAGTTAGATAAACAAGATTTAGGAATCAAAGATCGAGACACACGCCTCAAAGGAGTATACAAACCGAAGTACTATCATTGATTTCATCTAAAATTCGGTTATGAGCAATGTTTAAATTAACATGAGACTTAAATCGTCCATGGCGGCTCGATCAAGGCGTAGTCTTTGGCGGTCGGCCGGCGACTCAAAACGGTCGACCGGTGACCACAAATGGCCGTGACTGAATCAAGAACATGAGAATTAGGATATGTAGAAACATAATGATTATCATGTGAGAAAAATCCTAATCCAGTTTATTCTTTTGGTGTTACCATGTCTCATAAAAACTCTAGGTTGCCCGAATGAAATTCTATCAAAATTTTTCCTATCATTTTTCAACCTACGCCAATGAATTCAATCAAATGCCCACCTTTCTTGCAATAAGTGCAATGATACTTGGTACCACTAGAAGAAGCACCATTTGAATTAATACAGGTTGGGCAAAACCGCAGATTTAAAAGATGTTTTTGCAGTTGGGTTTTGAATTCAATTAAACCTTTTCCAAGACTTGAATGACTTTTGGGTTTGAATTGCCTTGAAAAGAATTGAATCCTAAACCTTGCTTCTTATAAGGAGTTTTAGACTTGTCAAGAATCATGTTTAATTATTTCTTACCTTTAGAAAATTTCTCTAATGTATCATGAAGGTAAGCATTTTCTTTTCTCAAGTTAACACAAGCATCACAAGTTTTATTCATAGATTTCTCCTTATACAAAGCAATTTCAAGCTTAAGAGTGGAACAAGAAGCACAAGTAGTATTTTCAATATTATCCTTAAGCTTAGCATATTTGACTCTAGCAGCTTCTAAGATATCTTTGATTTCACGTTCTTTTTCTAAACAAGAAGTGCAAGGGCTAGAATCAAATACATCAAAAGCAATCAATTTACTAGATTCTAAACATTTTTCACAAGGAGCACTTTTAATTTCATTTAGTTCAGATCTAGCATTCTCAAGTTGTTGTACAGAAATATTATGAGCAGATTGTAACTTGGTAATTTCTAAATGCATAGCATGACAAGATAAACATTCATCAGGTTCAAGAGTCTTAGCATTTTTAAGCTCTACTTTCAGTTTGTTAATCTTTGACTCTAATTTCTTATTTTTTGTCATGACAAATTCTAGCGCTTCATCTTGACTAAGCAATTGCTCAACTATAGAATCATATTTAGCAGAAAGCTCATCATAAGAAAAAGATACCTCATTATCATCAATGTCGTCCGTGTCAGCCATGAAGCACATGCTAGTGAAGTCTTTGGCCTTCCCTTTCTTTTGCCTTGAGGATCTCCTCCTCCTTGTCCTCCTCACTCCCGAATCCACATCGCTCAAGGATTGATCCTCAAAGCGAAGGACCCGGTGAGCAGCCTTCACAAGCTTATTAGCCTCATACCTTGATTTGTTGAAAAGAGGCTTCTTCCAAGCTGATTTTCCTTCCTTATGATTGCTCTTACCTTTCAACTTGGGGCAATTTGCCCGGATATGGTTTAGCTCACCACATTCATAGCATGTCACTGGACCACCTCTCTTTTTGTTTCTCACATTATTATAGGCCCGTGTGAATTTTTTAGCTAGAAGAGCTAACTCTGTCTCAGGAATACTTTCAAGTTCCTCCTCATGAATAGCAGATAAACAAGTAAATGAAAGATCAGAAAAAGATTCAAGAGTACCATCAGAAGACCTTTTGAGAGGATCAGCTATCAATGCCATGTTGTCTTTCTTAGGATGATCAACTCTTTTAATTTCATGAGTCTTTAGTTTACTATAAAGCAATTCTAAAGTAAGACTTGAAAGATCAACATTTTCCTCTATAGCAGTAGCCTTCATCTCCCACTCCTTGGTGTTGATTGCACCAAGAGATGGGTGGCATTTTTGATTGAGAATATTCAATATCAACAAACTTTCATTTGATTAATTACTTTATTAAAACGATTGAAAATGTCATCGATGCTCTCTCCAGACGATCTCGAATTTATTGTATTCACGCTTGTAAACTGTTTTACGCACCTTTTTGATTTGGGATGAACCTCATGATATGTTTCGAGAGTGTTCCAAATTTCATGCGCAGTGATGGCAAGATTGCAAATACGATCATATTCTTGTCTACCAAGTGCACCATATAAAAGATTTTTAGCTTTGTTGTTGTTTGCCACAAGAATCATTGAAGCGTGTGTTGCAATTTCAGAATAACCAATGGGCTCTAACAACATCCCAAATAGCTTGTCCTCGCTCTCAAGAAAGACTCAGATACGATTCTTCCAATAGGCATAGTCGTGCCCATCGAAGATATGCGTTTAGTAGAAAACTTATCCATCGCCAAAGTTCAAAGGATCGTTAAGATCAAGATTGAGCTAACTGCTCTGATACCACTTGTTGGACCGAAAAGGCGACTAGAGGGGGTGAATAGGAGCACGCCACTTTTTCCCAAAATAATGAATTCAACACAATTTCACTCCAATAGATATTAGGAAGCTATGAAGATCAATATACCAGTACAGCGGAAGACTAGTATTGAATCCCATTAAATCCCCTAAGCAAAATCACAAAAATCAACTAACATTGCAAAAACTCAAAGCACAGGCGGTCGACCTCTGGACCCAACCGGTCGGACCGATTGTCGGCGGTCGGATCATTGTTAGTCTTTGGCGGTCGGACCGCCCAAAATCGGTCTCGACCGGTGATGACGGCGGTCCGACCGGCCGACTCCAGAACCGATCTGCAACAGTAAAATCAACCCGATGACGAAGTTGCAATTAGGTCAAACTTTTGATTCTCAACTCCAATCTTTACGAAACTTTGCACACACCTTCTCTATGCTATTGAGGACCTATTCCAATCGAATATTGTTATAATTCTTGGAAAGATCTTGAGCAATTGCCAATTGAATAACGGAAGGTCTAAAACCGGGTAAGAACGAAAACTTGATCCTAATGCTTGTTCGTGAGAGATTGATGATCAAGATGATGCTAGATAGATTCACACATATCACAGCAAGCTAATTCACGTGAAAGAATCAATCACAAACTTACGGATCAAAGAAAGCCCTAAAATCACGAAATCGAAAGCAAGAACGAAAAGAGACTTATCTCAAGCAAACCTTGCATAGATTAAGAACGTGATCGTCGCTGGATTACACCCACGCCATCATGGATCAGTGGTCAATCCAAGATCACGAAATTCTCCTCAAACCATGAAAAAGCCCTAGCCTCCACCTCAACTCTCTCTAAACCAATTAGGGTTTTGCAAGCAACAAAAGAGATGAAAAACAGCGAGAGAGGGGAACAGCCCCCACCTCCTCCTATTTATAGTGGAGGCCTAGAACTCTCTAGGGTTTGAAAGCGCCGTCTTTAACCTTTTGACCTAAACCGCTTCACCATGCACCATGAATTTGCCAATAGGTCACCCTTGTCCATCTTGTGTCACGCTTGAGTCGTTGACTCACCCGCATCGCCGATCGCTCGACCTCAACTCTCCAAGTCTAGTCCCGATCCTCCTCGCCGCTGACCGTCGTTGACCACCAAGCAACCTCGCACAACCACAGACAAGCAAACACGAATTCGGGAACAAGTTCTTCATAACTTGACCCATGTTAGTCAAAACATGCATCATGCAAACCATATGCCACGATACCAATGACTTTGACCTAACAAATCAACATCGCCACGAAGTTGGCCGACGTTCAAGTCAATACGGTCCGACCGCTCCAGTGAGTCGGTCGGACCGCCTTGGCGGTCGGACCGCTCCACGTGAGCGGTCGGACCGCCTTGGGACTTAGCCAAATTCATACCCTCAAATTCAAACCTTCGAAATTAAAACGAATAGAACTTCTTCGAGACTCCAAAATTATGAGACCAAGTGCATTGGGATCCTCACTTGCCTACAACACCTATTTTTGGCCCACTGCTCGAGTACTTTTAGGTCACCACGGTCCGATCGCCCCACATGGCCGGTCCGACCGATTTGGGACCGGTCGGACCGCCGTGCTAAGACCGGTCGGACCGCCCCTGTCCAGTATGCCTGACACTTTGTCGAAAATACGTGAAACGACAAACCGTAAACGCCATTGCCAATTGTCACATCATCCTAAGATCTAGAACATATCCCCATGAAATCCACAGTATATAAAACTTGTGTACTTCATATATACTCACATTGCTTAATATTTAATTATTTATAATTGTGATGATTGTCATCAATTACCAAAGACGGAAAGATTGAAGTATCTTGATCCACCATTATGAGTTAATGGTATGTTGTGGTAATTAATGACAATCACTTTGTGGAACTAACATTTTCCATGAGTTTGTGAAATAGTTTGAGTTCCATGATGCTGCTGACTTGGGATGACATCATGAGTTGATTGTCATCAAGTCAAGTAAAGGATGCGTCATGTGTTAATGCATATCAAGATCTCGAAGAGAAGATAATCATGAGTTGATCATCAAGTCAATAGAAGACCCATCATGTGTTAATGGAGGGCATGTGAAGAAGATCATCATGTGTTAATGATATTCAAGTCAAGATTTGGGATGAAGGATGTCATCATGTGATGAAGAGCATCAAGACAAGTTCCCGAAGTGAAGAATATCATCATGTGTTGATGATCTTCAAGTCAAGAACCTGGTCTTGAAGTGAAGATGTGCGTCATCAAGCTTCAAGATGATGCTCAAGGCAAAAGTATGACTAGCTAAGGCTAAGGATGCGTTCCTAGTCTTTTACCGGTCTTGATTTTTAGTTGGAGACCGGATTGCTAGTATATGTTGCCGTATTATTAAGAGGGGTCATAACTAGCAGCTTGAGTCTCATTATGTGTTGACAACTCAATTTCGCTTGCTCAAGCTCACTGTGGCATAATGCTATTATTTACGAATGTGTTTTTGCAAATAGTCGAGGCTCATGCGTCTAATCCTTGTAGCATGTGCGTATACTTTGCAAGTGTGTTTTGTAGATGGTTGAAGTCCATGTACCTACTCCCTGTTGCACGATCTAAGTTTGCAAATGTGTATTGTAAATTATTAGGGTTCATGCATTGTCTTGTTTAGAGCTTCTGGAAAACTGTTTTGAAAATCGGTATGACTGCTATTGATAAGCGGTACTACCACAAGTCGGTAGTATTGATATTTATATGGCAGTACGTATTTTTCAGAGAGTGTGTTTTCGAGTCGTTTGATACTCTTTGATAATTGGAATGACCACATTTGAACGGTGGTACTACCGCAGGTTGGTAGTACCAAAAAAAATATAGCGGTAGGTAAATTATAGAGAGCGTGTTTTTGATCTCCCCTGAGAAACGGTATGACCACATGATCTGAGCGGTACTACTGGTGTGCAGTAGTACCGATATTTCTTAGGCGGTACGACTTTTCCAGAGAGGGTGCTTTTCTTGTGTTTTTGATCCTTTGAAAAAATCGGTAATACCGGTATAGCCGAGTGGTGTTACCACAGTGCGGTTATACCGATTTGTAGTTGGCGGTAGTACCGTAACTTTTCATAACAACTATACCAGTCGCATTAAATGCACAGCAGTCGACCGTTGTTCTCGACTGCGGTAGTATCGGTCCTGAACGGCGGTATTACCAGAAATCCTGATTTTTTCAGGATGTTTGTTCCAACGGTTAGTTTTTGTGTGTGGGATATAAATACCCACCTTGACCAGCTATGAACAACGTTGCATGTACCATATTCATTCCTTTGAGCAATGGACAAGTCATATACACTCTTTTGTACATGTGTTGCACTTAGTGATCTTAGAGGGTAAACCCTAAGTGCATGTGTTGTATTAGGTAGTGGATTGTGTATCCACTTGAACTTAGACACTTGATTTGTTCAAGTGAAAGTCTTCGACTTATTACTCTTGGTGTTTACCGACACCTAGACGGCTTGGAGGTGTTGTGACGTTGAGCTTCTCCAAGAAGGTTGTGAGAAGACCTGGACGGTTGTGAATGGTTTGGTGCTCGCCATCTTCGGAGTGGAGGAAGAGCAACCCCGAGTGGATCGAGGTGTTGGTACGTGTTGGAGCCGGTCCAAATGGGTGGACTTATCTCGGAGGTGTTTGGCTTAATTCGTGGAGCCAATCTAATTAGTTTGGCCTTACCTCAACATGGATTTGGGGAGACAAGCAAGTCTCCGAACTCCACGGTAAAAAGTCATTGTGGTTTGTTCTGTAGTGATTTACTTTGTGCAATTTACATTCCTAGAATTAAGTTGCTTACATGTCTTTGTATATTTGCTATTATTGACATAGTCTTATATTGTTGGTGCACTTAGTGAGACTAGTTGTTTTAGGCCTTAATTGTGCAAAACCGATTTGACTTACTCTTCCACATTAGAAATCGGTTTTATCCAAAAGTTTTATAAAACCTCCTATTCATCCTCACTCTAGCCGGCCTGCTCGATCTTACACACATCACCCCATTGCCGCATAGCGGCCTTGCGGCAATGGTTACCGCACGGTGGCTGTGCGGAAACGCCCGCACACCGCCACGTGTCGTAGTTAGGGTTTAGTCTGTTTCTGGAATTAGAGTTTCGTGCCTATTTGTATGAATTCTAAAATATAGTAAACGAGTTCCAAAAATCACAAAATTTAATATGCAGTCTCCCGGCACATTGTACTTGCATGTGTAAATTATTCATAATTTTATTCCTTCAGAATTTTTCTTGCAATTTCATATAAGTGTATTGTTTGTACGGATTTACAAATGTAGAAATTGAGCTCCAAAAATTATGAATTCTATTTTGAAGGCTCCTCACACTGTGGACTTGAATGTGTACTATTTGTACAATTTGATATGTGTTCTGAAATTGAAAAATTTAGGATTTAGGTCGTGGAAGTTTGGATTTTAGGTTTCGGAAATTAGTATTTCATGATTTTATGTGATTTGGAATGTATGGTAAGAAAACTGCATTGCAACTCCATTGAACATGTCGATATACAATATGGCATAGGAGTACACACATAACAACCAAGATATGTGTACAAATATAGGAAAATAAATTATGAATACAAATATACCCAAACATAATGAAATAACATGGGATATACCAAAGTTTAAATAAGCTTGTGCATGAACCGGGATGAAGGAGGATGGGGTATTATCACATGTAGCCCGATGAAAAAGGACACTCTTTGTTAATTTAGCAGTCTATTGTGGATGATATTCTTTAATACTGTATTGTACCACAGACTATAAAAGCTTGTGCATGAACCAATTGAGGGAAATGTGTGGCATGCATATCATATACGATGTACTGTAACCTCTGACTCGTATGCGTTTCAAAGGCTGCGGTAAATCGTTATATGATCTGCACGCCACACATTTCCCTCAGTTGGTTCATGCACAAGCTAACCTAGCTTGTGGTACAATACAATATTAAAAAATATCATCCACATTAGACTGCAAAATTAACAAAGAGTGCCATATAGCATAAAAATAGGTGTCTACAACTAGTCTCCGCAACAATCTCTTTTCTTAGTGAGCTCACCTCATCACATAGTAGCACCTTCGATGCATGTTGATTGGTGTTTGCAGTCTTTTCAAGCCAGTAGCACCTTCGTTGTCTTCTGATATTCCACGTTTTCTAGACACACTGCTTTCTCTACAGGAATGCTTGTCTCGAGGCTGTTATTTAACGATATGTGCAACTAGTCTCTGCGGTGCCACTGCGAGCGCCCTTTGTCTCGTGGTTGCCCACAGTGGCGGCAAGTGTCGAAGTCATCCATGTCCTGCGATTCCATGATGTTAGTGGATCGTACAGTAAGAAACATAACAAGGATGTAAATTGCATATAACTCACGTATTCGATACAGAGTGCACCCGGTAGGCCAGATATGCTATGGCGTCGGCTGGTCTTAGTGGAAGGAGCCTTCCCCTTATCGCGAGACTCTCCACGTCGGGCTTGTATGTTGAAGTCGTCCATATCCTATGATTCCATGATGTAAGCGCACTGTATAGTCAAAAACATAACAACGATGTAAATTATTCATAACTCACGTCATCGATATGGATTACGCCCGGGCGACCGGATACGCTATGGCGGCCGGGATCAGCCGCATGAGCCTTTCCCTTCCCTTTGTCGTGGGGCTCTCCACGTCGGGCTGGTATGTCGAAGTCATCCATGTCTTGCGATTCCATGATGTAAGTGCATCGTACAGTAAAAAATGTAACAACGATGTAAATTATTCATAAACCATGTTGTCGATATGGATTACGACCGAGCGAGCCCTGGGCTCCTTCGATGCCTCCTCAACAGGGTCTGGTACCTAAGGTTTCCACCGCATAAAGGTCTCAGCCCGCATCAAGTAGTTCAACATGTACTTCTGCTGGATGAACGCCCTATCGTACATCTCCAGGCAGCCGATCCACCGGAAGAAGTGGCAGTGCATCTCGGGCTGCCATTACATGGGGATGAAGCTAAAAATTTATGGAATTCAACGTAGGGGGAGAAAAATTAGTGTGTGCGAAAGATACACTTATGAGGTGGTGCCCGCATGTGTAGTACGCCCGGGCAGAGTGTTTGGGTGTGTGGTCTGAATGTTTTTCGCCGGCTCGCCACACACACACTGTGGGATCGGAATCCGTGGTGGCATCAGAGCATCTTTCATTGAATAATCTGGGTATTGTACATGTTTGGCCTTCTGCGCAAGCCACTTGCGCTTATGCAGCATCCTCGCGTAGAAGTTTGCCGATGAGTCTGATATATCTGGGTACAGTAGAAGTTTTGCTACACATCACAAAACAAAATGAATAATATATTAAATTACGACACTGAATGGCGACCAGACGAGCTCGGTCTGTTGGGACAATACTTCATTGAGTGCCCAGGGATCTTGCATATCCTGCACTTAATTGTGCGGCTAATACAGGTACGTTGGTTGACATCCATGTTATTCTAGAAGCGCCGCGTCTGCCGTCACTCCTTCCCTATCCTCTTCAAGTCCCTGTTGGGACCCCATTGCACCATGTCTGGCCAATAATCCTTGCAGTTCATTTCCAAGCCGTATGAGTGGAACTCTCCACTCTATGTACCGAAAAGGTGCTGCATGTCGTAGTACTCAGAGATGTATGGCGTAGACATCTATCTCATTTGTGCACATGCCTGGTACACATGCGATCATGGCTTATGGAGGAGCTTCGGCTTGTTGCAGGTGCATGTCGCTGCATCACTCAGGGTGCATGTCTGTTTCCTTTCCCCCCTGGCATGACTGTTGACGTATTTCTGCTGAAGCTTGATCTTGTACTTCCGCCTGAGGCCATCGATCACCCAGACGTCGTGCATTAAGGCCTTCTTCGTCTTTCAGTCCATGTGCCTCTGCATGTTCTTGGACCACTGCTTGCCTTCCTCTATTTGTCGCTTGGCTACGGTGGCTCTATTGAAGAAATAACCAACCGTGCGAGTCCATGTTTCCTGGACAATCGCGGTGATAGGGAGGTACCGCACACATTTGAGGACGCTGTTGTAGACCTCGGACATGTTGGTCGCCATAATCCCGTACCTTGCACCGTCTGTGTCATAGAGGGGGGATCATTTCTCCCATTCAGGAGTGTGGCCATTAATCCATTCCGAGATGCTTATGGGTTGCTCTCCCTCTGAAGTGGACTCCTTTGTATGACTCGTAGTATGGTGTTCCAGGTCTCTCCAAATAGAGTCAAACTTTCGCCTCTGGTTCTACAAACACAATACCTTGAATGTCTTCATAACCTCCAAACTGCAAAACCGCGTGAACAAGTTAGATGCAAGATGCCTCATGCACCACCTGGATTGCACATTGTTCCACTGGTGAGATGGATCCGTCCTATACTGCATGGTGTTGATGGCCACCAACAAGCCAACATTGCGGCCTGTGATTAGGCATACGTTGGGCCAGTCTTCCATCACCGCCCTCTTCATGTTCGCCAAGAACTACAACCAGCTGGATGTGTTCTAGCTCTCCACAATGGCAAATGCCACTGTGACAAGCTGGTCATTTGCGTCAGCCGCCACCGCGGTGAGGATGGTGCCCTTGTACCTCCTTGTGAGAAAATTTTCATCCATCGTTAGCACGGGATGACAAAACTAGAAGCCCCCGATGGCCTGAGCGAAAGCCCAAAACAACCGGTCCAGTATGAAGCAGTTGGACCCTTTCTTAGAATCTTCACGATCAATCTTGTTTATGTACGTATAGGGTTTGATTCGGCAATCTAGTGAAGCAATCTCAGCATAAGGTTGTACGCCCCTTCGTATGTCCCGTACATAGACTCGATGACCCTTTGCTTGGCTCATCGAACCTCCCTATAACTGACAGGATAGCCTTCCTGATTGGTGACTTCTGACATCAGCTTCTTGGGGGAGACAGACAAGTCCACCTCAACTAGGTGCGTGATGAGGCTTGCAACATATGCGAAAGTCACGTTCCGATGCTGCCGAGGGGCTCGCTGAGCTCGTAGGTGTGGTCGGTTAGCGCCTTGACCGTGAAGACCGAGCCAAAGATTTTTGCTCAGTGAGCGCTAACCTTGGCAGGGTAGCCTTCCACTACGCACTTCACTGTGTACTTTCCTAGGTCGGACCAGTGCACTCGGTACACACGACTGATGGACAAGGTGTACTGTGCTATAGCTTGTTGCACGACCACCTTGTTAGGGAAGCACTGCCCAACTAAGAAGGTGTCGGCATTAAACCCCTATTGGGAGCCTTCTTCTTGCGGCAGTACGAACGAATGCACCACGATATCATTAAGTCTCGATGCCACGTAAGGCGCCTCCGATGACACAATTCCCCCGGTTGGACCACCGGCCTGGTGTGCGTCCTCGTTACTACCATCCGAGCTTGGGTCGGCGTTCTCGTCGAACTCCAACCTAAGAGGCTCGTCCAGTAGATACTCGTGGCAGTCGATGCGGGCCAACCACCATATTTTTGCCCCCTCATTTGGCACAAAATTAGGCACGGGAGTTCCCTTCGAGGCTGCACATTCCATGCTACCATCTTCAGGCTTAGGTTGCGCTTTCAACTTGTAGAGGCCCCGACATCATTATGGTTTCCTGGGGCCCTTCGTAGGAAATTCATATACAGCATAGACTTCCCTTGAATGGCCGCCTCGGGCTGGGAGGCAATCTCCATGTACTGCCTCCATGCTATGCTTCCATTCACTTTGACGAGTTCTCACATATAATTCGTGCAGGCGGTCGCCTCAATCACAACTTTCTTCATCGTTGCCTCCGGGATGAACTCCCTCCGGATGCAGCTTCAAATCTCGTGAATATTCATCGCGTGGAGTCCCTCCGCCCGGACCACCTTGCACTTGCATCTCGACAGGTCCAACCCATCGGATCCGGCTCATACGAGACCATCGTTGTAAAACACAAACAAGTCTTGCATATTCGAAAATACCTAAAGCCACAACAACCCCATCGGCTATAACCTAAAGTACTAACAGGTCCAACCCATATGTGTAATTAAATACGATAACTTGCATGCAAGTGATGATAATTAATTACCCCTTTACTAATTAATTACAACTAAATAAATTACTAGTAGTTCATTTTCACTAATTTATTAGCACTAAACTAATTTATTGCCAGCAAAGTAAGTAATTACCTCTAAGCTAACTAATTACGACTAAAAAATTACCACTTCATTTCCAATAAGTTATTTACGACTATGATAATTAATTACCCTTAAACTAATTCATTACAAGTAAACTAATTAATTACCCCTAAACTACCTAACTAAGACTGATTATTTACGACTACGTTAATAATGACAAAACCATCCAACAAATTACCTGCCCTCCGGTGGAAAGCAATCAAAAAAGGCCGAGCGACGAGAAGCAAGAAAATACTTAATCTCCCAATAAAATTAATTATGTTACGTTCTCTGAGTTCTCAGCAACGAGTGTCAGAACGAGAATCACAACGCAATTGAGATGAGCGAAGAGTAACTGCGAGGGCTCGGTATTTATATCCGAGCGAAGGAGGAGCCACGACGTTGGCGCCGGGAATTCCGTAAGCGTTGGCACCAGAATTTCTAGATGAGACGACAGATGTGAGGAGGAGGGAGAAGGAACGGTGGAATTAGGGGAGGGTGCAGGTTTTGAGCATCTCCCAACGGCATTTCTTTGGGAGGGCCACCACACAGTGATCGTGCTGGCCCAGTGGCGGAGGGCACACAACTGCTATGGTAGGTAATTTATCGGATGGTCACTACATTTGCAAATTCGTACAAACAGTGCACTTATATGAAATTGCGAGAAAAATTCTGAAGGAATAAAATTATGAAAATTTTATACATGTAAGTACATTGTGTCGGGAGGCTCCACATAAAATTTTGTAATTTTTTAAACTCGTTTGCTATATTTAAAAATTCATGCAAACAGTCACGAAACCCTAATTTCAGAAACAGACTAAACCCTAACTACGACACATGGCGGCATGCGGGCGTGCCGTGCAGCAATAGGGTGATGTGGCGGCGAGCAAGCGGGGGAGGAATATGTGGTGGCGTTGCCGCACATCTGGCAACGGTGGTCATGCGACAACGGGGTAAAGTGGCGGGCAGGGGACGCTCCTGTGCGGCGGCTATGCGGCAACGATGCTAAATTTATAAATATAGCCACGCCATAATTAGTATTATAAATAAATATCATTCTAAAATTTGCTATACGCGGTAAAAATGCCACTAGTGGAGTGCTTATGGTTTTATGAGTAGTTAAGTATTCTTGTTTCACATGGTAGTACACGGCTAAAGCAATAAGATAGTACAGATTGCGACGTGCAGATAAAACAAGAAATGTTCCAATTCATATTGGTTTTATTATTTTGATACGACATTACCCCTTCTCAACGTCATTCAGATTTCAGATTTTGTTTCAAAGCCAATATCATTCTACAATTTCGAGATGACCTTTTAGCATTTCTCGTTACATACCTTCGATTCATCAACTTTCCCAACAACGGCAATGGGATGACCTTTCACCATGTTTCCATCTCGAGGGCAGTAAGTTACCCAACAACGGCAAGAGATATAGGCGAGTCAGCTCGGGTTGTCGTCCTAACATGGAATCAGCCATGTTAACTGTTCGTTCTAATAAAATTGTGTTTGTATGGTTAATCTTAATTAGTACTAGCTCGATTTCGGGAGATTTAAGGCGAGCCCGAATGGGATGAAAAAGTTGGCACACCGTCCAGGTGCGTGGTTGTACATGAACGCAACATCAACTGCATACGTTACAAGCCAATAGGAACCCGTTGGATCATGATCATTTTTTTTTACCGTATTGGCACTTTTGTATGTAGTATTTGCAGAAATGAACGATTTCATTTTTTTTTTGGTAAAGATAATACTGTTCCTGCACGATCGTCATGCGGGAACACCCTCCCACCACCACGTTGTCTGTTTTTGTGCAGGAACACTCTCTTGCCATCACGTGTCCCGTTTAGAGTTTAAGCAATGATTAAGGTTTAATGCGAACGAATAAAATTATAACAAATTTACCGTTGGAAGGTCTAACATAAAATTTCATAAATTTTTAAATTCATTTACTATATTTTAAAATTTCTACAAACAAAACAAAAATCGAATCATATTAAACTCTAATCATTATTTAAACTCTAAACAGAGGACGTGCGGGGCAAAAGGACGTTCCTATTTCTAATAATAATTATAATAATTATTATAATTATAATTATAATTATTGGAGCCAGTCGTTCCGGCAAATACCACGTGCACGGCCGTCCACTTGTGGATCCTTTCCTCGTCTGCGTCCCGATCCTGGGCGCCACGTTTCGCGTGACCCATGCCTCTCGGGCGGTCAATGGGCCCCGCCCCACCTTGCTCACGTGCTGTCAGGGAGGAATGGAGAGACCGCCGCACGTGGGTGCGGCGCTTACAGTAATAATTGCTCGGTGCTCCGCCCAATCCGAGCTCGCCGCGTGGTCTGTTAGCGATCTTGTCTGCTCAGTGGAGCACGGGGCGCAAAGTGCTCTGATTAGCGATCTTGTTTGATCTCTCGGGCCATACTTGGAGTGGGTTTCTTGTACTTTTTAACGCTAGGATACTCGTATGATGGTGATTCTTTCGTCCTTAGTCGTTTCAATTGCGTCGGATCCTTTGCTATTCTTTTGATGACGCTGCCTGACTGCCTAATCTCCCGTCTCTCTTCACGCCATGTTCTTCTCGGGAATTAGCGTTGCTAACAGCATCAAGCTAGGAGCAATGCTACGCGTACGAAAAAAGCTAATTTACAAGCGCAGGATCACGTGGATGGGAGTTCTATTCCCAAGTGGTCCTAGTCTTTCCGGTCGGTTGTTAGTATCACAGAGTTGGCTAACAAATCTTGGTTTGACTTGCTCCTTTCCAAATATATTGTACGGGTGAATAAGTTTTATCCTTAGAGGCCGACGGGAAGACTATAAGAACGGCAAGGGAACACATTCCATGCCTTAGGAACAGTAGCAAAGAAATCAAACCAAAGACAAAGGGCCAAGTAGTCCTAGTCTTTCCAGTCGGTTGTTAGTATCACAGAGTTGGCTAACAAATCTAGGTTTGACTTGCTCCTTTTCAAATATATTGTACGGGTGAATAAGTTTTATCCTTAGAGGCCGACGGGAAGACAGGAAGAACGGCAAGGGAACACATTCCATGCCTTAGGAACAGTAGCAAAGAAATCAAACCAAAGACAAAGGGAAATGGAGAGATTAATAAGAGGAATGAGCTTACTATGGTCTTAGAGGCGTTGATCTAGATGCAGCGAGATCGGCCCTGGATGGAGACACGGCGGAAGCGCGTGGGCTCGGGGAGTGGAAATCGGCCTCCACGCCAAGCTCGCCGCAGCGCCATGGGATGGGATGGGATGAGAGGCGGGGACGGGAGCTCGTCACAGTGCCTTCAGGCTGGTCGACGGCAGGGGAGAAGAGGCGGGGATGAGACGGGAGGGTGGGGAGGGGGGAAGAAGATGGAGCGGGAGGGTGGGGAGGCGGAGGATGTTAGGAGGTGGTGCCATTGCTCGACATCGAGGAATGAACGAGCGAGATGGGGATCGTGGGGAAGATGCCGCGGATTGATGACGTGCCGGGAGCTCGAATCGGTGGGCGGGTTATCACAGACGGTTTTTAATACAAACCGTCTGTGATGAGCTAATATCATAAACAGTTCATATTAAAAACCGCCAGTGACTCCCTGATTTTACCATGACTTGGACGCACACAGAAATGCCTAACTCTGCAGTTTTACCAGAGTAAGTGTAACATCCCAAAAATACCTAAATGCAACAATATGATATTTTTAAAACTTTTAATATGATTGTATGTTGCCATCGTTTTTGCCTGCATTTTTGGAAGTTATTTTAGCTGTGTTTTCTCCTTCTAGCCGAGGGTGTAAAAACAGAAACCCTAGTAAGCAAAACCCTAATACCCGAGTTTAGAAGAGCAATATAAACCTAAGGTATTGTCCTTCTAAAACAATATAAGAAATGTAAACCCTAAAAAGGTCAAAAACATAAAACCCTAAACCTAATACTCTAAGTGTTCCAAAGTCCAATTAAAATTATCTAATAGGTATCAGATTTTTATCTGTCATCGCGTTAGAATTCCTTAAAACAAATAACAGCATTTTAGCGAATCTCAAATTATGTTATTTTGCCTTTTCCCAAATCTTCCTAGCTTTTTCTTTCGTCCTACTTTTTCTTTGACTAAGTATTGTTGGTTTGGTTCTGGTCTGGCTCGACCGGCTCCCGCGCGTCGCCTTTTTCCCTTCTTTTCCAGCCGAGCCAGCACTCGTGCCATCGCTCTCTCTCTCTCTCTCTCTCTCTCTCTATTGTTCCTTCGGTCAAACCGTTTTGAGCTATGATGCTGCAACCCACCCATCTTGGCACCACATTGCCTATCGCCAACTCCTGTCTTGTCCACTACTTACTCAGGTCGCTGCCACACTCATACTGCAGCCCACGTCGCCCGACCACGCGCCCATGCCTGGCCTTCTTCCTCTGCTTCCCCGACTTTCTTTCTCCTCCTCGCACGAACAACCCCAATTCAACCACGGTGCCTCGTCGAATCATCGAGCCACCCGAAGCCCCCCAAGCCTATTATCTTTCAACCCCTCTACTGTTCCTTTGGTGCAGCTAGGACAGCTCCTTCAGTCGGTTTCTCCCGAGCGACCCAGAGGCATCTTTGTCTCACTCCCTCGCTCGGCGTCAACGCATGCGGTCGTGCGCCTGGACCGCCAACTACTCCTGTCACCACGGTCTTTACTCGCTGTCGCTCAAGCTATCGCTATGTCGTACTGTGCCACTAAATCACGTTAAATTCTCACCCATGCCAGCCCGAGACCATGCGGTGGCTTCGCCTGAGCGCACCGTCGCCATCGGGCATCTATGTCTCATTGCTTACATATATAGCAACCCCGAGCCTCCCAACTGCCTTTTTCGCCACACCCGACCACCATGCATCTTCTCCCACTGTCAACTGAGCCCGAAGCACATAGTAAAACCAAGCTACGATTGTCGGCTGTGGCACCACCCCATCGTTGCCGGCGCCCCAGAGATCCTCCGCCCCCATCATTCTATGTTCTAGTCTACCAACAGTAAACCTCATCAAGTCGTGGACAATCCTATTGGATTAAGACTCTCCAACCGATCAAGTCGTGGATCTTCCTCTTAAGACTCTCTAACCAATGAGGTCGTGGACCATATGGTTGAATTGAGACTCTCCAACCGATCAAGTCGTGGACCGTTTGACTGAATTGAGACTCTCCAACTGATCAAGTCGTCGACCAACCTATTGTATTAAGACTCTCCAACTGATCAAGTCGTGGATCGTCCAATTGAATTTAGACTCTCCAACCGATCAAGTCATGGATTGTCCGATTGAATTGAGACTCTCTAACCGATCAAATCGTGGACCGTCTGATTGAATTAAGACTCGTCAACCGATCAAGTCGTGGACCATCCGATGGAAGGGGTATCAGGAGATCGTGGCCATCCATTAACCGAAATAAGATGAGCTTCATCAATCTGCATCCAACTCATTCGAAACCTGACACCATGCCGGCTGGACTCGAATGCCACATGCCCCATCCTGTCACCTCGTCCATTACTCACCATCGCTAAACCCATCACACCGTCGGCACTGTACTGCCGACCCTGTCAAAATCATCAACCACTCCTCTATATTGAGCCGCGCCGAATGCATCGCAGGCTCTTGGGCGATCTCCGAACAAGCAGCTATAATTAGCAACCCCAAGCCCCCTTACTGCCTTTGCTCGCCACACCGGTGTTAGTCCCACCTCATCTCTTCTTCAATAGAGCCCAAGCTCACGGTAAGATCAAGCTCCGTGTCTCAGCCGTGGCACCGCCCCATCGTCGCCGGTAATCCAGAGACCCGCAGGCTCCTCTACTACTATCACATTGTGTTCCAACCTACCATCAGAAAGACCCCCCTAAACTAATTCGAGGCTTTGCTCATAGGAATCGATGCCACTTCGTTCTTCCTCCCCTCCGGCCAACTGAGCCAAAACTGAAGAATCCCTCACTCTGGGGAGTGGGACTCTGATTCAATCCACCTGAGCCATCTACTTACTCCCTTGAAGATATTCTGAGGGTTTAATGCTATCCATCTTCCTCAGGTCGTCATCGCCACTTAGAGCTTCTCTCGCCGACACTGACCACCATCGCCAGACCATCTCCGGCTAGCTCGTCCTCTCCGCGTCTTACCAGTACGTTCCTAGTGGCCACTAAATGCTCATATTCACTCTAGTCGCGTGGAAGCTTTGCCGGAGCAACGAATGTGCTGGAGATGTAGAATTCACGTGTAGTTGAACCTCCATCGACTACACATAGTCGAACCCCCTTCCGCTTGGAATATAGTTGAGTCTCCAGGTAGTCGAACCTCCTTCCGCCTGGACCATAGTTGAACCTCTAAGTAGTCGAACCCCCTGGTAGTCGGAAATCCTTCCGACCAGATAGTCGAAATCCCTACCGACCAGAGAGCCGGAACCCCTTCCGACTAGGTAGGCGAAAAGATGAGTAGTACCTGAAACCACAAAGAAAAGGGACACACGATTGGTTTCTGGAACAACTACTCCTCTTTTTGTTTTTCTATTGCCCTCTCAACTTTCCCCTATGTTGAGTTTGGATTGCCTCCCCAGGGATGTCGTTGCTCCATCATCATCCTCAAAGCCAGTTGAAGCCGCCGCCATGGCCGATACTCCATCACTGGCGATCCCCGGCTCAATTCCCCGCATGGGGAGCAATCGTCTACCTCCCTCGACCTCCCCCAACCGCCAATACAAGCACTCCACCACCCGGCCGGCGCCTCCACGGCAATCCCTCTACACCATCGATGGCCCACGGCGCCAACTCGCCCCCGACCTACTCGGCTTCCACCAGTAGCTCTGGTCAGTTTTTCTTAACGCCCTTGAGCTCACGCGCGTGCTACTCCCCTCCCCTCCCACTCCGGCACCGCTGCACCGCTTCCTCTCCATGGTCAGCCACCCCGCCACTCTTGGCCATCTCTGGACACGCCATCACCGCCCACAGAACCGTCTCCTCTCTCCGGTTCCGTTTTGCCTACTCACGGCCGCCGTTGTCGCCTACCTCGCCAGTGGTGAGGCCTGTTAGGGACACCTTTAGCTGCTCCTCTTTAAATCCGGGTCCCGATACCCTACAACTCTTTAAACCGTCTCATTCCAATGCTATGAATACATGTTTGAAAACTGGATACATGCAAAGACAATGAATAAATCAGCTAGTTTTTCACAAGATTTTGTTTGTGGGATCTTTATTTCACCATTCTTCCGGAATTCATGAGGATAGAAAAAATTCAGAGCAATGTGCTTTGTGATGTTGCTCTTGACATAACCCGTTTGCATTTGTGTAACACAAGCAGCATTATCTTCATAGATAATTGAGGGGGTATTGGTGGTATTAATGGCACAAGACTTCTGGATGTGGTTAATCACACGTCTAAGCCAAACACATTCACATGAGGATTTTTATAGTGCTATAATCCCTGAATGATTGGTAGAAGTAGCCACCAAAGTCTGCTTAGATGATTGCCAAGAGATGACTACACCACCACAAAGAAATATAATTCCATGATGAGATTTTGCACTATAGGGCTTTGACAGATAGCCAGTATATGTTGGGGATTTAGTAATGATCATCAGGATATATGATCTTCATGATCAAACATTATTGACTAACTAGATCTAAATTGTTAAGTAGTAAAACATTCAAGGTAAATTTAAGAAGTAATCAACACCTTATAGGCTTGACTAAAATTAAGATTTTCAAAATCTCAAGTATGATGATCAGTGTTTAGCATAGGAATAAGTCCATTCTTCGTCCCCCAACTATACCCGATGATTAATTTTGGTCCCTGAACTTAAATACCGGATATAACGCACCTCAAACTTTACATACCGGGCAAATCGTGTCCCTCCGTGCGTCGACGACGGTTTGGGCCGACGTGGCATCCACGCTTTGCCGCTCGACGCACTGTAATTTTGGAGTCCTTGATAAAAATGCGAGGAGGAAGAAACCCAAGAGCGCCACGCCCACCGGCATGTGGGGCCCAACGCCATCGAGATCGCCGCTATTTATACCTCTCGCATCTCACCATCTCCTCTAAGATCGCCACAACCCAACCAAAGACAAAGAGAAAGCGAGCATTCGCCATTAGCGGCGAGCAAGAAAGCCTCGCGAGCTTGGATGGGTTCTCGGTATGAGGTGGAGGTGACGGTGGGTTCATGGCGACCTCAAGAACGCCAACCGGCGCAACGGCGACCTTAAGCCCTACGCCGTGCTCGGGTCGACGACGGCGCCAGTGCTCCACCTGTGTCGACCTCGACAACGGCGGCATTTGCTGCAGGACGAAGCTCGTCCTCCCGCTCCCGCCTCCGCGCGATCGACGACGCCGTCCCTCCGCTCGCGATCGACGGCGGCCGGCTGACGGCTTCTTCTTTGCTCCTCTGCGGCGTCACGGATCGGTGGTGGAGGATCCAAGAAGAAGAGCAAGATGGGGATGGGGACAGGTGGCGGTGGGCGGCTACCGAGTGGTGGGGTGGTGGGCGCTGGCCGAGGGGCGAGCTACCTTGAGGACAAGGTCGAGGAAGGCGTTGCGGAGAAGGTGGAGGAGGACCTGGCCAGGGACTCGTACGGCGGTGGCGGGTTCGACGACTTGGGAGGCGACGACGACTACTAGTCGTTTGAGAATCGGGCGGGCGGCGGCGGCCTATCATAGCATGCATCTTTTAATTTGTAGCCGGAATTGAATGGGAACAAGACAAGAAGAAGAATAGCAGTAACAAACTCTAGAAACAATGAATGAATAATAATTTTCGCTGGATCGATCGACTGAGTCAAGCTGAAGCAACGAATGACACCGAAATGCCCAGCCTGATTAACACGCGCTTGTCTTGTGCCACTCGAAACTGAGCCCGATTAACCAAATATATTCGAGCAGCCCAGAATGCAAGCGAATCCGTCCGCGTAACAGCGCGAGCATGTCTGCTCTGCTCTACCCCTTCAGCTCAGCTCAGGAGCGGCGGTGCACATCTCCCCAGCCGGACCATCTTCTATACTGATGGGATGGAATGGAATGGAATGGAATGGAATACGATGATCACGGAACTGAAAAGGAAAGGGGGAAATCAATCACGTTGTTCTCTTCAAATTAGCGCAAATCAAGGAGGACGTAACGAACGTACATAACCAGCACCTTATTGCGCTCCGAATTTCTTCGCCCGCTCTCCTCCGTCCGTATCCAGCCGACTCAGCGCCAGCGTGGATGCCACGTCGGCCCAAACCACCGTCTCACGCACGGAGGGATACGATTTGCCCGGTATGGAAAGTTTGAGGTGCGTTATATCCGGTATTTAAGTTCAGGGACCAAAATTAATCATCGGGTATAGTTGAGGGACGAAGAATGGACTTATTCCTTTAGCATATGCTCCCCCTTGAAGATAACTTTCGTTGAAGTCTATTATTTATATGGAGATTTTAGGATAAAGAACTATTGGGGGGCAGCATGTTTAACATATCAAATACCACTATTTGATTGTGGAACACAAGTAGATTGTCCTTGCAGATGATACGAGGGTAATATTAGTTGCAAAATTGTATGCCTTTTAGATAAGACTTATCGAAACATTTTAGAGGCTTAATATTTTGTAACTATCTCCAGGTGGTTAAAGTTACAACCAAATGGTCTGTTCTGCGGATCTATAAAGTGTGGTTGCGCCACTATAGAATGAAATATAATCACTTTTAGTTTTAGCAATTAGGGGATTAATTGCCACTATCTCCAATATATGTCGTACCTTTATGGTACTAGAGGAAACAACCATTCCACTAACTTCGGGTGGAAATGCACTTTATAAGTGCTTTTGTGGCGCACTTCTGGTATTTAGGTTTCTCATTACATTCTTTCGGGTTTAGATAGGTCCTTATCCACTTTTATGGATCATATGATCATTGGTGTGATTAAGAGGTCGAGCGGCAAGATAATTTCCCTTTAGAGAGAGGGTCTCGTCAAGGATTTTTAGAACCCATTTACTGCATATTTTATTTATTTATTCATGCCATCTGCTAGAGTTTTTATGCAATGGAACATTTTTTTCATTCATAATGGGAGAGCAACGGTCTCTACGAGGACCTTTGAACCATAGATTTCACGTCATTATATTCATAATGATCCACCAAATCTGAACGAGCTAGTTCCAAGACTTTTATTTATTAATTATGATTTAGCCTCATATGCTTCCTTTATGTAACTCGATATGAATGCTTCAAGCGTTCTGCCGTGGACTTTGGTTTCGGATATGTTTTCTTGTTAGAGAAATTGTAGCAATTATAAAGGCAAAGTGGTTATCAACAACTTTTCATCGATATCCTCATGATTGAGAGTATCTTAGTGTTAACCAGATCTTTGTTATTTCCCAAAAAAATATTCTTGGTCGTTCTACATTCCTAGCATTATAATATGCGCGCATCAAGTTGCTAGGGTTTTCATCTTCATGATAAGCCTCTTCATGAGGTATTTCATCTTCAATGTGAGTTCTCTTCAAGAGTGTTTATGGAGTGATTAATAATTGTTTTAAGTAGTGTCGTTAGATCTTAGTCCCACAGGCGTCCCCATAGATTTTAGATCAAGTACCAATAAGTCAATTTCACATGGGTGGATATACTATTCAACCCAGGGTATTTCGCTCTTATCGACGTATTTACTGCAAGTAAATGCTATGGTAACTCCTCCATAATTGGAAAGTATCTGGTAAACTCCCGCTTCTAGCGTATAGTAGCATAAACTAAACCTGAAGTTTATCTTAGCTAGTGCGTGTATCTGAAAGCATCTAGGCTCCTAAAAATAATTTTGGTAATTAATAAAAAAAATGTGTTTTGAGACTAACATGTGTTCTAAGATGTTTTAAAGGTTTAGTCCCTGATTTTGGATAACGACATGGGAATGGCATGCAAAGACAACAAAAGATCGACATGGCTCATGACAAAGGAATTATGTAGCCTAAGGACCCTTTTATAGTTTTCACAGGATTTATAGGCTAGATGTCGTACTATAAAGAGAGATCATTGCTATTAGCTTGAGGATTTATTTTGTGCTATCTTATCAACTAAGTCGTGATGCATCTTGAACTGCAGTTGTCAATAAAACCGGTATAACCGCAAGTATAATTAGATACTACCATCTTGCGGTATAACCGCACCTGACGTGCGGTACTACCGCAATGTGGTAGGTTCAATTTCCAGTTGGTGGTACATTATTTTCAAAGAGCATATTTCTAAGAGTTTCCCCCCTATGGAAATCAGTAGTACCGGTAGAGTTGAGCGATATTACCATCAAGAGGTAGCATCTGACCATGTGAGTACATTAGTACCGCACCAAACTGTAACGACTAGTTCAGAAGCATTTAATGAACCCCATATGACCGTTGAACAGTAAGTGCGGTAGTACCGGCCGATCAATTGTGGTAGTACCGCACTTGCTGATTTTTTTAGGGATTTTCTTCAAACAGACATTTTTGTGGTTTGGGGTTATAAATACTTCCTCACCAACACCAAGCTCATCACCCCCTGACCCCATTGAATATATTAGAGCCATTGGTGCACTCTCTACTACTTATTTGCTCGTATTTCACGTTTTGAGGTAGTTGAGAGCATTGAAGTGCATTTTCATCATTTGCTGATCTCTTTGGCACTTGATAACCTTCAAGCAAGAGCTATGATTTATTACTCTTGGTGCTTGCGGTACCTAGACAGTTTGGAAGAATATCGTGCGGTGATCTCTTCAAGAAGGTTGTGAAGAGGTCCGGCACCATTTGTGAGTCCGGCACCGTTTGTGATTGGTTCGGTGCTCGCCATCTCTGGAGTAGAGGAAAAGCATGATGAGATAATGGGTTTCCCAATCTTCCGATATGATGATACGTTGATTGGGAGGAGAATGACTTTGACGATGCAGGCTTCTAACCAATCACGACCAAAACACCGAGCAATCGTTAAACCACACTCCGAGTCGTTATCAATCGTGCCAAGAACGCGGTTGACCTGAACACGATGTTCAATTCCAACATGTAATCGAATAACAAGCAAAATAAGATAATAAGCAATCTGAAATTGCGAATAGGAATTAAGATTGTATTGATAAGTGGGGTTCCGAAGAACACTGTCGCTGTTATACTCGTCGAAAAAGAGGGCAACGTATAAAGTAGCAAAGCTAAACTTCAATCTAACAAAACATACCAAACCCTAAGGGTGGTGGCCACTATGTAAAGGAGGAAGGCGGTGGTACTGTTCACACATGAATAATAACCGTGTGAACAGTACGGGCCTAGGGTTTCTATTCGGATTATAAGGCCCACGGTCCAACCAGGTGATGCGACACCTTCTTTAGATGATTATGAAGTTCTCCGAATGAATTTGGAGGTGGGGAATGATCCGTTGGAAACAGAATGAGATAAGCTTTTCATCAAGTACTCGTAGACCTCCAACGGACTCCGTATGTGAAAGTTATGCACATTTGAAGTTGCTGCTATCGCGGAGCCCGAATTGGATTCCAGAAAATAACAACACATTTATTAGGCAATATCATATATTTCATATAATATAAAGTCACTCCTAAAAACGAGTCCACCTGATAATTTAAGTGAAGTGTACGAGCTCTTGTAATTGGAACAACAAGCATAGAAAAAATGGTTGTATCCATAGGGGTCATGTCCTCATCATCCTTCCCTTCTTAAAAACAAAGCCGTCCTCGGCTTTTGATAAGCTGAAAATAGGGTAACAAAGAAGCCAAGGTGTATGCATGGTATATGTATATGTCATTTGTTTTAACGGTTCTTCATTATTGCACAATTAATGTTATAAAACAACAACGATCATAAAAACTCATTGTATTATCACCCCAAGAATAATCATATATGTTAATAGCAAAACAAAATTTCTTACACATCAATCATTGCAACTAGTTTTGAAAATGTAAGTGAAGCATTTGTGCAATTCGAATATCTGAAGTTGTAAACTTGTAGTGGTAGAACATATGGGCAAATCTACAACTTTTGGAATCAAACAAAGTTCATCTATATAATCACATTTCAATCGAGCAATAGCAAATTCATCTAGCAATGGTGAAAAGTTGTGTAAGTTCTTCCATACTTCAACACCATCATGTAGATTGTCAATACTAGCTGATGAAATAAGAGATGAACACATAGGCATTGGATGATCACTAAATTTTATTTTCCTCTCATAATGAACAATATTTGACACACAAGAATTGTTGTTCAAAACAACAAGCTTCAATTCATCTATGTATTTACAAGTTATGCATATTTGATATACAAGCAATTGATTGTCTATACCCTAATCTCTAATTAATTCAAAGTAGTAGATGTAGGTGCTAGATAAAGAATTTAGAGATGAAATTTTATAAACTTTCTCCATAGCACATTCCAACAAACGGGCTCATTAAGCATGATATAGCAGAACGCATCAGCAGGGGATATTCTATCAAGTACTTGCTTATGGGCCGGCACCGGCGCTGCGTGCCTCGGTCGCACGTGGCGCGGAGGCAGCCTCAGGTGCTCACAACACAACGGCAGCACGGCCTCGGCACAGCATAGCGAAGGCGGCCTCAGGCGCTCATGGCGGCATGGCGCGGCTCAATCGTGCATCTCATGCGTACGAGTGACGGTGCTCAAGTGGGCGGCAACATGCCTGCCATGGCTCACGACTCTAAGCCGGCGTCAGGTGGGGCTTCCATTGCCTGAAAATTAATAGATTGAAAATGCATGGAACAATAGATTACATCTACAAAAATTTAATTCTTGCTACTATGAGATGGTGATCAGATATGACGATATACCACGGCATGGGATGCCGGTAGTGACATGGTGGTGGTTGAGAGCGGTAGGCTCACACGGTGAGGTGACGGCGGCATGCGCATGAGGATCCAATATATGTACATTGGGGTCCTCATATTTATAACTAAGTGGGTCAAACCCTCCAAGACATCTTGGGCTTTTGTTAAGTCGGGGTGTTACAGTTGGTATCATAGCGGGCTTTAGGTCCGTGATGAATATATTGACATCTTAGGTAAACTTAATTTACTAAAATTTGCTTGGTTAATTAACTTAAATAATTTAACACACTGGTGCACAATAGGATGGAATGGGTCAAGCATTGCATTTATGCTTCTGTTATGTTGTTTGATGATTTATGTCATGATCAGATGATTATGTATGCTTATGATTTGCTTATATATTTGTTATATGTGAAGGTAGTCGATGTCGAGAGGTGGAGATTGTGGTTGTGGCCATAGGCATGGCCAGGTTGTACCACCATTTGTGGTATGAGAATAGTGACATGTTTACCTCGGGTAACTTAGTTACAAAGGTCGGGGATGAGTTTCTTCAAAAAGTTATTTTTTCCTTGTGTTTTTATTTGGTTATTATGGTTACAACCACTTGTGGTTGATGAACTTTCTTTGGGTAGTGGTTACAGGGCAGTTGATGGGTTTCAATTAGTCTTTTGTTGTTTTATAGAGCAATTATTGTCTTTTTCGATTGTTGAGCTATTTTTGCTACTTCTAAACGTTGTTATTAGCAATATTTTTCTTTTTAACTTCATTGAAGAAAGTTTTGACTCTACACATTTCTTTTGGAGTAGTTGGAGTATTGAAGTTTAGTGCATCTTCTTTAAGAAAGAAAGTGGCAAAACCATTTTGTAATATTTTGTTGTGTTCAGTGAGAAGTTATAAGCATAGAAGATAGTTGATATTGGGTCAGTAGCGTGATGCATAATTTGATATTGGGTCAGTAGCGTGATGCATAATTAATCTTAGCTGATGTCCTTGGTAGCATAGTTGGTTAATTTACTGCTGTCTTGTAATGATTGCATGATGAATTGTGATTAAGAGTATATCTATTCTTAATTGAAATCAACAGGGTTATTGAGAAGTATGGATCATAGATGAACTAGATTAATCATTTAAGGTGTTTAGTTTGTTAAACTTGTGAGATAAAATTGATTAACTCGTCTCTCTAGTTTAATCTGACCGTTCAAGATGGTTAAGTTAAAGAGGTGTTAGGCTATGGACTTAGTGGATATTGTTATGTGTAGGACCGGAAAGACGACTAGAGCAGGGAGGGGGGGTGAATAGACGCTTTCTTGATTTTTGCATCGATCAAATTCAACACGCACTTTTCTCTTATAGCTATGAAAGCTAAGAAGATCAGTAAATGCACAGAGGAAGACTTGTGCTGAATCCGATTACCCCCTTAACCACAAGACTCAACAAAGGAGAATTGATCTCAGGTAGACCGGTCTGACCGACGGCCAACTGGCGGGCGGTCCGAAAAGCTAGCGGTCTGACCGCCGGTACTGAATCGGTCGGACCGATTTAGTCCAATACCACTCCACAATGCACAAATCCAAAATGAAAATTGGTCCAACTTTTGATTTACTCGATGAAACTTGACCAAACTTAGAGCACACCTCCCTAAGGATATCTGGGACCTATTCCTAGCAACGATCGTCCAGATCCACGTCAATGCATTGACATTTTTAGGTTTTACCAAGGGAGAGTTCAAAACCTAGAAAAATAAAAAAACTTGATCCAAATCTTGCTTGTGGGATATTAATGATCTAGATGATTCTAGGAGTATTCCCACACATCATAGCAAGGTAAAAGAGGTCAAGAGACCAACAAAAAACAACCGGATCAAGGAAGCACCACAATCATCAAAAGAGAGAAGCAAAAGCAATAGACCTCATCTTTGAACACACATCCATAGATTGATTCAAGATGTTACTTGTCAAAGCCACTCCTTGAAGGAGGACAAGAGCTCAATCAAAGAGCACACAAACAATTTTCTCTCTAAACTCTAGCCTCTCCTCTCCTCTCCTCTCCAAACCCTAGAAAAATTAGGGTTTTTCTAAATGAATGCTTGGGGGCTTTTCCATCACCCCCTTCTATTTATAGGGTGGCCTAGGGTTTCCAATGGGCTCCCATTAAGACCCAATACAAATGGGACACACACACACATATCTGTTGAAGCAATCGCCTGCTTCACCAGGTGTAGGTTGATCAGCGGCTCTCATCATATCGGCAAGTCTCTCCCTTCTGAATCCCATCGGAACCTCCAAAGTACTTGCACCGACCCCACGCCGCTTGATCCAACCAGCTACAACGAACTGCTCGTTCGAACCATCTTGTCCATTCTGCACCATGCTTGAGTCACACGACCTCACCCGACATCCATGATCGTTCTGGACCTCAACTCTCCAAGCTTAGTCCTGATCCTCCACACCGTTGACCGTCGTTGATCTGCAAGCCACCTGCACAGCAATAGACAAAGAAATCGTCTCCGGGAACAAGTTCTATACAACTTGATCCACATTAGCTCAACAATGCAATATACAACAATAAAGCATTGAAACTCATGCAATAGACACAATGAAAACACAACGTCGCCAAGAAGGCCGACGAACAAGTGGAAACTGGTCTGACCGCCCTACCCTGCCGGTCTGACCGGTTCACAACCGGTCTGACCGATTCTATAACGCCGGTCAGACCGCCCAAAAAGACTTAGTTAAATTTTCAACTTGAAAATCCGAAACTCTCTGGAATTTTCATTTGAATAGAAATTTTGACTGGGAGCTCCAAAAATTATGTGACCACTTCCAGGAGACTTCCCTCTCATGCCTACACAACCTATTTTTTGCCTAGCTCCAAATTCCATCAAGAACCATGGCCAGTCGGACCGGCAATGCCTGCCGGTCGGACTTCCACACGACCGGTCTGACCGGCTGTAACCTGACAGCATGAAGCTTTTATGAAAATGCGAGATTCGGCAAACCAACAACGTCATTGCCAATTGAATCATCATTCTAAGATAATGCACATATGCCCACGATATCCACATTATGAAATTATCTTTAAAGTGTCTACTTGATTAATGGTTATAATTGGTAGCGATGGTAGTTGTAGGTGACATCTTGGGCTTTTGTTAAGCTAAGGTGTTACACAATTTTATAAATTTTCCAAAATTTGCCTAGTATTTTTTTTAGGGTCTTAAAGCAATTTCCAGAATTACTAAACACATTAATTGATTTCCCAAAACACACAATACTAGGAAAAATAAACTATAAAAATATGATGCCTCCAATGTGTACTAGTTCTAAGGTTTCACAAAATTATGGAAGCTTATATACCTTAGAAATTCAGTTTCTAGGATTATATGGAATTTTTAGGATTTTGAAATAATTAAGTAATTAACCTAAATCATAGGGTCTAAGTTATAAAAAGAACCTTAGAACATATTGATTTGGTGCAAAACCGGATTACCAAAGGGTAGTTCTGCAAGAACATATAAAAATATGAAATTCTCTGTAATTTCCTAAAAATCCAATGAGTTTTCCATAAAATTTTCTTATCCACAAACTTTCCTCGTAATTGTTCTAAAATCCGAAGGGCCTTTCTACAAGATTTTCAAATTTTCGATTTGGGCCTCAGTTCGTTCAGCCCACATCGGCCCAAGATCGATGGATAGGGCTATCCAGTCAACAACTTCCTCATGCCGCATACGAGGCGGTGGTGGTGGCAGTTGCGAACAGCAAATAGCACAACAGAGGTGGTGCACAGCACGGGGCCGACGGAGGCGTTGTGTGCCTCGGTCGCATGCGGCGCGGAGGCAGCCTTAGGTGCTCACGACACTGCTGCAGCGCGGCCTCAGCACATCATAGCGAAGGCGGCCTTAGCCGCTCATGGCGGCATGGCGAGGCTCGACCGTGCATCTCACGCGTATGAGTGACGGTGCTCAAGTGGCCGGCAACATGCCTACCATGGCGCACGGCTCCAAGCCGGCGCCAGGTGGGGCTTCCATTGCGTGAAGATTAATATATTGAAAATGCGTGGAACAATAGATTGCATCTACAAAAATTTAATTCTCGCTACTAGGATATGGTGATCAGATATGACAATATTCCACGGCGTGGGATGCCGGTAGGTGGCATTGTGGTGGTTGAGAGCGGTGGGCTCACACGGTGAGGTGACGGCGGCATGCGCATCAGGCGTAGTGGTTTCAGCAACGATGCTACGACTCAAACCGAGTGAGACCCCTGGCGTCGAGGACGACCATTGGGGTCTCGCCTCACCACTGTGAAGAACGAGGTGACGGTGGCGAGTGGGCAGCATCCCGTCGACCACCATGGCCATTGTCTCTACCGGGTCAGATGAATCTACTTCAATCTAGAACCCTAATTTAGACATTAACATATCTAATCTAGGGAACTAGCAGTAATTAATCTACCAGATTAATGTAATGGAAAAATGAGGATTGGAAAAGAAGGAATCCCGATGACATACCGATTCGGCCGTTGAAGAGCAAAAGTACTGTTGATAACGTGTCAAGTAATAGAATTCGTTGGTAGAAAATCTCAATCCAATCACATAATAGAGCACAAAACATAGAGACAGAATGCGGAGGAGGATCCAATATATGTACATAGAGGTCCTCATATTTATAACTAAGTGCGTCAAACCCTAAGGGGTGATTAAGTGGAAGAT
Source organism: Hsuehochloa calcarea (assembly GCA_036346395.1). NCBI lineage: Eukaryota > Viridiplantae > Streptophyta > Magnoliopsida > Poales > Poaceae > Hsuehochloa > Hsuehochloa calcarea. Next base: position 37,254,783 of record CM070604.1, on the reverse strand, counting down.
GGAACCACCGCTTAGAGCTACTATTCACTGTACATAGCTTGATACGCACGCAATGCATCCTTTCTCAAGGGTCAAGTCTCTCTTGAACTCAAATTTCTGCATAGATAAAGTTTTTTTGTTTCCATTTGTTCGAGAAATCGACCAAAACAAACAACTCCTGTAATCACCAAACAGTAGATTAGAATTTGAAACAGGCTGCTGATCACACCAACGCAAGCTCTGAAGAATTCCCGAGTTAGACCCGTCTCAAGCAAGCATATCGGTAAGACATCAGCATGGGCAGAGAGGCAACACCACCTGAGGAGTGCACAATTGCAGCAAACTACGTGTTACAGCTGATGCAATTCTTTGATTTGTTTACGATCTTGTACCTACATCTACATTTGCACTGATTGGATTAACTAAGCTTTGCGTTAATTGAACAAGGAAGCTGATTTTGCAGTGACACTCTTGCCCTTTGGGCCTGGGCCAGGGCCAGGGCCAGGTTTGCTCCAGATGTGATTCGGACCAGATGCAACTACTACGGTGTGTAGGAAAGGGAAAACTTGGGCTAGATTGAAGGCCGGCCCATCGGCCATAACAAAAATTGAAAGAGACTTCAGTGTAACGGTCTGAAGTTTCGCAAACACCCGCCCGTTGACAACTGACCATCCGTAGTTTGAAATTTGAGGTCAACCGTACTTATATTTTTCGTGTTAAAGAAAACCAAATTTAGATTTTTCGTACACCAGCCATGCATGTCTTGTACAGAGATTTTTGCATTGAATTGGATGGACGGTGAGATCAAAGAACGGTAAATCCAAATCGAGTGTTGAATTGAGAATTTGAGCCCTAATGATTTAATGATCTATAAAACCTGAGGAACATGTTTGTTTTATACGGACATAAAATAAAATAAAAAAGGAATTTCTGGCCTAAAAGAGGTAGACATGAAGATGTTAATTTTCTTGATATGGGTTTTACAGGCACTTATTGAGCTGTTTTTTTTTAATTCCTTAGGTATATTAGGAGGCAAGAAATACCTAGTGCATCGTAACTTTTTGGTAATCTCCCTATATCCTACTCTCCTCGAAACACGATGAAAATGGTCATGATAAATTCCAACAAATTTGAAAACATTGACACAATAAATCTATCATACGATAAAATTTCAAATCTAAATTCAATCTACACATGAAAAAAAAAGAAGACAAATCCCGCTGAAAATAAAATCCAAAAAGAAAATAAAAGGATTACACTACTACTATTCACTGAAATTTGTCTCTTTTTTTTTTGTTTCTCCTGATATAAGTCACACTTACAGTTGATTTTTTTGCAGGTTAATTGATCACTATTCACTGAAATTTGTCTCTTTTTTTTTTGTTTCTCCTGATATAAGTCACACTTACAGTTGATTTTTTTGCAGGTTAATTGATCACATCATGACTTATCTAACAAATTTTTTTAGGAAATTGTTCATGACTATTTGCATCGTAGTTTTAAAAAGGATACACAAAAATGTATCAAAAGTTAGAATGCACAAGATATACCCTCTACTAGGAGGCAAGGGACTAGCTATGCATTGTGATATAAGCAAAAGTATTTCAAATACAGCATTCCAAGGAAAAAAGTCATCCCAAAAAAGAAGTAAAGTATAAAAGAAAAATTAAGCGAGCCAATTTGGCATGACAACTGACAATTATTAACTGGGCATCTGCCAGAAGTAAAAAACAAAAAAAGTACAGCACGAACGCTGGTAAGTGACAGCGACAAAAGGAAAATGGCAAAACGCTCTCAGCCTCAGAACATAAAACAGGAAATGCAATAATATACTTCATGCAAAGCAAATTCAAGGGCAAATCTGCCTTTTGTTTTGTTTTTTGCTTTTTTGGCAAACGGTCAATCACCATTAGCAATTGAAAAAACATGTAGTAGTAATGAACACCAGAGAGTTGCTCTTGCACCAATGTTCATAATATATCTTAATCGTCCATCAGTCACTTGTTAACAAATTCCGTGATGAATTCAATGTACGAACAGTGCTATAAAAATGCAGGTGGTAGCAACATTCTGCACAGGTGACATATTATACATGCTGTATCGATTCAATAAACAGTGTATATTTTTCAACAACTTGATTGACAAATTTTTTGCCGAGGGAGACGGGGGACTGAGGGGAGGCTATCAAAGAACAACTGCTATGTTATACAACCCAAGACCAGAGATGGGAATCCAGCATCTGTCACTTCTTTCTTAAATTACCTTCGCCTTCGTGGTAGATTCTATCACCATCTATACAAGAGTGTCACTCTTTATTGGTGGAATAAACGAATCCATCCCATTCTATTATGTGTATTTACCAACTACATCCAAGTGTCCAACACCCCCTTTCTCCCTTCTCAAGTTTACAGGCCTTATCTATGGTTCGAGCTGAAGCCGAGCCGCCCTTTTGACTTCAAAATAATGACGAATCCGACTTCAGATTCAGTTGCATTTAAGAAATAATGGTATAATGTTAATGAAATATTGACAGGAGTGGATATCATGACGTCCGTAAGAGATCAGGATCTTGCAGGCACTCTTGGGGATTGGCATAGAAGTAGTCCTCTTCCTTGGGTCTGTCGGAAATCACTGTCCTGTTTGAAGCTGATCCCATCTGGTTTGCATGGGCAGCCTTGAGCAATGAAGAGAACTCATCCCATCGCAAAGAACCATTGTTATACTGATCTACTAACTCGACAATAAGTTTACGATCTAACAAGATTGTCTTCTTGAAACCCATGTACCTGCATGCAGCAAGTGACACAAGACAGGTAATTACCACATCTGGATAAGTGCACAACTTTGTGGAGTTTAGCAGAAAGCATATCATGATATCTGCCCTACAACTATCAGTGAGGATTGACCAATAACAAATACTGCATGTACCAAACTGCAAATGCAATACTCCCTCTAATCACAAAAGAGTAACGTTTTGGGTTGCGTGTATCTATATTTCGATGAATATTTAGATTGGGCATGCGAAAAGGATACATGTATGTTTGTCTAGCAAAGTACTTTCATAATATTATAATTTTATTAGGTTTTATTAATATATTACAATAGAAATTAGTGATCAAAATTGTGTTTTGGAGACCGTGTCAATGTCCAAAACGTCACTCTTTTGTGACTGGAGGGTGTATATCAAAATCTCCATCATAATGTGCCGTATGGCCAAGTGGAATGCATACCTGCGATGACCCTCAACAACTTTAGCCATATTGCCATCATATGTCGGAACAAATATATCACTTTCTAAGGAAACCAAATAATCCAGCGCTGCCATTTGCGATGAATGGTTCTGGAAGAACATTAGATCAGAAGGTTCTAGAAGTGTCTCTTTTCTCACCTATAACATTGTTAAAGCAAAAATGAATCAGCAAGGAGAACAAGAAGAGGTGAGAAATGGTCATATAACACGTGTGACTCAATAAAGAATTGGAGATATAACATGTTCCACTGTGTCCATACCACATTCGGATAAGCTGAAGTGAGAGCACCCATTCTGCGCTTTCCACCATATATTTCTCCAGCCGCAATGTATATTTGCATACTTCTATCGATGTCCAATGCTCTGAGGACAAGAGCAGTCTCTTCTGGCGTCAATGGGCAAAGGCCATCTTTCCTTTTCAAGTCTGAGTTAATGACTTTCTCTTTCCACCAAGGATAAGCATACCTGAGGCCAAGAGTAGTTTGAAAACTATTGTCAAAAGAGCATGTCTAGTTGACAGGTTTAATGCCCCACTCTACAAACAAGACTTAACCAAAGAAATACAACCACAGGTTTAATTCCGAAATATTCACCTCATTCTTGTGAGCTCTTCTGTCTCTTCAATACTGCAACCTTGTGTACAGCCAGAGAAAGCCAGCATATCCATTTCATAACGTAAATGAAGAACCAAGAAAGGGCCATTTTGGCGAAGTATCCTAATTACACGCTTGCCCAACTCTTCTATTTGGGAGGTAAATCTCAGAGAGGAATAATTTACTCGGCATCGCAGTTTCTGAATCTCCATAGGTAAACCATTATTTGCCAGCCTAGCATCAGTTCTATTCAAATGGAGAACCTTGTACTTCCGAATCAATGGAAGAATCTGGTTCAAATTTAATCAACTATTAGTTTATTGAATAAACGCTGTGATCCAAAGCAGCATTAACATAATGCAAGATGAAGCTTACCTGATTATGGTAATAGGAGATATCAGACCAACTGATAGGTGGCATCGAGTGGAACATCCCATGTTCAACTCTTTGCTTTACCCTTGGGGGCAGTTCTCTCAGGATACGAACTTCATCTCGTAAAGAGGTTATAAAATGTTCAACATCAAATATATCTTGGAACTCACTGCAAGATAGAATGTATCACTCATAAGCACAAAACCCACTAATAGCTCAAGAAATAAATTAGGCAAAGGAAATTAACATTAAGGTGCCAAACCGCACCTTGGATCATTCCAAAATGAAGTCTTGTCCAACTCTGGCACAACCAAAGTGACATTCAAATATCTTGCTATTACAACCATGTCACATATCTGATGAAACAAAAAAGTAAAGAGAAGAAGCCAATGTTAAGAGTTAAATGTTGTAAAGCACATTCCTCAAGAAATTTCAAGACTAGAGGATAGAGGTTTTCCAGTATCTTACTGCAGCTCGCATTTGGTTAAGCCCACCATTGCATGAAACCATCAAATAACCATTGTTCCTATAAATTCCTGGACGACAATAACAACAACGAAACATCACTGGCAAACACAAATATAGCACACACATTACATACTCTAGGCAAAGCTGTACTGGTAAAAAAATAAAGCATTACTATTGTAGTGATGTACATTGAGTGGTTGTTTGAATCACCTAGGTTACAAATTAGTTTTCAGAAAACAGGTTTTAGTAGGATTTTTAGGAAATAGGTTTTTCAGTTGTTCTGTTACAGTGAGTATATAGATTACTTTGTTTGGATCAGAAAAACTAAAATGAACTTTCATCTATACAGTGTTTGGTTGAGATTTACATCAAAATAAATTTTTAGGGAGAATGCTAAATCATATGTTCATGTTCCGGTGAGATAGCAATTCAACTAGCGTGCCATTCGATCATCCCATGTCTCTGCCATTGGATCAACTCCCTGTCAACCCTCCGATGTAGCAATTTCATAATATACACCCTTCACCATTCTCTACCGCTCACCATCGTGACACACACCCTCCCCATCCTCTCTTTCCTACTTTCCCCATCCCGCGCCATCACCAGCCTCCAGCATGACTCCACTTTGCATCCACCACATCCACAGCAAACCACTGCCCCCCAAAACACATGACTCCGGCGAGCTCCTGTAGAACATTCCCTCATCAGCTCCGGTTGAGCCACCACGCCAGCTGCCTCGACTACGACCCTGGTGACGACCACGCCTTGCTTCCCTCCGGCAGCCGCCGCCGCCGACACCCGACGCCGGTGTGTTGCTGTTCAGCGCAAGCACCTTGACGATGTCGCCGCAGTCTGCCTGGTACACGTTGAGCACATGGCGGCCGTTCACATTCCCTTGACGATGACCACGGCCATCTGGTCTATGGCGAGCTCGCCGTTGCCGCCGCCCCATCGCAGCGCCTCCATGAGGAAGGAGAGCGTGGACACATCCATCGGGCCGTGCAATCCGTTCGACCACCGCCCAAGGAGGAGAAGGAGCGCCGCCGCTGGAACTCCATTTGCATCACGCACGCATGCACACGGGTGAATAGCGATGAGGAAGCTGTTGAGAACGAGGACAGCAGAAATTCGTTTTGAGTAAAACGACGTTCACTAGTTTTTGGTAAAACTCGGAATTCTCATTTTAACGAAAAAACATGTTTTCATTATCCAGGGAGTTAGTTGCATTATCCAAACAAAGTTTTCGCTAAAACCAGTTTAACTAAATCTGGTTTTCACAAAATGCGAGATCCAAACAACCCCTGAATATTTGAGTGGAAACAGGAAAATCGAGCATACTTTGCGCCTTTGCCTGTTTGCCAGTCACTCAGTCATGTAAATACTATTTTCCATGTGGGGAAGGACATATAATTATCAATTAAAATACAATGTGTAAATATGAACAATGGTATAGAAGGAAAATCAATAGGATTATCCTTTGTTAAATTACCTACTAATTGAACAAACCAAGAGTTAATTTACAAAATGTAGATGCTAGAAAAGGTCCAACACAATTCACAGACAAAAACATTGCTAAGTTACCCAACAGCTGCTGAGCATTTCCTTTGCTATCCATGTTAATAATGATAGGCAATTATAAAAGGCAAAAACATCAGTTAAGAGTCATGAATGATTGCCACCCATCCAAGTATATGCAACCCACCTAAAAAATATCATCCTAACATGGAAATAACCCAAAACACAAATCTCATGTGCAGACTACAATGACCAAAAGAACGAAAACTCCTGACCTACCAACCGAAAGGGGATCCCACATTGCCCAATCTTACACGATGCTGTGCAAAAGACATTACCACACCTTCCAGCCTAAACTCCATATGAATGTATTGATTCAAGAATGCGAAAAAGATGATAAGGTGTGTCCACATTAACAAATCATCCGCAGCACACTGCAGACGACATTACGACATAATGAAATCCGCACGACCCGAGCTAAATTACGCAGATTTACAACCAATTCAAGCACACGAAAATGACTGAAATCTACACCAACCGCTAGTCATTTTCATCCAAGTTTAAGGAAATCTGCGTCGGTGCTTTGGAAGGATCTACCAAAATGCAGGCCGGCTGTCAATGTCCTAGGAACAGCATTGTCGAAACAAAAAGCAGTTTCAAAAAGGGCGAACAAAAGCGAGCAAGCGACCAAACAAACTCACTTTTGGGCGGCAACGCGGCCTTCTCCACGACGGGCTCCGGCGACGCCCGCCGCGGGCCGGCAAGCGCGGCCACCTCCTCGGGTGCCGTGAGGCACGACGGCCAGCCCTTGAGCACGCGGGGACCCCACGTGTCCCCGACGGCGGTGAGCTGCACGACGCAAGTCCACAGCAGCACCGTTGTGGTTGCGCGCACCATCCACAGCTTCATCCGCGACCGCGCCGCCGCGGACGACGGCGGGCACTTGAGCTTCTTGCCGCCGACGCCGGCTACCTTACCCCCCATTGCCGTCTTCCACCCCATCGACCATGGACCAACGGAGCCCAGGAGCCAAGAACCTACGCGGCAACCATCCAAATGCCCCACGTCTCAAATCCACCGCGAACTCCGAGAACCCGCCGCCTTGCTCCTACCAAGTGCAGCACCAAACACTGCCGCTCCCGTCCTCGCTCCACCACCGCCCAGGACGCCGCCACCTTCGCGACAGCTACGCGCGCGGCCGCCCAAGAACTCTTCCCAACCACCAAGAAACCGGACCTCACCGTCGACCCAACGCCTTCCTAGCCTGAACCGCGCCAGCAACCAACCGCCCGGCACGTCCCCCTAATGTACCGCGCCTTATCACTTCCTCCCTTGAACGGCCAAACCCGGCCGGCCAACACCCAATGACCGCCCGTAGGCGCAGTTGGGGCACCGGGCACAGCAGAAAAAGCCGCGTCCTTCCAAGATCGCGATGCAGCCTCGCCGCCGGAGACGAGCAGGCCGGGTGGGCAGAGTGGATCTCGGGGGAGAGGAGGGAAGGGGAGGGGAGCGATTTGTGGGGACGCGTAGTTATTTTTTGGCTCGCGGCGTCGGTGGTAATGACGCACAGTTGCACACACTCCTCTCCCATCGCGCTCACGGTGCGCGTAGCAATATTAATGCCTCCCGCTGCGTGTCGTAATCTACGTAGCGAGAAACGGTAGATGGCACCGGGAGGTGTACACTAGATGGCGGGTAACCACGTGGAGGGTTCTGATTGCGGAAGCGTGGAATTTCAGAGATGATGGGCGGTTGGGATTGGCTGGTGGGGTGATTGGGAGAGGGGCACGCGGAGCCTGGCGGAGCGGAGCCGTTTGGTGGCCTGGCGTGGGGTGGTTTTTCCCGTGACGAGGTTGCCCGGCCGGCTGCCGCCGTGCGACGCCGTTTCAAGTTTTCAACCTACGACACACTCCACCGCTCTCCTGTGCACTATTTAGATGTAACTTTTTTCTTCTTCTCGTACGCGGTGCAACAAAATCTCAAAGAAAGCGATATAAATTGTATAATAAATATTAATTTTTATTTTACATATAAACAGAAATATTAACTTCGCTTATTGTATCACCTGCTACTACTACCCGAAAATTAAAATTTTGAACTCATACATTGTTTATCTTTGAAAGTTGAAGTTAACGTCGACTTCTCCTCCCGACGTCATTTCCCATGAAACAAACTAAGGTGTCGTTTGGTTGAGCTCCGAAGCTAGGCTTCCAGAGAGAAGCTCGAGATGTCGGGCGAAACGCTTGAGCTCAAGAGCTAGGCTTCACAAGTGTTCGGGAGGATCCAAATTTGCACTAGGGGGAAGAAGCAAAGTAAGGATGACTCCATTGGCGCCAAATGATTATGGGATAAAAATACCAATATTGCCCTTGTGGAAGAGGAGGAAGATAAAGTTGTGGGGGGTAATTCGGTAAAGTGAAGATTTTTATAAACTAAAGCCAATATTTAGGCCAAACACCCCTATTTTTTTGGCTTTATAACTTGTTTCTATTGAAACCGGGCTCTGGAGCCCAAAATCTTGAGCTGGAGCTCCGCCAAATAAGACCTAACCCAAGTATAACACGGCTACCAATCAAAACAACACCGAGTTAAGATTGGCGAGTTATGCAACAATAGAAGAGATGTTTGTGTATGGCAGGCTTAAACAAATATAGCAAAGCAAAGGTAGTCGAAACCTCCTTCCGACCCCCTTTGGTCGAACCTCATTTCGACCAGGTAGTCGAGACCTCCTTCTGACCACTTATAATCGAAACTTTCCAACCAGTCAAACCTCCTTCCGACCACCTGTGGTCGAACCTCATTCCGACCAGTCGAATCTCCTTCCGACCATGTGATTTCAGAACTTCCGAGAGCCCGTTCTTCTTCGTTCGAGCTCTGATTCAAGTGAATCAAATTCCTAAATTAATCTTAAATCAAGATCTAGCTACATATACTAGAGTTATTCAATTTGAATTTTATTTGGATTTTATTTGAATTTAGCTTATTTTCACGTGTAGATTTCGACGACTTCAGATAACCAGATTTTAACACTGTTAAAGAACAATAACTAAATAAGCAAGTCAAGTTACATATTTGATCATATTTGAATACCAATATTTTAGATTATTTAAATTCTATTTTAAATTATTATTGCATACATATTTATACTCGAGCTATTTAAATTCCTGCTTTAAACTATAGTTATTCCCAATTCCTTTGTATAGCGAAATATTGCTATTGAAGTATCCATATCTTGATGATGTAGTTAAAATCTAGTTGGTACATTAGTATGAACTAGACACGTTGCAAGAGTTTATGCTTAGACCAGTTTAGACTAAAATTGTTTAAATGGGGGAACTTTAGCCAAATGTTCAAATATGATTTAACTTGATGTTATGGTATTGTTTTTACCATAAAATTTTTAGAAAATAATTTAACTTGAAAAATAAAATGAAATTTGGTTTGGACTTGAGCGAAATGGATGCTTGGATGGGTGCATGTTTATGCATGGGATCAATTCATTTCTATGATTGAGGTCTAGGGTTTTATTAGAAGTCACCAAAGTCAGTTAATGACCAGTTTTCGAGTGGCATCTTGCTAAGCCCTATTGTACTACCATATGTCCTGTGTGGGTAGGATCTGACTAAATAATTTGTATCATTTCACCATAGGTGTGACATCCAGTTGCGTGGGTGTCTTCATGACCTACTTTTATATATTCCTACATAGGGCTTAAGTCCGGTGGGTTTCTATCCAAAGGAAGCGAAACTTTAGTAAGCCGGGACTACGGTGAGATGATGCATTGTAAAGGCATTGACACGCACTCTAGACTGCTTACCTAATGTAGTGAGTAGTGGTATCGACGGGTGCCAAACAACTAGAGAAGTCGTGTTGTGTGGGTAAAGTTGTATAACCTTTGCAGAGTATTAAGAACTATTCGAATAATTTGTGTCCATGGTCATGTACATGCTCGTGAGCCACTCAAAGTTAGATTTAGATTTTGTTTTCAAAAGACTTTATCAAATGGTTTATCTAAATGGGAAATTGGACGGTTAGCCATGTGATAGGAGGGTATTCTTTACCACTCTTGTGTGAATGTTATCTAATTATAAAACTTGAGAATTTAGAAAATAAATTTTAGTTATAGAATATCAGCTTTGGAATTTAGTACAAGTATTTAAAGAAAGTATCGTTTTATGCAAATTCAACCCTATATGCCTTCCTTTGATATACCCTTACATGCATTATAATTCTGTTATTAGGCGTAACTTGGAGAGCATAGTTGTTTGTGCTCACCCTTAATGCAAAAAAATTTCAGAGAAGAAGGACTTCGCGCTGTCGAAGATCTTGACGACTGTCGCGCTGTCGAAGATCTTGACGACTAGGCCGCTACCCCAGTCGATTGCATGTGGCATATTAGCTGGGCTCTACTACTATTCATTTATCTTCCGATGTGTTCTTATTTGTTGGATCGTAAGCTTTCCTGGTAATCGACTCTGATATTTATTAATAAAGCTTTTGCGATTATGGATGTTACCATATTTGTTTACTGTGTGAGTTGGCCACTGGTCATGGGACTAGTTCAGAAATGCACAGAGGTTTTAAGGTGTTAAACCCGGGTCCTGACATCTGCTCTCCATTTCCTCTGAAAGGCAAATGCAAAATAAAAAAAACAAGGGCACAACGGTCAATTCGTAAGCACTATTAGGTCAATAAGGGTTTCCCAACGGTCGTGGCAAAAACGATATAGACACAAAATTTTGAGTAGCCCTCATGCCTTTGCCATCCTCATTTGGCTATGCGGGCCCTTCTCTGGCCTCCTTGTCCAACCCCTCATCGGCCACCTCTCCAACCGCATCGCCCCCACCGCTTCCCCCATCGGCTGCCGCCAGGGCTGCATCCATCACCACCTCTATCGTGACCGTCGACTTCTCTGCCCACCTTGGCCGACTCTTCGGCGACCGAACCTAGCTCCATCCGCTCCCCTCTCTTCGCTTTTCGGGTCACCATCGCCTCAATGGTCGCTGCTCGTCGCCGGCAAACTCCACGAAGCGCTTCTCTACTCTCCATTTCCTCTGAAATGCAAATACAAAATAAAAAAGCAAGGTCACAACGGTCAATTCGTAAGCACTATTAGGTCAATAAGGGTTTCCCAACGATTGTGGCAAAAACGATATGAACACAAATTTTGAGTAGCAAAAAAATGAAATGTGCATACTCTTCATATCATAACCAAAATTGCGTAAATTTTCAGTGGCACGCACAAAATTCGCCCCTACAACTACGGGTGTCCGTACCACCTCAGTGCATCCATCGATCACCAAACAACTTTCTTAAGCTGTTATGCATCATGCTGGTTGGTGGACAATTACATTCCACCAGCTGCCTCAGCCTTTATCATCGTCTTTCGAAACAAGCTATCCACTATTAAAAACCGTCACAAGCGGCAGCCTTACAGCAACCGCAAGCATCCGTCTCCCCTGAAATACCAAACAAACAAAAAAAAGGTGAAGGGTTACACTGGTTGGTCACATGCATGCGCACAAATTAGCTAGGCATTTGTGTTTCTTTTTCAGTGCTAATCATGCATAAATTACTGATGTTCTAGTTTGCACCGGCGGACATTTTTGTGAGCCATGTGCCCCGTTCATTGATAACGACAATAGTTCCTTTTGACATGGAAGCGAATGCATAAATGTAGGTCTTTACAAACACATCCTTAGTCTTTACAATGGTGGTTTGAAAACGAGTGTGGTGAAAAAGATATACGCTCAAAGGACGGCCGTCAAATGATAAATGATTAATTGTTGTGCGGCCGATTAATCAGAATATAAGACAATCATACATTCATAATAATGTATTCATTTATATTTAATTTTTAAAATAATTTATTTACCAATATTACAATAAGTTATCACTATATAAATAAGCATCATTAGTCATAACTTAAATTATGCATGTAATTGCACAATATTATAAAATAAATAAACTATAGTTAACATGTAAAAATAATTTGTTTGAGAAATAAACAGAAAAATGGCCGACTAATCGTTCGAGACCGCTAAATCCTCTCCACGCACACTAGACATGACGGTTTACCGACCGCCAACGATTAATCGGCCTATATGTTCGTTTTAACACTGCTAAAAACACAACACTTTGGATATTTAGCTTGCGTTTTTTCTTTTCCAAGATATATACAACATTTTCTTCTGTTCGACATCGTTAGAACATAAAACTAAGTTCGTATATAACCCGGGAAAGATTGTTAATAAACACGGGGGAAAAAATAATCGGGCTGAAAGTTGGGAATCCACCCCAATGCATTTGCTGGATCTTCCTCCCTATATTTGGCAGCTTGCCCAACGTTTTTTCTTGAATGATACACATAGTGATTGCCTGATTGATGCAAGCCCCACCGTTGCACGGCAGGAATGAACTCCCCCATGCGTGTTCTGAGTGGTTCTTTGGAACTATTGAGATGCACGTTTCCACCTGTACTACACAGTTCGGCTGGCTTTTCATTGGATTCATTTCTTAACCTAATTTTTTTTTTGTAAGATTTGGGAAAAGTGAAATGATCTTAACTGAATTAAGGCACCCTGTTTGCTTGGGAGGTTCGAAACCCCCAGTACTAAAAAGCAAGCCGATTATTTGGTAGTCTCATGCCATAACAATTCCAGTTAACCAATTACCTTTGGTAGGCTCAGGTTAGTCTTCCCAGTAGTTCCTACACTAATATGAAACCCATGCATGAAATTGTTCAACTAGTTTCTGTCAAATTGACATTTCACCGCCCTCTTTCTTTAGAAGAAAAATGTGCTGAAGTATTGTGTACGGAAGTGATAAAAAATAACTAAGGTTGGCAAGATTCGGAGAGAGGACGAACTGGGAGTCAAAAGACTCGAGCAAGTGATGCTGTGATAGCTACAGGCTGCTTTCAGAAAACTCAGCGAATTAAAGCCATAGGTTGGAATACTGTACCGTGAGAATTGATGTCGTTGTTAGGGCTGAGATTAAGATAAATGATGGAAAACACGACGAACCAACCAACCGCCCCAACAGTCGAGAATAGGCAGGTCCCAGACTGATCCTGGCTGGAGCATTGTCCGGAATCTGTACACGGAGAAGAGAAAAATATCGCACAAATAGTAAGAGGGTGACAGGTGACAACTGCCGCATCCCGCTTCATCATGTTGCTGCCGGCCATCACCATCATCTCCGACGAGGTCTTCGTCAGGTTCAAGCTGGCCGTCATGTTCATCTCCGGCGAAATCAAAGCTACCTGTGGAGATTCTCCTCAGGCGATAATCTCAGTATTCAGTTATGCCCAGTAGTTTCAGCCCTGTAGTATTTTCCCGTAATTTTCTATTAATTTCAGGGCTTGTGTGTAATGCTGGGTGCTCAAAATAAAAGGCATGATCTGAGTAGGACAGTGGCGTAGATGCAGGTAGTCTGTGATTAGAGGTGAAAAAGGATCGTATACGGATTGATAATGGTTCTACTATAATTGTTTTTTTTCAATACAAATACGAAGCGAATATGAATCAAATACGGACACAAATATTTTTCAAAACATGAAAATGCCTTAAATTGTCCGCCAAAAAATAACAGAAACATATAACTAGTTTATTTGATCCAAACATTCATGAATTGTTCATATTTTCAATAACCACACATACATAACATTGACACTGGTAAACTACACTAAGTAGTTCATCACATACATAACACTTAATTTGCGATATTTATTGTTGATTTTCTTTGACAGTGCACCCATGTTCCTGTATTGGGAATCTAGGTGTTAGATTCATAAGTAGAGACTACCAATCGAGAGTGACCAAGGAAACAAGAAAAAAACAATGGAAAGGCATAGAGAGACACTGGTCGTACGCCCTCGTGCTCCCACATTCCTCGAGCTCCTCTTCTCTTCCTCCTCCAACCCTATCTAAAGGCCTGTTTGGAACACACGTCTCTTCCTCCTCCAACCCTCTCTAAAGGCCTGTTTGGAACACACGAATAGAAAATAGAGGAACAGAAGAAAAAAAAAGAAATATATAGAAATACAGTGACAAAACAGAGAAATGGAAAACATAGAAAAAAATATATAGGAAAAGGCGTTTGGAACGCAGGAATCAAAAGTATTGTGAGAATTCATGGTAGCATTTTTTATCCAGAAATATAGTGCCGTGACCCGTGAAGAAGACGGGATGGGTATGGATAAGGATCTCTACAAATCGTTCCATCTCGGCAGAAGAGCACGGCTACGGAAAGCTTCGCCGGCGAGCGGAGCCACGGATGCAGTGCACAGTAGCACCCTTCCTCAATTCGGTTGCGGCAGGCCTCGATTTGGTGGCGGAGGGCTTCCATTCATGGTGCGGCGACGAGCATCTTCGCCAAGCACGATGCCCTCTCTCTCTCTCTCTCTCTCTCTCTCTCTCTCTCTCTCTCTCTCTCTCTGGGGTAAGGGGCAGATGTGGGTGAGCCAACCGGCAGTGCACCCGGTGGAGGCGGCGGCGTAGCAGTGGGGAAAAACACGCACCCCCCCGTGCGGGCTGCATAGGAAGGACCCACCGGGCGCTGGGGACGGCCAGCAGCCTCGGACTCTGCCTCGTGCAGGCCTACGAACCTCGTGCAGGCCTTCTTCGTAGGGAAATGCATTTGAGCGCGAACGAGGGGATCAAGGGCCTGCGGTTTGCTATGACGGGCGGGCAAAGCTTCGTCGGCGCCGCCCTCTACCTGGAGTTGCTCTACTGTAGAGCCCGGGAGGTCCAGTCCTTTGACCTCCGTGCTCCCTCTCCCTAGTTCAACCAGCTCCTCGGCGTCGGTGTCCGCTTCTTTCAGGGCGGGCTCCCAGACTAGGCGTCGGAGTCGGCGAGCAGGGCGGGCGGAGTGCGGCGTCGGCGGGGCCGACGGGCGGAGAAGACAAGCTATGCAGTTACGGTAATATTAATAATGTCGGATATCTAACGTTCTTATGTTTCGGATAATCCGTATTCGTATTCGACGGATACCGAGGTTATTATATTCGTATTCGTTTCCGATGAAAAAAAATATGTATTCGTTTCCGATCCGAGAACAATCCAAGTCGACACAATCCGAATTTATTTTCGTTCGGATCAATCGAAAACTATCCTATCTACTTTCACCCCTGCTGTGCTGCACTTATTTAGCTTAGCAGCGCATCATAAGGTTATGATGGTTAATATCATGGATTTAAGGTTGTGTTTGGCATGACTCTGCCGGATTCTTGTTTGGAGTAGACGGAATCCGGCCAAACAGGATATCTCAGTTAAAAATTGAATCCGGAGCGGAGTTGGGACTCAAGGGTCGCGTAGTTCATTTTCGTGGAGCCGGTGGAGGGCTGCCGGCGAGACGACGGCACCCCTTTGCTTCTTCAACGGCCGTGACGACCCCGAGGTGAGCCCACCTGACATCTGAAGAGAAGAGTTATACTAGTTAAGGATGGATTTGGTCGGTGAACTGGAGTTTGGTTGAGAGGCTTGGATTTTTTTTTCTCTTCAATTCCATTAGTCCATACGAGCACAATGATGTTGGGTGTCCATGTTTCCCCCCGCTTTCTCTAGTCTTCCTAAAACTAATGGAGTAATGTACACAAATTTTCTTTCTAGGTAGGCCGGAGATGAGCCCAGGACGGAGCTACAAGTGGTGATGGCAGCCGGCCCTAAGACACGCCCCGTTAGGTGTGCAGAACAGCTTGGGGGACATGATGTCCTGCCCACCCAGACAGCTCCATGGGCGGAATGGTTCGGCTAGAAATCTCCGCCGGTCGAGTACAGCTGCTACCGGAAAAGCACATACATATATATTCTTTTGACAACTGAACCGCCGATGACATGATCTCTGCGTGCGTGATTTGCAACGTCTCACCTAAAAAAGGTGCCTGCCGTGCAGTCGAACGGTAGGTAATATGGACCAAAACCCTGCTTCTTCTTGAAGCGTGCCTGCCTGCCTCTCGGCGGTCATCCATGTGAAGCCTGTGGATTCCATGACAGTCGTCTGTTTGAGCAGGTGGGAGGGACGACAAAACGATAGCCGGTTCCATTCGTCAGCGCGAGCTGCATATTCGTGAGATCCATGCGCGGTGAAAAGTTTCAAAGTACATCAAGCTAAAATTGAAGTTTCAGACGTAGTAGGCTGGTAGATTGATGTAGTACAGTACAGCTGAGCCAATTTGAGTATCGACACTGCTGCACTGTACTCTGTTCTGTAATAAGAAATCGGGCTTTATTTTAGGTTAGGACAATACACTGATAGGGCGATTCTGCTTATATGTTTAATTGATGGGCTACCAAAATTATGACAAGCCCATAATCGAAGTTTCGACTAGGCCGTCAGTTCATATGTAATCTGTGAGTTTAGTGGTCCATCATCTTTCTACTAATAGAAATACTATAGTGCAGCTTAGGCCCGAATTGGAGTCTGAGCTTTTATATTTGGGAGGATTATATAACATCAACTGATTTCTTCTGCTAGTTTTTTTTTTAAATCTTTTTCTTATAAGAAACCAGTAAACTTTTTCGACCCTTGGGTGTAAATGACGCACATAACCCTTACCTCTCTCCTCTAAAGCAGCGACCCTACCCTTCTCCCCCCTACCCCCCCACTTAAAGCAGCGACCCTACCCTTCTCCCCCCCTACCCCCCCACTTTAAGAACCGGTTTGAAACACATGAATTTTATTAGAATTTTGCAGGAATTTCATAGTAATCATGTCATCTTTTGCAGGAATATATTTTTTTTTCCCGCGTTTCAAACGGGCCTAAATTGTGTGCTCATGCCACACGGTCTCACACGTGGTTGTCGCACAATCTTGCGTGCCCTGCCGCCTACACAGAACCTCGTTGATGTTGGCGAGGCCCGAGGGATCTCTGGCGCCTCCCTAGTGTGCAGCGGCGATGCTCCCTCGCCTCGACCGCCTCTAGCACTAGCGAAAAAGAGGTTCACCACATATGGTGTTGGTGACTATTCAAAAAACTAATCAATAGAGGAAGAAGCGGGGAGGGGTACATTCTAGTGGGATACGTGTAGGCGATTTTAGAGCAAAATAAAAAATTTCTACTATGGAAATCAGGAAGTCATGCAAATAACTGATTATGAATTGTTACCACTAGACGTGTAGTTCAATGGAAGAAGAGTTAAAGCAACCGATCCAATGAAGCACGTTGTGGATTTCATGGGGATATGCTCCAGATCTTAGGATGATGTGACAATTGGCAATGGCGTTTACGGTTTGTCGTTTCACGCGTTTTCGACAAAGCTACGGTATTACGGGCGGGGCGGTCCGACCGGTCCTTACCGCACGGCGGTCCGATGGTCCCAATCGGTCGGACCGGCCATGTGGGCGATCGGACCGGCGATGACCAAAGTGGTCAAAATAATTTGGGCCAAAAATAGGTGTTGTAGGCAAGTGAGGGATCCCAATGCACTTGGTCTCATAATTTTTGAGTCTCCGAGAAGAAGTTCTATTCGTTTGTATTTTCCGAAGGTTTGAATTTCGTGGCTTGAATTTGGCTAAGTCCCAAGGCGGTCCGACCGCTCACGAGGAGCGGTCCGACCGCCATGGGGCGGTCCGACCGCCATGGTCCGACCGGCCACTCCGAGCGATCAAACCGGTTTCTACTTGAGCGTCGGCCAACCGTGGCGATGTTGTTTTGTTAGGTCAAAGTCATTGGTATTGTGGTATATGATTTGCATGATGCATGTTTTGACTAACATGGGTCAAGTTGTGAAGAACTTGTTCCCGAATTCGTGTTTTCTTATGCGTGGTTGTGCGGGTAGCTTGGTGGTCAACGACGGTCAACGGCGAGGAGAATCGGGACTAGACTTGAAGAGTTGAGGTCGAGCGATCGGCGATGCGGGTGAGTCAACGACTCAAGCGTGACACAAGATGGACAATGGTGACCTATTGGCGAATCCATGGCACATGGTGAAGCGGTTTAGGTCAAAGTTAAAGACGGCGCCAGCGAAGCGTGCGTGTGTGACCCATTTGTTAGTGGGCCTTAACGGAGCCCAATTAAGTCAAACCATAAGAGTTTTAGGCCTCCACTATAAATAGAAGGAGATGGTGGTCGCACCTCTCTCTCTCGCCTTTTATGTTTCAAAACCCTAATTGTCTTTAGGGAGTTGAGGTGGAGGCAAGGGCTCTTGATGGTTTGTGGTGAATTTCGTGATCTTTGATTGTCCATCGATCCATGATGGTGTGGATGTAATCCGGCAACAATCACGAAATCAATCTATGCAAGGTTTGCTTGAGATAAGTCTCTTTCGTTCTTGCTTTCAATTTCGTGTTTTTAGGGCTTTCTTTGATCCGCGAGTTTGTGATTGATTCTTTCACGTGAATTAGCTTGCTGTGATATGTGTGAATCTATCTAGCATCATCTTGATCATCAATCCTCACGAACAAGCTTTAGGATCAAGTTTTCGTTCTTGCGGCTTTTAGACCTTCGTTAATCAATTGGTAATTGCTCAAGATCGTTCTAAGAATTATCATAATATTCGATTGGAATAGGTCCTCAATAGCATAGAGAAGGTGTGTGCAAAGTTTCGTGAAGTTTGGAGTTGAGAATCAAAAGTTAGACCTAATTGCAACTTCGTCATCGGTGATTTTCTTGTTTGGATCGGTTCGTAGATCGCCGGTCCGATCGCCGTCACCACCGGTCCGACCGATTTGGAGCGGTCCGACCGCCAAGATATAACAGTCCGTCCGACCGCGACAATCGGTCCGACCGGTTCACTCTGAGGTCGACCGCTTGAAGACTTGTGTTGCTTTGATTCTTGTCGATTATTGTCGCATTGCTTAGGGGTTTTATTGGATTCAATACTAGTCTTCCACAGTCTTGGTATATTGATCTTCATAGCTTTCTAATAGCTCTTTGGAGTGAAATTGTATTGAGTTCATAATTTGTGAAAAAGTGAGCGTGCTCCTATTCACCCCCCCTCTAGTCGCCTTTACGGTCCAACAAGTGGTATGAGAGCCCGGTTAGTTCAATCTTGATCTTAACAGGTCACCCAACTTTGGCGATGGATAAGTTTTCTACTAAACCGCATATCTTGATGGGCACGACTATGCCTATTGGAAGAATCGTATGCTGCGTCTTTCTTGAGAGCGAGGACAAGCTATTTGGGATGTTGTTAGAGCCCATTGGTTATTCTGAAATTGCTACACCGCTTCGCAATTCTTTTGGCTAACAACAATAAGGCTAAGAATCTTTTATATGGTGCACTTGGTAGACAAGAATATGATAGAATTTGCAATCTTTCAATCACAGCATGAAATTTGGAACACTCTCGAAACATATCATGAGGGTTCGTCCCAAATCAAAAAGGTGCGCCAAGCTGTTTACAAGCGTGAGTACAATAAATTCGAGATGCGTCTGAGAGAGCATCGATGACATTTTCGATCGCTTTAATAAAGTAATTAATCAAATGAAAGTGTTGATATTGAATATTCTCAATCAAAATGCCACCCATCTTTTGGCCGCAATCAACACCAAGGAGTGGGAGATGAAAGCTCTTGCTATAGAAGAAAATGTTGATCTTTCAAGTCTTACTTTAGAATTGCTTTATAGTAAACTCAAGACTCATGAAATTAAAAGAGTTGATCATCCTAAGAAAGATAATTTAGCTTTGGTAGCAGATCCTCTCAAAAGGCTTTTGATGACTCTTGTGAATCTTCTTACGGATTTTCATTTGCTTGTTTATCTCGCTATTCATGAAGAGGAGCTTAAAAGTATTCTGAAATGAGTTAGCTCTTCTAGCTAAGAAATTCACACGGCTTACAATAATGTGAGAAACAAAAGAGAGGTGGTCCGGTAACATGCTATGAATGTGGTGAGCTCAATCATATCCGGGCAAATTGCCCCAAGCTGAAAGGTAAGAGCAATCATAAGGAAGGAAAGCCAGCTTGGAAGAAGCCTCCTTTCAACAAATCAAGGTATGAGGCAAATAAGCTTGTGAAGGCTGCTCACCGGGTCCTTGCCGCTTTTGAGGATCAATCTTTAGCGATGTGGATACCGGGAGTGAGGAGGACAAGGAGGAGGAGATCCCTCAAGGTAAAAAGAAAGGGAAGGCCAAAGACTTCACTGGCATGTTGTAACGTCCCGTTTTTCAGGAGTTTTTGAAAAATTTTAAAAGAAAACCATTTGCTTCTATTTGTCAAAAGCTTAATTTGGAATTTCAGAATTCAATTGCATGTTTAATATGAATTAATCAAACTTCAATTAAATTAAAGTTGGTTTGATTGAGATTTCTGGAATTTAAAATCAAAATTATTATTTTAAGAATTTTCTTGGATTTATTGGATTTTAGAAATTGATTTTCCTTTTTCCCGAAATTAAAAGTTAATTTATTTGCAAAAGAAAAAGAAAAATTAAAGTTGAAAGTATTTTTATTAAGTCTAGAATAATTCAAGGAATTTCTGTGAATTTTTCTAGAATTTTTGGAGTCTATTTGCTATTTTCTAAATTGCCTTTTGATTTATTTGAATTTCTGTAAATTAAAAGCTATTTAAAAATCCCTTTTCGGTTTTGGGCCGAATCTCTCGACCCAATCACTTGTTTCTCGCCTTGGCCCTTTCGCTGCTGCGCGCTCCAGCGCACCGCCCGCTCTGGCCGTTGGATCTCCATCCGGCCGCTCTCGTTCAGCCGCGCCGCTCTTTCTTCTGGCCGTTGGATCAAGATCCGCGCCCTCATGCGCCGCGCTTTTTCCGCTTCCACCGTCCGTCGAATCGGACGGCGCCGCTTCGCCTCCGCCGCGCCTCTTCACCTCCTCACCGTCCGTCGGAATCGGACGGCCGTTTCGATCAGGCCGCGCCTCTCTCTCCGCCGTCCGATCGCAATCGGACGGCGCTGTTCATCGTCCCCCGACGCGCGTTCTCTCTCCCACGTCGTCGCGCGCCGCGATTTCGCCGCGCGAATCCGCGCCGCGGCGCCGTCCGTCGCCTCTCGCGCCTCGCCGCGCCCGCCACGCCGCGCCGTCCGCTGCCGCGCCTCCACGTCGCCGTGCCTCCTCCTCGCCTATAAAGCCGCCGCTCTTCCTCTCCTCTCTTTTCTCTCTCTCTCTCGCTCGGTTGCGTTCGCCGCGCCTCTCCCTTCTTCCCGCCTCCGCCGCCTCCGCCGCCGCCGTCTCCCAGCGCCTCCGCCGTTCTCCGTGGCGTCGCCGCCGTCTTCTCGACTCCGGCCGCCGCGCGCCGCCGCTCTCTCTCTCTCTCTCTCTCTCTCTCGACCGTGGGCCCGAGCCCACGTGGCCACCCACGTGGCGCCACGTCGCGCCGCGTCGGCGCCTCTGCCGCGTGGGCGCGCACGTAACGCGCGTGTACGCTTGCGCGGCGGCGTCAAAATCCGATTTTTGATGAAAAATAAATCGAAAATCGGAAAACCCTAAATCCATCATTTTATGTGATTTGAAACTTCTTTTGGCTATAACTTTCACATCCGAACTCGATTTGGGTGATCCAAATTTCTAAATTCATATAAATTCATCCTCTTTCATTTGGCACTGGTTTTGTAATTTTTGGAGTTCATTTGGTGCTGTTTTATTTATTTGTTGCTTTTCTCGCGTGTAGATTAGCGTTTGGAAGATTTCTTCGACCGACGATCAAGACCCTCTCCTCACCAACGAAGGCAAGTCGAGGCCTTTGACCATGTTGAACCCATTTTATAAATGTATATTGTTTTAAATTATCATGCATGGCTAGTTTTATTAAAAATGGTTTTGGGAGTAGATAATTACCAAATTGCCATTATGCCTCCTTGATAAATTGAAAATGAAATGTCTCCTTGAATGACATGTACCCTTGGACACCTTAGGATGGTTAATACTAGTTGGACATAATTGTATACCAACTTGGGAGCGATTATTGCTTAGACATGCTTTAGTTACCCATGAGACTTTCGATCACATGTTCAATGTTGAATGAAATTTGACTAATGGAACTATGGAGCAGTGGTGTGAGGCCACTTTTATTAAAAGATGTTGTGCCATGGCAGGATTGCCATTTGGTGGGATTGAACAAAAATGATTTATGCTCGGGCTTGAGGTAGGAAGCTAGAGTGGGTGTGTGATGCACATTGGGTTGTGGTAGACTTGTGCGAGCGACCAACTAAGGACTTAACTTTGCAAGTCATTGATCCGGGTCACCTCGTGCAACCATAAGTCCGGTATGGGACGGACCGCCAACTAATTAGGGAAGTTTTGAGTCGGTTCTGTTAGGGTTGATTATTGGCGCAAGAGGGTCGTGATGGCGAAACCTTAGCGAAAGCGTAACCGAGGCAAAATGGAACTTTGTAAAGGCCTTGTGATAGTCACTTAGTCGCACACCTCTAAGTGTGTCGAGACGGACATTGCAAGTGATTTATCTCTTGTGGGTAAAGCCGCACAACCTCTGCAGAGTGTTCAAAATCTATTCGAATAGCCGTGTCCCCTGCACGGACATGCCCAGTGATTTCGCGCAAAGGGTAGTATTTTCAAAAATGTGGTTTGGTTCGATAGAAACGCTTGGTTGAATGGTTGGGAAGTGAACGGGATGTTCACTGTTTGATTCAAAAGAACTTGGTTATCTATGTATTATTCTTTTAAAATTCTGCTTTGCAATCTAATTAATGTATTTGCTGTTAAACTTGCTTTCTGCAAATTAACCATAAAGCCATCCTTGCTTAAGCCTGTCATGAATACTATGTGCATACATTTCTCTACGACTTGCTGAGTACTTTATGTACTCACGGCTTTATGCCTTTTGTTGATCAGTCCCAGCAGAAGAATCAGGAAATGTTGAGTTCTACGAAGAAGGCTACTTTGAAGACTTTGCGAACTAGGTCACGTCCTCCACTCGATTGCCTGTGGGCATGTCGATTGGTCTCCACGTATTTTGAGATTTCCACGCGGATACTCTGTTGTTGCTAAGCCCTGTGAGGCGACTTTTGTAAGAACCTTGACCATAAGGTCTTTGCTGTTTTAATTAATATTACTTTGTCTGCTTCATTAGTTCGTTGTTGAATGGTTATGAATGCATCATTGTTGCAACTGTGCAAGCTAGCTACTGATCATGGGACTAGCTTGGTATGCACAGAGGGTCTCGGGGTTGTGTGACACCCGGGGTCTCGACAAGAGATGGTATCAGAGCCATATCGACTGTAGGACGTAACCTTTAGCTAGATTGGTCGTCTTAGTCAAAGATTCAAAATATATTTTCTAAATCAAACCAACCAATTAACCCGGCTAGATATTCTTCTCTCATCTTATTCTGTTCTTTCTTATCTTATTCTATTCTTTTCTTATCATCTTACCCTCTTATATCATTCTTGAGTTCTTTCATCTTATCTTTTCTGGAACTTGGTTTTCAAATTTAATTTGACTCCCTCATCTCTGGATTATCCCTAGGATCGAGCCCTTCAAGATCAAGCAATGGAAGTCTTGGAAGCTCAAGTTCAAATCTGTTCCAGTTGACCCTCCGTAAAGATTAGATTAGTAGTCGCCTCCCTAGTTTTAGATTCGTTTAGTCTGCGTAATAGTCTTTGTTGTGCTTAAGTGTCCCTTTGGTTTGCTTCTTGATAGCTTTCCGGCTATCCGCTCGTTGGGTAAAACCAACTTTGTCCGCATTAGGTTGATCCATCTATCTCCTTGTTTCTCGCTCATCTCCGTGCTTTCCTCGCATCTAAATTGCTTTCTTCTTCTCGTCTATTAAACCGGTGAAGCTTTGTCGCAGATGGTTCGGACATAACTCGCAAGCCGTGATGAGACTCAAGCGCCCGGCCCCGCCTTCCCAGCCGCCGGTGCAGATCCGGGTTTGAGTCGGTTCATGGCGGCCCAGACGCGGTGATGAGCTCTTTGATGCGAATATGACTCGATGATGAATCGCCAGAACTGCATCGGCCGCGCTCGCTAGCAATGATGAATCGTAATCATCAGCGGTACCGCCACACCCACGCCGCTCCACCCCGCTTTTTCCTCACCCAGTGGCGAGTTTTTGAGGACCCATCCGCCCACTTTCTCTAGCTCTCTGAGCCATTGGACGCAGATGGTGGTTACGTTCCATGGAAAGAAGCTCGCTATCACCCGTTGTGATGATCGCGAGAAGGTTCAGATGCCACTCACCGGCTTGAAGGTACCATTGCAGAATGGTGGGAGAACTATTGTGCCGCCATGGAAACCCCGAGAGTATCACTTGGGCCGAAGTTTTGAGAGCTTTCCGCCACTCCCATATCCCCGATGGAAAGGTGGAAATGAAGAAGAATGAGTTCCGTGAGGCTGCGGCAAGGCAACACGTCGGTGAGTGAATATCTTAATGATTCACTCGGTTGTCCCGTTATGCCCTGTGAGGACGTTGCCACAGATGATGCCCGCCGAAGCGCTTCAAGAGAGGACTCAACCCAGTTTGAAGGTGCAAGTCATTGGGAATGACTATGCAGATTTCCAAAGACTGTGAACAAGGCCATGCTCATCGAAGAATCCCGCCGTGAGCTTGAAGAATCCCGCAAGAGAAAGATGATGCGACCACAGTGCCCATCGGCCTCACTCCAGAGAGTCGAATGAATGTGCCGCCTCCCGCCCGTGTTGCTCCACTGTCACATTGAGCCCTCAGAGCAAGACGCCCGGCTAGCCCGGTGACCGCAGTTTCAGCGGCCAAAGAACAAAGAACCAAGGAATGTCAACCTCGCACTGGGATCACTCGCTTTAAGTGCCATCACCGGGCACTTCGCAAAAGCTTGCCGCAGAGGCAAGGCCCTTCTCTGCTCGTTTCAACATGGGAGCCACCCGACCAGACCCCGCTCCAGAGTCGCGACGTGGAGCCCTCGGACTCCATCTGCACTACCAAGACTCCTCACCTTTCGGAAGAGGTCGTGTGAACCACACCACTGTGGAGGAAGCCCTGCATGACCCGGACGTCGTCTTTGGGTAAGTTTCTTGTCAATTCAAAGACCGCCTTTGTTTTGTTTGATTTCGAGCTTCGATTCGCTTGTTTCTGAGTTTTCTTTGAAAGGCACCAGTTGGAAGTTTTGCCTCTTAAAAGTGTTTTGTTGGTTCAATCTCCGGTTCGAATTGAGTACGAACCAAGGTTGCCCTAAGGTTAAAGTGACCATAGAAGGGTAGAATTCCTTGCTAATCTCATCATCATTGACACCAAGTCTCTTGATGTGATTTTGGGAATGGATTGGCTTGCCAATCACCAAGCCCTCTTGGATTGTGGTGGTAGAAGCATCACTTTGGTCAGTCCGGATGGAACCAAGGTAAAGTTTGAAGCCTCCCCCGAGAAGCTAGCTGGATCTTTAGTCTGTAAAGGTGTTGTGTCTTTGGAAGAAGTGCGATGAGTCCGAGAGTTTCGGATGTCTTTCCCGATGACCTACCCGAATGCCGCTGCATCGAGACTTGGAGTTTGTCATCAATCTTGTTCCAGGAACTGCACCTATTTTCAAGAGACCCTACAGATTGCCTGTCAATGATTTGGTTGAGCTAAAGAAGCAAATTGAAGAAATGCAAGAGAAATGTTTTGTCCGACCAAGTTCTTCACCTTGGGGAGCCCCAGTGATCTTTGTTGCAAAGAAGGATGGTACCCAACGGATGTGTGTTGATTACCGAGCCCTCAATGAGGTCACCATCAAGAACAAGTACCCTCTGCCCAGGATCGATGATTTGTTTGATCAGTTGAAAGGAGCCGGAGTGTTCTCCAAGATAGACTTGAGGTCAAGGATACCATCAGTTGAAGATTCGCCCGGAAGATATCCCCAAGACAGCTTTCTCAACCCGGTATGGACTGTATGAGTTCACGGTCATGTCATTTGGATTGACCAATGCCCCTGCTTACTTTATGAACTTGATGAATAAAGTATTCATGGAGTATTTGGATAAGTTCGTCATTGTCTTCATTGACGATATTTTGGTGTATTCCAAGAGTGAAGAAGAGCATGAAGAACACCTCCGTTTGGTCCTGAATAAGCTTAGAGATCATCAACTCTATGCTAAATTCAGCAAGTGTGAGTTTTGGATGAAAGAAGTTACTTTCTTGGGACATGTCATGTCTGCAGAAGGAGTATCTGTTAACCCTAGCAAGGTTAAGGATGTGCTTAATTGGGAGTCACCCAAGTCAGTGCCTCAGGTCAGAAGTTTTCTTGGAATGGCAGGATACTATCGTCGATTCATAGAAGGATTCTCCAAGATAGCAAGACCCCTCACTCAGCTGTTAAAGAAAGAAAAGAAATTTGCATGGACAACAGATTGTGAGCAAAGTTTTCAAGAGTTGAAGAAGCGTCTGACAACAGCTCCGGTGTTGATTTTGCCAGATGTCCGGAAGGATTTTGAGATTTTCCGTGATGCATCCGGCAAGGACTTGGTTGTGTCTCGATGCAAGAAAGGAAGGTAGTAGCTTATGCTTCCGTCGGTTGAGGCCTCATGAAGTGAATTACCCTACTCATGACTTGGAGTTAGTCTGTAGTAGTGCATGCTTTAAAGATATGGCGTCATTACCTTATTGGTAATCATTTGTGAAGTCTACACGGACCATAAGAGCTTGAAGTACATTTTCACTCAGCCGATCTTAATATGAGGCAAAGAAGGTGGTTAGAGTTAATCAAGGATTATGATATTGGAATCCATTACCACCTGTGCAAAGCTAATGTTGTGGCGTATGCCTTGAGCGAGAAAAGTCTCTCGCAATACCTCGTCAATCAAGGAAAATCACCACCCTTCATGAAGAGTTCCGAAGCTCAAGTTAGAGTTGGTTGAGGAAGGTTATCTAGGCGCCTTAGAAGTTCAACCCACTTTGCGGAATCGGATCAAGGAAGCTCAAGTTAAAGATGCCAATATTAAGGAAATCAAGAGCAACATGAAGAAGGGTAAAGCCCCGAGATTTTCGTAAGATGAGCAAGGCACCATTTGGTTTGACAAGCGAACTGTGTTCCAGATCGTAAAGAGCTTAGCGGTGATACTCAAGGAAGCCCATGAAACTTTGTACTCCATTCACCCCGAAGCACAAAGATGTACCAAGACCTCAAGGAAATGTATTGGTGGCCTAGCATGAAGCGTGAGATTGCCGAGTATGTAGCTCGGTGTGATGTCCATCGTGAGTAAAAGCCGAGCATCAAAGACCTGCTGGACTCTCGCAACCCTTGAAAGTGCTCGAATGGAAGTGGGAAGAAATTGGCATGGATTTTATCTTTGGTTTGCCAAGGATAAGGTCGATATGATTCTATCCGGTAATTGTGGATCGTCTAACCAAAGTTGCTCACTTTCTCCCGATCAAGACTACTTACTCGTGATAGATCGCGAGAATTGTACATGGCAAAGATAGTGTGCCAAAGATGGAGTGCCAAGAAGATCGTGTCGGATCGAGGATCACGATTCACCTCAAGATTTTGGGCGAAGTTGCCTGATGTTTTGGGTACTAATCTAAATTTCAAGATGACTTACCATCCCAGACGGATGGATGCATGAGAAAGAGTAAATCAAATCCTAGAAGATATGTTAAGGGCTTGTGCCTTAGCAAATCGACGATTGGGATCAAATGCTACCCTATGCGAGTTTTCCTACAACAACGATTACAGTCAAGCCTCCAGATGTCTCCATTTGAAGCTCTTTTAGGAAGAAAATGCGAACACCGTTGTATTGGAATGAAGTAGGCGAAAGACAAGTGTTTGGGCAGATATTTTGGAAAAAGCCAAGAGCAAGTTCGATCAATCGAGAAAGGTCGAAACAAAGACAGACGAGCAGAAGAGTTATGCCGATAACCGCCGAGATCTAGCTTTTGCACCTGGTGATCATGTGTACCTGAAGGTGTCGCCTCTCAAAGGGATGCGTCGTTTCAGAGTAAGTGGAAAGCTTGCACCAAGGTACATCGGACCTTTCCCAGTTCTAGCCCGAAGAGGAGAAGTCGCTTAACAGTTGGAGCTCCCACCTCAGCTGGCAGATGTGCATAATGTCTTCCACGTGTCGCAGTTGAAGAAGTGTTTGCGTGTGCAAGAGCGGATGCCGATGAGAATCAATTGCCTGCAAGAAGACCTCACCTACAAGGAGCATCCCATCAAGATCTTGGAAGTAGCAGAGCGAGTGACAAGAAGCAAGACCATCCGTTTCTGCAAGGTCCAGTGGAGCAACCACACCGAAGAAGAAGCCACTTGGGAACGAGAAGAGGACTTGAAGGCTGAGTTTCCCCACCTATTCTCTAGTCAGCCCGAATCTCGGGGTCGAGATTCCCTTTAAGAGGGTAGGTTTGTAACGTCCGCTTTTCAGAGTTTTGAAAATTTTAAAAGAAAACCATTTGCTTCTATTTGTCAAAAGCTTAATTTGGAATTTCAGAATTCAATTGCATGTTTAATATGAATTAATCAAACTTCAATTAAATTAAAGTTGGTTTGATTGAGATTTCTGGAATTTAAAATCAAAATTATTATTTTAAGAATTTTCTTGGATTTATTGGATTTTAGAAATTGATTTTCCTTTTTCCCGAAATTAAAAGTTAATTTATTTGCAAAAGAAAAAGAAAAATTAAAGTTGAAAGTATTTTTATTAAGTCTAGAATAATTCAAGGAATTTCTGTGAATTTTTCTAGAATTTTTGGAGTCTATTTGCTATTTTCTAAATTGCCTTTTGATTTATTTGAATTTCTGTAAATTAAAAGCTATTTAAAATCCTTTTCGGTTTTGGGCGAATCTCTCCGCCCAATCATTTGTTTTCTCGCCGGCCGGCGCTGCTCGCGCTCGCAGCGCACGCCCGCTCTGGCCGTTGGATCTCCATCCGGCCGCTCTCGTTTCGCCGCGCCGCTCTTTCTTCCTGACCGTTGGATCAAGATCCGACGCCCTCCGCGCGCCCGCGCCTTTTCCGCTTCCCACCGTCCGATCGAAATCGGACGGCGCCCTTCGCCTCCCCGCCGCGCCTCTTCACCTCCTCACCGTCCGATCGGAATCGGACGGCTCGCGTTCACCCGCGCCTCCCTCGCTCCGCACCGTCCGTCGCAATCGGACGGCGCTGTTTCATCGCCCCGACGCTGCCGTTTCTCTCCCACGTCCGCGCGCGCCGCCGCGATTTCGCCGCATGCGAATCGCGCGCGTCTGCCGTCCGTCGCCTCTCGCCGCCTCTCGCGCGCGCGCCGCCACGCCAATCCGTCGCCGCGCCTCCACGTCGCCGTGCCTCCCTCCTCGCCTATAAAGCCGCGCGCTCTTCCTCTCCCTCTCTTCTCTCTCTCTCTCTCGCTCGGTTCGTTCGCCGCGCCTCTCCTTCTTCCCGCCCCGCCGCCTCCCGCCGCCGTCTCCGGCGCCTCCGCCGTTCTCCGTGGCGTCGCCGCCGTCTTCTCCGGCTCGGCCGCGCCGCCACCGCGCCCGTCTCTCTCTCTCTCTCTCTCTCTCTCGACGTGGGCCGAGCCCACGTGGCCACCCACGTGGCGCCACGTCGGCGCCGCGTCAGCGCCTCTGCCCGCGTGGCTGCCACGTAACGCGCACGTGTACGCTTGCGCGGCGCTGACGTCAAAATCCGATTTTTCAGTAGAAAAATAAATCTGGAAAATCGGAAAAACCCTAAATCCATCATTTTATGTGATTTGAAACTTCTTTTGGCTATAACTTTCACATCCGAACTCCGATTTGGGTGATCCAAATTTCTAAATTCATATAAATTCATCCTCTTTCATTTGGCACTGGTTTTGTAATTTTTGGAGTTCATTTGGTGCTGTTTTATTTATTTGTTGCTTTTCTCGCACGTGTAGATTCCGGCGTTTCGGAAGATTTCTTGACCGACGATCAAGACCCTCTCCTCACCAACGAAGGCAAGTCGTAGGCCTTTGACCATGTTGAACCCATTTTATAAATGTATATTGTTTTAAATTATCATGCATGGCTAGTTTTATTAAAAATGGTTTTGGGAGTAGATAATTACCAAATTGCCATTATGCCTCCTTGATAAATTGAAAATGAAATGTCTCCTTGAATGACATGTACCCTTGGACACCTTAGGATGGTTAATACTAGTTGGACATAATTGTATACCAACTTGGGAGCGTATTATTGCTTAGACATGCTTTAGTTACATGAGACTTTCGATCACATGTTCAATGTTGAATGAAATTTGACTAATGGAACTATGGAGCAGTGGTGTGAGGCCACTTTTATTAAAAGATGTTGTGCCATGGCGTGGATTGCCATTTGGTCGGGATTGAACAAAATGATTTATGCTCGGGCTTGAGGTAGGAAGCTAGAGTGGGTGTGTGATGCACATTGGGTTGTGGTAGACTTGTGCGAGCGACCAACTAAGGACTTAACTTTGCAAGTCATTGATCCGGTCACCTCGTGCAACCATAAGTCCGGTATGGGACGGACCGCCAACTAATTAGGAAGTTTTGAGTCGGTTGTTAGGGTTGATTATTGGCGCAAGAGGAAATTTGTGATGGCGAAACCTTAGCGAGCGTAACCGAGGCAAAATGGAACTTTGTAAAGGCCTTGTGATAGTCACTTAGTCGCACACCTCGGAAGTGTGTCGACGGACATTGCAAGTGATTTATCTCTTGTGGGTAAAGCCGTACAACCTCTGCAGAGTGTTCAAAATCTATTGAATAGCCGTGTCCCGATTACGGACATGCACGGTGATTTCGCGCAAGGGTAGTATTTTCAAAAATGTGGTTTGGTTCGATAGAAACGTTTGGTTGGAATGGTTGGGAAGTGAGCGGATGTTCACCGTTTGATTCAAAAGAACTTGGTTATCTATGTATTATTCTTTTAAAATTACGCTTTGCAATCTAATTAATGTATTTCTTTATTAAACTTGCTTTCGCAAATTAACCATAAAGCCATCCTTGCTTAAGCTCGTCATGAATACTATGTGCATACATTTCTCTACGACTTCTTGAGTACTTTATGTACTCACGGCTTTATGCCTTTTGTTGATCAGTCCCAGCAGAAGAATCAGGAAATGTTGAGTTCTACGAAGAAGGCTACTTTGAAGACTTTGCGAACTAGGTCACGTCCTCCACTCGATTGCTGTGGGCATGTCGATTGGTCTCCACGTATTTTGAGATTTCACGCGGATACTCTGTTGTTGCTAAGCCCTCGTGAGGCGACTTTTGTAAGAACCTTGACCATAAGGTCTTTCTTTGTTTTAATTAATATTACTTTATGCGCTTCATTAGTTCGTTGTTGAATGGTTATGAATGCATCATTGTTTGCTGTGCAAGCTAGCTCACGATCATGGGACTAGCTTGGTATGCACAGAGGGTCTCGGGGTTGTGTGACACCCGGGGTCTCGACACATGTGCTTCGTGGCTGACACGGACGACATTGATGATAATGAGGTATCTTTTTCTTATGATGAGCTTTCGCTAAATATGATTCTATAGTTGAGCAATTGCTTAGTCAAGATGAAGCGCTTGAATTTGTTATGACAAAAATAAGAAATTAGAGTAAAAATTAGCAAACCGAAAGTAGAGCTTAAAGCTGCTAAGACTCTTGAACTCGATGAATATTTATCTGTCATGCTATGCATTCAAATTACCAAGTTACAATCGCTCATAATATTTGTGTACAACAATTTGAGAATGCTAAATCTGAACTAAATGAAATTAAAAGTGCTCCTTGTGAAAAATGTTTAGAATCTAGTAAATTGATTGCTTTTGATGTTTTTGATTCTAGCCCTTGCACTTCATGCTTAGAAAAGAACGTGAAATCAAAGATATCTTAGAAGTCGCTAGAGTCAAATATGCCAAGCTTAAGGACAATATTGAAAATACTACTTGTGCTTCATGTTCCACTCTTAAGCTTGAAATTGCTTTGTATAAGGAAAAATCTATGGATAAAACTTGTGATTCTTGTGTTAACTTGAGAAAAGAAAATGCTTACCTTCATGATACATTAGAAAAA
The DNA here is from genome assembly GCA_036346395.1 of Hsuehochloa calcarea. Lineage (NCBI taxonomy): Eukaryota > Viridiplantae > Streptophyta > Magnoliopsida > Poales > Poaceae > Hsuehochloa > Hsuehochloa calcarea. The sequence continues at coordinate 37,222,775 of CM070604.1, read as the reverse complement.
TTTTCTAAAGGTAAGAAACAATTAAACATGATTCTTGACAAGTCTAAAACTCCTTATAAGAAGCAAGGTTTAGGATTCAATTCTTTTCAAGACAATTCAAACCCAAAAGTCATTCAAGTCTTGGAAAAATGTTTAATTGAATTCAAACCCAACTCGCAAAAACATCTTTTAAATCTGCAGGTTTTGCCCAACCTTGTATTAATTCAAATGGTGCGTCTTCTAGTGGTACCAAGTACCATTGCACTTATTGCAAAAAAAGGTGGACATTTGATTGAATACTGTTGGCGTAGGTTGAAAAATGATAGGAAAAATTTTGATAGAATTTCATTCATGCAACCTAGAGCTTCTATGAGACATGGTAACACTGAAAAGAATAAACCTGGATTAGGATTTTTATCTCATGCAAATCATTATGTTTCTAGACATCCTAATTCTAATGTGTATCGATTTGGCGGTCGATCATTTGAGTGGTCACCGGTCGACTGTTTTGGTCACGGTCGATCGCCACCCAACGCCGTCGAGCCGCCTATGGACAGTTCAAGTCTCATTTTAATTTAAACATTGTTCATAATCGAATGTTAGATGAAATCAAGGATAGTACTTCTGGTTTGTATACTCTTTGCAGACGTGTGTCTCAGTACTGGATTCCTAAATCATGTTTATCTAATCCCAGTATTGAGACACATCGTCTCTTTGTTCCTTGATTTTCGGGATTATCGCGGAAAAGGGAAGAACACGTGGTTCGTTGACTCGGATGTTCACGCCACATGACCGGAACTCAAAATGGTTCACCTCTTTCACGCGAGCAACAGGTGATGACTTCATCACCTTTGGAGATGATACACAAGGGCGAATTGAAGGAACAGGATCAATTAGGGTAAACAATAAATTCATTCTAAAGGATGTCGCTCTTGTGGACAAGCTTAGGTATAATCTTCTTTCTGTTTCTCAGCTTCTTGATGATGGTTATGAGGTATTTTTAAGAAAAATACTTGTCGTGTGCTTGATTCTCTTGGTGAGCTTGTGTTTGGAATCTCTAGAGTTGGTAGAATTTTTGAGCCGATTTTTGTAATCTCTTCTTTGGATCTCTTAAATGTTTGCTTACATCTTCTTCTGATTTCTGGCTTTGGCACCGACGTTTGGGGCACATTGGTTTTGATCATCTGACACGAGTAAGCAACCTTGATCTCATGAGAGGTTTGCCTAAACTCAAAGCTGTCAAGGATGTTGTATGTGCACCCTGTAGGCATGGCAAATAAGTTGCCGCCACACACCCTTCTGTGACTATGGTTATGGTAGACGGACTGTGACAGCTTGCTTCATATGGATCTTGTTGGTCCCGCTAGAGTCCGATCGATCGGTGGAAAATGGTATATTCTTGTCATAGTCGATGATCTTTCTAGATATACTTGGGTGTTCTTTCTTACTTCAAAAGATGAAGCTTTTGGTTATTTTCATGACCTTGTTCTTCGTTTGGCTTCTGAGCTTCCTGGTGCTTTGAGAGCGATTCGCAGTGATAATGGCACGGAGTTCAAAAATGCTTCTTTTGCTTCTTTTTGTCTTTGGAGCGGTATTGAGCATCAGTTCTCCTCTCCACACGTCCCTCAACAAAATGGCGTGGTGGAAAGGAAGAATAGGACCTTGGTCGAAATGGCTAGGACGATGGTAGATGAGTATAGCACACCGAGGAGATTTTGGGCCGAAGCTATTGCTACAGCTTGCCATATTGCCAATCGTGTCTTTTTAAGACCTTCTTTAGGCAAGACTCCTTATGAGCTTCGTTTTGATAGAAAACCCTCTGCTTCGCATTTTGAGTTTTGGATCAAAATGTTTTATCCTTAAGACAGCAACTTAGATAAATTTGAATCAAGAACTTTTGATGGGGTATTTTCAGGTTATCCTGCTCATTCGAGGGTTTTCGAGTTTTAATCTGAGACTAACATTATTCAGAGACTTGTAATGTCACTTTTGATGAGACTAGCCCTGGAGCTAGATCAATTGCTACAGATGATTTACAGGTGACTGAGAGCATTTTTGTGGAGGAAGATGAGGACGAAGCTAATGTCATTCCCTCATCTGCTGCTGCCGAGGCGCCCATATTGATACAAGAACCTGCTACGTCTACTTCACCTTCAGTTGAGGCTCCTGCTGCATCATCATCATCAGCAGTACCTGCGGAGGTCGAAGAAACGACATCTCACCCGGCGCTCCACTTCGCATTCAGAGACAAAGATCCTCCGGAATGATAATAGGTAATCTACATGAGCGAGTCACTCGCTCCAGGTATAATGACCCAAATCTCTACTCTCATTCGGCTTTTGTTGCTTCTTTTGAACCCCGCGATATATCACATGCTTTATCTGATTCTAGCTGGGTAAATGCCATGCATGAGGAGTTAGAGAATTTTGAAAGAAACAAAGTTTGGAACCTAGTAGAACCTCCTAGTGGTCATAATGTTATAGGAACCCGTTGGGTGTTTAAGAATAAACAAGGTGAGGATGGTTACGTGGTTAGAAATAAGGCCGATTAGTAGCTCGGGGTTTTGACCAAGTTGAGGGGTTAGATTTTGATGAGACATTTGCTCCTGTTGCTAGACTAGAAGCCATTCGTGATTCTCGCTTGCATTTCTTTGCATCAAAAGGTTTTAAATTATATCGATGGATGTTAAAAGTGCCTTTTAAATGGTTTCATAGATGAGGAAGTGTATGTTAAGCAACCCCTGGTTTTGAGGATCCTAAATATCCAAATCGTGTTTTCAAGCTATCTAAAGCATTATATGGTCTTAAACAAGCCCCTAGAGCACGGTATGATAGACTTAAGACCTTCTTGCTTAAAAATAATTTTGAGATGGGTAAAGTGGATAAAACTCTATTTATTCTTAGACGTGACAATGACTTCTCGCTTGCTCAAATTTATGTGGATGATATTATCTTTGGTGGTTCCTCTAATGCTCTTATTTCCGACTTTTCCGACACTATGTCCAGGAATTTGAGATGAGTATGATGGGAGAGCTTAATTACTTTTGGGACTTCAAATCAAGCAATGCAAGGAAGGAACTTTCATCCATCGACGAAGTACACTAAAGATCTACTCAAACGCTTCAACATGGGTGATCGCAAGCCAATTTCCACTCCCATGGCAACTTCGATTGCTTTGGATCCAGATGAGGAAGGAGAAGTCGTGGATCAACACGAGTACCGCAAACATGATCGGCTCCCTTCAGATTTGACGGCCTCGAGACCGGACATTCACTTCACGGTATGCCTTTGTGCAAGATTTCAGCGTCTCGAGAACTTCCCATCGCCAAGCCGTTAAGCGCATATTCGGTATTTACACTCTACCCTCTTATATGGCATTTGGTATTCTGCTCTTGACTTTGTCCATTAGAGGTTTTTCGATTCGATTTTGCGGTGTCGGTTAGATAGGAAGAGTACCTCGTGCACTGTCACTTCCTAGGCACTTCTCTTGTATCTTGGTCTTCTAGGAAGTCTTGTTGCACAATCCTTCTTTGAAGCGGAGTATGTAGTCAGCCGCTAGTTGTCAGAGCTGATTACTGTGGATGACGCCCACTTTAAAAGATTATGGGTTAAACTTTGCTAGTGTTCCTCTTTTACGTGATAACATACGCTATTAATATTGCTAAAAACCCGATTGCAACATTCTAGGACTAAACACATAGACATTCGCTTTCACTTCCTTAAAGATCATGTTGAAAAAGGTGATATTGTGACGCACTTCGTAGAGTCCAAGCTCAATTGGCGATATTCTTACCAAGCCTTTAGATCAAACCGCATTTTCCTCCTTAAGAAGCGAGTTAGGGTAATTTATCCTTATGGGTTGGTTTGAGGGGAGTTTGATCTTGTTCTTATCTTTCCTTGTTCATTTGATCTTTTATTGTTCTTTTTGAACTTAGTGATCTTTTGAACTTTTTAGGTTTTAGGTTTTTAATTGCATCTCATTGTGTCATATTGCATTCATATGAAAAATACAACAAGTGGTATGAAAAATCCAAAAGATGCATTGTAATATAAGATTTTCTGCTTATCTTTTAAAATTGATGAAGCTTTGCCTATTACCCTTTGGAGCTGGTGTATTTCAATTCTTGCTCAATGTCATGTCTAGTTCTTTGACTTGCTAGAATTATCATGCTTTTACATGTGTAGCTAAGTCTTTGCTATATGAGCTAGAACCTTTTAAACAACTCAAACTAAGAAATTGCAATTTGTGGATGTTTTAGCGAGTTGCGCAATTAGTGCTCCTCTTGTGACATTGGCCCTGTCAGAATTGCTTTGTTAGCTCTTTGATCTAAAATTGACCATTACTTGAGTTTTTGTGTTCTTGAGATTCTAAAAATGCTCTTGTGAAAAAAATGAAAATCAAGATTGTCTTATGCTTAAATTGTGCCAAACTATTCTTACGAGACTGCTTGTCAAATGACATGAACTTGGAGATAGTTTGATGAACCAGACGATCTCATGAGGACTGCTTGTCAGAAATGACATGAACCTCAAGATTTGTCGCCCCGGTAGAAGCTTAGAAAGAGTTTGTGGATGGCTCCTAGTCCAGGATCTTCTTTACTAAGATATACCTTTAATCAACTTTTGGTCGAAGCTTAGGATGAGTTTGTGGATGGCTCCTAGTCCAGGATCTTGTCACTAAGTTAGATCATTAGTCAACTTAAATATTCAATGCAAATGAGAAAAATGTTGACAAATGGGCGTTTACAAAATATTGAGCAAAATGATTCAATGCGGGACTTGATTGACTCTTAATGTGGTCTTTGTTAGATTTTTGATCTCACTTTGACATTTTGACATGGCCAATTTCACTTTAGGACCCCTGTTGATGAACTTGCTGAATTTGAAGCGTTGCTTAAATTGATCAAATCTACTGCTTTACTTTTGAGCCTTTGTGCTAGCTTTGATATATATGTCTTACCATGATCTTGCTAGTATTTGTCAGCTTGATATCTTTGTTTGTGCAATTTTAGAGATACCAGTTTGTTCTATTGGGTAATCTCCAAAGCTTCTTGTAATCAAAAATTGAAAAATACAAATTTGAGCCACTCCATTGCATTTCATGCATATTCCTCTTTATGCTTCTTTTGTTTCTGCTTCTTCCTTTATTCTATATTTATTATCTCTGGATGAGAGGAAGGTGTGATTCCTTGATGAATCCATTGTCAAAGGGGGAGAAGATGTGTTAAATGAGAAGAGAAGATGTGTTAATGAGAATATATTTCTTTGCTGGGGGAGAAGTTTGTACAAAGGGGAGAAACTGAAAATTTGAAATTTGAGGATCATAGTGAGGGGGAGTTCTTGAGTTGCATTCTTATTGTCTTATTGAATATTCTGAACTTGAACTGCATTCTTTTATCCTCACAATGATCATAGGTCAATTGAACAATTGTTCTTTCATATGGACCTCATGTGAGAATTTTGACCCTTTTCTGGAAATCAAAGTTTTTATGCTTTCTTTTGCCTTGTCTCACATGCCTATACTATTCTGATGCCAGCTTGGTCATTTTTCATTGCTTTTTCTTGCTTATGGACCAAGTTGTGCCTTTGTGCTAAAACCATGAGTAAACTCGTTTTCAAACCTCTTACTTACATTTTTCGGATAATTGCCAATGTGTTCATCAAGGGAGATTGTGGATTTCATGGGGATATGCTCGGATCTTAAGATGATGTGACAATTGGCAATGGCGTTTACGGTTTGTCGTTTCACGCGTTTTCGACAAAGCTACGGTATTACGGGCGGGCGGTCCGACCGGTCCTTGCGGCGGTCCGACGGTCCCAAATCGGTCGGACCGGCCATGTGGGGCGGTCGGACGGCGATGACCAAAGTGGTCAAAATAAGCCGGGCCAAAAATAGGTGTTGTAGGCAAGTGAGGGGATCCCAATGCACTTGGTCTCATAATTTTGGAGTCTCCGAAGAAGTTCTATTCGTTTGTATTTTCCGAAGGTTTGAATTTCGGGGCTTGAATTTCGGCTAAGTCCCAGGCGGTCCGCCCGCTCACGTGGAGCGGTCCGACCGCCATGGCGGTCCGACCGGCTCACTGGAGCGGCCGGACCGGCTTACTTGAACGTCGGCCAACCGTGGCGATGTTGTTTTGTTAGGTCAAAGTCATTGGTATTGTGGCATATGATTTGCATGATGCATGTTTTGACTAACATGGGTCAAGTTGTGAAGAACTTGTTCCCGAATTCGTGTTTTCTTGTGCGTGGTTGTGCGGTAGCTTGGTGGTCAACGACGGTCAACGGCGAGGAGAATCGGGACTAGACTTGAAGAGTTGAGGTCCGAGCGATCGACGATGCGGGTGAGGTCAACGACTCAAGCGTGACACAAGATGGACAATGGTGACCTATTGGCGAATCCATGGCACATGGTGAAGCGGTTTAGGTCAAAAGTTAAAGACGGCGCCGCGAAGCGTGCGTGTGTGACCCGCTTGTTAGTGGGCCTTAACGGAGCCCAATTAAGTCAAACCCTAAGAGTTTTAGGCCTCCACTATAAATAGGAGGAGATGGTGGTGCACCTCTCTCTCTCGCCTTTTATGTTTCAAAACCCTAATTGTCTTTAGGGAGTTGAGGTGGAGGCAAGGGCTCTTGATGGTTTGTGGTGAATTTCGTGATCTTTGATTGTCCATCGATCCATGATGGTGTGGATGTAATCCAAAGAACAATCACGAAATCAATCTATGCAAGGTTTGCTTGAGATAAGTCTCTTTTCGTTCTTGCTTTCAATTTCGTGTTTTTAGGGCTTTCTTTGATCCGCGAGTTTGTGATTGATTCTTTCACGTGAATTAGCTTGTCGTGATATGTGTGAATCTATCTAGCATCATCTTGATCATCAATCCCTCACGAACAAGCTTTAGGATCAAGTTTTTGTTCTTGCCCGGTTTTAGACCTTCATTAATCAATTGGTAATTGCTCAAGATCGTTCTAAGAATTATCATAATATTCGATTGGAATAGGTCCTCAATAGCATAGAGAAGGTGTGTGCAAAGTTTCGTGAAGTTTGGAGTTGAGAATCAAAAGTTAGACCTAATTGCAACTTCGTCATCGGGTGATTTTATCGCTTTGGATCGGTTCAGATCGCCGGTCCGACCGCCCGTCACCACCGGTCCGACCGATTTGAGCGGTCCGACCGCCAAGATAATAATGGTCCGACCGCCCCGCAATCGGTCCGACCGGTTCCACTGAGAGGTCGACCGCGATGCTTGTGTTGCTTTGATTCTTGCTGATTATTGTCGTATTGCTTAGGGGTTTTTATTGGATTCAATACTAGTCTTCCGCTGTACTGGTATATTGATCTTTATAGCTTTCTAATAGCTACTGGAGTGAAATTGTATTGAGTTCATAATTTGTGAAAAAGTGAGCGTGCTCCTATTCACCCCCCCTCTAGTCGCCTTTACGGTCCAACACACGTTAATGTAGTCGACCGTCCAACGCCCTAGGTAGCCAATCGTCTGCACCTCGTGATCGTCCTGGTCAGAGCTGCAGTCGCAGTAACACCTCTACCGGGGTCCACACGTCTAGGGGTGGAGCATCGTGCGCCGATGCGCTAGCACCAGCGGTCACGAATAGGGTTTCGAGAAGGCTCAGGCGGTAGTGGCAGCTAAGGTTTCGAGGCTATCACACACGTCCTCCTAGTTCACACGCCTCTCTTTATATAGAGTGCCCTAATGGATCCCTAGGTAGAAACCAGTAGGAATCTAAACCACTTATGGATCATCATAATCCGATTAAACCACTAACAGATCCAATCCGAACGAGTTGTTCTAATCCATTAAGTGTGTGACCCTGTAGATTCATGTATATTCGCCTGCAAACCAGAACCCCTTTCCTATCCATAAGTCGGTAGTGGTCCCTAGCTGGACATACCGACTCCTGAATACATATAAAGATTATATCGGATGAACCTATATAATGACCATGTGCTGGTCCCTTTGCCTCACGATACCAGATCAAACTCAGGGTGAGATGTGTGCCATTGTATGATAGCCAGATCCTTTCACTCGTTTTTGTAGTGAATTATTTAGTTGTAGTTGACTCTTCAACCACATTCGTCATGGCCATGCACTTCACTAATCTAACCACATCGAGGAGCCCAGAGATATATCTCCCATTATAAAGGAGAGACAAATTCCATCTTGATCACTCAGATTCCTTTGCATGTTTAATAGTAAACTCAAAAACTATCTTTATGACTATCAAGTTACAGAGTAACGTTAGGTAACCCCTAAGTAAACTATTACACATATAGGTAACCATGACAATCTTAAGTCTAAGGATCCCACATGCACTATGTATGAGACCACATGCCGCGTAGTTCTTTATGGGAAAAGAAGGATTGTCGGAGTTGAGAATGTCGTGGATGAGGAAGAGTACAATCAATTTGATGAGTTGCCTCCTTTCGGAGATGGCATCAGACTGGAGGAAGAACCCAGTGAGGAAGCTAGCTATATGCGCGTCGATCATCATGAATGACTATATTTCAATTAAGCATGTATTCCATTGTAATTTGATGTATGAACAGTGACCAAGAAAAAAATACATAAATAATTACAGTGACAAAGAAAAAATACATAAATAATTTATTATAATTTATGTATAATGGAGTTGTAAATAACCTTTCAGAATATGACAGTTTTTTAGAGAAAACAATCGAATTCTGTGTAGACAGATCAATAACATTTGTAAATGTACATAGATGAACAATTAGAAGATGGTAGAAACTTTGAGCTTCTACTACTCATCAGCACGTGCCGCCAACTTGTGTTCATTTTAACAACTGTGGAGCACACACTATTCTCCATTTTATCCGCGACAAAAAAAAAAAGAAGTGACGCACACACACACGACGATCGACAGCGGCGGGAGTAGCCTGGACGACATGGCCATCGGGAGCGAAATGGGATGGCAGCGCGCGGCTGCTCTGCTAGGGTTTTTGGCTCGGGAATGGCTAAGCACTTGGGCTTGACTGCTTTGTAGTGCAGGACTAAGGTCCTTTCTCCATTCGCCGCCCAGATGGAAAGTTGGTAGGCTGGAGAGCGGAGAGATACGGGAGCATCGGCGCCGTCCGTCGGCGCGATCGAGACGGATCAACGGTCTCTGTCTCTCCCCAGGTGGATTCTGTATACTGACTATACTGACACCTTAGTGTGTCTTACTTATTCAAGATCCCTCACTTGAAGCTATTTTACTTTTCTCTAGTTAAAATGTGTGTAAACCATTTGTTTTAACAGAAAGTGTGTAAACCATTTTCTTCTAAAGTTCAGAGATTGCTGAAACAACACATTTCTCTCTCAATTTGATTGTGGTAAGTAGGTACTGAGTTCTTAGGAAGAAATTGTTCAGGGATAGCGTACCAACACAAAAATGTACAAATTTAAGTCTCTACAGGATCTGCCATGCGATGATCACGATGGACAACCAAATAATGTCCACTAAATAGAAAGAATTGAACAAGAAACTAGCGAGTGCCCTTGTGTTGCAACGGATCACAAATAAACATATATAAGTTCTAAATTTGAAAACCAATATGTATAAGATAATTATCCCCACATCTAAAAGTTACATACATAATTTGCATCCGATCAACAAGCCACAAAGAGTCTTATCACAAACCATATGCGCAGATAATTTAAGTGTCTACAGAAGATCTTTATAGTAACATACGCATCTAATCACAAAATATCGATAACAAACTCACTATCACCATAAGTCATTCTTCTATAACAGTAAAGATATGCCTAAGGGACGAGGAAAGCAATTCAAGGTTGTCAAGCTATGAACAAAGAAATCTAAATGAACGGAGTACTTGGCCCAGGCCCAGGCCGTGCTTGCTTTGTTTTATTTGGACCTGTATTATTTTTGGGTCAGGGCACAACCCATTCCCTATCCACCCTGTGTGCGTGTCTTTCGGCCGATCCGAAGAGGCAACACACGCTCGGGGGAACACGTTGGACACTGAAACCTTAGACCAAAAGAATTTGGTGCCGCACTGCAGCGTTTTATATTTCTCTCTCCTCTATTGCTTGAAAAACTGATTACAATAGTTGCCTTTTTATTTAGTACAAGCTACTGTTCATATTTGAAAAAAATTCTACGTATCCTGAAGGGATACCAGACCAACTCTAGTATCCATAACAAATACTACCCAAATGCGAAAAACAATCTCTCTCTAAAATCTATATATGTTATATACACAAATATTACTAATAAATCACTTACTAATATTTGTGCACTTACTTGATCTCAACTATGCCAATCTTTGCACGTAGTTCCTAGAACTTGACGCACCCAAGTGCCTTAGTCAGGATATCCGCGAGTTGTTCTCCAGTGCTAATGTACTCCATCTCAATTTTGTCATTCCCGACGCACTCCCGAAGGAAATGATACCGAGTATCAATGTGCTTGCTTTGGTCGTGAAAGACTGGATTCTTGCTGAGGGATATAGCGTTCTTATTATCCACATTGAGCACGACATTACTGGCTTCTTCGTTCTTCAGCTCACGTAGCAAGCGGGTGAGCCAAATGCTTTGACCTTCTGTTTTTTTAGATTGCCAGCTGACAAGACCGTGATCGAAAAAAAACAGCACACCAATGGTGCTCTTGCGAGCGTCGACGTCACCGGCCATGTCGCTGTCGCTATAGCCAAGCAACCGTGACTCCTCCGCCTTCTTTGCATAGCTGCAGCCATAGTTCCGAGTACCAGCAATGTACCGGATAGTGTGTTTGACCATTGCCAAATGCTCAGTGGTTGGTTTTTCCATGAAACAGCTCACATACCCAACAAAGTACGTGTGAGACCCCGGGGTATTTAACTTGTAATACTTAACCAATCAAGATGATTAAAGCATAACAAATCAAATATCATGGCTCTCGGCATATATGTACTTCCCAGAAGTGCAGTACACATACCCCATACAAAAATTATGCATCGATTCCATTCATCACATAGAATCCAAAGCACGACTAAGCAATTCGAAAGACATACAATATAGAGTTATTACAACAAAGGCCGACCGGCCAAATACAACAAAGAGTCTAAGATAACAGCGGAAGCAAGGTGCCATAAGATGGCGATAAACAAAAGCCAATTAGTGTGCCTTTAACCCACAAGGCACCAACCCAGACACCGAGCTAGTCGTCAAACCATGCAAACACATCTCACAAAAGTGAGGCCCTTGGGGCTCACCTTCCTCCTCAGCAATAATTAGTTAAGCAAAGCAAATGAGTACAAAAATTGTACTCCGCAAGACTTACGTATAGAATAACAGACCTATACATATGCTACATGCAAGCTTATTTGAGTGGAGGCTGTATGTTTCGTTTTCGGCATAAAGCAATCTTTATTTGCAATAAGATAGTACATTTGAAAGCAAGTTTACAATCTGTTTTTATTGTTCAAATAACAGTAAATAACAACAATATAACAATAGATAGATGACAACAACATCCTGGAAGTGACTAACCCAATAGTCACCACAACAATAGCATGAATTACCCATTCATACCACCTATGTCAAGTTTTAATTGAAAGTTGTAGTCTAGTTCTTGCACGACCTTACCAAGCATGTCCATAACCTAGGACTAAGCTATTCGAATAGATTTAACCCTGCAGGGGTGTACTAATGTACCCACACGCCAGACCGCCTTTTTGCCAAGCTATGAAGCACACTTCCTTAGGTATGCCGGCACAGCTAAGTCCTACGAGACATTTTCAATATTATGTATCAACTACGAGTCGCCCGTATGGATAGAAACCCATACGTTGTGTCGGGGTCATCGAAAGCCTCGGTCAACTACCCCTCACGGGTAAAGCCTCGGACAACTGCGATGCCCCTCGAGGTGGAGAACCTACCCGGAATCTCCACCACCGCACACCCAACACAAAAACATAAATCCTTTTTCACACAACATACACAACCCTCCTCTTGCGACTCGGAGCTAACACACGCCAAAGTACTAAGTCAAGAGAGGTCCCATATCCCTCTCGTGTGGTTAGCACGCAAAAGCGCTTGGCTTAGTGACACAAGTAACTCGGTCCTTGGGGGACTTAGGCACCATTCCATTCACACCCAACAGATCACACCAACATACATTGTGCCCAAGTCAAAAACAGTTTTGTTTTCAGATTTCGACTTTACAAAATTAACAAAGCACAAAGTGCTGGACAATATGGAGTAATAATAAAATTTATGTGATCAAGACCATCAACTAAGTCGATGATCGCCCATACTACCGATAGCTAAGCATGTCTAAGCATATTACTCGAAATCTACTAAGTGACAAGAGCTCATCTAACGAACTCTAATCACAACAAATAACCTAGGCTCAGGTAGTAGAGGAATAATCATTTACCTACAGAGTATGCAATGATATGATCAACTAATCAATTTAACAACAAAAATAGCGATGCATACATACAAGTTGAAATCAATATATTAGACTTGAAAAATACTGGGATTAACATGATCAAACTGCTTGCCTTGCTGTGGATTACCCTCTTGCTGCAGAGAGGCTCTCTCGTAATCAATAATATCATCAGAACCTACCGAAAGAAGTCGAAAGCACAATAAGAACGAATACACCGAAAAGACCCCAAAATACAAAGTCACCCAAAAATTATGAAAAATTCACAGAATGAAAATCATGATTTTAGATGAATTTAGCAATAAGAATAAATTCATTTGGATGTTCTATGCAGAAGTTATAGCCGTTTGAAAAATTAGTTTTCAGAAAAATTTAATTTAATTATAATCTGTCTCTGTTCACCTCATCTAAAACTTTCGCGAAATTTTTTGGAGTAGAGGTGGACAAGTGGATTGCAAAAATGGATAGAGAATATTACTACATGACCAAAATAATTTGGTTTACCTCAATAGGAGTTTTTACGAATTAGTTATGCATTTTGGAAGTTAATGCTATTTTTTAGTTCACAATTAAATCCCCGAGAAAATCCTAAATCCAAAATCGACGTGGACGAGTATGGGCCAGAGATCTGGAATCCGATGGCCCACGCGCACAGAGCACAGCGTGCGCATGCGGCTCTCGCGGCTCATATGTTCACCGTTGTATTTAGATCCAACAACCCATGTGGATTGAGACGTTCGGATGGTCCGAACGTTCACACGCACATGAGTCGTTGATTTTGGATCCAACGATCTATGTTGATCGAAACGTTCGGGCGGTCCGAACGTTCACTCGAACCTAAGCCGTTGATCTAGAGATCGACAGTACACATGGATCGACGCGTTCGGATGGTCCGAACGTTCACGCAATCCCAGGCCGTTGATCTAAAGATCGACGGTCCACAGAGAACTACGTTCAAACGCTCGCGCACAGTTCGACCGACAAAACCGACGGCGAAAGGAGGCTCACCGCCGGTGACTCTGGTCACGGCGGTGCGAGCTAAGGCCCAAAACGGGTCTTTAATAGTTTTGCGCACACAATGAGACCATAAACTGTGGCTGCGGCGGTCTAGAACGCCAGCAAGCCGGAGTTGACAGTGGTGACCAAAAACGGTCAAAAAACGAAAATGCAAAGAAGCTCCGCTGCGGTCCAAGAAAGCGAGTGCCAAACATCTAAGGACTAAAGTTGAGCTACCTGAGCACGGAAGAGACACAGAGGAGGTCAGAGTTGAGCCAGCGACGAGGAGGGTGACGGCGGCGCGGCGCTTCACCGAGGGAAGCTTGCTCTGGTGAAGGAGATAGAGAAAGAGTGGTACAGAAAACTCAAAGACAACCCACAGATGGTGTACAAGCAAATAATCGACAAGGAGCTTACCACACCAGAGATGGGGACGAACGGGGCTCCGCGGCCGAAAATGGTTCAAACTCTGATTTTTACGGGCTCCTGTGAACCGATAGCAAAATAGAGTGAGGGGAAAGATTAAGAAGGGCAAGGCACGCATGGTGACGCACTAAAAAGGGAGAAAGGCTCACCGGAGTCAATAATGGCCGAAGGAGTAGCTCTAGCACGCTCTGGACAAAGCGAGAGCACGAGCTTGCCTTAGATCCTATATGCAAAGACAGAAGCCCCAATGAGCGAAAATGGAAAGGCCACGGAAGGTAGGAGTCGAGGGATGCAGCGGGTGGAAACCTACCTGTGGGAGATGCACAAACGAGCTCCCCTCTCCTCAGCCACCGAGAGGAGAAGTGCGGATGAAGGTGGGCATAGGGTCAGTTTTGAGCAGGAGCGAGGACGGAGGAGAAGGCGGCATGAGTGGGCGAAGCCCTGCGATTGGCAGCCAGGGGCTCAGCTCCTGAGCAGCGCTTGGCCAAGGTGGAAGACACACCTGACAGGTGGGGCCTGCGACGCAAGTGACTCAGTCGCGCGAGAGAGACAGATTGAAAGGGGATTGGCATGGGCCGTTGGATCGAGATCGAACGGTCCAAGAAAAAGGGACGATCGGCCGGTCCGAACGTTCAATCTATTCCAGACCATTGATCTGGATCCTACGGCTCACATTGCTCGAGACGTTCAGACGGTCCGAACGTTCACGCAAACATGGGTCGCACGATGCCGATCCGACGATCCACAACGCTCGCGCCCGAGCGACCGCGTCGGGTGCAGTTAGTTGATTAGGCCGAGTCAAGTGGCTCGAGCCCGAGGAACAGTTTGAACCCGAGGAACAGTTCCAACTGATTTGGTTTTAGATTTTCTGAGCTAGACTTTTTGGGGAATTTTTAGAGGTAGCAAACCAGCTCCAAAAATTATAAAATTTTAACTGGAGGTTGCTGAGTTCAGGATATACCTTACATAAAATTTCCAGAGATTTTTATGAACTGCATTCTTCTCCAGAAATTCCAGAAGGTTTGAATTAGGGTTTGACCAAGCTTTGACTTGGTTTGACTTGCCTCCAAAAATAATCAAATAATTTCTAAAAATCTTGAAATTATTCAGAGGTGTCACACACCAGTCCTAGATACCAGGGGGTTGGACACAAGATTTTTACCAAAGAGGTTTAGGACCTGAGGGAATTGGGGATTTTGAGTTTGATTTTTCCACAATCCCTGTACAAGAATTATGGAACTGATAAAAAAACATCCAGATGTGAGAAAAGTTTTAATTTCTCTTCATTTTTATACATTTGAAACACAAATCCATATTTGGGATATTACAGTACGCAATGTCAGGCTGTGTATACACCAGGTACCGTAGTCTCCTGATGATGCCCCTGTATACAGTGGTGTCAGTGGGAGGAGTTTTGCTCACCTTGCTCAGCTTGAACCTTGCCTCCATCGGAACATGGCATGGATTGCAATATACCATTCCGCTCTTTTCGAGAATCTTTGAGGCGTACACCACCTGGTTTAGCGTGATATAGCCATCGGTCTGGTGTACTTCTATGCTGAGGTGGAAGCTTAGCAAGACCAAGTCGTTCATCCTAAACAAGCTCTTCATCCCCTCCTTAAAATTGGTAAGCTCCTGCGGATCCGTCCCTGTGATGATCAAATCGTCGACGTACACTCCTAGAAGAAGACACGACGCACCGTTGCCACGCATCTACACAGCGTGTTCCGACAAGCTCTGGTGAAACCCAAGCGATAGTAGACAGCTGTTGGACTTAGCGTTCCACGCTCTTAGCCCTTGTTGTAAGTCATACAATGCTTTGCGAAGCTTAAAGACCTTCTCCTTGTTGCCATCAACCGCGAATCCAAGGGGATGCTTGATGTAGACTTCCCCCTCGAGTTCGTCGATAAGGAATATATGCTGATTTTACTTTCATGTGGTGCACTGGCCACCCCTTGTGTGCGGCGAGTGTGATCAATAGGCTCATAGACTCGAGGTGAGCGACTAGCGAGAACACCTCGTCGAAGTCAATGCCCTACCGCTACACGTACCCCTTCGCCACGAGCCGTGCTTTGTGATTAACGATGGCACTGTGCGAGTCCTTCTTGACCTTGTACACCCACTTCAGGCCAATTGGGCGGTGACCAGTAGGAAGCTCAATGGGCTGCCACATGTCATTCTCCTCAATGTAACTCGTCTCCTCAAGCATTGCCCGGCACCAACATTGATGCTGTTAGGTGTTGGCGAAGACGGTGGGCTCTTCTGCTGCCATGAGGTGCAGCACATTGACGTTGAGGTCAACCACTGATGTGGTATCGTATAGATTCTGCCGCGTACAATTCCACCATGGTACGCCATAGGACGGGAACATGTCATTAGGAGGAGGTGATACGAACTCCACCCCGGCAAGTGCTGCTGTGACCGGCGTTGATGAGCTTGAGGGAGTTGCTGTTGTCATTGGGCACGGAGTGGATAACACTGGTGTTGCCGAGTGCGGGATTGACACTGGCGTTTGTGGCTCTGTGCTTGGCACGCGACTCGGCGTAGCCTGTACTGGCGTGTCGATGTGTTCACCATCTACGACTAGGTAGGACACGTACTCCACGGTGAATGTCTTACTGTGAGTCCTCAATGCGTGATCTCCGGCTCCCCAATCCCACTTCACTGCCTCTTCAAAGATGACGTCGTGTGTCATGTACACGCACTTGTCGATAGAGTCGTGCACCCGTTATGCCTTGGATCCAGGTTTGTAGCCGATGAAGACCCTAGGTTTGCTCCAGTCGTCAAGTTTCTTGAGGTTCGGTCGTGCCACCTTGACGTGCGTGATGCAGCCAAAAGTGCCGACGAGGATTAAAATCTTTATGTATTACTTTGATACATAATAAAAGACCATATGTCTTCATGGCCGTAACCCCTAAGGTTCACGACCTCTATGGTCGTAAGGATTCCAGAAGTTATATTGTGGATACCCTGATCAGATGAGGTCCTGTACCTAATCCCCGACCAGATGACTGCTAGTAGAAACAATGAACTGGCATCCGGATCTGACTCCGGGTATATTCCTCACCGTGTGATGAATAAAACACATATCATGTTTGTTCCATTCAACGCGATATTTCATAATCCAGACACTGACAACATCTACCCCACGATTAAGTGTCTCACGGACACACAACTGTAGAACGGTTGCTACTTTATCAACCGTTGGCTCACTCCGACCAGTCCCGACCCTTCCAATACGAGACACCTCTAGGAGTAACTGACACCACTTCGTCAACTACTTAAAGAAGAACACAAGCGGCAGAAGAGGCGAATCCGAAATATCAATAGATAATCGGATTGCAACACCATAACAAACATGTGGTACTGTCTCTCCGGTTAGCCCCACAGAGGATGGGGTCGAACGTGCTTTTCCTGTGAGTTTGACCATCCCATTGCAGGGCTCATTTGTGGATGAAGACAGTTATAACCCGGAATTCACCTTCCTGGTGGGGTTTGCTCCAACTCGCCAGACGGTGTCTTTCGACTACTCCTCAAGCGAGGAGGCCTCGAGTGCAAGTAGAGGTCATCAACATGAGGTCTTCGTCCTTTCCTTAGGTAATGATCACTCTCCTAGAGACAGGACCGAGGACACTCCCCGATGATCACATATTGCGACCCCTCGTGGCAATGGTAAGGACACATTCGGTGATGAACAGGGTCAACACTCTGATAAGCGTGCGAGAAATCTTCAAGATAATCGGTATTCATTGAGGCAAACTCAAGGATCAGACATGGACGATCCTGAGACAACTCGATAGAGAAGAATAGCAGCTCAGAGAAATCTGTCTGAGCGCTTTCAGTTTCAGTCAAAGGAAGCTCAGGAACTTTAATATATCAGCGATCTACTCGAGAACCCAACTCGAGAGCTTGCCCGAGTGCCTGGCTACGACCTCCTCGCACAAGAGATCGCACGAAGTCTTTGAAGCGCGATGACCAGACTCGAGTACCCTCACCGTCGTCATTCCAGAAGTCATAGCGGTACGACTCCACCAGCTTCCAGTCGTTCGAACAACTCACCGCACGAAGATCGGCGCGATAACAGGATATATCATTCTCCTAACTAGAGAAAGGTTCTTCGAACGCCTAAAGATAAACAAGCTCTCCGGAGAAGTGATCGTTCACCACTCCGACATAGAAGTCTGCAGCAGTAGACGAGATACGAGGAGTATTACCCTCGTACAATCATAACTTATCATAAGTCGGGTTCATCCACTGCCGGGTATCGTCGTGTACGATCACCGGATGACGACAACCCTTCTTTTTTTTTGGAAAGGAGGCGTTACAAAGTAATTACCGGATGTAGAGCATTCTCATCTGACCTCGGAGCAGTTCACTGGCCGCCGCGGTTTCGACCAGTGAATATTGAGAAATTTGATGGGTCTCATAATTCCATCGAGTTTCTTTCAAATCTACCCGACTGTAACACCCCAGTCCAATACTGAGCCTGGAATGCCACCAAACTACTCTCTAAACTAATGATCATCGACACACTATAAAATTTCAGCAAGTAACAACAATAAGCACATCCATGGACCACAATATAACATGCATAATTATGGATCAAGAAAGAGTAAATAAGCAAGGGGAAGCATAACCAGGTACACAATCCAGAATAGCACCAACTAATGAATCCAAATCATTGAAACACATAGTCTAGTCCAAAACGTTGACCTAAACTTTATTAAACCTCTTACATGTTCTAGAGTAATCCTGCATTGAATAAAAGAATTCTTATGGCAAATGATCATGTGTTTGAAGTATGAATCTATTCTATGTGCTCTACTCGCTCTTAGTCGTGGCACCCTCAAAGTTCACCTAAAAACAACAGAAGAGCAAGGGTGAGTCCACGACTCAGCAAATACATTAATATACAACGAACAATGAAACATCAGCCAAATTCAATAGCTTCATTATCATCACTTGTACTTCTATTAACATCATCATGTTGTTCTCGTCTCTTTGTTTTCACATGCATCTTCATATATATATCAATGCAACTCTACTCTACATGTCCACATGCACTTCTTTCGCGTATACCGGTATACCGTGAGTGAATGCTCACGACAACATTCACTCTCAAGCCCGCTCCTCCTCAAGGATCGGGGACCTCCTCCACTCCCGTGGAGTTGTAATCAATCATGATCACCTGCTGTCGGGACCCAAAATTACGGTTCAGGACCCTCTGTGTTTAATGCACTAGCCCAGGATCACGCTAGTGCACACAGTGTTAACAAAGATGGAAATCGATCCATACAAGCGAATAGTAACATAAACGAATAACTTTGATTAATAAATAATGGTTTTGACCTTAGGGTCGAGTTACAATTACTGAGCCACGCAGGGCTAACAGAGAAAATAAACGACAGCGGAAATGAAAAAGGTAGTGGCACCCCATCGATTCACCACAGGCAACCGACTGGGATCAAGACCTCACGATTAAGCACCTTCGATGTACTCGTCCTCAAATCTTGGTGAAGACTCCTCCTCGCTTGATTCGTCAAAACAAGCGTGAGTACACACCGCACATAAGCCACACCACGAGATGCAAAATGTATGTATTTGGCTTTTTACAAGGGAAGGCATTTTGTGGCTCTTTTGCATAAATGCAACCTTTGCAATTTAATACAATTTAATAGATTGAAAACAGGTAAAACCAATAGACAATAATAATCTTAACAAGTTATTTCACAAAGACACACACAGCCTGACAGTTTATTCACATAGCTAGATGATTTAATCACATAGCTCCCTTCCCACACGCTTTATGGAAACATCTACCCCTAGTGTGAAATCCCGAGCATTGTCCATGATCATGACGCGCTATTCGAATAGATTAAGTTACACTCTGCAGAGGTTTGTACACTTTACCCACAAGATACACTTAGTGTAGCTAACACTAAGCATAACAAAGCAATTCAGATACCTTATCTTACTATGCTAAGCCCGTCTTAAAACAGGCATGTGGTCGTACAGGAAGCTCAGTTCAATGACGCACATGGTGAGGTCCTTAATTGACCAAGGCAAGACTTCCAGCTAACCAAACCACATAGACACACAGATTAAAATTATTCACACAGTCCACACAGTCCACCCTTTCACACAAGATCCACCCTTGCCTCAGTCCAAATCCTTTTACCACCCTGGTTGATTTAAGTGCAACATATGCCACAAAGACACATAGTACACACAGTTTGTTCAAACGGTTTCATATTCACTTAGTCAATTTATAACAGCGGTATACATGACATGTGATTCGTGGCATGGCTAAGCAATCTAATACGCAACTAACCAACCCACGTTGGTGCTACCATATTTACCAACTAAATACCAACTAAGGTGACAAGGAATCAGGACTTAGCAATTAACAAGGATGGCATAACAATGTAGGATTAATTCATCGCACCCAAAAGCTTTTAAATAAATACTTGAATTAAGATGCGATAATTTGAATTAAAATACTTTTATAAAGCTGGGAGCAAAATGGTCAAGGGTATAGCTTGCCTTGGAATAGGTTCAAGTGCTGGTCTTGGTCTTGAAAGCTCCTTCTTCCTCAAACCTTCCAAGTATCGTCAAGTCTACCCGTAACGAAGCAAACAACAAGAAAAATAAATAACAGAAGTAAATAACTCTGATAAAAATAATTAAAATCTCCAATAAATAGATCTTGATTTTATACAAATTTAGAAATTTGAATGGATGGATTTGGAGTTAGGATGCAAAAGTTATAAGGTTTCAAAGTTTGAATCAAAAGAAAACCCTAAAAATAGGATTTCTTGGAATTCGAATTATTTTTCAATAGAAAAATCGGATTATTGCGCAAGCATGACGTCGTGAAGGATTTTCCGAATTAAAAGAATTAAAGAATTAATCGACATGTGGGACCCACATGTCGCTGACCGGCTCACAGTGGACCAAGTCCACCGAGCCACCGACCGAGGATGGCCGAGGTGGCGACTGCGCGCGCGGCGTGACGCAGCGCCACCGTGGATGACACGCGCGCGCTGGCGCCGAGGTGGCAGTGACATGGACGGCGGCGAGGCGGCAAGATCGACCCGAGGGTCCCGTGAACAGCGGCGAGTTAACGGCGATGAGTGGTGCAGGAGGTAGAGGGGACACGGGGTCTCGGTGTGCTCACCGGTACTCCAGACGAGCGGCGGCCGGGCGAGGCTTTGGCGGAGGAGGTGGTACGGGCTCGACGGCGACGGCGCTAGAGGGCTCCTCCGGCGAAGGCAAGGTGAGCACCAGCTTCGCGGCGTTACGGCAAATCCAACGGTGGCGGCTACGACAACGCAGGAGCGACGGAGGCGGCGCAATCGAAGCTCCAAGCCCTCGGTGTCGGCGGCGGGGAAATCTCGATTCCGGCGAGCACAGGGCGAGAGAGAGGGAGTGGGTGGCGGCTTTGGGATGGGTGACGCGAGGGGCGCCCGGGGCTCTCCTTTATAGGGCCCGGGAGGTCCGGCGGCGTGAGGCGTGGAGGTCGTGGGCGAGATCGTGGCGGCGGTTGCGGCTTGGGCGCCCGCGTGCGCGAGGAGAGGGGAGAAGACGTGGAGTCGTGCGGAGGAGGGCGCGAGTCTCGCGCGCACGCCCGCGTGAGTCGTGGGTGGTTGGAGCAGTCCGTTGGCGAGCTCGCCCTCGGCTTCAATGGCGGTCGTGCGCGACGAACGCGCGGAGAAGAAAGCGGCGAAGACGACGACGCCAGAAGGGCCCACATGTCGGGGAGAAGGGCGGCGCGCGCTGCCAAGATCTGTCGCCGCTCGCGATCCAACGATCGAGGATCGGCGGAGCGTGGAGGAGAGAGACGCAGCGGAGATCAAGCGTCCAAATCGGATCGGACGCCGCGACGAATCGGCCGAGGTGAAACGGGGATAGTAGGGGATTCGGCCCAAACACTATTTGGAGATTTAAAATAGCTTTTCTTTTTAAGAAAATAGCAGAAATTCAAATAAGCAATGGAAAATAGCAAATGATCTTGGAAAAATTCTAGAAAATTCTAGGAAATATAACCAAGCTCATAGAATCCAAATAAAATAATTTTGGTAATTGTTAATGTTGGGATTAAGCTCATTAAATCGGTTTGTCCTTAAAGTCCATATTAAGCTTTTTAAATTAAAATTCAAATAAATCCAAATGGTGAATTTTCTTAATACCATTGTTTAAAGATTTTTAAAGCTCTGAAAATTGGGATGTTACACCTGCTCTTTTGCAAAGATGCTTATGAACGCAAACATGCAGAATTTCATAATATGAGCTATCCAATTTTTTCGCATGTTCATCAACAATATAAAGCCATACCATTCCATTGCTTGCAATTAAATACAAATAAAATCACAATAATAATGATAATAGAAGATAAAGAAAACAGTGATCAATCATTGATCGCTGTCTACCATGCAATTGCCTTTACTGGTTGCAAAGCACGATTTGGCTAGAAGATGGTAACAAGCACGACTCTTACCCTACATTAAATACTCAAATTTCAGTATAAGCTACATCATCATAAGAATAACAATCAATCGACATCGCTCCTACACGTCCGCAAATCTACCACGCTTCCCCGGTATCGAACAGTCACCCCTTGCTGTCCTGGTACTAAAAAGAGCGTAACTTTTGACTCAAAAATCCGATCATGGCAAACCACACATTTCTGAATTCTTCATAAAATTTCCAAATTTTTCTTAGATTATCATGACTTCTAATTAAATCATCTAATACTCCATTTTTATCCCAGAAGACCGATCTGTCATCTTTGGGACAACGAGTCTTACTAAATTCACAACTTTTGTTTTACCTAACCAAAATTCAAGTTTTTGGATTCTATAGAACCCTTGGACAATTATCTATATCTTTCATGTAGATCAAAAACTCTAATTAGTCCATTTACTATTTTTAATCTGCAGTCTACCAAGACGATGCCAAACGACGACACCTCCCTAGGCAGCAGCCTTACAAAATTCATAACTCAAAATATACGCGTCCGCTTGACGAGATTAAATATTATATGGAAGGCTACTGAAATTCTCGACAATTAACTAGTAGATTACATTTCCAAAATTCATCATTAAGGTACCTGAAATAATCGTACAACAGAACACCAGACTAAACAGATCTATTAATCGGCCCCTGTGACTAGAAAATTCTAAAACCGCTCTCTAATCCCTATTCCAATCTCTAATTAAATTAGCAAAACGGAGAGGAAACAAACTTACAGATCGTTACCCACAAGAAATCCGATCTCTACTTCTTTTCTCCTAATCTTTTCCTTCTTTTTTTCTTACTTCTCAAACCTTCATGCACACATACAAAGCAAAGTTGCACTACTTGTTAATTTCTAATGCTAGCAGCTGCATGCATGCAGGAGCAACACGCGAGGTAAAGAGGAGCATGGGCGCACACTCACATGCACAGGAGCCAAAAAACGGTGTTGAAAGCAGTTGGGTTGACCTTCATGTGCTAGCCGAACAAGCACGTTCACGCGTGCGTGGGCAGGCACACGCTGGCCGAAGCCGCTCCTGGCGTCCACATGCTGGCTAAACAGATGATTCCATTTTCATCTCTGCTGCGATGCTGCGATGGAGAAACCGAAAGTAGAAGGAGGTGGTGGTCGAAAAGGAAAGAAAAGGGTTAGGGCTTTTTGAGTTTCTCTCTCCACGATCTTTATAGCTCTTAAAAACTCTAAAATATCCCATTTTCATGTATCCTCCTTTGTTTAATTACGCATAGGCCCTTAAGAGGTTATTTCGGGATATTACACCGTTGTCCGAGCAGCAGGAGGAGGAGAGCGCGTCATGACGAATTACCTTCCGACTATGCTTGAAGGGTCTGCTTAATCGTGGTTGCTAAACCAACCACTCAAGTCGATCTACTCGTGGCAATACCTTTGTGACTTTTTGCTGGCTAACTTTCAGGGTACCTACAATCACCTTGGAATGGAGGACGACCTATATAGGGTAAGACAAAACGACCACGAGACCTTATGTCAATTCATAAGGAGCTTTAGTTAGGTTCGGAATTCAATTCCTAAGGTTTCTGACTCATATGTTATCAGAGCCTTCAAGTAGGGAGTCCACAGCAGAAGAATTACAAAGGACATCGCTTTAAATCCTCCAGCTACCGTTGCTGAACTCTTCGAGATGGCCGATCGATATGTGACTGCTGCAGAAGCAGTTGAGTAAAACAAAACCATCGATCGTGGAGATAAGAATCATCAAGAAGTAGGTGGAAGTAGCAAGAAGGACAAAAAGACCAAGAAATCTAAGAACAATGTGAAGGACCAAAAACCTCAAGCTAACAGTTCTAAGGAAGTCTTGGCCATAAGCGACAATGAACCACGAAGTACCAAGTAATATCTCGATCGAGGCAAAGGTAAGAGCCCCAAGCAGAAGAATGACAAGCCTAGGTCGTGTCCTTTCCATAGAAAAGGAAGGACATGACCTTCGCAACTGCCAGGTTTTCCAATGAAAACTCGAAGACTACTACAACAACAAAGGATCACTTCCTACCCTCGAAGAGGTAGGTCAAGCGAATGGTCGTATTCAGTCAGACAACAACGAGGAGATGCCATTCCTATATCTTGAGCATACCATCGAGCATATCTATGGGGCGTCATCGGCATACGAGTCAAAATGACAGCTTAAGGCTGTCGAACGCGAGATGCTAGGTCCCAAAGGAGTAATCACAATTCACTGTGATAAGAAGATGGTGCATACGTGTGACCGTCGATCCCTCGAGATGGTTGACCAGATACCAACTCAAAAAGAAAACAAGGAGAAGTCTCCGACCAGCTTGTCAAGCGCTCAGGGGCTTGGGTACAAGAATTACTCTCAGTATTATGGGCAATTCGTACGACTGCTAGTCGGGCCACAAGTGATATGACTTTTTTTTTCCTAGTTTTCAGTATCGAAGCCATGCTTCTACCAGAACTAAAGATCAGGTCGACACGAGTCGAAACTTTCAATGACTTTACCAAAGATCAACTTCGAGTAGATGACATCAACCTACTCGAAGAGAAGAGAAATCAAGCCTTAATCCGTTCAACACTATACCAGCAAGCCTTGCGCAAATACTATGATCGTAAGGTCCAACCTCGCGGCCTTGCTGTAGGTGACATGGTATTGAAGAAAATTCAACCCCAGTATAATCGGAACAAGCTTTCCCCCAAGTGGGAAGGTACTTACATAGTGGTCGAACTTATGCGACCAGGTTCGGTGCGACTATCAATGGAAGACGACCAGATTCTCTCGAATTCTTGGAACATCAACCAGTTATACAAATTTTATGTGTAACCAATGACCATGACAATAAAGTACCAAATTCTTTTTATCTTTATTGTCTTACTTTGAGTAGCGCTTCGATAATTTTTTGACTATCCCCTGGTTGTAAGTTTTTCAACGACCAGTACCCAGCACTTCTTTATACTGGTCGAAAGGATAGGAAAATCACCGAGTCGAAGCCTTTCCTTTCTGCACATGGTCCTGCCCACTGGAAGAAACTTCCTAATGTCGACCCGTTCCTCATTTTTGCTGCCAACACAAAGAGCTCGGGTTCAACAAACATGG
The DNA here is from genome assembly GCA_036346395.1 of Hsuehochloa calcarea. NCBI lineage: Eukaryota > Viridiplantae > Streptophyta > Magnoliopsida > Poales > Poaceae > Hsuehochloa > Hsuehochloa calcarea. The sequence continues at coordinate 37,197,376 of CM070604.1, read as the reverse complement.
TCAAAATATTTTCAAGCCCACTCTTAGTACCTTAGTTTATTTCTTCATTTGTTTAAAAAATACTCTAAGCAGAGTATTAGTTTATTTCTTCATTTGTTTTAAAAAAATACTCTAAGCATAGTACACTTTGGTAATTTATTCGACTAGTCTTGGTAAACTCGAATGGTTCTAACTGGTCGGAGAAAGACACAACACCTAGTCGAAGTCTTTCCTCTCTGCACGTGGTCCTGCCCACTAGAAGGAACTTCTTAGCGTCGTCCCGTTACTAACTCTTGGTATCAAGGCAAACCTATTGAGTGCATTCGAAAAGGTCAAACGAATTCTAAAGAAACTTCAGATGTTTGTCTAACTTAAATTGCCACTCTTGATTTGATTAATCTCATCGGAGATGGTAACATCACCTAGTCGAAACCTTTCTGCATGTGATCTTGCCCACTAAAAGGAACTTCCTAGCGTCGACTCATTACTACTCTTATGACCAGTGCATGATAATCGGGATCACAGACTGTGTAACATCCCAATTTTCCAAGCTTTTTAAAAATCTTTTATTAGTTAGTAGTTGGAAAATTCAACATTTGAATTTTATTTGATATTTTAACTAAAGTTTAATATGGATTTTTAGCATCAAAACAATTTAATATGATTAATCCCAACATCAACAATTGTTAAAACTATTTTATTCGGATTCTATGTGCTTGGATATATTTTCTAAAATTTTCTAGAATTTTTTCGAGTTCATTTATTATGTTCTAATTGCTATTTGGATTTTCTGGTATTTTTTTGAAAAGAAAAACTAATTTAAAATATCATAATAGTGTTTGGGCCGAAACCCAGCCCTATTCCACCCCGGTCCAACACTGTGTGGCCCAGCTCACTCGCGCGCATGCCATGCCTCCGACTGACATGCGGGCCCCGCATGTCAGCCTCTTCGTTTCTCTCACGCGCGTCGCTTCGTCTCGCTGGCAGGTGGACCCCACTTGTCAGACCAGCCTTCGTCTCCACGTCGCCGTCTTCCCCGTGCAGCCAACGCGTCCCTCCGCCATTGTTGAGCTTCGAGCTCGTAACGACAACGGAGAAATCCTAACTAAATCCTTGTGGATTTCTGTGTCAAATCTTATCTCGTATCTTTCCGTATCCAAATCCGGCCGAATCAAATCTCAAATCGGTTTCTATCTCTTGGATTTCCGAATTCGTTTTCGTATTCAAAACGGACTCGATTTGGGGATTGCTTATCCTGGACGCCCGAGCCCCTATAAATAGCTCCCGAGGTTTGCCAGCGCCTCCGCAACCCAAAGCCCCCAGCCTCATCGCCCCGAGAACCTTAACGCCGCCGCAATCGGAGCTTTAGGTTTTCGGTCGAAACTTTTCGTTTTTCAAATTGCACTGCCGTTATCACCGCCTCGTCGACGTTGACTGCACTGCTCAGTCCAGCGCTGCCCGGGCTACCTCGGGCACCCTTCCCCGCTGCAGGAGGGTCACAAGAACCCTAGCCCGTCAATAGCCGAACCTTCCTCGCCGCTCCGACCTCGGCCATCCCCGTTGACCTCAACCTCCCGTAAGTACACCATCGGGTTCGCAATAGCCTTGGCTATCCGCTGGTATCACTCACCGTCGGTGAGACACCGCCGTTCGTCGGAGACCATTGGGAACCGAGCGCCACCGCCTCGCCGTCGTCCATGTCTACCGCCACCTCAGCGCACGCGCCTGCGTGTCATTCTTTGTGTCGTCGCGTCAGCGCCACGTCTGCGCATGCGTGGCCGGTTCACTGAACCCTAGATCCAAACTTTTGTAAACCCTATCCACCGTGAGCCATGACTATGTCGTGTGGGTTCCATTATCAGTTTCACTGTTCCATGGACCAGTGAACCTGTAGACTTGTGAAACCTTGCGTGCACCCGGTCTATAGACTGCGGGCCCACATGTCAGCCGCATCACCTTTTCTCTGGATTGATTTTAATTCAGAAACTCTCGGGCTGATGTCATCTGGCGTCATAATCTGATTTTTCTATTGAAGAATAATTCAGAAATTCTAATTTAGGTTATTTTCTTTTGTTTTGATCTTTCAAAGGCTATATCTTCTTCATCCGAACTCCTATTGAGCTCATTCAAATTCCTAAATTCATCTAAATTTAAGACCTATTTATCTAATATTGTTATTTAATTTTTGTAGTTTGTTTCTCTCTTTTATTTATTTAATTTATATATTTATTTCGTTTGCGAGTAGACATGTGTGATAAAACTGTGTGTGCTGTGTGCTATCACTCGTTGATGGCATGTGTTGCACTTAACCAACAGGGTGAGAAAAGATTTAGACTGAGGCAAGTGGTGGATAGTATGTGATAAGGTGGAAGCTGTGTGCACGAGAATATTGGTATGTGTGACATTTAGTTAGAAATTGGATGTCTTATCTTAGTCAATTAAGGACTTAAATTTGTACGTCGTTGAACTGAGTCTTACTGTATGACCAAATGTCTGGTATGAGACGGGCCTAACTTAGTAGGTTATGGAGTCTTGACATTGATTATTCAGGCGGATAGGTTAGGCTGTGTACGAGGCTGGAGTTGTGATTCTCATATCGCGGGACGGTTCACCTCTTCCCTATCCAACGGTGTGTGTCAGACCAAGCGCTGTGTATATCGATTGGACGGCGGTAAAGCACATCGGGAGTGTCAATGCTTGAGATGAAGTTTCTTAAATGTTTTGTTATGATTAGTGCTAGCTACACTAATTATGTCGTGTGGGTAGAGTGTACAACCACTGTAGAGTGTTAATCAATCTATTCGAATAGCCGCGTCCACGGTCATGGAAATGCTTAGGGATTTCACACGAGGGGTAGATTTTCATAAAATATTTGGTAAGGGAGCTGTGTGATCTACGTATATGGATGTGTGAATAACCTGTTTAGACCATGTGTTCTTTGTGAAAACAAATATCAAATTATGTTGGACCGTAAAGGCGACTAGAGGGGGGGGGGGTGAATAGGAGCACACTCACTTTTTCACAAATTATGAACTCAATACAATTTCACTCCAGTAGCTATTAGAAAGCTATGAAGATCAATATACCAGTACAGCGGAAGACTAGTATTGAATCCAATTAAACCCCTAAGCGATGCTACAAAAATCAACTAAGATTGCAAAGACTCACAAGACGGCGGTCGATCGCTGGACCCAATCGGTCGGACCGATTGCGGCGGTCGACCGGCGTTTGTCTTGGCGGTCGGACCGCTCAAAATCGGTCGACCGGTGATGACGAATGATCCGACCGCCGACTCGTAAGCGATCCGCAATAAGAAAATCACCGATGAAGTTGCAATTAGGTGAAACTTTTGATTCTCAACTCTAATCTTTATGAAACTTTGCACACACCTTCTATATGCTATTGAGGACCTATTCCAATCGAATATTATGATAATTCTTGGAACGATCTTGAGCAATTGCCAATTGATTAACGAAGGTCTAAAACCCGGGCAAGAACGAAAACTTGATCCTAAAGCTTGTTTGTGAGGGATTGATGATCAAGATGATGCTAGATAGATTCACACATATCACAGCAAGCTAATTCACGTGAAGGAATCAATCACAAACTCGCGGATCAAAGAAAGCCCTAAAAACACGAAATTGAAAGCAAGAACGAAAAGAGACTTATCTCAAGCAAACCTTGCATAGATTGATTTCGTGATTGTTGCTGGATTACATCCACACCATCATGGATCAGTGGACAATCAAAGATCACGAAATTCACCACAAACCATCAAGAGCCCTTGCCTCCACCTCAACTCCCCTAAAGACAATTAGGGTTTTGAAAACATAAAAAGGCGAGAGAGAGAGGTGCAGCCACCATCTCCTCCTATTTATAGTGGAGGCCTAGAGTCCTAGGGTTTGACTCCATTGGGCTCCCGTTAAGGCCCACTAACAAACGGGTCACACACGCACGCTTCGCAAAGCGCCATCTTTAACTTTTTGACCTAAACCGCTTCACCATGCGCCATGGATTCGCCAATAGGTCACCCTTGTCCATCTTGTGTCACGCTTGAGTCGTTGACCTCACCCGCATCGCCGATCGCTCGACCTCAACTCTCCAAGTCTAGTCCCGATCCTCCTCGCCGTTGACCGTCGTTGACCACCAAGCAACCTGCACAACCACAGACAAGCAAACACGAATTCGGGAACAGGTTCTTCACAACTTGACCCATGTTAGTCAAAACATGCATCATGCAAATCATATGCCATGAAACCAATGACTTTGACCTAACAAATCAACATCGCCACGAAATTGGCCGACGTTCAAGTAGAAACCGGTCCGACCGCCCAGTGAGCGGTCGGATCGCTTCTTGGCGGTCGGACCGCTCCTCGTGAGCTTGGTCGGACCGCCTTGGGACTTAGCCGAAATTCATACTCCCAAATTCCAAAACCTTCTGGAAACTTTAAACCAATAGAACTTCTTATTGGAGACTCCAAAAATTATGAGACCAAGTGCATTGGGATCCCCTCACTTGCCTACAACACCTATTTTTGGCTCAGCCCATTCTGAGAACTTTTAGGTCATTGCCGGTCCGACCGCCCCACATGGCCGGTCCGACCGATTTGGGACCGGTCGGACCGCCGTGTAAGGACCGGTCAGACCGCCCCTGTCTAGTAAGCCTGACACTTTGTCAAAAACGCGTGAAACGACAAACCGTAAACGTCATTGCCAATTGTCACATGATCCTAAGATCTGGAGCATATCCCTATGAAATCCACAATCTCCCCCTTGATGAACACATTGGCAATTATCCAGAAAATGTAAGTAAGAGGTTTGAAAACGAGTTTACTCGGTTTTGCACAAAGGCACAACTTGGTCCATAAGCAAGAAAAAGTAATGAAAATGACCAAGCTGGCATCAGAATAGTATAGGCATGTGAGACAAGGCAAAAGAAAGCATAAAAACTTTGATTTCCAGAAAAGGGTCAAAATTCTCACATAAGGTCCATATGAAAGAACAATTGTCCAATTGACCTATGATCATTGTGAGTATAAAAGAATGCAATTCAAGTTCGTAATATTCAATAAGACAATAAGAATGCAACTCAAGAACTCCCCTCACTATGATCCTCAATTTTCAAATTTTCGTTTCTCCCTTTGTATAAACTTCTCCCCAATAAAGAAATATCTTCTTATTAACACATCTTCTCTTCTCATTTAACACATCTTCTCCCCTTTGACAATGGATTCATCAAGGAATCACGCCTTCCTCTCATCCAGAGATAATAAATAGAGAATAAAGGAAGAAGCAGAAACAAAAGAAGCATAAAGAGGACTATGCATGAAGTGCAATGGAGTGGCTTCAATTTTTGTATTTTTCAATTTTTGATTACAAGAAGCTTTGCAGATTACCCAAAAGAACAAGCTAGTATCTCTAATATTGCACAAACAAGATATCAAGCCCGACAAACGCATTAGCAAGATCATGGTAAGACATATATATCAAAGCTAAGCACAAAGACTCAAAAGTAAAGCGAGATTTGATCAATTTAAGCAACGCTCAAATTCAAACAAGTTCATCAACAGGGATCCTAAAGTGAAATTGGCCATGTCAAAATGTCAAAATGAGATCAAAAATCTAACAAAGACCACATTAAGAGTCAATCAAGTCCCGTATTGAATCATTTTGCTCAATATTTTGTAAACGTCCATTTGTCAATATTTTTCTCATTTGCATTGAATATTGAAGTTGACTAATGATCTAACTTAGTGATAAGATCCTGGACTAGGAGCCATCCACAAACTCATCCTAAGCTTCGACCAGAAGTTGATTAAAGGTATATCTTAGTAAAGAAGATCCTGGACTAGGAGCCATCCACAAACTCTTTCTAAGCTTCTACCATGGCGACAAATCTTGAGGTTCATGTCATTTCTGACAAGCAGTCCCCATGAGATCGTCTGGTTCATCAAACTATCTCCATGTTCATGTCATTTGACAAGCAGTCTCGTAAGAATAGTTTGTCACAATTTGAGCATAAGACAATCTTGATTTTCATTTTTCACATGAGCAGTTTTAGAATCTCAAGAACACAAAAGCTCAAGTAATGGTCAATTTTAGATCAAAGAGCTAACAAAGCAATTCTGACAGGGCCAATGTCACAAGAGGAGCACTAATTGCGCAACTCGCTAAAACATCCACAAATTGCAATTTCTTAGTTTGAGTTGTTTAAAAGGTTCTAGCTCATTTAGCAAAGACTTAGCTACACATGTAAAAGCATGATAATTCTAGCAAGTCAAAGAACTAGACATGACATTGAGCAAGAATTGAAATACAAAAAGCTCTAAAGGGTAATTGGCAAAGCTTCATCAATTTTTTTTTAAAAAAAATAAGCAGAAAACCTTATATTACAATGCATCTTTTTGGATTTTTCATATCATTTGTTGTAACCACTTGTTGAAGTTTTCATATGAATGCAATATGACACAATGAGATGCAATTAAAAGCCTAAAAACCTAAAAATTCAAAAGATCACTAAGTTCGAAAAAGAACAATAAAAGATCAAAAGAACAAGGAAAGATAAGAAAAAATCAAACTCCCCTCAAACCAACCCATAAGGATAAATTACGCCTAACTCGCTTCTCAAGGAGGAAAATCGGTTTGATCTAAAGGCTTGGTAAGAATATCCGCCAATTGAGCTTGGACTCTCTGAAGTGCATCACAATATCACCTTTTCAACATGATCTTTAAGGAAGTGAAAGCGAATGTCTATGTGTTTAGTCCTAGAATGTTGTAATCTTGGGTTTTTAGCAATATTAATAGCGTAGTGTTATCACGTAAAAGAGGAACACTAGCAAAGTTTAACCCATAATCTTTCAAAGTGGACGTCATCCACAAAATCAGCTCAAACAACTAGCAAAGACTACATACTCGCCTCAAAGGTGGATTGTGCAATGTAAGACCGCTTCCTAGAAGACCAAGATACAAGAGAAGTGCCTAGGAAGTGACAGTGCTCGAGGTACTCTTCCTATCTAACCGACGACCCGCAAAATCGAATCGAAAAACCTCTAATGGACAAAGTCAAGAGCAGAATACCAAATGCCATATCGGAGGGTAGAGTGTAAATACCGAATATGCGCTTAACGGCTTGGCGATGGGAAGTTCTCGAGACGCTCAAATCTTGCACAAAGGCATACCGTGAAGTGAATGTCCGGTCTCGAGGCCGTCAAATATGAGAAGGAGCCGATCATGTCATGCGGTACTCGCGTTGATCCACGACTTCTCCTTCCTCATCTGGATCCAAAATCGAAGTTGCCATGGGAGTGGAAATTGGCTTGCGATCACCCATGTTGAAGCGTTTGAGTAGATCTTTAGTGTACTTCGTCGATGGATGAAAGTTCCTTCCTTGCATTGCTTGATTTGAAGTCCCAAAAGTAATTAAGCTCTCCCATCATACTCATCTCAAATTCCCGGACATAGTGTCGTAAAAGTCGAAACAAGAGCATTAGAGGAACCACCAAAAATAATATCATCCACGTAAATTTGAGCAAGGGAAGTCATTGTCACGTCTAAGAATAAATAGAGTTTTATCCACTTTACCCATCTCAAAATTATTTTTAAGCAAGAAGGTCTTAAGTCTATCATACCGGGCTCTAGGGGCTTGTTTAAGACCATATAATGCTTTAGATAGCTTGAAAACACGATTAGGATATTTAGGATCCTCAAAACCGGGGTTGCTTAACATACACTTCCTCATCTATGAAACCATTTAAAAAGTACTTTTAACATCCATCGATATAATTTAAAACCTTTTGATGCAGCAAATGCAAGCGAGAATGCGAATGGCTTCTAGTCTAGCACAGAGCAAATGTCTCATCAAAATCTAACCCCTCAACTTGGTCAAACCCCGAGCTACTAATCGGCTTTATTTCTAACCACGTAACCATCCTCACCTTGTTTATTCTTAAACACCCAACGGTTCCTATAACATTATGACCACTAGGAGGTTCTACTAGGTTCCAAACTTTGTTTCTTTTAAAATTCTCTAACTCCTCATGCATGGCATTTACCCAGCTAGAATCGGATAAAGCATGTGATATATCGCGGGTTCAAAAGAAGCAACAAAAGCCGAATGAGAGTAGAGATTTGGATCATTATACCGAGCGAGTGACTCGCTCATGTAGATTACCTATTATCTGCTAGGAGGATCTTTGTCTCTGAATGCGAAGTGGAGCGCCGGGTGAGATGTCGTTTCTTCGACCTCCGCAGTATGCGATGATGATGATGCGGCAGAGCCTCAATGAAGGTGAAGTAGACGTAGCGTGTTCTTGTATCAATATGGGCGCCTCGGCGGTGCAGATGAGGGAATGACATTAGCTTCCTCATCTTCCTCCACAAAAATGCTCTCTCACAGAAATCATCTCAGAGCAATTGATCTAGCTTCGTGGCTAGTCTCATCAAAAGTGACATTACAAGTCTCCTGAATAATGTTAGTCTCAGTATTAAAAACTCGAAAACCCATCGAATGAGCAGGATAACCCAGAAATACCCCATCAAAAGTTCTTGATTCAAATTTATCTAAGTTGCCTGTCTTAAGGATAAAACATTTTGATCCAAAACTCGAAAATGCGAAGCAGAGGGTTTTCTACCAAAACGAAGCTCATAAGGAGTCTTGCCTAAAGAAGGTCTCAAAAGACACGATTGGCAATATGGCAAGCAAGAGCAATAGCTTCGCCCAAAATCTCCTCGGTGTGTTATACTCGTCTAGCATCGTCCTAGCCATTTCGACCTAAGGTCATATTCTTCCTTTCCACCACGCATTTTGGTTGAGGGACGTGTGGAGAGGAGAACTGATGCTCAATACCACGCTCAGCACAAAAAGAAGCAAAAGAAGCATTTTTGAACTCCGTGCCATTATCACTGCGAATCGCTCTCAAAGCACCAGGAAGCTCAGAAGCCAAACGAAGAACAAGGTCATGAAAATAACCAAAAGCTTCATCTTTTGAAGTAAGAAAGAACACCCAAGTATATCTAGAAAGATCATCGACTATAACTAGAATATACCATTTTCCACCAATCGATCGGACTCTAGCGGGACCAACAAGTATCCATATGAAGCAAGCATCACCGTCCGTCAGTCATAACCATAGTCACAGAAGGGTGTGAGGCAGCAACTTGTTTGCCATGCCTACAGGGCGCACATACTGCATCTTTGACAGCTTTGAGTTTGGGCAAACCTCTCATAAGATCAAGGTTGCTAACTCGCGTCAGATGATCAAAACCAATGTGCCCCAAACGTCGATGCCAAAGCCGTAAATCGAGAAGAAGATGTAAGCAAACATTTAAGAGATCCAGACAAGAGATTCTGAAAAATCAGCTCCAAAAATTCTACCAACTCTAGAGATTCCAAACACAAGCTCACCAGTAGAATCAAGCACACGACAAGCATTTTTCTTAAAAACCGTCTCATAGCCATCATCAAGAAGCTGAGAAACAGAAAGGAGATTATACCTAAGCTTGTCCACAAGAGCGACATCCTTTAGAATGAATTTGTTGTTCACCCTAATTGATCCTGTTCCTTCAATTCGCCCTTGTGTATCATCTCCAAAGGTGATGAAGTCATCACCTGTTGCTCGCGTGAAAGAGGTGAACCATTTTGAGTTCCCGGTCATGTGGCGTGAACATCCGGAGTCAACGAACCACGTGTTCTTCCCCTTTCCGCGATAATCCTGAAAATCAAGGAACAAAAGAACGATGTGTCTCAATACTGGGGTTAGATAAACATGATTTAGGAATCCAGTACTGAGACACACGTCTGCAAGGAGTATACAAACCAGAAGTACTATCCTTGATTTCATCTAACATTCGGTTATGAGCAATGTTTAAATTAAAATGAGACTTGAACTGTCCATGGGCGGTCTCGGCCGCGTTGGTGGCGGTCGACCGGCGACAAAACGGTCGACCGGTGATCACTAACCTGTGTCGACCGCCGATCGATAAATTTTAAAATTAGGATATCTAGACACATAATGATTTGCATGAGAGAAAATCCTAATCCGTGTTTATTCTTTTCAGTGTTACCATGTCTCATAGAAGCTCTAGGTTGCATGAATGAAATTCTATCAAAATTTTTCTATCATTTTTCAACCTACGCCTAATAGAATTCAATCAAATGTCCACCTTTTTGCAATAAGTGCAATGGTACTTGGTACCACTAGAAGAAGCACCATTTGAATTAATACAAGGTTGGGTAAAAGCCTGCAGATTTAAAAGATGTTTTTGCGAGGTTGGGTTTGAATTCAATTAAACCTTTTCCAAGACTTGAATGACTTTTGGGTTTGAATTGTCTTGAAAAGAATTGAATCCTAAACCTTGCTTCTTATAAGGAGTTTTAGACTTGTCAAGAATCATGTTTAATTGTTTCTTACATTTAGAAAATTTTCTAATGTATCATGAAGGTAAGCATTTTCTTTTCTCAAGTTAACACAAGCATCACAAGTTTTATTAATAGATTTTTCCTTATACAAAGCAATTTCAAGCTTAAGAGTGGAACATGAAGCACAAGTAGTATTTTCAATATTGTCCTTAAGCTTAGCATATTTGACTCTAGCGACTTCTAAGATATCTTTGATTTCACGTTCTTTTTCTAAACATGAAGTGCAAGGGCTAGAATCAAATACATCAAAAGCAATCAATTTACTAGATTCTAAACATTTTTCACAAGGAGCACTTTTAATTTCATTTAGTTCAGATCTAGCATTCTCAAGTTGTTGTACAGAAATATTATGAGCAGATTGTAACTTGGTAATTTCTGAATGCATAGCATGACAAGATAAACATTCATCAGGTTCAAGAGTCTTAGTATTTTTAAGCTCTACTTTCAGTTTGTTAATCTTTGACTCTAATTTCTTATTTTTTGTCATAACAAATTCTAGCGCTTCATCTTGACTAAGCAATTGCTCAACTATAGAATCATATTTAGCAGAAAGCTCATCATAAGAAAAAGATACCTCATTATCATCAATGTCGTCGGTGTCAGCCATGAAGCACATGCCAGTGAAGTCCTTGGCCTTCCCTTTCTTTTTGGCTTGAGGGATCTCCTCCTCCTTGTCCTCCTCACTCCCGGAATCCACATCGCTCAAGGATTGATCCTCAAAAGCGGCAAGGACCCGGTGAGCAGCCTTCACAAGCTTATTAGCCTCATACCTTGATTTGTTGAAAGGAGGCTTCTTCCAAGCTAGCTTTCCTTCCTTATGATTGCTCTTACCTTTCAGCTTGGGGCAATTTGCCCGGATATGATTGAGCTCACCACATTCATAGCATGTCACAGGACCACCTCTCTTTTTGTTTCTCACATTATTGTAGGCCCGTGTGAATTTTTTAGCTAGAAGAGCTAACTCTGTTTCAGGAATACTTTCAAGCTCCTCTTCATGAATAGCAGATAAACAAGCAAATGAAAATCCAGAAGAAGATTCAAAAGAGTCATCAAAAGCCTTTTTGAGAGGATCTGCTACCAAAGCTAAATTATCTTTCTTGGGATGATCAACTCTTTTAATTTCATGAGTCTTGAGTTTACTATAAAGCAATTCTAAAGTAAGACTTGAAAGATCAACATTTTCCTCTATAGCAAGAGCCTTCATCTCCCACTCCTTGGTGTTGATTGCGGCCAAGAGATGGGTGGCATTTTCAGATTGAGAATATTCAATATCAACGACTTTCATTTGATTAATTACTTTATTAAAGCGATGAAAATGTCATCGATGCTCTCTCGGGACGCATCTCGAATTTATTGTATTCACGCTTGTAAACTGTTTGGCGCACCTTTTTGATTTGGGACGAACCTCATGATATGTTTCGAGAGTGTTCCAAATTTCATGCTGTGATTGAAAGATTACAAATTCTATCATATTCTTGTCTACCAAGTGCATCATATAAAAGATTCTTAGCCTTATTGTTGTTTGCCACAAGAATCATTTGAAGTGTGTTGCAATTTCAGAATAACCAATGGCTCTAACAACATCCCAAATAGCTTATCCTCGCTCTCAAGAAAGACGCGCATACGATTCTTCCAATAGGCATAGTCGTGCCCATCGAAGATATGCGGTTTAGTAGAAAACTTATCCATCGCCAAAGTTGGTGACCGGTTAAGATCAAGATTGAACTAACCGGGCTCTTATACCACTTGTTGGACCGTAAAGGCGACTAGAGGGGGGTGAATAGGAGCACGCTCACTTTTTCACAAATTATGAACTCAATACAATTTCACTCCAGTAGCTATTAGAAAGCTATGAAGATCAATATACCAGTACAGCGGAAGACTAGTATTGAATCCAATTAAACCCCTAAGCGATGCTACAAAAATCAACTAAGATTGCAAAGACTCACAAGACGGCGGTTCGATCATTGACCCAATCGGTCGGACCGATTGTCGGGCGGATCGACCGGCGTTGTCTTTGGTGGTCGGACCGCTCCAAAATCGATCGGACCGGTGATGACGGGCGGTCCGACCGCCGACTCGTAACCGATCCGCAACAAGAAATCACCGATGCGACGGTTGCAATTTGGTGAAACTTTTGATTCTCAACTCTAATCTTTATGAAACTTTGCACACACCTTCTATATGCTATTGAGGACCTATTCCAATCGAATATTATGATAATTCTTGAACGATCTTGAGCAATTGCCAATTGATTAATGTAAGGTCTAAAACAGGGCAAGAACGAAAACTTGATCCTAAAGCTTGTTCGTGAGGGATTGATGATCAAGATGATGCTAGATAGATTCACACATATCACAGCAAGCTAATTCACATGAGAGAATCAATCACAAACTCATGGATCAAAGAAAGCCCTAAAAACACGAAATTGAAAGCAAGAACGAAAAGAGACTTATCTCAAGCAAACCTTGCATAGATTGATTTCGTGATTGATCTGGATTACATCCACACCATCATGGATCGATGGACAATCAAAGATCACGAAATTCACCACAAACCATCAAGAGCCCTTGCCTCCACCTCAACTCCCTAAAGACAATTAGGGTTTTGAAACATAAAAGGCGAGAGAGAGAGAGGTGCGCCACCATCTCCTCCTATTTATAGTGGAGGCCTAAAACTCCTAGGGTTTGACTTAATTGGGCTCCCGTTAAGGCCCACCAACAAACGGGTCACACACGCACGCTTCGGCGCCGTCTTTAACTTTTGACCTAAACCGCTTCACCATGCGTCATGGATTTGCCAATAGGTCACCATTGTCCATCTTGTGTCACGCTTGAGTCGTTGACCTCACACGCATCGCCGATCGCTCGACCTCAACTCTCCAAGTCTAGTCCCGATCTTCCTCGCCATTGACCGTCGTTGACCACCAAGCAACCCGCACAACCACGCATAAGAAAACACGATTCGGGAACAAGTTCTTCACAACTTGACCCATGTTAGTCAAAACATGCATCATGCAAATCATATGCCATGAAACCAATGACTTTGACCTAACAAAACAACATCGCCACGGTTGGTCATCGCTCAAGTAGAAACCGGTCGACCGCCCAGTGAGCGGTCGGACCGCCTCTTGGCGGTCGGACCGCTCCCTCGTGAGCTGCTCGACCACCCTTGGGACTTAGCCGAATTTCAACCCCAAAATCCAAACCTTCTGGAAACTTTAAACCAATAGAACTTTTTACTGGAGACTCCAAAAATTATGAGACCAAGTGCATTGGGATCCCCTCACTTGCCTACAACACCTATTTTTGGCTCAGCCCATTATGAGAACTTTTAGGTCATTGCCGGTCCGACCGCCCCACATGGCCGGTCCGACCGATTTGGGACCGGTCGGACCGCCCCTGTCTAGTAAGCCTGACACTTTGTCGAAAACGCGTGAAACGACAAACCGTAAACGCCATTGCCAGTTGTCACATCATCCTAAGATCTGGAGCATATCCCTATGAAATCCACAAATTATTACTGTTTATTTATTTGAAATATTGTTTTCAATCTATTATTCATATTCAATTGAAAATGTTGCTTTATGCAAAATAACTACAGAATCCATTCCTTTGGAATAAACCATCATCTATAAATTGCATTCTGTGGTATGACTTGCGAGTACGGTTGTGTACTCATGCTTGATTCAAACAATCAATAGACATGGAGGAGTCTTGGCCTGCATTTGAGGAGGAGTTCTACGAAGGTGCTGATCGTTAGGGTCTTGATCCCAATCAGTTGCCTGCGGTGAATTGATGGGATTCTGCTGGAGTTTAATTTTGTTCTGCTGCTGCTATTTTATTTATTGCCAGCCCTGCGAGGCTTAATAAATGTAAACTCAGCCATAAGATCAAAACTATTATTTGCTATTCAAATTAGTCATTTATTCTATTAATCGTCTTGTGTGGATCGATATTTATCTATGTTGACACTGTGTGTACTATCGTGATCCTGTACTAGTGCATTATACACAGAGGGTCCAGAATTACATTTTTGAGTCCCGACAGAAAGTAAGTTAGCCAAACCTCTGTTTTTCAGAAAACCATTTTAACTTTATTTACTTAGTTTATCTAAATAAACTAGGCAAATAGTAGGGGGATAGGATAAATTTATTAATGTGACTTCAATTCCTAGTCTTAATCTCCTTTTCTATTCATTATCTTATGAGTTACTAACTACTCGACAAGATAATTTTTTAGGAAAAAGAAAGGATCAGATATATCAACAAACTTGTCTTTGCAGGTTCGTATTACAAACTACTCTGATGAAGGAGATCCTATCTGCATCACCTCCGTGACTTCCTTACTGATCGACTGCATATGTTCCATCAACTACTCCGCGTCTGCTTCAGAGCTGTCGCAGTCGGTTTTGTCTGGTTGCAGATTAAAGTTGGCGTCATGAGCTTTAAGTTTTGCCAGAACAAAATCTATTCCGCCTTCGACTGCCTCCTTTATCGAATCTGCTTGGTTGGTCTTCAGAGTGGTCACCAACTCTTGCAAAGTCTCGACTTGTTTTTCAATGGTACTCAAGTGAGCAATTATCGTGTCTTCATGTGGAGTGACCTCATCGCCATGTAGCCCACTGAGTACATTGTTAAGGAGTAAAATGTTGCCTTGAAGGTTGATCCTCATCGACCTCATCTCCTCCTAATTACAAGTCGAAGCCTCACGGAGTTGTTTTATTTCGACTGCATGCTCTGAAAAGAATAAGGCTAGTCGGATAAAGTGACCCCTAAAGGAAAACAAACTGGTCGCAAGAAAAGACTTGTTTACATGCCAGTTGAGAATCTAAATTCTTGAGTTCATCGTCGTGAGAGGTAGTGTTTTTGCATAGCGCTCCTCCCAATACTTAACCTCTGATCTCTTTCTTTGACGATACGAGAAATCTCGTGAACAACCATGGTCTTGTCTTTGACCTCGGTTTCGAGTTTCCCCATTTCAACCTTTTTTCTGAAAAGGAATGAGGGTTAGAAAAAGAAAAGAAGGTTATAAGCGATCTTAAGTTCAGCACTCACCGTTTATTTGTCCCTGCAACTTTTGAATTGCAGAGTTTGCCTACTAAAACTTCTTCAGAAGGGCCTCTTTCTCTTCCCTTAGCTTTTTTTTTGTCTCGACCTTCTCGTACTCGAGCGAATCGGCCAAGGACTTTTCATCGCTCTTGAACCTACAGAGGAAAAGAGTAGACATGAGTATAGGATAAGCGGTTGTAAGTCTTTCTACGACTGGTACCTAGTCGTAAGTTTTTTTACGACAATCCTCTGATCGTTAGTTCTCCTACGACCAGTATCTAGTCGTAAGTTTTTATACGACATTTTCTTGGTCGTAAGTTTTTCTACGACCATCACATAGTTGTAAGTTTTTCTACGACAATCATTTGGTCGTAAGTTCTCCTACGACCAATATCTAGTCGTAAGTTTTCTACGACATTTCCCTGGTCTTAAGTTCTTCTACGACAAGCACATAGTCGTAAGTTCTCCTACGACAATCCTTATAAGCACTGTGCAAGTGGTCGAAATATAAACGACTACGAGTAATAGTGACTTACCATCTTTCTGCCTGCTCGCAGAGCTCCGCCTTCTCCTGTCGCAGCTGTACAAGTTGTCTGTTGTACTCTGCAATAGTGATAATGTGCCCTAGAGCTATCTGCATTAAGAAGGATAGTGTGAGGTGAGAAAAGCCATATATATAAATGTTGAGTAACAAGCACTTAAGCTGATGCTCGTTCGAGCAAACATAGAGAGTACGTCTGGAAGATGAGGATCTTCCCAATCTCCCCCTCGGCCAATGTTGCCGAGAAGCCTCAATCCACTTCACGAACTCCTTCTTCGGGATCTTCTCAGCGACGACCAGAGCTTTCATCTTGGTCGCGTCCATCTCCGATTCGGCCCACTGGAAAGCGGCTCCGGCCATCTTTCTCAAGGGGAGGAGGCTTGGAGTCGTATGATTTTGTTGGCGGCGGAGAATGCGAAAGCTTGATGAACAGTTGGAGTGATTGGGAAAAAGTAAGAACCCTACAATCACATCTACGATAAGTTTTTATAAACACACACTTGGGTTAAGGACGTGGCAATCCAACAGTTGCCACCTCTTCGGGAATCGCTCCAACAAACAAGTCTATGAGAGTCGATTCAGATTTGTAAATTTGTTTGTTTGAGAAAACCAAGTCTGTCTTTACACCTTATGGGAAATCACCTTTTTGACCAAGTCTTTTTCTGGTCAAATGAAATACCAGTTAGAAAGTATTTACTTTCGATTACCATACTACGACCACTTTGTAGTCGTAAGATTTTCTACGACCACCTTGTAGTCGTAAGGTTTCCTGCAAACTTCTTAACCAGGTCGGTTTCTGGTCAAATGAAATATCAGTCGAAGAGTCTTTCCTTCGCCCACCGTTCTACGACCATCTTCTGGTCGTAAGATCATCTCCGCTCCTTTTCCATGTAGGTACTTTCACTTGAAGCTAGGGGCTAGGTGATGAGGATCTAGAAATCCTCATTTAATTATTTATTCGTAATACTTATTATGGATAATGATGCCATTATATGGTTCTTGAGTATACCCCTTAATGTTCATAAGGGAGAAGTTGGAGTCGTAAGATCTTCTACGACTACCTCATGATCGTAAGCTCTTCTACGATCACCTCATGGTCATAAGTCCTTCTATGACCAGGTGAACTATGACCACTCCATAGTCGTAAGTTCTTCTACGACTAACACATGATCGTAAGTTCTTCTACGATCACCTCATGGTCGTAAGTCCTTCTACGATTAGGTTAGTTACGACCACCCTATAATCGATCGAGCTTACAGATAAGTAGGCCCAATTGATTAGGGCATCTAAACAATCAGTATACACTATTATTTCCTGAAATAACTGCATGATTAATCTCTCTGTCCTAGTGATAACGGCCTGGCGACTTGGGAATGTTACTTCTCCAAAAGTAATCTCTAGTAACTGCGACATCATCTGAAGCATTGATATGCCCTTTGGGCTGGAGAAATTATCACCCACTTTGAGCACACTATAAAAAGAGGAATCACCAGACGGTGGAGAGAGAGAGAGAGAGAGAGAGAGAGAGAGAGAGGAAGAAAGACACAATCAGGAACACAAGATATTGCATTTCCGTCTTTCTCTTGATCTGTAACCAGCATACTCAATATAGCCACACGGGAGTAGGGTTGTTATTCTGTCTAGAGAAGGCCTGAACCTGTATAAAAATGACTGTGTCATTCTCTCTGTGTGATTTGACTCATGGAGACCCCCGAATCAAACAATCATTACGTAAGTTTGGTTCTAAAAAATCTACATCACTATTGCTACCTCGTCTTTCGTCGCGAGCAGCGTCAGCCACATATAGCGGCTGAGGACGTCGACCAGGAGCAGGAAGTAGCGCTTCTCACCCGGTGTTGATGGTGTGATCGGTCCACATAAGTCACCATGCACCAGCTCGAGGAGTTTCTCCACGCGGTACAAGGCCTCTTGTGGGAACAGAGTGCGTCGCTGCTTCCCTACTAGGCAGCTATCACATATTTGGTTAACGTGGTCGATTTTTGGCGGTACCACGACGTCACGCACGTGTGCGCTTCGAGTGCCTCAAAATTGAGGTGACCATAGCGGGCGTGCCAGTGCCATGCGTCGTCGCCAAGTCGTGCTGCTAGGCACACCGACTGTGCTATGTCCATGGAGAGAACATATAACCGGTTGCACGCACAGTTTACCTTCGTGAGAAATTGTCGCTGGCGATCCTAGATTAGTACACGCCTCCTTCGATCAGCACTTGGCAACTGTTCTCATTGAGCTTCCCAAGGCTGATGATGTTGGTTCGCAGCCGAGGGAATGTTGTACACCCCCGTCAGTGCGCGGTGCCCTCCGTTGTGACACATGAACAAAACAGTGCCACGTCCGTGGATGTTGATGATCGAGCCATCGCCAAACTTGATAGAGCCAGTGACACCGGTGTCCAACTCAACGAAAACACTTTTGTAGCCCGTCATGTGGTTGTTAGCCCCGGTGTCAAGGTACCACGCATCACTATGGCGGTCCTCATCACGTCCTAGGTGCACATCAGCATGCACCTCGTTGAATACGACGTCCTTGATCATGCTCTCGGTGGCCTCAAATGGTTCGCACACCTGCGCCATGAGCAGCGTGGGCTCGTCATCGTCAACCTACGTCAGGTTGGACTGCTCATTGCGCTACGGCTTGCGGTAGTCTCTGGCCTAGTGCCCAAGTTTTCTGTAGTTACGACACTTATGCTTCAACACGTCGTGATCGTTGTTACACGCAGTGCCACCACCACCACTGCCGCCACTGCAGACCACATAGCCACTGCCACAGCTCTTCGGCTTGCCTCAGCACCGATTGCCACCATAGCCACCACTGGGCTTCTATCCACCAGACGAGCTCTGGCCATGCTCGCGCTTCTTCATGCGTGCAAGCCACTCCTCTGTGAGGAGCAGGCGTCCGATGGCACTGTCGGTGTTGTCTTGGTCGTAGCGCTCTTCTGTGGCCTTCAGTCGTCTGGTGAACTCCTCCACCGAGAGCGTCTGCAAATTAACGTCTGTCTCAGTTGAGATCGTTACTTGAGTATTCCTCGTCGGGGCGATGCAGAGGAATTTTTTAACAACACGGTCTTCCTCCAACTTGCATGTCCCTGAGTATCTCCAAGTTGTTGATAGGCTTAAAGGCTATGCAACCTCTAAACAGTATGGATGCTCTTAGGACAAGTGTTAGTGATATACCCTAAGAGGCAATCATGGATATAATTGTATCACGTCTATATTTATGAGTTATAAGATAAATATTATTATGTCCCTTGGATGGATTATCATTTATAAAGATTAACAAGTATGTGACTTGTTGGTGAAGCTCTTTATTTGTTGTATGATATCATTCTAAAAGGATCTCTAGCTAGATGTCACTAGCCGGCTCAAGAGTGACTTATAGACCAATACATGTATTGATTGATGACCATGTCTCACCAGTCATAGATATGGGAGATATCGAATCAATAGTGCGAGCACATGTTAGAGAACATGATTTTGGATTGACCTATCTTGAGATACTATTGAGGTTGTTATGTTTCCAATGTCATCAGTTGGTCTCAAGCAATGATGATATATAATCCTTAGACCTGAGATCAGCATATTTTTCTGCATGTGTAACGGTATATTTAGGGGTTACAAAATGCTACTCCATAACTGGGTAGTTATAAAGGTAGCTTTTGGGTATACTATGAAATATGCGGAAGGATGAGATGTGATTCGCCCCTCCTTGCATAACATGAGAAATATCTGGGCCCTTCGATATGGTCAGATAAAGGAAATGATTGGTCGTGCCACGAGTGGTCGGAGAGTCGACCACACGAAGTTATCCATCACTAGATCAAGAAAAGATTGAACAGTTCATGGATGACATATATCTCACCTGAAGTTCGATAAGATATCGTGAGGCAAAAGGAGAATACTCAAGCAGGTCATTTAGTCTGACCAGATACGAACTGGTCGTATGGGGAAACATGCTGGTAGTGATCTGGTCGTACATGATCACAAACTGGTCGGTGAACTGGTCGTAATGTGTTACGAATTGGTCATGACCAGATGTGAACTAGTCGTAAGGAGTTACAAACTAGTCATGAGTGATGAGTACCAGGTCGCAGATCATATTGCATTAGGCTTGTCCGATTTGTCCTTTATGTGTATTTTGGAGCACTATATCATGCTAGGAATCATTACCGATTAATGATCAGAAAAGAATTTCCGGGTCACGACCGATTACGTATGAATATACAGAGTTACATACTTAATAGGTTGGAACAATATGATTATGATTAGATCTGTTATAAACTCTTTATAAGGGGAGGCGTGGGGCTGTTGGGATCACGAGTTGCACCACCCACCGAAACCCTAGTCACCACCTCCCCAAATGTCCCACCGTGCGTGCTGATACTAGCACATCAGTGCACGACGTTTCACCCTTGGACGTATGGATACCGTAGAGGCGCTGCTGTGATCGCCGCTACACTGATCAAGGATGATTTTTGACTTACGAAGGGAGCACAAGATGCTGCTGGAGGAGACGATCGGTAGCCAAGGACGTTGAACGATCGACTATGTCAATATCGACGCACACGACGTGGGACTATGCTGCTCCAATTCTTCTTCTGCTGCACTGCGCGTCTAGTGATAACGATGTATGATCTCTTACTCGCATTGACTTTCTAGCTTACACGGTAGTATTTTGAATTATGAGCTAATATAGCCTACCCATATGCCAGCAACAGGGCTAGCCCTGCATGTACGCCTAGGGTTTCTCGCAAAAATTTAGTAGCAGAAATCCATTTGTTTCAGACTATCGTGAAGCGGTTGGTCATGAAATCCTTTAAAGAGCGACTAATATTGACTTTTGGAGGATTTCGATCTTCTGTCGTAAATGTCAGGACCAGAGAAAAGAAATGCAAGTTAATTCGACGCGAGTACTGCTGTACGAGTGCATAATTGACAGGTATGTTCTGCTCGGGAAAAAGATACGGGCGAAATAGGATCCGATCGCGGCCGTTAGCTGTGCACCTCATGAACAGGCCCTGAGGGCGACCCTGGTTGGGCGAAAGCATTTTTGTCGGAGTGATGGGTTAAGATGTTCGATCATATTCTCCATTTTTGTCATTACTCATTAGACTCACAAATAACATACCAGTGACAAGAGTCCTCCTGGACTTGGAGCACGGATCGCAGTGCAGCAAGTCGTACCATGTAATCTTTGCAGACGTACAAAAAAAACAAAAGAAAAACAAATCAAGTAAGACAATATATTATCTTTTAATGACCTGATTTTGATCCTCTGCCTCCTTTAGTCCAGACTTCTATAATTACGAGACTGAAATTAGATCAGATGGTTGGCATGGAGACGGGATTGGTGGTTCTAGTCCCCGATTCCGATGAAACGTTTCGCACGAGCGTCCTGTGTGGTCGCTCGTTTTCGGTCAGTCACGTACACTGTTGATTTCTTATTGAACGCCGTGCATGCCATCGTTAGTGTTGGGAAATTATATGTTTAGCTCAACAGCCGATCTATGGGTAGATACTTTATTTGAAACCTTAGTAAAGTCTATAGACTATAAATAGAGATGCTAGTTATTGTAAAAAGTTGATCGCTTGAAGAATAAATAAAGAAGAAGAGTACTCCTACACCTTTGTCTTTATGCGTGTTCAATCTATAATTTGTTCTTGCATTGTTTGATTTGATTCTATGTTTGTCTACAAGTTGATCGTTCGGATTGAACTCGTCAGCGACGGTTCCTCAACCCGTTATCAGCAGTATCAACTCCGGCCTACCTCTAGGCCTACTCTACTCGGATCGAAAGGTAACCGTCGTATCACGACGCTCGTAGATCAAATCGTTTTTTCTAGATCGCTTTCAATTCCGCAAATTAACATTCTAGACTATTTCCTACGAGGCAAATCTGCTCTAATCTATCGCGAGCCGACTTGAAGTCGCCGACACAATGTTTATCGGTGGGTTGTATGAAGGAGTAGAAGTCGATTGCACTATGGATTGTACATTATAAATTTCCTTTAATCTCCGCGAGCCGACTTGTAGTCACCGGCACAATGCCGACCAAATGATTGGTTGAAAAGATGGATTGTTCATTGCATTGAAGATTGCATGAGCACATAAAAAGAAAAAGAAGAAAAAAGGCACCGGCGCACGCATGCGATCGTGTTGTCATGCCGCCCGCACGCGGCCGCATCCCACGCCGCCTGCATGCGGTCGTACCACCACGCCGGCCCAAAGCCGCATTAATCGACGCGCAGCGCGCGCTGGTTGAAACCATGGCTGAGCCATGCACAGTCCGAAGCAAGAAAAAAAGGTGTACGAATCCGCCTGCACACGGCCTCCATTTCTTGTAAGAGCCATGCCGCATGTAAAAAAAGGGGAGTGGCGCCAAGATCTTTGGGCGCGGCGCGGCCACATCGCCCCCGACGTCCGCCTCGCCACTGCGCCACCACGCCCTCATGCGACCACCCTCGCGCGGCTGAAGAATCTAGACCCACCATTATGAGTTAATAGAGTATTTTGGTGATTAATTACAAATCTATTTGTAATACTAAAACTTCTGTTATTATATCTATTGTTTAGTCTCAGTTGAATAAAAATGTGAAATTCAAAGAGGTACGCATTCAACATTATATTTATATATCTTGTTGCATTCCTTGGATTCAAAATATAGGTTGAACTCCACCAAAAGTCTAACTTGAATATATGCATATGTTTTTATTACACATTTGTGTATGCACACATTTAGGAAGAGTTCACTCTATATTTTATGATTTCATTAGTATTGATCTATATTTATTTATCCACATATTTGGGATCTCTACTTTGAAAAATATCATTGAGTATATAAAACTTGTGCAGTTCATATATACTCATATTTATCTACCTTCAATTATTTGCAATTGAAGTGGTTATCATCAATTACCAAAGAGGGAAAGATTGAAGTATCTTGTCCTACCATTATGAGTTAATGGTATGTTATGGTAATTAATGATAATCATATTATGGAACTAACATTTTTTATGAGTTAGATGAATAGATTATGCTCCATGATGATGACAACTTGGGATGATATCATGAGTTGATCATCAAGTCAAGAGAAGACCCATGATGTGTTGATGTGTATGAAGATCTTGAAGAAAAGGAAATCATCGTGTGTCGATGATGTTCAAGAAGAGGTGATGACCATGAGTTGATCATCAAGTTAAGAGAAGACCCATCATGTGTTGATGGAAGTCAAGTGAAAGAATGCATCATGGGTTGATGCATATTCAAGTCAAGAACTCGAAGTAAAGGAGATCATCATGTGTTGATGATTATCAAAGTCAAGAACCCAGAATTGAAGTAAAGATGTGCGTCATCAAGCTTCAAGAAGATGCTTAAGGCAAATGTATGACTAGTTTGGGCTAAGAATGTGTTTTTAGACTTTTACCGGTCTTAGTGTTTGGTTGGAGACCGGATTGCTAGTATAGGTTATTGTACTATTAAGAGGGGTCTTGACTAGTAGTTTGAGTTAGTCATGTGTTGATATCTCATTGTGCTTGCTCTAGCTCATCTATGCATGGTGCTATTATTTGCGAATGTGTTTTGCAAATAGCCGAGGCTCATGCATTTAATTTTTGTAGCATTAGACTATAATTTGCAAATAGTTCAAGTTCATGCACCCTATCCTTATGGTATGATGCTATTATTTGCGAATATATTTTACAAAAAGTTGAATCTCATGCACAATCCTTACAGCATGTGACTTTAGTTTGCGAATGTGTTTTGCAAATGTTTTAAGTCCATGTATCTTATTCCTTATGACGTTGATTCTAAAAGTTGGCAAATGTGTTTTGCAACTTGTTGAGAATCTTGCTTTTAACTCTTGTGTTCATCGCTCATCAATTGGCAAATGTGTTTTGCAAATTGAGTTTGTTTTGAAAGTCAACTATGCTTTTCTTAGGATAATCAGTAGTACTGATGTTCTGTGGGTAGTACTACCACACAGCGGTATGACCGGTAGTTGATGTGGTACTGTCGCAACCCGATCGGACCAAAGATGAGTTGGAGGTATGTGTTTTCCAAAGAGACGCTTGTTTGGAGTTTATTTGCTCTCTTGGAAGTGCGATAGTACTGGAGTTCATTGAGCGGAACTACCGCAGCCCGGTAAGACCGAAAAGTGAACGACGGTATGTTATTTCCAGAGAGGGCCGGTTTTGGACCTCTACGGGAAGCGGTAGTACCACCCTTATGTTTCGGTATGATCGGAGAGCGCAACTACCACATGATCAATGGAGGTAGTACTGCTCCGCATTCTCAATGGCTATTTCAAAGGTGAATTATAGCCGTTACTGTGCTGTCAGTGGGAGTGTGGTAGTACCAACCGATGAACGGCGGTACTACCGCCTGTACTGATTTTTTAAGCATCTTGTCCCCAACGGCTATTTTTTGTGTGTGGGCTATAAATACCCACCTTAGCCGGTTGTGGGTTAGTTGTTGCGAGTGTTATTCATTCCCTTGAGCAAAGAGCAAGTCCTCTCCTCTCTTATGTGCATGTGTTGCAATTAGTGAGCTTAGAGAGCAAACCTGTGGATATCATGGGGATATGCTCCAGATCTTAGGATGATGTGACAATTGGCAATGGCGTTAACGGTTTGTCGTTTCACGGGTTTTCGATAAAGTTTCAGAACTGTTCAGCATTACAGACAGGTCGGTCCGACCGCCATGGCATGGCGGTCCGACCGTCCCAAATCGGTCGGACGGCCATGTGCGCTCGGTCGACCGACGTGACTAAAATGGTCGAACAGTGGGCCAAAAATAGAGGGTGTAGGCAAGTGAGGGGATCCCATTGCTCTTGGTCCTATATTTTTTGGAGTCTCCAGTCAAAAGTTCTATTGGTTTAAAGTTTCCAGTAGGTTTCGGATTTTCGGGGTTGAAAATCGCTAAGTCCTTTCGCAAGCGGTCGGATCGTTTATGGTCGGCGGTCCGACGGCAAACGGCCGGTCGATCAAAGATCGAGGGGCGGTCGACCTACCGTCACTTGAACGCCGGCCTTCGTGGCGGTGTTGTTCGTTGGTTAGGTCAAAGTCATGAGTTTCAGTGCATATGTGTTGCATGATGCATGTTTTGACTAACGTGGGTCAAGTTGTGAAGAACTTGTTCCTGATTCGATTTGCTTGTCTATTGTTATGCGAGTTGCTTGGTGGTCAACAATACCAACGGCGAGGATGATCGGACGAGGCTTGGAGAGCCGAGGTCCGAACGATCGACGATGCCGGTGAGGTCAATGAAATCAAGTATGGTGCGTAATGGATAAGGATGACCGAACGGACAGTTCGGTGCGACTGGTTTGATCAAGCGGCGCGGGAGTCGGTGCAAGTGCCATGGTGGTTTCGGTGGGAGCCGGATGGGAGAGACTTGCCGACATGGAGAGAGCCGTTGATCAACCTACACGTGGCGGAGGCATTTAAGTGCCACAAGATATGGACTCGGTCTTCGGAGAAGGACCGAGAAGGGGTATTTTGGTAATCTTACCAAGTATCACCTTGGTGACCTTTTGCCTACCCGCGGCGCAAGACGACGTAAGAGAAGCGGTTTAGGTCAAGAGGTGTTGTAGACGGCGCTTTAAAATGCGTGCGTGTGTGACCCGTTTGTGTTGGGCCTTAACGGGAGCCCATTTAAGTTAGAACTTCTAGAAGGTCTAAGTCTCCACTATAAATAGAGGAGGGAGGTGGCTGCACCCCTTCAACCCTTTTATCATTGTTGAAACCCTAGTTTTGGCTTAGGGAGAGGATTAGTGGAGGTTAGGGTTCTAGAGAGTTTTGATTTGATTTTGTGCTCTTGGATTGAGCTTTGTCCTCCATTGATGGAGTGGCTGTAAACCCAAACCCTATCAAATCAATCCAAAGAAAGCTTTGATCAAAGATGTGTCTCTTTGCCTTTCTTCTCTCTATTTGGTGATTTTGAGTCTTTCTTTGAATCGCATGTTTTTGATTGATTTCTTTACATGATCTAGCTTGCTGTGACATGTGGGAACACATCTAGGATCATCTTGATCATCAATCATCCACGAGCAAGTTTTTGGATCTAGTTTTCGTTTTGACTCGGTTTTGAACCATCCATCTCTCAAACTGAAAAAGGTCGTAACTTTTCCATGGATCTCTATGATCTTCGATTGGAATAGGTTCCTGACATCCTAGAGAAGGTGTGTTCCAAGTTTCATGAAGTTTGGAGTTGTAGATCAAAAGTTAGACATATTTGCAACTTCGTTTTTCGGGCTGATTTCACTGTTCATCAGGCTGGAGGTCAGACCGCCTCTACACAGAGGTCAGACCGCCCATGGACCGGTCAGACCGCCATTAGATAGAGGTCAGACCGCCCTACCCTTAGGAAATTAAGTTTTGGTTGATTTTAGTTGTTTTGCTTCGGGGTTTTGATTGGATTCAATCCTAGTCTTCCGCTGTACTGGTATATCGATCTTCATAGTTTCTATAGCTATTGGAGTGAAATTTCTATTAAATCTGATCTTGGTTGAAAAGTGAGCGTGCTCCTATTCACCCCCCCTCTAGTCGCCTTTTCGGTCCAACAAGTGGTATCAGAGCCCGGTTAGTTCAATCTTGATCTTAACCGGTCACTGAACTTGGCGATGGATAAGTACTCCACCAAGCCGCATATCTTCGATGGGCACGACTATGCCTATTGGAAGAATCGCATACGAGTCTTCCTTGAGAGCGAAGGACAAGCTATATGGGAGGTTGTTCGAGCCCCGCTCGTTCTTCCTGAAGTTGTTACGCCGGCTTCAACAACCCTCTTGGCTAACAACAATAAGGCAAAGAACCTCTTATATGGTGGGCTTG
The DNA here is from genome assembly GCA_036346395.1 of Hsuehochloa calcarea. Classification (NCBI taxonomy): domain Eukaryota; kingdom Viridiplantae; phylum Streptophyta; class Magnoliopsida; order Poales; family Poaceae; genus Hsuehochloa; species Hsuehochloa calcarea. Next base: position 37,170,545 of record CM070604.1, on the reverse strand, counting down.
GTAGACAGGAGTATGATCGAATTTGCAATCTTGAGACTGCGCACGAGATTTGGAACACCCTCGAAACTTACCATGAGGGTTCGTCCCAAATCAAGAAAGTACGCCAGACATTCTATAAGCTTGAATATAACAAATTCGAGATGCGTCCTGGAGAGAGCATCGATGACATTTTCAGTCGCTTTAACAAAGTGATTAATCATATGAAAGCTGTTGGAATTGAATATTCTTAATCTGAAAATGCCACCCACCTCTTGGCTGCAATCAACACCAAGGAGTGGGAGATAAAGGCTACCGCCATTGAGGAGAATGTCAACCTCTCTGATCTGACTTTGGAGCTGCTCTATAGCAAGCTCAAGACTCATGAGATCAAGAGGATTGATCATCCCAAGAAGGAATACATGGCCTTGGTAGCGCACCGCTCAAGAGAGCTTCGATGGGTCTTCCGAGTCTTCTTGTGGATTTTAAACTTCTTTGGTCTATCTCGCAATCCATGAAGAGTAGTTTGAGAGTCTTCCTGAGGCCGAGTTAGCCCTCATAGTCAGAAAAGCCACACGGGCATATAACAATATGAGAAACAAAAAGAGAGGAGGTCCCGTGACTTGCTATGAGTGTGGTGAGCTTAATCATATCCGGGCAAACTGCCCCAAGTTGAAAGGAAAGAGCAACCACAAGGAAGGAAAGCCAGCTTGGAAGAAGCCTCAATGGAACAAATCAAGATTTGATGTCGCTAAGTCGACAAAGGCGACTCACAGGGTTCTTGCCGCTTTGGGGAACAACTTGCCGATGTGGACTCCGGGAGCGAGGATGAAAAGGAGGAGGAGATCCCTCAAGATAAGGGGAAGGCCAAGGACTTCACCGGCGTTTGCTTCATGGCCGACTCCGACGACGTCGACGACGTTGAGGTACCTCTCTCCTATGATGTCCTTTCTGATAGATGCGAAACTATTTTTGAGCAACTCATGAGTCAGGATAAGGCGTTAGAGTATATCATGGCTAGGAACAAGGACTTAGAGTTTCAAGTAGATAATTTGACTTTAGAACTTGCAAATTCTAAGACTCTTGAATCTGATGAATGTTCTTCCTGCCATGCTCTACACTCAGAATTTGCTAAACTGCAATCTGCTCATGATACTGCTTTGCAACAACTTGAAATTGCTAGGACTGAGCTAGTTGAGGTTAAATCTGCCCCTTGTGAAAAATGCTTAGATTCTAGCAAGTTGGTTGCTTCTGGTGTGGTTGATTCTAGCCTTTGCTCTTTTTGCATTGAACGCGAACATGAAGTTAAAGATATCTTAGAAGCAGTTAGAGCTAAATATGCCAAGCTTAAGGACAGTATTGAGTCTTCTACATGTGCTTCGTGTCCTGCTCTTAAACTTGAAATTGCTTTATATAAGGAAAAATATGCTAGAGCTATTAAAGGTAAAACTTGTGAGTCATGTGTTAATCTTGAAAAAGAAAATGCTTATCTTAAGGATACCTTAGAAAAAATTTCTAAAGGTAAGAAACAATTAAACATGATTCTGGACAAGTCTAAAACTCCTTATAAGAAGCAAGGATTAGGATACAACTCTGTCCAAGATAATTCTAAGCCCAAAATTACTCAAGTCTTGGAAAATGGGTTAGTTGAATTTAAAACCCAACCTGCAAAAACTATTTTTAAATATGCGAGTTTTGCCCAAACATCTGTTAAGTCAAAAGGTGCTTCTCCCAGTGGTATCAAGTACCATGGCACCTATTGCAAGAAGAATGGGCATTTGGTTGAGTTCTGTTGGAGTAGGTTGAAAAATGATAATAAATTTTTTGATAGAATTTCACTCAATCAACCTAGAGCTTTTACGAGACGTGGTAACATAGAAAAGAAGAAACCTGGTTTAGGATTTGTGTCACATGCTCATCATCATGCTCCTAGACAGGATAACACTTTTGTTAAAGTAACCATTGCTCATAACAGAACTTCAAACTTAATCAAGGATAACATACGCTTTGCATACTACTCAGAGACGTGTGTCTCAAGATCGGGTTCCCAAGTCTTGTTTAACTAACTTGATGATTGAGACACATCGCTCTTCCGCACCTTGATTTTCGAATTACCGCGAAAGAGGAAGGACACGTGGTTTGTCGACTCATACTGCTCACGCCACATGACCGGAGACTCAAGATGGTTCACCTCCTTCACGCGATCGACGGGTGATGAATTCATCACCTTTGGAGATGATAGGCAAGGGCGGAGTGAAGGAACGGGATCGATCAGGGTGAACGACAAGTTCATCCTCAAGGACGTCGCCCTTGTGGATAAGCTAAGGTTTAACTTACTTTCTGTCTCTCAATTTCTTGACGATGGCTATGAGACTAGATTTAAGAAAAATGCTTATTGGGTGCTTGATTCAACTAGTGAGCTTGTTTTTGGGATTACTGGAGTTGCTAGGATCTTTGGAGTTGATTTTTCTGAATCTCTTGCTGGTTCTCTCAAGTGCTTAATTTCATCATCTTCTTCTAAGTTCTGGCTTTGGCACCGTCGTTTGGGGCACATTGGTTTTGATCATCTGACGTGAGTTAGCAACTTTGAACTCATGAGAGGTTTGCCAAACTCAAAGCCGTCAAGGATGCTGTATGTGCGCCCTGTTGGCATAGCAAGCAAGTTGCCGCCTCACACCCATCAGTGACTATGGTCATGACTGACGGACCAGGACAGTTGCTTCATATGGATACTGTTGGTCCCGCTAGGGTTCAGTCAGTTGGTGGAAAATGGTACATTCTTGTCATAATCGATGATTTTTCTAGATACACTTGGGTGTTCTTTCTTGCTTCGAAGGATGAAGCTTTTGATCATTATCATGATCTTGTTCTGCGTTTGGCTTCTGAACTTCCGAGTGCCTTGAGAGCGATCCGCAGTGATAATGGCACGGAGTTCAAGAATGCCTCTTTTGCTTCCTTTTGTGCTGAGCGTGGAATTGAGCATCAGTTCTCCTCTCCACACGTCCCTCAACAAAATGGCGTTGTGTAAAGGAAGAACAGGACTCTAGTCGAGATGGCTAGGACGATTCTAGATGAGTATAGCACTCCGAGGAGGTTTTGGGCCGAAGCTATTTCTACTGCTTGCCATATTGCAAATCGTGACTTTTTTAGACCGTCTTTGGGCAAGACTCCTTATGAGCTTCGGTTTTGTAGAAAACCCTCTGTCTCGCACTTTCGAGTCTTTGGATCCAAGTGTTTTATTCTCAAGACAGGAAACCTAGATAAATTTGAGTCAAGAACTTTTGATGGTTTATTTCGGGTTATCTGCACATTCAAGGGTTTTGAGTTTTTAATGCTGAAACTAACTCGGTTCAGGAGACATGCAATGTCACTTTTGATGAGACTAGCCCTGGAGCTAGATCAGATATTTCAGGTGATATACAGGTGACAAAGAGTATATTTGTAGAGGAAGATGCTGATGGACTCGATGATGCTCTTCCACCTGCTGCTGTTGACGCTCCTCTTCCAGCACAAGAACCTGCCGTGACTACTTCTCCTTGCTTGAGGCACTCTTTGCATCTTCATCATCGCAGATACTGAGGTCGAAGAGGTACTTTCCTCTCCGGGTGCGCCACTTCACATTCAAAGGCAGCACCCTCCGGATCAGATGATAGGTAATCTCCATGAACGAGTCACTCGCTCCAGGTATCATGATCCAAACCTCTATTCTCATTATGCTTTTGTAGCTTTTTTTTGAACCCTGCGATATATCACATGCTTTATCTGTTTCTAGTTGGGTCAATGCCATGCATGAGGAGTTAGAAAATTTTGAGAGGAATAAGGTCTGGAACCTAGTAGAACCTCCTAGTGGTCATAATGTTATAGGAACCCGCTGGGTGTTCAAACACAAATAAAATGAGGATGGTTCTGTGATTAGAAACAAGGCTAGGTTGGTAGCTCAGGGGTTTAGCCAAGTTGAGGGGTTAGATTTTGATGAGGCCTTTGCTCCTGTTGCTAGACTAGAAGCCATTCGCATTCTACTTGCATTTGCTGCTTCTAAGGGCTTTAGATTATATCAGATGGATGTTAAGAGTGCCTTTCTGAATGGTTTCATAGAGGAGGAGGTTTATGTTAGGCAACCCCCAGGCTTTGAGAATCCCAAGAACCCACATCATGTCTTCAAGCTATCCAAAGCCTTGTATGGTCTTAAACAAGCCCCTAGAGCCTGGTATGATAGGCTTAAGACCTTCTTGCTTAAGAATGATTTTGAGATGGGTAAGGTAGACAAGACCTTGTTCATTCTTAGGCGTGGTAATGACTTCCTACTTGCTCAGATTTACGTTGATGATATTATCTTTGGTGGTTCTTCTCATGCTCTTGTTTCCAGCTTTTCTGAGACTATGTCCAGGGAATTTGAGATGAGTATGATGGGAGAGCTCAATTACTTTCTGGGGCTTCAAATCAAGCAATGTAAGGAAGGGATCTTCATCCATCAGAGGAAGTATACTAAAGATCTGCTCAAACCCTTCGACAGGGGTGACTGCAAGCCGATCGCCACTCCCATGGCGATTTCGACTGCTTTGGATCCAGATGAGGAAGGAGAAGTCGTGGATCACCGCGAGTACCGCAGCATGATCGGCTCCCTCCTATACCTGACGGCATCAAGACCGGACATCCACTTCACAGTCTGCCTCTGCGCGAGGTTTCAGGCGTCTTCGAGAACTTCCCATCGCCAAGCAGTTAAGCGCATATTCAGGTATTTACACTCTACCCTCCAGTATGGCATTTGGTACTCCTGTTCTTCTTCTTTGTCCATTCGGGGTTTTCGATTCGATTTTGCGGTCGTCGGCGATAGGAAGAGTACCTCGGGCACTTGTCACTTCCTAGGCACTTCTCTTGTTTCTTAGTCTTCTAGGAAGCAGTCCTCATTGCACAATCATCACGAGGTGAATATGTAGGCTGCCGCTAGTTGTTTGAGTCGATTTTGTGGATGGTATCCACTCTTAAGGACTATGGGTTAAATTTTGCTAGTGTTCCTCTTTTCTGTGATAACACTTCTGCTATTAACATTGCTAAGAACCTTGTGCAACACTCTAGGACCAAGCACATAGACATTCGCTATCACTTCCTTAGAGACCATGTCGAGAAGGATGATATTGTGCTGCACTTCGTGGAGTCCGAGGCTCAACTGGCTGATATCCTCACCAAACCTTTAGACCCAACTAGGTTTGCCACCTTGAGAAGCGAGTTAGGGGTAATTTATCCCTATGGGTTGGTTTGAGGGGGAGTTCGATCTTTTCTGATCTTACCTTGTTCTTTTGATCTTTTATTGTTCTTTTTCTGAGCTTATTGATCTTTTTGAACTTGTTAGGTTTTTAGGCTTTTTATTGCATCTCCTTGTATCATATTGCATTCATATGAAAAATACAACAAGTGGTATGAAAAATCCAAAAAGATGCATTGTAATATAAGATTTTCTACTCATCTTTTAAAATTGATGCAGCTTTGCTTATTACCCTTTGGAGCTTTAGTATTTCAATTCTTGCTCAATGCCATGTCTAGTTCTTTGACTTGCTAGAATTATCATGCTTTTACATGTGTAGCTAAGTCTTTGCAATATGAGCTAGAACTTTAAAACAACTCGAACTAAAAAATTGTAATTTGTGGATGTTTTAGCGAGTTGCGCAATTAGTGCTCCTTTTGTGACATTGGCCCTGTCAGAATTGCTTTGTGAGCTCTTGAATCTAAAATTGACCATTACTTGAGCTTTTGTGTTCTTGAGATTCTAAAACTGCTCTTGTGAAAAAATGAAAAAAAAAATCAAGATTGTCTTATGCTTAAAATGTGCTAAACTACTCTTACGAGACTGCTTGTCAAATGACATGAACTTGGAGATAGTTTGATGATCCAGACGATCTCATGGGGAATGCTTATCAGAAATGACATGAACCTCAAGATTTATCGGCCTAGTAGAAGCTTAGAAAGAGTTTGTGGATGGCTCCTAGTTCAGGATCTTCTTTACTAAGATATACCTTTAATCAACTTCTGGTCGAAGCTTAGGATGAGTTTGTGGATGGCTCCTAGTCCAGGATCTTATCACTAAGTTAGATCATTAGTCAACTTCAATATTCAATGCATATGTGAAAACTGTTGACAAATGGGCTTTTGAGAAATACTGAGCAAAATGATTCAATACAGGACCTGATTGACTCTTAATGTGGTCTTTGTTAGATTTTTTATCTCACTTTGACATTTTGACATGGCCAATTTCATTTTAGGATCCCTGTTGATAAACTTGCTGAATTTGAAGCTTTGCTTAAATTGATCAAATCTATTGCTTAGCTTTGATATATATGTCTTACCATGATCTTGCTAGCACTGTCAGGCTTGATATGTTGTTTGTGCAATATTAGAAATGCTGGCTAGCTCTTTTGGGTAATCTACAAAGATTCTTGTAATAAAAAATTGAAAAAATACAAAAATGAAGCCACTCCATTGCACTTCATGCATACTTCTTCTTTTTGCTTCTTTCTTCATTCTGCAATTGTTATCTCTAGATGAGAGGAAGGCGTGATTCCTTGATGACTCCATTGTCAAAGGGGGAGAAGATATTTCAATGTTGGGGAGAAGATTATACAAATGGGAGAAAGTTGGAGAATTTGAAATTTTCTGAAATCCGAGGATCATAGTGATGGGGAGTTTTTGAATTGCTTTCTTATTGTCTTATTGACTCTTCTGAACTTGAATTGCATTTATTACTCCTCACAATGGTTAAAGGTCAATTGAACAATTGTTCTTTCATATGGACCTTAAGTGAGATTTTTTGACTTTTTCTGGAAATCAAAGTTTTTATGCTTTCTTTTGCCTTATCTCACAGGTCTATGCTATTCTGATGCCAGCTTGGTCATTTCCTTTGCTTTCTCTTGCATATGGACCAAGTTGTGCCTTTGTGCGAAAACGAAAGTATTTTACTTTTCAAACCTCCAAATTACATTTTCTGGATTATTGCCAATGTGTTCATCAAGGGGGAGATTGTGGATATCATGGGGATATGCTCCAGATCTTAGGATGATGTGACAATTGGCAATGGCGTTAACGGTTTGTCGTTTCACGGGTTTTCGACAAAGTTTGAACTTCGGGCATTCTCAGATAGGCGGTCCGACCGCCATGGCATGGCGGTCCGACCGGTCCCAAATCGGTCGGACCGACCATGTGCGTGATCGACCGGCCGTGACAAAAATGGTCGAGCAAGTGGGCCAAAAATAGAGGTGTAGGCAAGTGAGGGATCCCATTGCTCTTGGTCCTATAATTTTGGAGTCTCGATCAAAAGTTCTATTGGTTTAAAGTTTCCAGAGGTTTGATTTTGGGGTTGAAAATCGGCTAAGTCCTTCGGCGGTCGGGTGGCCTATGGTGGCGGTCCGGCCGAGCAAGGGCAATCGACCGGCACCGAGGGGCTGGCCTCGACCATTATCACTTGAACGTCGGCCTTCGTGGCGGTGTTGTTCGTTGGTTAGGTCAAAGTTATGAGTTTCAGTGCATATGTGTTGCATGATGCATGTTTTGACTAACGTGGGTCAAGTTGTGAAGAACTTGTTCCCGGATTCGATTTGCTTGTCTATTCTTTATGCGGAGTTGTTTGGTGGTCAACGGCGATCAACGGCGAGGATGATCGGGACGAGGCTTGGAGAGTTGAGGTCCAGAACGATCGACGATGCTGGGTGAGGTCAATGAAATCAAGTATGGTGCAGAATGGACAAGGATGACCGAACGGACAGTTCGGTGCGACTGGTTTGATCAAGCGGCGCGGGAGTCGGTGCAAGTGCCATGGTGATTTCGGTGGGAGCCGGATGGGAGAGACTTGCCGGAATGGAGAGAGCCATTGATCAACCTACACGTGGCGGAGCAGGCGAAGTGCTTCGCGCAGATGGACTCGGTCTTCGGAGAAGGACCGAGAAGGGTTATTTTGGTAATCTTACCAAGTATCACCTTGGTGACCTTTTGCCTACCCGCGGCGCAAGACGACGTTAGAGAAGCGGTTTAGGTCAAGAGGTGTTGTAGACGGCGCTTTAAAATACGTGCGTGTGTGACCCGTTTGTGTTGGGCCTTAACGGGAGCCCATTTAAGTTAGAACTTCTAGAAGGTCTAAGTCTCCACTATAAATAGAGGAGGGAGGTGGCTGCACCCCTTCAACCCTTTTATCATTGTTGAAACCCTAGTTTTGGCTTAGGGAGAGGATTAGTGGAGGTTAGGGTTCTAGAGAGTTTTGATTTGATTTTATGCTCTTGGATTGAGCTTTGTCCTCCATTGATGGAGTGGTTGTAAACCCAAACCCTATCAAATCAATCCAAAGAAAGCTTTGATCAAAGATGTATCTCTTTGCCTTTCTTCTCTCTATTTGGTGATTTTGAGTCTTTCTTTGAATCGTATGTTTTTGATTGATTTCTTTACATGATCTAGCTTGCTGTGATATGTGGGAACATATCTAGGATCATCTTGATCATCAATCATCCACGAGCAAGTTTTTGGATCTAGTTTTCGTTTTGACTCGGTTTTGAACCATCCATCTCTCAAACTGAAAAAGGTCCTAACTTTTCCATGGATCTCCATGATCTTCGATTGGAATAGATTCCTGACATCCTAGAGAAGGTGTGTTCCAAGTTTCATGAAGTTTGGAGTTGTAGATCAAAAGTTAGACCTATTTGCAACTTCGTTTTTTGGGCTGATTTCACTGTTCATCAGGCTGGAGGTCAGACCGCCCCTACACAGAGGTCAGACCGCCCATGGACCGGTCAGACCGCCATTAGATAGAGGTCAGACCGCCCTACCCTTAGGAAATTAAGTTTTGGTTGATTTTGGTTGTTTTGCTTCGGGGTTTTGATTGGATTCAATCCTAGTCTTCCGCTGTACTGGTATATCGATCTTCATAGCTTCTATAGCTATTGGAGTGAAATTTCTATTGAATCTGATCTTGGTTGAAAAAGTGAGCGTGCTCCTATTCACCCCCCCTCTAGTCGCCTTTTCGGTCCAACAAAACCCTAAGTGCATGTGTTCCATTATATAGTGGATTGTATATCCACTTGAGCTTAGACACTTGATTCGTTCAAGTGAGCGTTCTTGGCTTGTTACTTTTGGTGTTTGCCGACACCTAGACGGCTTGAAGGAGTTGTGTCGGCGATCTACCCAAAGAAGGTTGTGAGAAGACCCGACCGGTTGCGAGTGGTTTGGTGCTCGTAGAGGAAGAGCAACCTCGAGTGAATCGAGGTGTTGGTTTGTGTTGGAGCGGGCCCAAGTGGTTGGACTTACCTTGGAAGTGTTTGGCTTAATTTGTGGACCGGTCCAATTAGTTTGGGCTTACCTCAATATGGATTAGGGGAGACCGGCAAGTCTCTGAACACTATCGTAAAACATCACTGTGTATTTATGGTTTGTTCTTCTTGTGCTTTATTTTATGCAATTTACATTCCCTATAGTAAATTGATTACATGTCTTTGAATGATTGATATAATTATCAATAGTATTATGTTTTGGTACACTTAGTAAAGACTTGTTGATTTATGCTTTAATTGTGCAAAACCATATTGTTATTAGCTTCCGCATTAGAAGTCGGTTTTAGCCAAATAAGTTTTTAAAACTGCCTATTCACCCCCTCTAGTCGCCTCCTCAATCTTATAGCGGCACCCGAAGCCACCGCCATGCTGACCGGCCTACAGCTCACACGTCGTCGTGCTAGCCCCGCATGTCGGCGTTGATCGCAGGGGCGCACGCACGCCGCCCAAAGCAACCTTCGTTATGAGGATATTGTAGAGCCTACCAAACTTGAGTACAGTAGGTGTTGGTGGTATACCCTAGAGACAATCATAGAGATGATTGTATCGTGTCTATGTTTATGAGTTTTAATTAATGTTATTCTATTCCTTGAATGAATCATTGGTTATAAAGATTAACAAGTATGTGACTTGTTGGTGAAATTTTTTAACTTATATGATGTCGTTCTAAATGAATCCCTGGTCAGATGTCACTGGTCAGAACACCAGTGACTATACGACCAGCACATGTATTGATTGATGGCCATGTTTCGCCGATCATGGATATAGGGATATCAAATCAATAATGTAAACATATGTTAGAGAACATGGGGTTAGATTGACCCACCTTGAGACACTATTGAGATTGTTATGATTCTATGTGTTATCAGTTGGTCTCAAGCATTGTTGATGTATAATCCTTAGACCTGAGATCAGCATGGTTCCCTATGTGTGTAATATCACTCTTAGAGGTTGCCAAACACTACTCGTAACTGGGTAGTTATAAAGGTAGCTTTCGGGTATGCCATGAAATATGCGGAGGGATATGACTGGTCGAGATAGGATTTGCCCCTCCTGACATAACAGGAGAGATATCTCTGAGACTCTCGATATGGTCAGATAAAGAAAGTGCATGGCCATGCCACTGGTGGTCGAAGAGTTCGACCACATAAGATTATCCGACACTCGATCGAGAAAGTATTGAACAGTCCATGTATGACATAATATGTCACCTGGAGTTCAACTAGATATCGTGAGATAAAGGGAGAATACACGAGTAGGTCGCTTAGTTCGATCAGTTACGGACTGGTCGTAGACTGGTCGAACGTATTCACGGAGTGGTCATAACCTGATCGTAAGGAGTTACGAACTGGTCTAGACCAAATACGAACTGGTCGTATAGAGATAGGACCTAGTCGTAAGTGATGAGGACCTGGTCGTAGATCATATTGCATTAAGGTTTGTCCGATATAATTTGTGTGTGTTCAGGAATCGTTATGCCCTGCTAGGAACCGCTAACGACTAATGGTCGGAAAGGGTTTTCGAGTCACAACCGACTAAGCATAAACCTAACGGGTCAAAACTTAATGGGTTGGAAAAAAATATGTTCGGATCGGTCCGTCATGGGCACTTTATAAGGACATGTTTGAGGCTACTAGGAGAAAGAGGATATACAAGTTGACGTGAGTTGCTCCACTGAAACCCTAGCTGCCATCTTCCTTTGAGCTCTGTCGTGTGACTTGGTGCTAGTACACCGGCGTACGGTTGTTCCTTCGCTGGACGTGTGGGTACCGTAGAGGCGATACTGCGGTTGCTGTTGCGCTTGAGGACGATCCACGATCTTTATAAGAAACTGCAGAGGTTGCTGGAGAAGACGATCGACTCGCAAGGACGCTGGCCGATCGACTATGACCACTACATCAATGCGCTCTACGTTGGACTAGGCTGCTCCAACTCTTCTTCCGCTTCTCTGCGCGTCTGGTGGTAACGATCTATGATTATTTTCTTTCTTGACTTGCTGGTTTACGTGGTAGAATTTTTAAATTGTTGCTTTTGTAGCCTACTTGTATCCCTCCAGCAGGAGCACTAATGTATTTAGCAAACTGTACTAGACCGGATATTGTATTTACCATAAACATACTAGCAGGGTATAGTGCAGAACCTACCAAAAAACATTGGTAGTGAGCTTGATCTATTCTATAGAAAGAACCAAGACCTATCTATTAATGGCTATGGAAATGCCAAGTACCTGTTGGACCCACATACAAGCAAGTCGCAAATATGCTATGTATTCCTATGTGGTGGAACTGTAATTTCATAGAAATCGTATATGAACGATCGCGGAAAGGGTACGATAGCACAAAATAAATTTTTTACCGCGCAACGAAGGAACCCCTGCTAGTAATAAATCACAAGATTACCACTAGAAGCGCCGACTCGTAGCGGAAGTAGAGTCGATGCAGCGAGATGATGCGGTCGTAGTTGTACTCGCTGTGCGTCTTCTCCTCTGAGTGGTCGTACTCGCCGCGTGTCTTCTCCTACGAGTAGTCGTGCTCGTTGCGCGCCTGCTCCTCTGAGTAGTTGTACTCGCCGCACATCTGCTCCCCCGAGTGGTTGTAGTGAGTTGCGGATCGTCGTAGTGCTGATGGGTCGCAACAACACCTCCAAAGTATCCACACGTACGGGGCAAGGACACCACGCACTGGAGTACTAGCACCAGCAGCGTGGTTGCGGAAGGCGTAGCTATTAGGGTTTCGGGAAATTCTTCAAAAGATCGTCATCACACCCCTTGCCACCGCTCCTCTATTTATAGGCATCCATGATGGCTCTCGAACTTGAGGTCCATTACGAACTCGAGGCCTACAAGAATTCGGATCACCATTCAAATCAAATCCCAGCCTTTAAGTGTGCGACCCTATAGGTTCATTTGTAATCGGTTGTGACTCGGAAACTCTTTTCCGACCACTAGTCATCAGCGGTACCTAGCAGCACATAACGATTCCCAAACACACATAGAATATATCGGATGAATCTTAATGCAATATGATCTACGACCAGGCCCATATCACTAACGACCAGCTCATATCTCTATACGACCAATTCATATTTGGTCTCGACCAATTCGTAACTCCTTACAACCAGCTTTCGACCACTTAGTGACCATGTTCGACCAGCCTACGACCAGCTCGTATCTCCATACGACTAGTCCGTATCTGATCGAACTGAAAGACCTTCTCGTGTATACTCCCTTTGCCTGACGATGTTTGGTTGAACTCTAGGTGAGATTTTGTATCATCCATGAATTGTTCAATACTTTCTCGATCAAGTGTCAAATGACTTCATGTAGTCGACACTTCGACCACTAGTGGCATGACCATGCACTTTCTTTATACTACCACAACGAGGGGCCCAGAGACATCTCTCCTGTTATGTTAGGAGGGATAAATTCTATATCTGACCAGTCACATCCCTTCGCATATTTCATAGCATACCCGAAAGCTACCTTTATAACTATCCAGTTACGAGTAGCGTTTGGCAACCCCTAAGAGTGCTACTACATATGTAGGAAACCATACCGATCTCAGGTCTAAAGATTATACATCATTATTGCTTGAGACCAACTAATGATATATAGAATCATAACAATCTCAACAGTGTCTCAAGGTGGGTCTTTTTCAACACTATGTTCCCTAACATGTGTCCATATTATTGGTTTGATATCTCCATATCCATGACTTGTGAAACATAGTCATCAACCAATACATATGCTAGTCTATTCATATGTTTCTGACCAGGGAACGTTTAAGAATAATCATCACAGAAATATAGAGTTTCACAATCAAGTCACATACTTGATAATAAATATTATTGATATTATGCTTTGAACAAGATAACATATTATCCAATGTTATGAATATATTGAAATATAATCATCTTTATGATAGGGCATATTTCCAACAGTATAAGCAAATTATTGTATCGACTTCGACGAACTACTTGAAAATCATAGCACTATACGAGATCTCACGAGAATGTGTTTGACTTCAGCGAATGATTCACCACATATAGCCGTCATGTAGTTTGAATACTGCGCAAACCACTACTATTATCTATGAATATAATGCAGCTTGTAATGCATAAGTGCAGATGAGTTATATGAAGAGTCATCTCAAAAAGCATATCAACCCTTGGTTCTTCTGTACTCATAAATTGCAAAAAATTGATGAAATTAAAGTACTGCACACTAAGTCATATAAAAATCTTACACATTCGCTTCCAGTGTCTAGGTTTGAAAGATGCATACGTGGAATTGAAATGATGAGATTTAGAGAAGTGCAGAATTCAGGGGGAGAATATTCATGATCTCATTATTGAAACTTGATCACGAAGATCGAGTACCCAAATAATATATCCCGGAGATTAAATGAAATCGGATGGATTGTATTTTTTTACCTTGACGAGTTTTTCTGAAGTTTCTCGGCTAATGTTTTTAATGAGTCAATTCGTGCAACACAGCAGAACGTGTATCATGTACTCTTTTTGTAAATTTTTTCCATTGAGTTTTTATGAAGTTTTAGCGAGACATGAACATATGATGATGAGTGTCCAAGAGTGAGTGTTGGAAAACCATGGGCTTGGCCCAACAGCTGGTCCATAGGTGGGCACCTTAGTTAAAACCCTAGTAAGGTCGGTAGACTATAAATAGGGGGTGATAGTCATTGTAAAATATTGAACACTTAAAAAAAATAAAGAAGAAAAATACCCTCTACACCTTTATTTCCATGTGTTCAATCTATTATTTATTCTTATATTATTTAATACAATTCTATCACTACTGGAGACGGCCTCTTTGCCGAGGGCCTCAAGCCCTAGGCAAAGGCCCATTAACCCTCGGCAAAGGCTTTGCCGAGGGCCGACAAAGAGCTCGGGAATTTTGAGTCGGCGAAGAGGGTCTTTGCCGAGGGCCCTTTATCGGGCACTCGGCAAAGCCTTTGCCGAGGGCTGGACCGGCACTCGGCAAAGAAAAGCAGCCGTCACGGCGCCGGCGCCTCGGACGGAGTCTTTGCCGAGGGCCTCCAACCATGGCCCTCGGCAAAGAATTATTATTTATTTTTTTGAAAAATCTTTGCCGAGGGCCTCCAACCATGGCCCTCGGCAAAGAATTATTATTTATTTTTTGAAAACTCTTTGCCGAGGGCCTCCAACCATGGCCCTCGGCAAAGAAATGTTGTAGAATTTTTCCAAAAAAATCTTTTTTTTTTTTGAAAAATCTTTGCCGAGGGCTTCCCCGCAGGCCCTCGGCAAAGAAATTTTATTTATTTTTTAAAAAAGTCTTTGCCGAGGGCCTCCAACCATGGCCTCGGCAAAGCGGTTTCGAATTTTTCCAATGAGTCTTTGCCGAGGGCCTTGGTCATTGCCCTCGGCAAAGAGGCAGAAATTTTAATTTTTTTTTTGTTTTTTGCATTCCATCGACACAAGCATTTCATATATATATCAACCATCACATATATATATATCACACAGAACCCATTTTCTCACAATATATCACAACCATAATTGTGAACCACAAATCACAATATATTATAACGACAAGTCACATGTTCATCATCATTCACATATTTATTACGACAAGTTCATGAGATCCAAGCACAAGTCAGAACCATAAACCACAAATATTACAATAAAGTCCAACCACATCACCTAGCACTAGTCCTCATCAAGGTAGCCTATGAGACGGTGGTGAAGGAAAGGCGGGATCACCCGGTGACGCACTACCGGGATGATTGGAACCCGCGGACGGAGGCTGCACAAAGGAGCAAAGATTGCATGTGTGAGTAATCCGGGAAAACAGTTTTGGAACTTAGAGATTGCATACAAAAAGATTAGACTCAATTGAAAATTTCGGCAGCACCTCCCCTGCACGGGGAGGTTTCCAAAACCTGCAAGAAACAACGGCACGAACGCCGACATCCACAACGGCACGAACGCCGACATCCACAACGCACGAAGGCCGACATACATGCAAAGCACAAGCGAAAAGTGAACTTTCATACTTACAGGAGTAGCTGCAGGAGTAGGAGGTGGAGTAGCTGAAAACTGCACAGGTACACCCGATGCTTGCCCAAGACTTTGCATGATCACCATCATCTCCGCTATCTGCTTCTGCAAGCGCCGAACGCGACCTCTGGGCTGCGGTGTGCGGTCGGTTCAGCTTCTCGCTCTTGACTTTGCCTTTTGTTTCTTGCGGCTCGACTCGCAATATTTCACCCAATGTATCGAATGCAAATCTAATTTAGGTGTGTAAATATCAACGTACGACGAGTAAAACAGGAATTACCTGGAGTGCATGGACTGCTGCGAAGGCCGAGAAGGCCGTGTGCGTAAATTTGGATGGAGCTCGTGCTCCGTGCTCGGATAGCGTCGAGGGAGGGAACAGTGGTGGAGTCGATGGCGCCGTCTGCAATCCACAGCCGCCCGTGCTTCTTGCCTCCTCCGAGCCTCATGATCGTCTCTGCGTCAATGGGCTCAGTGCGCACATCGTAATCTTCCCCATAGATCTCCCTTACCGAGGACGTGTACTCTTGGACTTTAGTGTACACGTCGGCCTGAGTACACCAGGCGGGCAACGGGTCGAAGGAGACAGAGGACGACGCCCTGCCCATGTGGGACATAGCCCACGCAGAGAACTCCGAGACCTCCTCGCCCGGGTGCGCAGCCTCCTGCGAGAAAGACGGGAAGATGGTGAGAAATCAAGCAGAATTGAGCATCAAAATAAATGAAAGAAATCACTTACGTATGCTTGTTTGTATCCGGGAGGTCGTGGGTCGCCTTGATGGTGAGTTGGACCTTGCCTCATCGTGACGCATTCTCACCGCCTCTCGTGCGTGTCAACAAAGTCTGTGATAACCACTTGTCCACGATCATGGCCCAAAGACTGGATCGATCGGCACCACCAGGGAATCACCTACAAGTCATCGAGTATTTGACATATAAGAAGATGAAATTGAACCTACTTAATATCAAAACGAATCATTATGAATGTTATTCGCCTACCTCAAGGTCTTGGTCCGGTCGATTATGTAATCAGTCTTGCTTGAGGCTTGGGAGGGACCGCTGGCACCGGCACAGTAGTAGTCTATGTGGGCTTGGACGCGCCCATGGTGGTGCATGTCGGTGACGTATTTCCTACAAGCCGCGCGGCCGCCGATTCGCTGGGCCTCAAGTCCTTCTTCGCCTTGAAAAATTTCTCGCATACAAAACCGATGTATCCATTCATTATTTCAATAAAACATTTAACCAATGAATGAGATGTATTAAGCAATGTTGTGCGAGAGAAACTTACCCAAAACTCCGCCAATACCCGCTCGTGCTTGTTGCGGTAAGTGTCATCCGTGACGCCAGCAGACTGTCCCGATTGAGGCGGCTCACACAACCGGCTCTTCTGACAGATTGCACAATGTCGGGTACCATTTCTGCACAAAACACCAAGGATGCTCAAGTGCGTCTTTGGAGTACTGACAAAACCAACAGCCCCGCACAAGTGATTTAGAAAATTTATCAGTTTCTCTTATGATTTCCAACATATCTTATGAAGTAGTTGTGATAACATCTATAGTTACTTACCTCTTTGCCATAGGCCGAGTTGATGTCTAGATCACATTGTGGATCACATGTGGAGATGTCTGGGTTTTAGGCATCCGACGTCACAACTTGCTCGAAACCTTCTCAATTTTTTACCACAGCCTACACATGCGATAACATGACACCTCGACAAGTTTCGTGATTTTCGGACTTCGTATGGATTTTATATAATTTAAAAACACTTTTCCGACAAGTTCCTCGTCATCTTACGTGAAGAAGATGCCTGAAATTTGATGCGAGTTCGTGGATAGGGACTCAACATACACCAAATACCATGAATAACATTTTTCGAATCACTAAATTGCATTATTCCATCCACCTGCAGTTCAAATTTGAAATATTCGAAAAAAATCAACGAAAAGAAATAAATTAGGGAAATATATCAAAAAAGTTAAAATTGGCCCAAATTTTAAAATTGAGTTTTAAATAATGTATTATAGCACCACAAAAAAACTAGGTTCAAAAACCAAAAAAAAAAATTCTTTGCCGAGGGTCTAGCCTGGCCCTCGGCAAAGGGGATCTTTGCCGAGGGCTTGGCCATGGCCCTCGGCAAAGAAAATTTTTTTAAAAAAATTAAAAATCTTTGCCGAGTGCCTGACGGCTGGCACTCGGCAAAGACTGACGCCAGTGGCCGCCGTGACCCATCCGACCATATTTGCCGAGGGCCCATTTGCCGAGGGCTGGGCCCTCGGCAAAGATTTATTTTGCCGATGGCCGTTTCTTTGCCGAGGGTCTATATTTGCCGAGGGCTCCTGGGGCTGGCACTCGGCAAATAGAACCTTTGCCGAGTGCCCGAGGTATAGCCCTCGGCAAACCCAAAAGCCCTCGACAAAGAATGGGTTTCCAGTAGTGTATATTTATCTATAAAATAATCGTTTGAATGGGACTCACCGACCACCCTTCCTCGGTTGTTCGAACCATGCGTCTTTATGTGAGCAGTCGCGCGTGCATCACTAATCTCTGAAGGAAAGGACAGTTGCTGGAGATACGTGGTCCGCGTGTGGTAATTCAACCACTAAGCCGAGACAGGTACAGCAAATCGCGCGTGTTCAGCGCCCACGGATTTGGTCGAAGACTCGAAACAAAGGTGGCTGGCAGTTGGCAACTCGTGGACCGCTGTGCCGTCGCTCTTCTTTCTGCCCCGTGGCAAGTCCGGTCGAGGCTCAGGCGAGAGCGCCGGTGCTGTGCACGGCGGCGGCGTTTCGTACCGCGGTGGCAGAGCGTGAGGCGCAAAGATTAGGAAAGCTTCCTTTTCAGAGAGAAATGATGCAGTTGGCTGACAAGACTATTCATAAGATTGAACGAATTTATAAGGGATGTTGTACACGTGGATTGTGATCCTGAATCCACCTTGTGCACGGCCTACTAGGGCCGTACAAAACCGGTTTTAAACGTGATGAACAACCCATTCAATTCGTGGAGCTACAGACAGTACCTTATGCTTTGTAACATCTTAACTTTTTAACTTAATTTTTTTTTAGTTGCTAGTTGAAAATCTCACTATTTGTAATTTGTTTGAATTTATATTAAAAATTTAATATGGACTTTAAGGACAAAATGATTTAATGTGCTTAATTCCAACATCAACAATGGCCAAACTTATTTTAATTGGATTCTATATGCTTAGATATATTTTCTAGAAATTTCTGGAATTTTTCTAAAGTCATTTGCTATTTTCTATTTGCTAAATTACATTTTCTGGATTTTTTAAAAAGAAAAACTAATTAAAATCCCTCCGGAACAGTGATAGGCCGAAGCCCATCACTATTCCCAAGCCAGCCCATGTAATACTCCGGAATAGAATTCGGTTAATAGAATGAAGCTGGAGGGGTAAAAGACAATTGCAAATTCGAATTTCAGCTCAACGGGGTTTTTTTTTTCTTCGCCAACTGGGCGCGGCCGCCACCCAGAGGCCCAAGAGGGGAGGCTGCCCAAGGGGGGGCCAAGGAAGGGGAGGCGCCCAACCCTAGCCGCCTCCTCCACTCCCTCCTCTCCCTCCTCCCTTGAGCCGCCACCTCCCCATCCCATGGCCGGCTCCTTGCTGCTCCCTGGAGTCCTCGCTGCTGTGGTGTTGTCTCCGGTGATCCCCGGTGCTTCTCCCCAAGATCCCCTCCGACATCTCCTTTCCCCGCCGTCGTCACCGGCCATCCTTCGCTTCCTTGTGGCCGGCCCTTTGGAGAGGGAGGAGAAGAGAAGGGAGGGAGGCCTTAGGGAACCATATCATCGTCGTTCTACGGGTCTTCAAGGGTAACGAAAGTCCCGATTCGTTGTTTGATTCCATTAGAGTTGAGAATCCGATTGGATTTGTAGTTTCGTTTTGATTCTGTCAATAGATTGATTCTGTCCAGTACGTTGTACCTCAGTTTTGAGCGTCGTAGAGGCCGAATTGGACATCTGTGTCTTCTGGAGAATTGTTCCTGGTTTCATTAGATTTCTTTTGGCACTTGGATCACAAATTTTCACCCAGTAGTTTAAAAGTTATGACTGTTTTACCACGTACTGCTCTGTCTGTCAGAAATTCTGGGTATAGTCGGTTGCACCTAGGTTTTGATCTAGTTAGAGTCAGAACCAGGTCGGCCACCCAACTAGGTTTATGAATATAATTTCATCATGTTTCCAGGCTGATAAAGATCACTTTATTTGGATCAGTGGTTTAAAAGTTAGAGCCTTTTATTTAGGGCTGTTCTGAATTCTGGGCAGACTGCAGTTATAGTTTTTCATTGGATGTTTAGACCTCTGTTTTGGCCGAATTAGAGTTTACCATCAACTAGAGTTTCGTAGCCAGTTATGTTAAGAGAAGTTGAGCACTGGTTTCAGGTCTTTTGGACTTACGGTTATTTATTGGTGAATTTTCTAGTAAAACTGCCAGATTAGGGATATTTGGAATGTTTGGGTAAATTGATCAAATTGAACCTTTTGTTTGGTTGGTTTGGCTAGAGATTGTAGGAGGACACGTGTAGCAATACCTTACTCGTTTGTCCTTATTTCGATTATTATATATTGTAGGCGGTGAAGCGGTGAGTGGAGGGGTATCTCAATTACCTCCCAACCCGTCCTTGCAATAGCGAGTAAGTAACTTGTATACTATGATTGATGCATTATGTGATGTGTGAATGAATGATTATAATTGTTCGTATTTGTATATGAATGCCATGTGTACCTTTTCATTTATGAGTACTATCCAATCTTGCCATGGAATCACATCATGACATGCATAAATTATCTTTGTAAGACCCATCAATTCCAGTATGGGCACTTGAAAAATCCCATCAATTCTAGAATGGGTACGTGAGTCCACCATTCCAATGTGGGCCACGTTACGTGAGTCCACCATTCCAATGTGGGCCACGTTGGACGGCCGTATGAAACGTTCTTCATACGGTTACTTTAAGTGAACACCGACGGGTGTTTCACTCGCTATACCGGTATATGCTGCAATATGTCCAATTCCTTCAATGCATCATTCCATTTCATCCATTCATAAAGTTGTTTCCAATTAATGTTCAAGTTATGATTATGATATTTTGTTCATGGTATGTTTGATTGTCACATACAAGTACTTGCTGAGTCTTTGGCTCATTCTTGCTTTGTTGTTTTATTTAGGTAAATGACAAAGAAGAACGATCTCGTGGAGGGTAGTTCAACACGATGCACTCACTACCATAATCCAAACATTTTGAGAACTTTTACTGTCGTTATTTATGTCTTGTGTTGAATTGTAATAAGCCATTTTGGTCATAACTACCGTATCTCTCTGGATTGTTTATTTCCATTCCGTTGATTAAACCTGATGATAAATTCTTGTTTCTGTATATCCTTATTACTTGCTTCACCTTGTCATGCGTTTTGATGTTATTCTTCTAAAGAGTAGTGGTTGTAGGTGACATCTTGACTTCCTTATAGTCAGGGTGTTACAGCCCAGCCCGCCTCCCACCGCTCGCCCGCCTAGCCCCTCCCGATGCACGCCGCGTGTCCCGTTCCTCGATCGGACGCGCCTCACCTCGTCGCTCCCGTCGTCGAATTTTCATCGCACAGCGCTGCACCCGCTCGCCTCGCTCTCGCTGCTGGTGGCCCCGCCGATGCCACGTCCGCGTTGTCGTCCTCGCGGACTCTCCCCGCGCTCGAGTTCCAGATCTTCCGCACTCGTCGCCGTTTCCTCCGTAGATTCGCCCTCGCGCCCCGGCTATTTAAGGCCGAGTCCGGTACTCAAAGCTTCGCCCCATCTCCCTCCACCAAAACCCTAAGGCGCCGCACCTGCTTCGTCATCGTTGCACTGCAATCGCCGAAGAACCGCCGGACGTCGAAGCTCCTCCGCCGCGGCAATTCTCCGTCGCCCGATCCTCGCCAGCCGTGATTCCGCCGCCGCTGAGTGAGCAATAGCTCGAGCTTCGACCTGCGCCGCTCGCCCGTGACTGAGGACCACTCCGTCGTCGTTGTCGGGTCATCAGACAACCACCGCCACCGCCATTGTCATCGCCGCCGGTGAGCCATTGCCGCCCGAGCACGGCCACCACCCCCGGCAGATCCGCTGTGTTCCCAGCAACCCGTTTTTGTGCTCCGCCGCCGCTGCCCTGCCGCCGTCCGCCGTAGCCGCCATCAACTTCGCTGGCCGGAGCCTCCATTGCTCGGGAGGTCTATGCCGAGTCAGCCGCCACCTCCGCAGCCACATCCTCGGTTTCGCTCGCGTGGAGCCTTCGTCAGCAGCCACGTGGCACACCGAGTTCTCTCTCTCGAGCTGATCTTCGATGGACCTGGTCCACAGTGCACCGAGAGAATGACGGTGGGTCCCACCTGTCAGTCCATTTTCCTTTTCTTTTATTTTTCGGCGTTAATCCTCGCTGACGTCAGCCGACGTCATAAGTCGATTTTTTTCATTGAAAAATAATTTAGGAAATCAAATTAAAATCCAAATTAGGGTTTTAATTATTTTCCAATCTTCTAAAGCCCATAACTTTTGCATCCGACCTCCGATTGAGCCCATTCAAATTTGTAAATTCATATAAAATCAAGATCTATTTATTGGTGAATTTTATTTGAATTTTAGAGTTGGTTTTTCTTCTGTTATTTAATTGTTTTATTTTCTTTTGCCTTTCTCAATGGATTTATTGAGGAAGAAGTCTATGTTAGACAGCCTCCAGGTTTCGAGAACCCCAAGTACCCTAATCATGTCTACAAGCTTTCCAAAGTTTTGTATGGACTTAAGTAGGCTCCTAGAACCTGGTATGAAAGGCTTAAGTCCTATCTGTTGAGTCATGGTTTTGAGATGGGTAAAATAGACAAGACCTTGTTCATCCGCCGGCATGGCACTGATTTTCTGCTCGTCCAGATTTATGTGGATGACATCATCTTTGGCGGCTCCTCGCATGCTCTTGTTTCCCAGTTTTCCGATGTCATGAGCTCGGAGTTTGAGATGAGCATGATGGGCGAGTTGAGTTTCTTCCTTGGCTTCCAAATCAAACAGACTCGGGAAGGTACTTTTCTGCACCAAGGCAAGTACACTCGTGATCTCCTGAGACGCTTTGACATGAGTGATGGCAAGCTAGTGTCAACTCCAATGGCCTCTACAGCCTCACTTGACCCAGATGAGGACGGCGAGCCAGTTGATCAAAAGGAGTTCAGAAGCATGATTGGCTCTCTCTTGTACCTCACAGCCTCGAGACCAGACATACATTTCTCCGTGTGTCTTTGTGCTCGGTTTGAGCTTCTTCTCAGTATCTCACCGCCAGCGGTGAAGCGCATCTTCGGTACCTTGAGCTACCATTGACTATGGTATCTGGTACTCTTCCTCTTCTTGTCTATCTCTTAGAGCCTACTCCGTCACGATTTTGCTAGGTCAGAGGATAGATAGGAAGAGCACTTCTGGCACTTGCCAATTCATTGGCACTTCTCTCGTCTCCTGGTCTTCGAGGAAGCAGTCCGGTGTTGCACAGTCCACCGCAGAGGCCGAGTACGTTCTGTTGCAGCCGATTCTTTGTAGCCAAGTGCTTTGATGGTCTCGACCTGCGGGACTTTGGGTTAATGTCGGCCGTGTTCCACTCGTTTGTGATAACACGTCTGCGATTAGCATTGCCAAGAACCCAGTGCAGCATTCTCGGACCAAGCATATTGATATCAGATATCACTTTCTTCGAGACCATGTAGAGAAGGGTGACATCGTGCTCCAATTTGTGGAGAGTGACCACCAGTTGGTTGATATCTTCACCAAACCTTCGGATAGCTCTCGGTTTTCAGCTCTGCGAGGAGAGCTTGGGGTGGTTTGTCCTTATGGACTGTTGTGAGGGGGAGCTTGTGCTTTACTGCTGTATTATATTGTATTATGCTCCTACTTCTTTCTAGTTGCATAGCATTTGGGTGCTTTGGGTCTAAGTCCTTTCAGCACAGGTTAGAGTGGTTCTCTTGCCGAGTTGCTTAGACTACTTGTTCTTATCTTGTGCTTCTAGGATGCTACTTATTAGCTGCTTTTCTTCTCACTAGGTTGAGCTTACTCTCTTCTTATAGGTTCTAGCGAGGGTCGGGCCACCCTTGGGTAGACAGGGATAGTGTTTGCTCCTTAGTGTGTTAGTTAACCAGCTGATAGTCCTGGAGTCATATGGGGTAGATGAGAATCAGTCTGAGCCATAGTATCCTCTATATCTTATCTATGCTCTAAGGACTTCCTTTTCTGTTTCTCTTGCCAGTTTCTCGTTTTTGTTCCTTTGGTTCAGGGGGAGTTCATATTGGATCTTCTAGTTCTTAAAACTGACATAACTCAACCTGAATTAAAAGTGCATCTCATTCTGAAGGGGACTTGGATTTTCTTGCATTTCATTCTACATTGTAATATAATTACATGGAGCCTTAATTATTATCCCTTATGATCTGTTTTCAATGTCTTACATCTTGCCATGATCTGTGATAAATTGCTAGATTTATCATGACTTTGTATTTGTAGTCTAGTCTTTGCCATGATAAAGTGACTAAAAATGCTCAACTTGAATTAAAATCTTGTCATGATAGCTCTTGAGACTAGTCTATTGTAGTTATCCCTTTATGATTCTCGTCATGTCAAGTAGGCTGAGTTGGGTCTTGAATCTTTTTTGAGCTTTAGATTGGGCCATGTCAGTTCATTAAGAAGCATGACTTATCATTAAATCTTTGGTCTAAAACATCAAAAGCAAAAATGATCTCTTTTGTGCGAAAAAACTAATCTCACCAACTCTTTCTCATGAGACTGCTTGCCATTGCACTAGGCATGAACTCAGGGGGAGTCTTGGATGACCTAAGATCACTTTTTTAAGTCTGTTGCTTGGAGTGATCGCATAAGGCTTGGGATCTAGCACTTGGTTAAGAATTAAAAAATGGTTGAAGCTTAGGAGGCAGTTGTGGATGGCTCCTAGTCCAGGACTTGCTTTACTAAGATAAAGCCATAAATGATTTTCGGAAAAAGAAACATGTTCTAAATTTGCTTATCTTCAAACAGACCAAGTACTTGATCAAATGAGTCATTCTTAAAACTGGTAACTCTCTAAACTATTCAATATTCGCTTCTTGATTCCACTTAGATTACTTGACATGGCTTGTATCATCTTTGGATACCTTTAGTTAGACTATAATCTTGGTTGATTTGACATGCTAAGAAATTGGACTAATTCTCAGATTATGACTTCCTTGGTTTAGCTTCTCTATACATCAATTGTCATGATCTTGATAGCATTCTTATGTGTTATGGCCTGGTGTAATACTCTAATAGTCATTTTGGATAATCTTGATGGCTCCAAATGCTTAAAATGAGTAACTTATAATCATTTTCTCTCTTTAATGCATCTTGATGTGTTTATTGCCAAAAGGGGGAGAATTTTAGAGAGAAAAAGTCTTCTCGAGTTTTGCAGAAAAATTTGCTCTTTCATTGTCTGCTCCAGTCTTTCTCTTTTGTCAACATGGTCTTGAGCTTCCTTGTTCCTAGTTTAGACTGTGTTTGATCTTCATCACAAACTCAACTTTATGCTTTTTCGTGTTTGTCAATATACTCATCAAGGGGGAGATTGAGAGACCATGTGAGAGGTGTCCCCATGCGAGTGATGAGTATTTGACACTTTTGTTGAAAAGTTTGTGATTTGATTCTGTGGATATCATGGGAATATGCTCCAGATCTTAGGATGATGTGACAATTGGCAATGGTGTTTACGGTTTGTCGTTTCACGTGTTTTCGAAAAAGCCATCAGGCATTCTGGACAGGGGCGGTCCGACCGGTCCTTGCACGGCGGTCCGACCGGTCCCAAATCGGTCGGACCGGCCATGTGGGGCGGTCGGACCGGCAGTGACCTAAAAGTGGTCAAAGCAGTGGGCAAAAATAGGTGTTGTAGGCAAGTGAGGGGATCCCAATGCACTTGGTCTCATAATTTTGGTGTCTCAAGAAGAAGTTCTATTGGTTTAAAGTTTCCAGAGGTTTGGATTTTCGGGGTTGAATTTGGCTAAGTCCCAAGGCGGTCCGACCGCTCACGAGGAGCGGTCCGACCGTTATAAGCGGTCCGGCCGCTCACATGGAGCGGTCGGACCGGTATTAACTTGAACGTCGGCCAACCGTGGCGATGTTGTTTTGTTAGGTCAAAGTCATTGGTATCGTGGCATATGGTTTGCATGATGCATGTTTTGACTAACATGGGTCAAGTTGTGAAGAACTTGTTCCCGAATTCGTGTTTGCTTGTGCGTGGTTGTGCAAAGTTGCTTGGTGGTCAACGACGGTCAACGGCGAGGAGGATCGGGACTAGACTTGGAGAGTTGAGGTCGAGCGATCGGCGATGCGGGTGAGGTCAATGACTCAAGCGTGACACAAGATGGACAAAGGTGACCTATTGGCAAATCCATGACGCATGGTGAAGCGGTTTAGGTCAAAAGATTAAAGACGGCGCTTCGCGAAGCGTGCGTGTGTGACCCGTTTGTTAGTGGGCCTTAACGGGAGCCCAATTAAGTCAAACCCTAGAGAGTTCTAGGCCTTCACTATAAATAGGAGGAGGAGGTGGCTGCACCCTTCTCTCTCGCTATTTTTTCACCTCTTTTGTCGCTTGCAAAACCCTAATTGGCTTAGGGAGAGTTGAGGTGGAGGCTAGGGCTTTTCTTGGTTTGAGGAGAATTTCGTGATCTAGGATTGACCACTGATCCATGATGGAGTGGGTGTAATCCAGCAACGATCACGTTCTTAATCTATGCAAGGTTTGCTTGAGATAAGTCTCTTTTCGTTCTTGCCTTCGATTTCGTGATTTTAGGGCTTTCTTTGATCCATGAGTTTGTGATTGATTCTTTCACGTAAATTAGCTTGCTGTGATATGTGTGAATCTATCTAGCATCATCTTGATCATCAATCTCTCACGAACAAGCATTAGGATCAAGTTTTCGTTCTTGCCCGGTTTTAGACCTTCTGTTATTCAATTGGCAATTGCTCAGGATCTATCCAAGAATTATCATAATATTCGATTGGGATAGGTCCTCAATAGCATATAGAAGGTGTGTGCAAAGTTTCATAAAGATTGGAGTTGAGAATCAAAAGTTTCACCTAATTGCAACTTCGTCATCGGTGATTTTCTTGTTTCAGATCTGTTTCGAGTCGGCGGTCGGACCGCCGTCATCACCGGTCAGACCGATTTTGGAGCGGTCCGACCGCCAGCACAACAGCGGTCAGACCGCCCGGCAATCGGTCCAACCGATTGGGTCCAGAGGTCAGACCGCCCGTGCTTTGAGTTTTTACAATCTTACTTGATTTTGTGTTTTTGCTTAGGGGATTTAATTGGTTTCAATACTAGTCTTCCACTGTACTGGTATATTGATCTTCATAGCTTCATCATAGCTATTGGAGTGAAATTGTGTTGAATTCATTATTTGGGAAAAGTGAGCGTGCTCTATTCACCCCCTCTAGTCGCCTTTTCGGTCCAACAAGTGGTATCGAGCAGGTTAGTTCAATCTTGATCTTAACCGGTCACCGAACTTTGGCGATGGATAAGTTTTCTACTAAACCGCATATCTTCGATGGGCACGACTATGCCTATTGGAAGAATCGTATGCGAGTCTTTCTTGAGAGCGAGGACAAGCTATTTGGGATGTTGTTAGAGCCATTGGTTATTCTGAAATTGTAACACGCTTCAATGATTCTTGTGGCAAACAACAACAAAGCTAAAAATCTTTTATATGGTGCACTTGGTAGACAAGAATATGATCGCATTTGCAATCTTGCCATCGCATGAAATTTGGAACACTCTCGAAACATATCATGAGGTTCGTCCCAAATCAAAAGGTGCGCCAAACAGTTTACAAGCGTGAATACAATAAATTCGAGATGCGCCCAGAGAGAGCATCGATGACATTTTCATCGCTTTAATAAAGTAATTAATCAAATGAAACCGTTGATATTGAATATTCTCAATCTGAAAATGCCACCCATCTCTTGGCCGCAATCAACACCAAGGAGTGGGAGATGAAGGCTCTTGCTATAGAGGAAAATATTGATCTTTCAAGTCTTACTTTAGAATTGCTTTATAGTAAACTCAAGACTCATGAAATTAAAAGAGTTGATCATCCTAAGAAAGACAACATGGCATTGATAGTGATCCTCTCAAAAGGTCTTGATGGTACTCTTGAATCTTTTTCGATCTTTCTTTTACTTGTTTATCTCGCTATTCATGAGGAGGAACTTGAAAGTATTCTCGAGACAGAGTTAGCTCTTCTAGCTAAAAAATTCACACGGGCCTATAATAATGTGAGAAACAAAAGAGAGGTGGTCGGTGACATGCTATGAATGTGGTGAGCTAAACCATATCCGGGCAAATTGCCCCAAGTTGAAAGGTAAGAGCAATCATAAAGAAGGAAAGTCAGCCTAGAAGAAGCCTCCTTTCAACAAATCAAGGTATGAGGCTAATAAGCTTGTGAAGGCCGCTCACCGGGTCCTTGCCGCTTTTGAGGATCAATCCTTGAGCGATGTGGATTCCGGGAGTGAGGAGGACAAGGAGGAGGAGATCCCTCAAGGTAAAAAGAAAGGAAGGCCAAAGACTTCACGGCATGTGCTTCATGGTCGACATCGACGACATTGATGATGATGAGGTATCTTTTTCTTATGATGAGCTTTCTGCTAAATATGATTCTATAGTTGAGCAATTGCTTAGTCAAGATGAAGCGCTAGAATTTGTCATGACAAAAAAATAAGAAATTAGAGTCAAATATTAACAAACTGAAAGTAGAGCTTAAAAATGCTAAGACTCTTGAACCTGATGAATGTTTATCTTGTCATGCTATGCATTCAGAAATTACCAAGTTACAATCTGCTCATAATATTTCTGTACAACAACTTGAGAATGCTAGATCTGAACTAAATGAAATTAAAAGTGTTCCTTGTGAAAAATGTTTAGAATCTAGTAAATTGATTGCTTTTGATGTGTTTGATTCTAGCCCTTGCACTTCATGTTTAGAAAAAGAACGTGAAATCAAAGATATCTTAGAAGCTGCTAGAGTCAAATATGCTAAGCTTAAGGACAATATTGAAAATACTACTTGTGCTTCCTGTTCCGCTCTTAAGCTTGAAATTACTTTATATAAGGAGAAATCTATGGATAAAACTTGTGATGCTTGTGTTAACTTGAGAAAAGAAAATGCTTACCTTCATGATACATTAGAGAAATTTTCTAAAGGTAAGAAATAATTAAACATGATTCTTGACAAGTCTAAAACTCCTTATAAGAAGAAAGGTTTAGGATTCAATTCTTTTCAAGATAATTCAAACCCAAAAGTCATTCAAGTCTTGGAAAAAGGTTTAATTGAATTCAAAACCCAACCTGCAAAAACATCTTTTAAATCTGCAGGTTTTGCCCAACCTTGTATTAATTCAAATGGTGCATCCTCTAGTGGTACCAAGTATCATTGCTCTTATTGCAAGAAAAGTGGGCATTTGATTGATTTCTGTTGGCGTAGGTTGAAAAATGATAGGAAAAATCTTGATAGAATTTCATTCAGGCAACCTAGAGCTTTTATGAGACATGATAACACTGAAAGGAATAAAGCTGGATTAGGATTTTTCTCGCATGCTAATCATTATGTTTCTACATATCCTAATTCTCATGTTCTTCAGGCTGCCGGTCTGACCGCTGGTGGTCACCGGTCTGACCGATTTGGTCGCCGCCCGACCACTTGACAACGTAGCCGATCACCATGAACGATTTAATTCTCATGTTAATTTAAACATTGCTCATAATCGTATTTTAAATGAAATCAAGGATAGTACTTCTGGTTTGTATACTCCTTTCAGACGTGTGTCTCAGTACTGGATTCCTAAATCTTGTTTATCTAACCCCAGTATTGAGACACATCGTTCTTCTGTTCCTTGATTTTTAGGATTACCGCGGAAAGGGGAAGAACACGTGGTTCGTTGACTCCGGATGTTCACGCCACATGACCGGGAATTCAAAATGGTTCACCTCTTTCACGCGGGCAACAGGTGATGACTTCATCACCTTTGGAGATGATACACAAGGGCGAATTGAAGGAACATGATCAATTAGGGTAAAACAATAAATTCATTCTAAAGGATGTCGCTCTTGTGGACAAGCTTAGGTATAATCTCCTTTCTGTATCTCAACTTCTTGATGATGGCTATGAGACTGTTTTTAAGAAAAATGCTTGTCGTGTGCTTGATTCTACTGGTGAGCTTGTGTTTGGGATATCTAGAGTTGGTAGAATTTTTGAGCCGATTTTGAGAATCTCTTCTTTGGATCTCTTAAATGTTTGCTTACATCTTCTTCTGATTTCTAGCTTTGGCACCGACGTTTGGGGCACATTGGTTTTGATCATCTGACGCGAGTTAGCAACCTTGATCTCATGAGAGGTTTGCCCAAACTCAAAGCTGTCAAGGATGCTGTATGTGCGCCCTGTAGGCATGGCAAACAAATTGCCGCCTCACACCCTTCTGTGACTATGGTTATGACTGACGGACGGGGCAGTTTCTTCATATGGATCTTGTTGGTCCTGCTAGAGTCCGGTCAGTCGGTGGAAAATGGTATATTCTTGTCATTGTCGATGATCTTTCTAGATATAGTTGGGTGTTCTTTCTCTCTTCAAAAGATGAATCTTTTGGTTATTTTCATGACCTTGTTCTTCGCTTGGCTTCTGAGCTTCCTGGTGCTTTGAGAGCGATTCGCAGTGATAATGGCACGGAGTTCAAAAATGCTTCTTTTACTTCTTTTTGTGCTGAGCGTGGTATTGAGCATCAGTTCTCCTCTCCACACGTCCCTCAACAAAATGGCGTGGTGGAAAGGAAGAATAGGACCTTGGTCGAAATGGCTAGGACGATGCTAGATGAGTATAGCACACCGAGGAGATTTTGGGCGAAGCTATTGCTCTGACTTGCCATATTGCAAATCGTGTCTTTTGAGACCTTCTCTAGGCAAGACTCCTTATGAGCTTCGTTTTGGTAGAAAACCCTCATTTTCGCATTTTGAGTTTTTGGATCAAAATGTTTTATTCTTAAGACAGCAACTTAGATAAATTTGAATCAAGAACTTTTGATGGGTTATTTCTAGGTTATCCTGCTCATTCGAGGGGTTTTCGGGTTTTAATCTCGAGACTAACCTTATTCGGGAGACTTGTAATGTCACCTTTGATGAGACTAGCCACGAGCTAGATCGGTTATTCTGAGATGATTCACAGTGACAGAGAGCATTTTTGTGGAGGAAGATGAGGACGAAGTGGTATCATTCCCTCTTACGCTCTTCTTGGCGCCCATATTGATACAAGAACACCCACGCCTACTTCACCTTCGATTGAGGCTCTCTTGCATCTTCATCATCGCAGATCACTGCGGAGGTCGAAGAAACGATATCTCACCCAGCGCTCCACCGTGATTCAGAGACGGCATCCTCGGATCGGATAATAGGTAATCTACATGAGCGAGTCACTCGCTCCAGGTATAATGATCCAAATCTCTACTCTCATTCGGCTTTCTTGCTTCTTTTGAACCCCACGATATATCACATGCTTTATCTGATTCTAGCTGGATAAATGCCATGCATGAGGAGTTAGAGAATTTTGAAAGAAACAAGGTTTGGAACCTAGTAGAACCTCCTAGTGGTCATAATGTTATAGGAACCCGTTGGATGTTTAAAAATAAACAAGGTGAGGACGGTTCTGTGGTTAGAAACAAGGCCAGATTGGTAGCTCAGGGTTTCAGCCAAGTTGAGGGATTAGATTTTGATGAGATATTTGCTCCTGTTGCTAGACTAGAAGCCATTCGTATTTTGCTTGCATTTGCTGCATCAAAAGGTTTTAAATTATATCAGATGGATGTTAAAAGTGCCTTTTTAAATGGTTTCATAGAGGAGGAAGTTTATGTTAAGCAACCCCCTGGTTTTGAAGATCCCAAATATTCAAATCGTGTTTTCAAGCTATTTAAAGCATTGTATGGTCTTAAACAAGCCCCTAGAGCCTGGTATGATAGACTTAAGACTTTCTTGCTTAAGAATAATTTTGAGATGGGTAAAGTGGATAAAACTCTATTCATTCTTATTCGTGGCAATGACTTCCTGCTTGCTCAAATTTACGTAGATGATATTATTTTGGTGGTTCTTCTAATGCTCTTGTTTCCAGCTTTTCTGAGACTATGTCCAGAGAATTTGAGATGAGTATGATGGGAGAGCTTAATTACTTTTTGGGGCTTCAAATCAAGCAATGCAAGGAATGAACATTCATTCATCAGACAAAGTACACTAAAGATCTACTCAAACGTTTTGACATGGGTGACTGCAAGCCAATCTCAACTCCCATGGCAACTTCAACTGTTTTGGATCCAGATGAGGAAGGAGAAGTCGTGGATCAACGCGAGTACCGCATGACATGATCGGCTCCCTTCTATATCCGACCTCGAGACAGGACATTCACTTCACGGTATGCCTTTGTGCAAGATTTCAGCGTCTCGAGAACTTCCCATCGCCAAGCCGTTAAGCGCATATTCGGTATTTACACTCTACCCTCTTATATGGCATTTGGTATTCTGCTCTTGACATTGTCCATTAGGGGTTTTGATTCGATTTTAAGGGTCGTTCGGTTAGATAGGAAGAGTACCTCGTGCACTGTCACTTCCTAGGCACTTCTCTTGTATCTTGGTCTTCTAGGAAGCGGTCTTCATTGCACAATCCTTCTTTGAAGCGGAGTATGTAGTCTGCTGCTAGTTGTCAGAGCTGATTTTGTGGATGGCGTCCACTTTGAAAGATTATGGGTTAAACTTTGCTAGTGTTCCTCTTTTCTGTGATAACACTTCTGCTATTAATATTGCTAAAAAAACCCAATGCAACATTCTAGGACTAAGCACATAGACATTCGCTTTCACTTCCTTAAAGATCATGTTGAAAAAGGAGATATTGTGATGCACTTCGTAGAGTCCGAAGCTCAATTGGCAGATATTCTCACCAAGCCTTTAGATCAAACCAGGTTCGCAACCTTGAGAAGTGAGTTAGGGGTAATTTATCCCTATGGGTTGGTTTGAGGGGGAGTTTGATATTTTCTAATCTTTCCTTGTTCTTTTGATCTTTTATTGTTCTTTTTCTGAACTTAGTGATCTTTTTGAACTTTTTAGGTTTTTAGGTTTTTTTATTGCATCTCATTGTATCATATTGTATTATATGGAAAATACAACAAGTGGTATGAAAAATCCAAAAAGATGCATTGTAATATAAGACTTTCTGCTTATCTTTTAAAATTGATGGAGCTTTGCCTATTACCCTTTGGAGCTTTAGTACTTCAATTCGTGCTCAATGTCATGTCCAGTTCTTTGACTTGCTAGAATTATCATGCTTTTACATGTGTAGCTAAGTCTTTGCTATATGAGCTAGAACTTTAAAAACAACTCGAACTAAGAAATTGCAATTTGTGGATGTTTTAGCGAGTTGCGCAATTAGTGCTCCTTTTGTGACATTGGCCCTGTCAGAATTGCTTTGTTAGCTCTTTGATCTAAAATTGACCATTACTTGAGCTTTTGTGTTCTTGAGATTCTAAAACTGCTCATGTGAAAAATGAAAATCAAGATTGTCTTATGCTTAAATTGTGTCAAACTATTCTTACGAGACTGCTTGTCAAATAACATGAACTTGGAGATAGTTTGATGAACCAGATGATCTCATGGGGACTGCTTGTCAAAAATGACATGAACCTCAAGATTTCTCGCCCTGGTAGAAGCTTATAAAGAGGTTGTGGATGGCTCCTAGTCCAGGATCTTCTTTACTAAGATATATCGTTAATCAACTTTTGGTAGAAGCTTAGAAAGAGTTTGTGGATGGCTCCTAGTCCAGGATCTTCTTTACTAAGATTTACCGTTAATCAACTTTTGGTCGAAGCTTAGGATGAGTTTGTGGATGGCTCCTAGTCTAGGATCTTGTCACTAAGTTAGATCATTAGTCAACTTCAATATTCAATGCATATGAGAAAAATGTTGACAAATGGGCGTTTACAAAAAGATTGAGCGAAATGATTCAATACGGGACTTGATTGACTCTTAATGTGGTCTTTGTTAGATTTTTGATCTCACTTTGACATTTTGACATGGCCAATTTCACCTTAGGATCCCTGTTGATGAACTTGCTGAATTTGAAGCGTTGCTTAAATTGATCAAATATACTGCTATACTTTTGAGCCTTTGTGCTTAGCTTTGATATATATGTCTTACCATGATCTTGCTAGCGTTGTCAGGCGTGATATGCTGTTTGAGCAATATTAGAAATACTGGCTAGCTCTTTTGGGTAATCTCCAAAGCTTCTTGTAATCAAAAATTAAAAAATACAAAAAAAAATGAAGCCACTCCATTGCACTTCATGCATACTTCTCTTTATGCTTCTTTTGTTTCTGCTTCTTCCTTTATTCTATATTTGTTATATCTGGATGAGAGGAAGGCGTGATTCCTTGATGAATCCATTGTCAAAGGGGGAGAAGATGTGTTAAATGAGAAGAGAAGATGTGTTAATAAGAGAGTATTTCTTTGTTGGGGGAGAAGTTTATACAAAGGGGAGAAACTGAAAATTTTGAAAATTGAGGATCACAGTGAGGGGGAGTTCTTGAGTTGCTTTCTTATTGTCTTATTGTATATTCTGAACTTGAATTGCATTCTTTTATCCTCACAATGATCTTAGGTCAATTGAACAATTGTTCTTTCATGTGGACCTCATGTGAGAATTTTGAACCTTTTCTGGAAATCAAAGTTTTTATGCTTACTTTTGCCTTGTCTCACATACCTATACTTTTCTGATGCCGGCTTGGTCATTTACATTGCTTTTTCTTACTTATGGACCAAGTTGTGCCTTTGTGCGAAAACTGCGAGTAAACTCGTTTTCAAACCTCTTTCTTACATTTTCTGGATAATTGCCAATGTGTTCATCAAGGGGGAGATTGTGGATATCATGGAAATATGCTCCAGATCTTAGGATGATGTGACAATTGGCAATGGTGTTTACGGTTTGTCGTTTCACGTGTTTTCGACAACGCCATCGTGCATTACAGACGGGGCGGTCCGGCCGGTCCTTGCGGAGGTCCAGCCGGTCCCAAATCGGTCGGACCGCCATGTGGGGCGGTCGGACCGGCAGTGACCTAAAAGTGGTCAAAACGAGCTGGGCCAAAAATAGGTGTTGTAGGCAAGTGAGGGGATCCCAATGCACTTGGTCTCATAATTTTTGGTGTCTCCAGTAAGAAGTTCTATTGGTTTAAAGTTTCAGAGGGTTTGGATTTTGGGGTTGAATTTGGCTAAGTCCCAAGGGCGGTCGACCGGCTCACGTGGAGCGGTCCGACCGCCAGGCGGTCCGACCGCTCACATGGAGCGGTCGGACCGGTATTAACTTGAACGTCGGCCAACCGTGGCGATGTTGTTTTGTTAGGTCAAAGTCATTGGTATCGTGGCATATGGTTTGCATGATGCATGTTTTGACTAACATGGGTCAAGTTGTGAAGAACTTGTTCCCGAATTCGTGTTTGCTTGTGCGTGGTTGTGCAGTTGCTTGGTGGTCAACGACGGTCAACGGCGAGGAGGATCGGGACTAGACTTGGAGAGTTGAGGTCCAGAACGATCGACGATGCCGGGTGAGGTCAATGACTCAAGCGTGACACAAGATGGACAAAGGTGACCTATTGGCAAATCCATGACGCATGGTGAAGCGGTTTAGGTCAAAAGATTAAAGACGGCGCTTCGCGAAGCGTGCGTGTGTGACCCGTTTGTTAGTGGGCCTTAACGGGAGCCCAATTAAGTCAAACCCTAGAGAGTTCTAGGCCTTCACTATAAATAGGAGGAGGAGGTGGCTGCACCCTTCTCTCTCGCTATTTTTTCACCTCTTTTGTCGCTTGCAAAACCCTAATTGGCTTAGGGAGAGTTGAGGTGGAGGCTAGGGCTTTTCTTGGTTTGAGGAGAATTTCGTGATCTAGGATTGACCACTGATCCATGATGGAGTGGGTGTAATCCAGCAACGATCACGTTCTTAATCTATGCAAGGTTTGCTTGAGATAAGTCTCTTTTCGTTCTTGCCTTCGATTTCGTGATTTTAGGGCTTTCTTTGATCCGCGAGTTTGTGATTGATTCTTTCACGTAAATTAGCTTGCTGTGATATGTGTGAATCTATCTAGCATCATCTTGATCATCAATCTCTCACGAACAAGCTTTAGGATCAAGTTTTCGTTCTTGCGGTTTAGACCTTCATTATTCAATTGGCAATTGCTCAGGATCTATCCAAGAATTATCATAATATTCGATTGGGATAGGTCCTCAATAGCATATAGAAGGTGTGTGCAAAGTTTCATAAAGATTGGAGTTGAGAATCAAAAGTTTCACCTAATTGCAACTTCGTCATCGGGTGATTTCTTGTTTGGATCTGCTCGAGTCGGCGGTCGGTCGATCGCCCGTCATCACCGGTCGGACCGATTTTGAGCGGTCCGACCGCCAAAGACAATAATGGTCGACGCCCGGCAATCGGTCCAACCGATTGGGTCAGAGGTCGACCGCCCGTGCTTTGAGTTTTTACAATCTTACTTGATTTTGTGTTTTTGCTTAGGGGATTTAATTGGATTCAATACTAGTCTTCCACTGTACTGGTATATTGATCTTCATAGCTTCATCATAGCTATTGGAGTGAAATTGTGTTGAATTCATTATTTGGGAAAAAGTGAGCATGCTCCTATTCACCCCTCTAGTCGCCTTTTCGGTCCAATGATTCACCGCCAGTTGTCTTCTTCTTTGTTTTGATTACATACTATGCGGAACTTCCGCCTTGGGAATCTTGAAGTACCGTTCATCGAACTTCCATACAGGAATGCGGAATGCAGTTAATCAGAACTTCCATACAGGAAAGCGGAACTTCCGATTGTCTTGTGACTGAGCAAATGAGTGCATATTTTTCGATTTTGAGTTGGTTGGTTCGTGTATGAGTTTGAGACAAGTACAAATGTTAATTCCATTATCTCGAACAATGCTATGTGATGTGTTTCTTGTCTATGTTGGCTGCAGGACATCGAGGCAGAGTCGTGGCGAGACACGTGGAGATCGAACTAGACGCAGGTGGCGTTGAGGTCAGAACGGTCTAGGTGTGTCGAAGACGGGGTGAACTCGAGGTGGTTGCGAGTCGTGGACAACAAGGAGTGCGGAAGCCTTCCAGAAGGTGCACGAGGGGCGAAAGGGTAATTTCGCAAGGCGGTACAAGTGGAAGCGGGATCCATTCGGGTTTAGCCGGCATAACGGGTTGGAGACCCGTTAACCAAGGGCTATAAATAGAGGTGAATGCCTGGTTGTAATGTGACCTTTGTGAGAGAGAGAGGATTATGGTTTTGCTAGAGTCAAAAGAGTCTTTGGGAGGTTGTTTTGCTTTGTGGCTTTAGTTTGTTGGGAGAGAGCAGAGATGTCTCCTATGTGGCTTCTCTCTGTTCCTCTCTTCTAGAGCTCTCTTGTTCTTGTGTGTTCTTGAGTTGGAGAGGGAGAGGATGGATTGAGTCCCTTGTAAGCATTTCTCTGTAATTGCCTCTCTGTAATCCATTGGTTCAAGGAATGAAAAATCTCTTGTTTACTTTCCTGTTCATGCCTCTGTTCTTATTCTCTCGTAAGGCTTGATTCTTGAGATTTTGTTTTTGGCTTGATTCTTGTTGGGAAGTGCCAAAATGAGTTGCTCTTTGTTGGGATGATGCCACAAGATCATTTGATCGACTTTTCCTAAGAGCAAATCAACTGTAATCTCAGTTCTTGATTTTTGGTTTTCTCTGTTCTTCCTTTCTGTGCCTAGGTCTTGGATGAAAATCTTGTTTCCCTTCTTGAGATGGCATGAAACTTGGCATGTTAAATCTATAGGCTATTAAGTAGCTACCCTAAAAGTTTCATCACTCAAGAATCCAAGAATCATGCGAATTTCAGTTTTTGGTCTTTCTTCCCAAATATTCAAGAAATCTGATTTTGCTTTGATTAATGGATCTTTGTCTGCGATTTCTTCTCAATGAGGTCAAGATGTTGTTTAGGATGATGTCCTGTGAGAATTGACCCAAGAAGAGCAGCAATTTGTGAGTATTTCGAATTTTTGGAAATTTCCAGTATGTTCTGTTCTTCTGTCTAGGACAATCGGAACTTCCGCATTTTACACGGCGGAACTACCGCAGTCCAGAACTTCCGCACTGGGAGCACGGAACTTCCGATTGTTGTCAGGACAACCCAGAGACTTGCGGAACTTCCACCTGACTGAGCGGAACTACCGATTATCGGAACTTCCACACTGAAAGACCGGAACTTCCGATTTTCGACAGAACAGCCCAGATTTTATTTCCCTTTTCTGATTTTGGTTCGTTTCTTTTCTCTTGATTATCAGAGGGTATTGTTTGTCAGTATGGATACTTAGAAGGGGAGAATCTTAATTTTTAAGGCACCATTCACCCCCCCTCTGTTGCCATTTCGGTCCTACAATTTTCATAAAACAAATGGGAAGGGTCAGTTGTGTGAGGTAACTTGTGCAGCTGTGTGAATAACTTGTTCAGACTGTGTGTCCTTTGTGAAACCAATTGTTAAATTAATATTCTTTAATTGTTTTCAATTGTGTTTTCAATCTATTATTTGTATTCAATTGCAAATGTTGCATTTCCGCAAAATAACCACAGAAGCAATTCCTTTGGAATAAGCCATCATGTATAAATGCATTCTGTGGTATGACTTGCGAGCACGGTGTGTACTCACTCTTGCTAAACAAATCAACAGAAGTGGAGGAGTCATCGCCAGCTTTTGAAGAGGAATTCTACGAAGGTTGATCGTTAGGGTCTTGACCCCAGTCAGTTGTCTGTGGTAAATTGATGGGAGCCCACTGGAGTTTAC
Source organism: Hsuehochloa calcarea (assembly GCA_036346395.1). Classification (NCBI taxonomy): domain Eukaryota; kingdom Viridiplantae; phylum Streptophyta; class Magnoliopsida; order Poales; family Poaceae; genus Hsuehochloa; species Hsuehochloa calcarea. The sequence goes on along the minus strand of CM070604.1, from coordinate 37,132,325 downwards.
TTGTTTCCGCTGCAGTTTATTTCTTTATTGTCATCCTTGCATGGCTTAATAAATGTGAAACTCGACCGTAAGGTCCCAACAGTTATTTGTTATTCAAAGTACTCGTTTATTCTTATATTCGTTGTATGGATGTGATATTTCATCGATGTTGACACTTTGTGCACTAGCGTGATCCTAGAGAAAGCTAGTGCGTTCTTCTTCGTCATATACTCATTCTTGAGCGTTACACAGAGATGGTGTATGAGAAAATAAAGTGTCCGATCATTTTCCTCAACAGTCGGAGTGACATCCTTCGAGGTGCCAAGTCCTATAGCAACACATAGCTTCTTGTCACCAAGTACGATTTCGACGTCTGATGGCCAAGTCAAGTAATTCTGGCCATGCTGGGCCAGCTCTTCGAACTCCCGATTTGTGATGCCATTCATCAGCATATTCATTTAAAAGAGTTCATAAGATTACTGCTGGTAATTTACTGCTATTTTCAGTGATTAAAAGCAATATGAAGAATCACATATAATAAAATACAGTAAATATAATACATAAATTGCATAGAAATAATAATAACAAAGTTAGATATGCTTCAAATAATAAAACTGTTTCAAAATTTGATTTCCCCAGGCCCTTTTTTGTTGGAATGTGAATTTTCGGTGAATAATGTAATTTCCAAGGGCTAAACCAATAATTTTTAGTTCTAAGAAAATTTTACGCATTATTTCAGAAAAATCAGACGGACTTTTTGCATAATTTAGGAATTTTTTTCCCTCTCCTTTTCTCAGATTTTCTTTGGACTGGACCGATTTCTTTTCTTGTCCTACCAAGTTCCAGCTGTTGCCTACACTTGGGGTGCTAGGGTTTCCCCTGCCCCTGTGCATTTGTGGCGGCGGTGGTTAATCACGGGTGCGACAGAAACGCGAAAGCGACTTGACGGGTTCGACAACGCGGAGCGCGTCAGCGTCGGGCCGGTGGGGAGGGCACCCGTGTGGAGGCGGTCGGCGTGGCGCAAGGTGCGACGCGAGGGCGGCCCGGCATGGCGCGCTGCGAGCGCGACCTCGAGAACCAACGGCGACGGGCAGACGTGGGTCGCGTGCGGCGGCGGCACCCATGGTGTGGCGCGGTGGCGCCACCCGTCGGCGAGGCGTGGCGGATGGCCTTGAGGAGGCGTTGGCCATGCGGTCTCGAGGCGTGGAGGTGGGTGGTGCCGCGATGCAAAGCCGGTGGCGGCGCACGGATACTTAGTGGCGTTACGACGCGGCATGCGAGGAGGGTACATTGGGTGCGGCGTCACGTCGAGCGCGACCTCAAGCGCCGAGCTAGTCGGTGGTGGCGCCGCGCCGCGGCGGCTTCGGCTTTAGCGGTGCGAAGTGGCGAGCTCGGCGGCGGCCGATGTTCGGCTTTGGGCGGGCGGTGCGCGCGCGTGTCCGAACGAGCAATGCGGCCATGTATGCGGGTCGGCCGACGGCGTGGCGGCAGCGGCGACGTGGAATCGCGGCGCAGCCAGTGCAGCTGGCGGCTCGACCTTGTGATCTGCGGCCGTGCGAGGCGATGAGGCGTGGATATGACGTGGCAGCACCCCTTTACTATTTGTGCATCGATATACAGTTCAATCCACTTCCTCTCTTTCATGCGATGTACCAATTAGCTTGGCTGACGACTTCAAGTCGGCTCGTGGTAGATTAGAGTGGATTTGCAATCCACAGTGCAATCATTATCTACTCTTTCATGTAACCTACCGATCGATATTGTGCCGGCGACTTCAAGTCGGTTCACGGTAGTTAGAGCGGATTTGCACCGTAGGATAAAATCTAGAAAGCTGAATTTGCAGAATTGAAAGCGATCTAGAAAAAAAAAATTCGATCTACGAGCGTCGTGCTACGACGGTTACCTTTCGATCCGAGAAGAGTAGGTCGGAGTCGATCGTGCTGATAACGTGTTGATGAACCGTCGCTGACGAGTTCAGTTCGAGCGCTTACCTTATAGACAAACTTAGAATCGTAAGAACAATACAAGAACACAAAAGAAAATAGTAGATTGAATACAGAAATAAAAGAGAACTTATTGCTTCTCTTCATTGTTGTTTTGTAAAACGGAAGTACTATAGTTAGAAATCCCCACTTAAGCCTGGTTTCTCAACACAAATCGCGCTGTATGCGTTAGGCTTGTCGTGCTGAAGCGGTCACTTGTCACTATTTCAGACACAGTCTATCAGGAAATCAATATGGGTGACAGACTTACAGCTAATGGGCGGTTAGGCTTGAGACTAAAGAGCTACTTTAATTGGTTTGCCGGCTAAGGCTTCATTACGATGGCTTTTCAAAAGCGCTCATATTATTCCATTTATGGATGTAACAAGAAGTCGAAGTACAGTAAACGTCCTCAATATGAGCCGTGCCCGTGATGCAAAATCCTCCTTTCCTTTTTATCTCCGTCAATCCATCCTCCATCGTTTTTATAGTCGGTGGCCTGAGATGATGTTGTTTCGACGAGAGGGATTTTGCTAGGATCTAGTATGGGAAATTTGGACCGATCCCAACCAAATCCAGATGCTCATTCATTCAATCAATCGGCACTAATGGCAGGCTGCAGTGACGAATAAGACCCCAAAAAAAAAAAAAAAACAAACAAACAACCAGAGGCAGCCCACTAATCCGGCACGCCATGCAGGACGGCATTTACTAATCGGGTAAGCCGTTGCTAACTCGTGACAGCCACACCACTCTCCTTGGCTCCCTGCCCATGGGGCGGCCACGCAGCACAGCCGCCGCGACGTGCCGGGTGCGCCCAAACAAACCCGCCGCCGACGACGACGACGACGTGACCCGTGCCACGCGCGCGCGCGTGAAGGCCCGCCAACTGGTCAGATCCGACGGGCGGATTGATTGTACGCGCCGGATAAGGCGGCCGGCCGCAACCAATCCAACCGCACTGCTCTGCTTTGCAGCAGCGGCGGCGGCGGTTTCCGGGACGAAACACGGAGCAATCGGTGGGGGGAGGGGTCGAGTCGCGTGGTGGCGGCGTTAGGCGGCGCCATCGCTGATGTGAACCGAGTCTACCTTTTTAGTTCATTTCTCTCCCTGTACACTAGTTGGAGATCAAGTGAACGAAACTGTAGATGATTTGTGGTTAAAAGGCCTCACTGGTCGGAAGATCAGTCGTCGAAGTCATCTCTACTACTTAAAAGAAAGAATTGGTGACGGTCTATCTTCTTTAATGCGATGTGAGCCGTTAGATTTATCTTTTTTCGTAAGATGTGATCTCGTTCTTTTTCGGTTCCTCCTGTGCGTACGGTTGGCCATCCATAGCCTCCTCTCCACCCCACACACACCCCAACTGCCCAAATTAGTGCGCAAGAAGTCCAAAAATTCCATCAATCTTTCCAAGAATAGGTTACCGGCAGATCACTTGCATTGTAGGCTAAGCACGACGACGGTTGACGAGATATGATTTTTTTTAATCCGTAGCAAAGCACGGGCATTGGACTAGTAGACCATTATAGTTGAAAACCCAACGGTAGACTAGAGTATAATCACGAGTTGACAAACACTGTTTAATTGATTTTGAATTAGCAATGAGTTTAATATGGACTTTATTAGCTAGTTACTAGAGAGTATTTGTCTCACCTTTAAAAGAATCTGGAGACGTCCAGGTCTGGGTGGATCGATAATTTCTCCAATTCTTCTGCTTCTTCTCTGTTCAATTGTGCTGGTGTGCCATGTTGTTGAACTGAGCCACCCCTTCTCCTCGGCGTGTACGGGGGAGGAGGATAAGCGGATATCTCTAAACCATTATCGCAGAGTGTACTTGTACGGAAGCAGCAATAAGATTTCTGGAGCGTATATGCGTGACCGCTCAATTTGCTGCTTCATCTATATTCTGCATTACATCGAGTCTGTGTTGCTCCTTATTCTTCTTCGAGTTGGAGTGTATGTTGTTTGTGCGACCGTATCTCTGTTATAATTCTATTCTTACGTAATTTAGAATTACAATGTGATGTATATTGTTAGCATTGCCTTATACAGTAAAAGATGGGATTAAACTGTGCTTCTTTGGAACAATCGGTAATAGTAACGCCATGGGGGCATTTCGGTCAATTTGTCCCTTCCAAGGGCAATATACTTGGCATATGCACGCGCGCTGAGGATATTTACCTCCACGGCTTCTTTGACGGAGAGTCAGGCCGAGCAGAGAGCAGAGAGCAGATAAATAGAGCGAGCAGCTCGCTCCCCCAGTGCTGCGCACCACAGCCCCCTTCTAGAAGCTTCCAGAAGCACGCGCAAGCCGTACGTGCATGCAGGAGTTCCAGCCCATCCCCGGCCAGGCCGGGCGGCTGTTCGGCGGCGCGGCGGTTCCGGCGGGCCTCCGCCGCGGAGGGTCGCCGCTGCCGCCGGAGGAGGTGCGGTGCCCGCGGTGCGACTCGGTCAACACCAAGTTCTGCTACTACAACAACTACAACCTCTCGCAGCCGCGTCACTTCTGCAAGACCTGCCGCCGGTACTGGACCAAGGGCGGCCTGCTCCGCAACGTCCCCGTCGGCGGCGGGTGCCGCAAGCCCAAGCGACCCTCCGCCACCACCGACGTCTACAAGAGCGGCGGTGTCCATCGCGAAGCCAAGAACCCGCGCTCCGGCTGCACCGGAAGTTCCAGCCCCGCCGCCGCCTCTACCGCGTCCGCCTCGAATACCGTTGGTGCAGCTGCCGCGTCCCAGTCGAGCGGCGGAAGCACGACGGCAACGGGCGTCGGCCCCAGCGCCTTCGCGGCCGACACGCTGCCTCTGCCGCCGCCGCCGCCGATGTTCGCCGACCAGGCGGCCGCGTTCGCGTCGCTCTTCGCGCCGCCGCCGTCTCAGCTTCCGGCCTTCAGCTTCTCGGCGCAGCCCGTGGCAGAGGAGGACGTCGCCCCTGCACACACAGGCACAGAGCAGCCTTCGTCGGCGTCGTCCGCCGCATACCACATGGCACCGTTCTCTGTACGGTCAGGTGGCGCGGCGATGGCATCAGCAGCCGACTGGCCACCGGCAGGGGTGGACGCCGCCGGGATATTCGACCTCGCCGGCGACACGTCGTCGTACTGGAACCTGCCGAGCTGGACCGACCCGGACGGGACCATATACCTGCCGTAGTGTGCATGCCGTGCTTTAACGTTCGTGCGGCCGGCCACGTACTGAATTCGATCGCTTGCTTGAGCCGCGGTTCGATCGCTTGTCTAATTGTAACCACCTTTTAATCCTATACGTGCCTGCAGCTTGGCTGCTGCTGTGATTCTTCCGGGGGGTTAGTTTTGCACAGATGTGTAACAAATTAAGGCCAAATTACGGCCGACCTTCAATTCAATCTATGCGTTTGTTGATATTAGTGAATTGTATTACCTACAATTAACCACTGTAGATATCGTGATCAGTAGTGGTTAACTTCAGATGATGTCTGTACTGACGCACGCAGGTCTCTCACTCTCTGGTCGGTTCATGAATCACGAGGGAGACGAAACTGGCTAGCTTACGTCTATTGCTTCTCCGAGTAGTAGGAGGCCGTTGGTTCGGCATGACATTTGAGTCGGTACATGACATGACAATGTGACCTACCCTTCTGCTTACTCTGGATAGATGGTTGTTGGTTCAGCGTGGCGATGGCTTCATAATTTTTTGGCAGATACGTACATGATTTTTGTGTTCATTTAACCCCTAAGCTTCAAATACCGGATCAGTTCACCCTGATGCGTGTTTTAAGAGTGGTTTTGCTATCGTGGCCGCTACATAACCTAATTTTGCCGCTTCACGTTCCATGTGGACAATGACTTCATCGACTCAAGGGCCAACACATCTATCCATAGATCCAGCCACTTGATCATGATCAGCATGGAGGAAGAGAGGGGAAGAGCCGATTGTGATGTGGCAGCTATTGTGGCAATACAGGGTTACATGGCAGCCATAGTGGCAAAATCACTCTCAAAACCAGCTTTAGAGGGTGAAGTGATCCAATATCAAAAGTTCAGGGGTTAAGTACGTGGACATATGTGACACTTCATGGGAGCAGAGTGGACTATTTCCAATCATAAACCATGCACAAAATGACTCTTATTAAGATATACTCTAAGTTAGTTTAAGTTGTGAAAGATTTTAAAATTCTTTGTAGTATAGTACTAATCCACGCTAAGGAATGTGCGGGTCAATAGATCTAGTTTTAAATGAGCCCCACAACAATTTTGCATAAAACAATATAATTTCTATGTGTTCCTAGGGGCATCTATAATTTTTGTATGGATTTACATTGTGTTGTTCTTTGATGATCTTTAGTCTCTTACATGCAAGGTTGTAACATGGTGACGTACGTACTCCCAGGCAGTAGCTGCTATGGATTGACCAAGGCAGTACACTTGAGTTCATGGCTGGTGACAAATATCGCTTTGAATTGGGGAAATCTGTTTAGGTTGCCAATGAAGTCATGGCATTGAAAATTGTTACACTATGAAATAGACCGCAACTGACAAAAAAATATCACATGTCTTGTTTATTGAGAAAAAAAAAGTAATTACTAGAGCTCCATGTATTATTATTACTCCCTCCGGTCACAAAAGAGTGATATTTTTTTACTTTTCAGAGTCAACAAGATACTCTTTTCACAACTAAATTCGCTTATCAAATATTCGAAAATAGTTGTGAAAGTGCAATATTATGAAAGTATTTTTTATAAAAAAATTCACTCATATCAATTTTATACATCCAAACCAAATATTTTAAACAATACCTTTAATCAAAATTTATAAGGTTTGACTCCATGTATTCTACTTTTGTATCCAGAGGAAGTATTATTTAAAGCACTATACTCCATGTGAATTAATTATTTAACACCCTCAAAAACATTCAATTTGGATCCTCTGTTGTGCGGAGAAAGGAGAAATGGCAACATTCAACAAAAAGTTAACACTTTATATCAAGACGCCAGTATAATATGTGTATTACATATATAATGAAGTGTCTGGCGTTTTGATCTGAAGTGCTATGGTGTCGGACACCCATCAAGTATTATATATATATAATATGAAGAGGGCAGCCCTCTGGGCATTCAGTTGAACACCCATTATTAATTTTTGCAAAAAAAATATACAATATAGTATGGGTATTACATATATAATAAAATATACTCTTAATTTGGCCAATCAGACCACAACTTCCTCTCAACTCATCAACCTCAAACTGACCCATGTGATGACCAATCCATGGCCACACACCATTTTGCCTTTGCCCTTTGGGCATCGGACTATTCGACCCAACCATAACAAGGCCATTCCCCCTCATCTCTCTCTCTAACCCTAACAATCAACATACAACAACTAACTCTAACATCTCTCCCTCTTTCTCGACGCTGCGGCGCGACCACGTTAATTCCAAACGTGGCGGCGGCATGCGGTGGCAGGTCGGAGGTCAGAGAAGCAAGGTTGGGCATCGGGCGGGCCATTACTATTGGGCCACTGAGCGACGGAGCGGGACGAGGCAACCGCCAAGCGGGGAGGGCGACTGGGGAGCCCTGCGGGCCTACAGCCAGCGGTGACAACCCGGCGGCTCCCAGCAAGAAGACCTCGGTACCCAAATTCTCAACAGCGCAGATTGTGAGGATCAATCCGAATTACCAGATCCTCAATTCCGAAAAATGCAAATAGCAAACCCAGAAGCCCAAATCAGCAATTTTGTTTATGTTAGTTTGAATTGTGATTGATAAATCGTGTCTTTTTGTGAAATGTGGATATGATATCTTCAAAAAAACAAGAAGGAAGAAGTTCGTCGATTTGAAATGCACGAATGAAAATCGTGTTAAATTTTAGTTTTTCTTGATTATGTTATAATTTTACTAAATTATTTGAAATATTGCTATTAGTACGGCTAATTTGTACTTTGATTTATATTACTGTACTTATTTATATTTTATATTAAATAATATTTTTATAACTTCAAACACTTATTCTGAAAATCCCGAACCCGTCGCTGTTTTTAGCCCAGAATCTCCTTCCATCGGTCATACAAATTAAGGTTTGGTGACAGGGCCGTGCCATTATGATCCAATACCGTCCCCGTTACCCTCTCCTAGCATCGAGCTTGCTGTCACTGTGTTCCACGTCCGCGTCAGCATCAGAGATGAATCCATGTCGTCAGGTACTTGCTTGCACATGGTACTTGCCTGCTTAGCGTGACGCGCCACACTTCCCCCTATGTGCGTTGCTGTACAAGGATTAATGCGACGAAACGACCGAAATGCGAGGGCATTGCGTTGTCAAAACTTTAACTCGAGATCACCTGAACCAAGCAAGGATACACGGAGTAGTGGGTACGGATTGCTTTGAGCCGACGAAACCTTCAGCGCCGGCCAGCGAAATCGCCATCGAGCGAGTGCCTGACACGGACGCCAATCAGAAACGGGCAGCAATGGCGGCACGCGAGAGGCCTCCGTCAGGGGTTAATCCTTCAAGCGTCATAATTGAGCTGTGGTGCTTCGCTGCTAGCAGCTGCCCGACGACTAGATCATGCATCACAGTTCTTGGTCGCGCGTCGCGTCGCGTCGGAGATAAAACTCTCCGATGAATTACTACCGCTCGTCGTTTTCTGGACTTTGTCGTCGCTTCGAGAACCTTTTTTATAATTAAATTTATTTTTAAAAATATTTTATAGATAACATCTTCATAATTTTATTTTCAATTCTGATATATTTAATCACACCACAACGCACGGCGTAACAAAAACACTCTGTCACGTCACGTACCACAGCGTGATCAAATCTGTCACGATAGCCCTCCCAACCGACACTTGTCCGTTTTTGAGCTAAACCCTATCATGCCAAGAGGGGCGGTGTGACAGCACTCGTTTGCTAAATCAACTAGCATAATACTCAAATTAAAGTTGTTTAGAAGTGCTCTCAGATGTCGGGGCTACACAAGCACGAAGCAAGACACCTCCTTGATGTTGGAGTTTCGGGCTTAGCCCATTCAATATTCTAATTAAATCCTTAAAAAATCCAAAAATGCCCACTTATAGATGGTAAAAAATGAAAAGTTTAGTACCATACTACTAGTCTAGATGGGAGGTGACCAATATATAAGGTGGAGTTGGTCTTACCTAGTTGAAGCAAGTAAAAGAAGAACACACACGCGTGCTCACTCGCTTACTCGCCACGCCTCGCCCCACGTGCGACGTGCGCGAGAATGGTCTAACGATTTTGTGTCTGGTTGGCTGTGAAGCCACAACTTCTTTTTGCACCCCCAAACCATGCATACAAATTAGAAACTGAAAACTGAATACACTTAACGAGAATCTATAAATCCACATTTAATTATTTATCTATAATCCTTATTATGGATAATATCGTCATTATATGGTTCTTAAGTATACCTCTTAATGTTCATAAAGGAGAAACTGAAGTCGTAAGATCTTCTACTATTACCTTATGATCGTAAGTTCTTCTACGATCATCTCATAGTCGTTAGTCTTTTTACGACCAGGTAAGCTATGACCGCCCCATAGAAATAAGTTCTTCTACGACTAGCACGGGATCGTAAGTTCTTCTACGATCACCTCATGATCGTAAGTCCTTCTACGACCAGGTCAGCTACGATAACCCTATAATCGATCGAGCTTATAGACAAGTAGACCTAATTAATTAGGGCATCTAAACAGTCAGTATACGCTATTATTCTCTGGAATAACTGCATGATTAATCTCTCTGTCCTGGTGATAACTGTCTGGCCACGTGGGAACGTTACTTCTCCAAAAGTAATCTTCGGTAACTGCGCCATCATCTGAAGGATTGATACGCCATTGGGCAGGAGAAATTATTGCCCACTGCGGTGTGCGATGGACCAATAACCTCTGTAAGGATTGGTGTCGGCAGTATACACAATGGAATAGTCAATTATTGAGATGAAGTTTGAAAATATTTTGTTATGATTGGTGCGAGCTACACTAATTATATTGTGTGGGCAAAGTGTACAACCTCTATAGAGTGTTAATCAATCTATTCGAATAGCCACATCCACGGTCATGGATAAGCTCGGGGATTTCACACGAGGGGTAGATTTTCATAAAATCATTGGGAGGGACATCTGTGTGGTTTAACTCATGTGGTTGTGTGAAAGAAGGTAATTAGGCTTTTGTGAGCTTTGTGAAAATATTTGTTAAATTATTATTGTGTATTTGTTTTAAATTATGATTTTGATCTATTATTTGTATTCAAATGCAAGTGTTGCTTTTTTTTGCAAAATAACCATATAATATATTTTGTTTGAAGTAAGCCATCATCTATAACAGCATTATGTGGTACAACCTGTTGAGTACTCGGAGTACTCATTCTTGCTGTAAACATCATTCAACTAAAGTGGAGTCTTCGCTTGCTTTTGAGAAGGAGTTTTATGAGGAGATTGATCGCTAGGTCTTGATCCCAGTCGGTTGCCTGTGGCAAGTCGATGGGTTTCTGCTGGAGTTGCTTCTGCTCCTCTATTGTGTTCTTTACTTAGTGCTCAGCCCTACATAGCTTAATAAGTGTAAACTCAGCCATATGGTCATAACCATTACTTACTATTCAAATTAATCATTTGTTCTTATATTTGCCTTGTGTGGAATGATATTCATTAATGTTGACACTGTGTACACTAGCGTGATCCTAAACTAGTGGATTATACACAAAGGGTACAAATTTATATCTTTAGGTCCCAACATCAACCATACAAAGTTCAAGTAATTAGCAGTGATGAAGGATTGATTCTGATTGTGGCCCTTAGAGTACTTCTCATCAAGTTCATCCAAGAGTTTCTTGGTATCTTTGAAGTTTAACATACATGCCGAACCACCGGTTGGATAAGACGACTAATAGATGAGCTAATGTTGAATTGTCTGCATCCTTTCACCGTACCATAGGTGCAGTTTCTAGTAGGAACATTAGAGGATTCGAAATGGCCTAAAAAAGTTTGAGGTTAGCTAGCCGTAGCTTAGTCTTCACCTAGCAACGCTTAAAGTTGGCACCATCAAAAACTTCTGGCTTAACAACGTCCGAAGAGGAAGCCATTTCTTCAAAAAAAAAATATAGGTTTTTTGGATTGTTGCAAAAAATCGGGGTTTTAGCAACTATATATTTTAGATTAATTCCAGATTTAAATATGAATAAGCAAGCATAATCTAGCAGTAACAAAAAGACACCAACATCATATAAATGTCTCTTAACATAGACATACTACTCAAGTCATTTGAACATGAAACCACTCAAGTCATTAGCATAATGCTTAAATTGAAGTTGTTTAGAAGTGCTCTCAGATGCCAGGCTGCACTAGCACGAAGCAAGGCCTCCTCGCCACAAGTGGCCTAGTTTGATATCAGATTATATGTGACAATTCCAAAGATATATGCTAGGTTTTGAGCTCTACCACTTACCAAAATTAACAGCAATCAACTTTGATATCACAAGTAAAAAGTAAGCAGTTAACCCTACGGCAAGTAAAGTGTTATTCAAGAGCAAAAATAATAGGCAGCACAAAGCCTAGCTTAAGTTTATAAATTATCGCACTAATCTCACAATGGCCTGAATCCTCACATTGCAATATGAAAACCCACAAACTATCATGCAAAGTTACCCAGTACTAGTGCTAATCAAATCACATAAAGATGTAAAAAGAAATTCACTTGTACGACATACTATGCAAGATAGGCAAAGTAAGAACCAAATGAACTCACTGAACTAGTGGCACTCAAAGCCACCGAGAAGGCAAGGACATCGATGATGACGTTGTCCCATAAAACCTATCGCCACTGTTATGTCACGGTTGTCCGGTGAGGTCATCGGAGATATAATGCCACACCACCATGAATCAGGGCACACTGAAGCACGATACCAAGATGTGGGATTGATGTTGCACAAAGACAAGAACAATCTATGCACTAGTCGCGCGCACAAATCAGCAATCAATCGAATCGGAACCAACAAGAAGTCTGACACTAACAACACACGGATCAAGCAATCCACTTGGAGCTCGTTGTTGCACGGCCACCAAGCCGCGACGCCCGGAGAGCGCCGCCGCTACAACTTCTACCCTCAAATTGGTCAAGTGTTGGAGGAAGGAAAATGGAAGAGGAATTGCTTTGCTTCATCCCCACAAAAAAGAGAGGGAGAGCTACATATAAGCAGAGATCGAGGATGGTGTGGCCGAAGCGGCCTCCACAAGGCTCGCGCACGAGGCCACATGTTCGTCACTTCCTCCCTATCATAGGGATGGCCCCACCGGCCACAACGCCCAAGCGAAGCACCCTAGAGGCGGGGCCGGAGCACCCCGGAGGGCCCCCAAAGCCCCGTGAGGCCGGGTCGAGAGGCCCCAGGCGGGCCCGAGGCCTCTGCTCACGCTCTGTCTGGGAGACTCTGTTAGGGTGAACCGAGTCCAGGAGCGCGTACCATGGACCAAAACCTAGGCGTAGGGGCGAGGAATGTCCCTGCAACCCCTATGGATACTGTACCATGGTAGGGTCAGAAGGGTAATATACAAAACCCTCATAGGGGGCTATAAATAGGGGATCACCCCCCCCCCTTTGTGGGGGGTGAGAAAAAAAGCAAGCGCGAATTCTCTAGCAATAACCATCTCGTTCTTGTCACTGGCTAGTCCCCTCTTGAGGATCCCCGGAGCCCTCTTGGGTTTGTCCGGGGTCCCCCCCTCTTTTACTGTATAGCTCATTTTTTGCTACTATAGTTGGCGCCGTCCGTAGGGACCGACAAGCCGAGCGCGTACACAAATACAAGAATGGCACCTCGAAGAGACGCTCCTCGCACACGCGCGTCCGGGGCAGCGACGGCAGCACCCGAGCCACCCGGTGCCCCGAGGGCCAAGCGAGGTAGGACCTCCCAGGCTGCAGAGCCCGTGGCTCGCCCCAAAGAGGAGATCGAGCACTCCACGCAGGACATCGTGGCTGGCGAGGCGCCCCCCAGACCCGGGCGGTCGGCCAACCGCTCGCTCTGGTCCCACCGGGGGCGGCACAGCAAGCTCGCGATCTACACCAAGAGCTGGCAGATCTTCGCCGGGAACTACTCGATCTCCGACAACGGGGGGGCGGCCCCACCATCGCCCACGAGGGCACCACGCTGCCTGGAACCAGAGCACCGACCGCCCCAGGGTCCTCCGCCGCCGCTCTTGAGCCGATGCCGGGAGATCCAGCTCTCCCTTGGAGCGGGTCGAGGCGGCCGCGGCCCCCGGCTTCAAGGCGCGGAGGTCCGGCCTTTCGAAGGATCGACGGACCCGTCGGAGTTCCTCCGTGTTTACGAAACCGCCATAGAGGCCGCCGGGGGGATGACACCACGAAAGCAAAAAGCTTGACCCTGGCTCTAAGGGGGATAGCGCTAACATGGTTCTTTACCATCCCCCCGCGCTCCGTGTATGTGTGGGAGCAACTGCGGAACATGGTGCGCAACAGCTTCCAAGAAAACTACGCCGAACCTAAGGACGCATGAGACCTATTCGCCATGAAGCGGACTGGCGAGCCCTCCGCAGCCTTCTTGTAAGGTTTGCGGAGGTCAAATGCCAAGTGAAGGGGGTCAACGAGACGACTGTGATCAATGCCGCAACGTGCGGGCTCCAGAAGGGGCCCTTAGCGGAGCACCTCGCCTGCAAACCCGTCCGCTCAGTGGCTGAGCTCTTCGACAAAATGGAAGAGTTTGCCAGGGCGGAGGAAAACAGCACACTGCGGGGAGGTACCTCGGGCCGCCTCGCGCCGGAAGCCGCGACGGCGGATCAGCCCCAAAGGAGCCCCCAAGAATGCTTGCCGCCAAGGGGCGCGTGTACAATGTTGAAGGACAGCAGCAGCCAGGACCCCATGCGGGGCGCGGCCGGGGGCATTGTCGCGGCAGACAAGACAGAAGACACACCGAGGCACGGTTGTTCTGTGACCTCCACGGCGAAGGGTCCCACTCAACGCTGCAATGCCGAACCCCCCGGGACGGCCAGGAGAGGCCACTCTTGTTTTGTGACCTGCACGGCGAAGGATCCCACACTACCCAGCGTTACCGCACAATCGCTGCCATGCAAGAATACATGGGCCGCGATCGCTCTGCGGGGCCAAATGATGGGGGGAGGCCATGGACCCAAGTACCCGCCCCGCCCCCCAGGCCTCGCATTGAAGGGACGCACGCAGAGCAGCGACAGAGGATAATCAACATGATTGCGTGCGGCTCATCATCAGGCCTCTCGTCAAAAAGGCAACGGCTGGCTTACGCATGCCAAATACACCATGTGGCGACGTGCGCAACCTCTAGCCCGCCACGCTACGCCGAAGTACCCATCACCTTCGGCCCTGAAGACGCCAAGGGCGTGTACTTCCCTCACCAAGACCCCCTGGTCATCTCGGCAAACATCGCGGACTTCGAGGTACGCCGTGTCCTGGTGGATGGAGGAAGTTCCGTGGACCTATTGTTCGCGGAAGCTTTCGATAAGATGATGATCCCGAGGGACCGGCTGTCGCCGCCAGACATCCCCCTCGTAGGCTTCGGTGGGAGGCTAGTAATAGCATTGGGGCAGATCGACTTGGCCGTCACCTTCGGTGACGGCTATGCCACCCGCACGGAAGTCATCACGTTTGATGTGGTCCAGATGCCGTATCAGTACAACGCTATTCTGGGACGGGCCACGCTGAATGCATTCGGTGCCATAGCACACCACAACTTCCTTTGCATGAAGATCCCCGCTCGGGAAGGGGTAGTCACGGTGAGAGGAGATCAAGATCTGAGAAGGCAGACAGAGCACGAAGCACTATCCCCCGCCCGCCATGTCCACACAGTGGGAACAGGCGCCGCGCAGCCAACTGGCACCCCGCCAAGATGGGCGCCGAAGGCCAAGCCCGAGGGACAGCTCCTACGGGTGCCCATCGTTGAAGATGAACCTGAAAAAATGGTGGCCCTCGGCACCGAGCTATCAACCAAGGCCTGCGAAGACATACTTACGGTGCTCCGCCGCAACAAGGATATCTTCGCTTGGGGCCCCGAGGACATTCCGGGGGTCCCACGAGAAGTTGCTGAGCACCGATTGACATTACGAAGCAACGTTGTGCCCAAGAAACAGAAGTTGCGCCGCATGTCAGTAGAGCGCCTGGAGGCCGCAAAAAAGGAGGTCGCCAGGCTCTTGAAGGCCGGGGTAATCAGGGAGATCAAACACTCGGATTGGCTAGCCAACCCGGTCCTCGTACGGAAGGGGGAAGGGGACTGGCGTATGTGCGTCGACTTCACCGACCTCAACAAGGCCACACCCAAAGATGATTTCCCCCTACCCCGCATCGATCAACTAGAGGACGCCACCTCGGGCTGCGAATTAATGAGCTTCCTCGACGCCTATTCCGGGTACCACCAAGTATTCATGGCAAAGGAGGATGAACTCAAGACAGCCTTCATCACACCCATCGGCACATACTGCTACACTCGCATGCCCTTCGGCCTGAAGAGCGCGGAGCCACATTTAGCCGACTTCGTAAACAAAGTTACGCCGACCCGGCTCGGTAGGAATGTTGAAGCCTATGTTGACGATGTGGTAGTCAAGAGCAAGCTTCATAATTCCTACGTGTTCGACCTCCAAGAAACATTCACCAACCTCAGGATGAATGGCATAATGCTCAATCCGAAAAAGTGCACCTTCGGTGTTCGAGCCAGAAAACTGCTTGGCTTCCTTGTCTCGCAAACGGGCATCGAGGCAAACCCAGAGAAGATCAAAGCTATCCAGGAGATGGCACCCCCCCCGGCACGGCCCGCGAGGTACAGAAACTCACGGGCCGCCTCGCGGCACTTAGCAGGTTCTTGTCCTTTCGGCGGGAGCGGCATTGCCATTCTTCAAAACACTCTGTGGAGCGGAGCCCTTCAGCTGGACCCAAGATTGCCAAGAAGCATTCCAATAGCTCAAAGAATACCTCCCCAAAATCCCAAGCCTAGCGAGCCCGGCCGGAGGGGCAACCCTTTTGCTTTACCTCGCGGCCTCATCTGCTGCCGTCAGCGCAATCCTCGTTCAAGACGAAGGAACCCAGCGCCCAGTGTACTATGTATCCGAGGCCTTGCAGGGCGCCAGAACCCGGTATACAGAGCTGGAAAAGCTAGCCTACGCCCTCCTCATAGCCTCCCGCAAGCTCCGGCATTATTTTCTGGCCTACGCCATTGTAATTCCCACATCCTACCCATTGCCTTGATGTTAAGGAGCAAGAACGCATCTGGTCGCATAGGCAAGTGGGCAGCCGAGTTGGCTCCGTTCGACGTAACCTTCACCGCACGAACAACGATAAAATCACAGGCGCTCGCAGACTTCGTCGCCAAGTGGACCCCGCAATAAGCAAACCAAGCGCCATACCAGGTTGAGGCACCTTGGGTGATTACCACGGATGGTTCGTGGTGCGCTGCGGGGGCCGGCCCCGCCGCCATCTTGACCGCGCTGGACGGCTGCACAATCTCGTACGCCGCTCACCTGGACTTCCCAACAATAAACAACGCCTCCGAATACGAGGCAATACTACTCGGCTTGCGGAAGGCCAAAATATTGGGCGCGAAGCGCATAATAATCAAAAGCGATTCCCGCCTCATTGCAGGGCACTTCGACAAATCATTCATAGCAAGGGACCGGGAGATGTCCAGATACCTGGCGGAGGTCCGGGCCGAAGGGAACAACTTTCATGGCATCACCGTCCAGAGCATCCCCCGCAACTCCAATGACGCGGCCAACAGACTGGCCAAGATAGCGAGCGCCAACGAAAACCCCCCACCGGATGTATTATACTCTAGGCTACAGGAACCATCAACCGCCCCGGAAGCACAAGGGCCTGAGCCCGAAGCAGTGGACGTGGCACCGGGGACGTCACCGGCCTGGGAGTCGAGGCCGGTTCTGCAGGTCGGTGCAACGGACTGGCGGGACCCTATCCGAAGATACCTTGAAGGATAAGAGCCCGACGAAGCAGCCGAGGCAACCAGCCTAAAGCACCGAACCCGAAACTACTGTATAATCGATGGCCAGCTATACAAGGGAGGTGTCTGCGCCCCATTGCTGCGGTGCATCTCCCAGGCCGAGGGGCAATCCTTCCTAAGAGAAGTACACGAAGGACTCTGCCAAGCGCACCAAGCGCCACGGAGCCTCGTTGAAAAAACTTTTCGTCAAGGTTTTTACTGGCCTACGGCTCTCGAGGATGCGCGAACACAGTGCAAGATCGCCGGGTGCCAATGGGCGACCATCGGTCAAGGCCCCACCTGCACGGTTACATCCACTTGCTCCAATTTGGCCCTTTGTGCGATGGGGCCTCGACATCATCGGCCCCTATCCCACCGCCAAGGGCAGCCTGCGCTTCGCATTCGTCGCCATCGAGTACTTCTCCAGATGGGACGAGGTCGAACCAGTGGCCAAAATCACGGCCTCGGCGGCGTAACGATTTTTTGGAGGAACATTGTGTGTCGATATGGGGTGCCCCGGGACATAGTCACCGACAACGGCACACAGTTTGATTCCGCATCCTTCAGAGTTTTTTGCCAGAGCATCGACACCAATATATGCTTCGCATCCGTCGGCCACCCCGAATCGAATGGGGCCGTAGAGCGCGCCAATGGCAATTTGCTGGCTGGACTCTCCAAGCGTCTCGTAGGGCTCCCGAAGGGGTTGTGGCCAGAAGAACTCCAGAAGGCCTTAAGGGCGATCCGCACGTCCCCGACAAGAGACACAGGCTTCTCCCCCTTTAAGCTTCTCTTCAAGGACGAAGCAGTGACACCAGCTGAGATCGCAGAAAGATCTCTCCGGGCGGCCGCAGGAAGAATCACAGACGATCGCGGGGTCTCAATAGATCTCCTAGAAGAGCACCGGGTCGAAGCAATCTCCACAATGGCCAAATATGTTGAAGGGTCGCTCGCATACGCCTGGCCGTGAGTCGGGATCCGTGACATCGGCACCGAGCGACATGGTACTCAAAAGGGTACCAAGCAACAACACTTGGGAAGTTCGAATCAAAATGGGAAGGACCCTACATCATCACCACGAAGCACAAGGCGAGGTCCTACTACATAGCGGCCTTGGAAGGACAACAGCTAGATCACACATGGAACGCCAAGAGCCTCCGGAACTATTACCCTTAGAAAATACCAGCTGCGCCCGAATAGCTCCTCCCCCCGAGTGTATGCAGCACAACCCTCTCCCCATGTAAAGCACATTTTGACAAAGAAATATCTGACAATGGCGATCGCAAAGGCGCCACACAGGCCCTGAGCCGGCAAGACACTAACTCACCCCTTGGGTGTGAAGTGCATAAACTGACACCATGCATGGCCCACGGCCCCGGTAATACACGCGATAACTCGCAAACACGCCACACGGAGCCCCGAGCCCCGGCGCACACTAACTCACCCCTTGGGTGTGAAGTGTATAAACTGACACCGTGCATGGCCCACGGCCCCGGTAATACACGCAATAACTCGCAAACACGCCACACGGGGCCCCGAGCCCCGGTGCACAGTAACTCACCCCTTGGGTGTGAAGTGTATAAACTGATACCGTGCATGGCCCACGGCCCCGGTAATACACGCGATAACTCGCAAAGACGCCACACGGGGCCTCGAGCCCCGGCGCACACTAACTCACCCATTGGGTGTGAAGTGTATAAACTGACACCGTGCATGGCCCACGGCGCCGGTTCTAATCACAAAGGGCTCCCTAGGAGCCCAAACTAAAAAGAATGGGGGCAGCGCGAGCCGCCTCCCCTCGCTCAATCGCAAGGGGCTCGCCTGGTTCTATCATAAGAGGCTCCCGGGCCCAAACTAGAAAGAATGGGGGACGGCGCAGGCTTCGCCTCCCCCTCGTTCTAATCGCAAGGGGCTCCTCTGGAGCCCAAACTAGAAAGAATGGGGGATGGCACAGGCTTCGCCTCCCCCTCGATCCAATCGCAAGGGGCTCCCCCGGAGCCCAAACTAGAAAGAATGGGGGACGGCGCAGGCTTCGCCTCCCCCTCGTTACAATCGCAAGGGGCTTCCCCAGAGCCCAAACTAGAAAGAATGGGGGACGGCGCAGGCTTCGTCTCCCCCTCGTTCTAATCGCAAGGGGCTCCCCCAGAGCCCAAACTAGAAAGAATGGGGGACGGCGCAGGCTTCGCCTCCCCCTCGTTCCAATCGCAAGGGGCTTCCCCGGAGCCAAAACTAGAAAGAATGGGGGACGGCACAGGCTTCGCCTCCCCCTCGTTCTAATACCAAGGGGCTCCCCCGAAACCCAAACTAGAAAGAATGGGGGACGGCGCAGGCTTCGCCTCCCCCTCGTTCCAATCGCAAGGGGCCCTCGCTCCAATTGCAGCATCGCAAAGGTACAACTCCTAAAAACATACATTATTACATCGCAAAAATACAACTCCGAAAAACATACATTATTACATCGCAAAGGTACAACTCAGAAAAACATACATTGCTACATCGCAACACTACAACTCCGAAAAAACATACATTGCTACATCGCAACACTACAACTCCGTAAAACATACATTGTTACACATCAAGGTCCCACTCTTCCACTTGAGTAGCCCACCAAGTGTCGGGACCCAAATATGCAAATCTGGACCCTCTGTGTATTCTGCACTAGTCCAGGATCACGCTAGTGCACACAGTGTCAACATTGATGAAATATCACATCCATACAACGAATATAATAATAAACGAGTACATTTAAGTAACAAATAACTGTTGGGACCTTACGGTCGAGTTTTACATTTATTAAGCATGCAAGGCTGACAATAAAGAAATAAGCTGCGTGAAGCGAAATAAACTCGGTGGCTCCCATCAATTTACCACGAGCAACCGATGGGATCAAGACCCTAACGTTCAACCTTCGTAGAACTCTTCTTCAAAAGCGGTGACGACTCCTCCATACATTGATTTGTTTAGCAAGAGTGAGTACACACCGTACTCATAAGTCATACCACAGAATGCATTTATACATGATGGCTTATTCCAAAGAAATGGCTTACGTGGTTATTTTGCGAAATGCAACATTTGCAATTGAATACAAATAATAGATTGAAAGCATAATTCAAAACAAATAAACAATAATAAGTTAACAATTGATTTCACAAAGGACACAGTCTAAATCAAGTTCTTTCACACAATTTGAACAAGTTATCTCACACGGTGACCCTTCCCATTTGTTTTATGAAAATCTACCCTCGTGTGAAATTCGAGCATGTCCATAACCGAGGACGCGGCTATTCGAATAGATTGGTTTAAACACTCTGCAGAGGTTGTACACTTTACCCACACGATGAAACCAACCGGATCGAGTTGATCACAACAAAACCTTTCGAGACTTCATCTCAAACAATGACACTCTGGTGTGCTTTCTGCCGTCAATTTGTACACGGCCCTTGGAGCGACACACACCATTGGGCAGGATCGTGAACCGTCCCGCGATGTGACATATCACACCTCCGACCCATCACACGGCTTAAATACAACTTTGAGTTGTCAATGTCAAGACTCCATAACTTACTAAGTCAGGCCCGGCCCATACTAGGCATGTGGTCGTGAAGAAGGCTCAGTTCAATGGCGCACAAAGTTAAGTCCTTAATTGACTAAGGCAAGACTTCGATTTAACCCAAATCACAAGTTTAATAAGCACACGGCTCCACCATTCACACAGAATCCACCACTTGCCTCGGTCTAAATCTTTTCCCACCGTTGATTAAGTGCAACACATGCCATCAACGAGTAACAAAGACACACAGACACACAGATTCATCACACAGTTCCATAATCACTTAGTCAAATTTATAATTGCAACTCTCACATGAAATGATGACTCGTGGCATGGCTAAGCGATCTAATCGTATCTAACCAACCCACGTTGGTGCTACAATAATACCAACTAATAATTAATCAACCTAGGGTGACAAAAGATCATGGCATACAATAGACAAGGTGGAATAACAATTTGGATTTAATAACTACACCCAAAAGCATTTAAATAAATACTTGAAATAGAATGCAATACATTGAAACAAAGTATTTTGAAAGCGGGTTCAAAATGATCAAAGGTATAACTTGCCTTGGAATAGATCTAGATATTGGTCTTGGTCTTGAGGTGCTCCTTCTTACGCAAAATTCCCAAGTATCGGCGTCTACTCTATAAGCGAGACAAAAGAAACAAAACAAATAAATAACAGAGGCAAAACAAACTCCAAAAATCAAATAAAATTCACCATTAAATAGATCTTAATTTTATATGAATTTACAAATTTGAATGGGCTCAATTGGACTTCGGATGCAAAAGATATGGGCTTTGGAAGATTGGAAAATCAATAAAACCCTAAATTGGATTTTCTCGAATTTCCGAATTATTTTATAAAGGAAAATCGGATTATTGCGCAATGCTTGCGTCGTAGAGAATTTCGGAAAAAATTATATTTAAAAGAATTCGACATGTGGGACCCATGTCGGTCTCGGGTTCACGTGGACCGAGTGCACCGAATCGAGGGAGATCTGGCGCGGTGGGCCAAGCCACGCGACGCAGCGTGTCTTGGCCGTCTGGCGCCACGCAGCCACTACACCAAAGACGGCCGACGCCGGCGCCGAGTGGCGACATAACGGCGGGCGGTGGCGCTCGGGACCGATGGTCACCGCGAGCAGCGGCGACTTCGCCGGCGATGAGTGGTACCAGCGTGTAGAGGAGGCTAATCGCACACATGGGCACCTTTGGTTTGAGCACACAGGGTTGGCGAGATGGCGGCGAGGAAGAAGCGGCGGAGAGAGCTCGGGTTTTGTCGGACGGGCGCTCGGCGATGCTCGGCGGCGAGAAGGTGCGCCGCGAGGTAGCTGTGACTTCGCGATCACAATGGTGCGATCGGTGGAGCAAGAGCGCGGCGGCGGCGGCGCAATCCACGGAGAAGGAGTTCGGCCGAAAACCCTAAAGCTTGCAATGCGGCGGCGCTAGGGCGATCGGGGCGACAAGAGTGGTGGTTTAGGGTTGCGGAGGCCCGGGCGGAGCTAAGGGAGTATTTATAGACCTGGAGATGCCGCGATTTGGAAACCCCCAAATCGGATCCGAAACAACCGGGTTTTTGAATTCCAAGATTTTCGGAGATTGAAACCGGTTCGGGGTTTGATTTGGTTTGAAACGGATATGGAATAACCAGAGATATGATTTGGCGGGGTCGGCGCAAAGAATAAGCAACTGAATCGGTTTTGTCGGATAAACTTGAAGCTCCAGCAATGGCGGGCGAGAGCGCGGGCGCGAGGAAGAAGAAGAGAGCGCGAGCGACGACTCGGTGGCGGTCCCACAGCGAGAGAGCGAGCGGCGAGTGGGTGCGATGCGTGCGATGGAAATCAACGGCTAGAAGCGAAGCGGCGAGCGGCGGAAGCGAGATCGTGGCGAAGCCACGCGGCGACAATCAACAGGTCAAAGCGGGGTTGGCGCGTCGTCCGTCGGGGGCGAGGGCACGCGTCGAGCATCCAAGCAGAGCGAGGCGGCCGGGCGATATGTAAATTGGCGCGGTTGGAATAGTCTTTGAGCTTCGCCCAAGATCTTTTCGAAGAGATTTAAAATAGGTTTTTCTTTTAAATAAATCCAGAAAATGCAAATAGCAATTAGAAAATAGCAAATGACTTGGGAAAAATTCCAGAAAATTCTATAAAATATATCCAAGCATATAGAATCTAAATAAAATAGTTTTGACAATTGTTGATGTTGGGATTAAGCACATTAAATCAATTTGTCCTTAAAGTCCATATTAAGCTTTCTAATTTAATATTCAAATAAATCCAAATGATAATTTCTCTTGCTACCAATATTTAAAAGATTTTAAAAGCTCGAAAATTGGGATGTTACAAACCTCCCCCTTAAGCGAATCTCGCCCCCGAGATTAGGCTAGCTAGAGAAAAGGCTAGGAACTCGGTTTCAACTCTTCTTCACGTTCCCACGTTGCTTCTCCTTACAGTGGTTACTCCTTTGGACTTTGCGTAAGCGAACAGTCTTGCTTACAGTGCGGCGCTCTGCGACATCCAAAATCCTAACAGTGCTCTTTGTATGTGAGATCTTCCTTGATTCAATTGACTCAGCGAGTGCGCTTCTTCGCACACGAAGACACTTCTTGGTGAGAGACATGAAAGACATCATGCACTCCTCGCTAACGATTGTGGTAGCTCAAGCGGTATGCAACTTCTCCACGGCGTTCCAAAACCTTGAATGGACCCACATACCTTGGAGCAAGCTTCCCTTTGGTGTGGAATCTCTTAACACCTCGGCGGAGTAACTCGAAGATACACAAAATCCTCTGGTTCAAAGTCGAGGTCACGCGACGATTATCGGCATAACTCTTTTGCTGGTGGGCTATCTTTAACCTCTCTCGATCATAGCAACTTGTTCTTGGCCTCTGGATAATATCGGCCCGAACACTACGTTCGGTATCTCGACCAATTCAACGGAGTTCTGCGAGTACGACCGTCTGAGCTTCAAATGGTGACATCGCAAGCGGCTTGATAAGCTGTTGTTGTACGAGAATTTCGCATACGGCAAACTTTTATCCCAAGCGGTAGCATTAGCTAAGGCACGGGCTCTTAACATATCTTCTAATATCTGGTTGACTCTTTGATCTGTCCATACATGCATGGATGATAAGCGATCTTGAAATTGAGATGAGTTCGGGGCTTCATGTAGACTCGCCAAAAGCGAGAGGTGAATTGAGATCCTCGATCGACACTATCTTCTTAGGTACACCGTGCGGTCGACGATTTTGACATATACAATTCCCAAGCGGTCTCTCGAGTAAGTGGTTTTGGTGGCAAGAAATGGGCAACCTTAGTCAAGCGATCCACTATTACCCAAATCGAATCATATCCTGATTGAGTCTTGGGTAAACCGGTAATAAAATCCATACCGATCTCTTCCCACTTCCATTCTGGTATCTTCAGCGGTTGTAGCAATCCTGCTGGCCTCTGATGCTCTGCCTTTACTTTCTGACACACGTCGCATAAGGCAACGAACTCTGCGACATCTCGCTTTAAGTTTGGCCACCAAAACTTATTCTTAACATCCTGATACATCTTAGTACTTCCAGGGTGGATCGAATATTTTGAGTCATGGGCTTCCTTCAGAATCAGCTGTCTTAATTCATCCATATCCGGTACACAGATGCGTCCATTGATCCACAATATATCCTGATCATCCACGGTGAAGTCTTTAAATTTTCCTTCTGCCATCTTCTTCTTGAGATCAGCAAACTCAGAATCCTTAGGTTGGGCTTCACGAATCTGTTTCTCCAGAGTAGACTGTACTTCCAATTTGGCCACAAATCCTTCCGGAACAACTTCTAGCTGTAGCTTCTGGAATTCCTCCTGAAGTTCCGGGCAAATCTCTTTTACTTCCAGAGCATTGCAGTAGCTCTTACGGCTCAGTGCATCTGCAACTACATTGGCCTTACCAGGATGGTAATGGATTCCAAGGTTATAATCCTTTATTAATTCCAGCCATCTTCTCTGTCTCATGTTCAAATCAGACTGAGTGAATATGTACTTCAGGCTCTTATGATCTGTGTAGACTTCACAGCGATTACCGATGAGATAATGACGCCAAATCTTCAAGGCATGCACTGACTGACTAGTTCCAAATTATGGGTAGGGTAGTTCTCTTCATGAGGCCTTAATTGCCTTGGCGCATAGCGATGACTCTTCCTTCTTGCATAAGGACACATCCTAATCCTTGACGCGAAGCATCACAGTAGATATCAAAATCCTTACTAATATCTGGCAAAACTAGCACTGGGGCTGAAGTCAAACGTTTCTTCAATTCTTGAAAACTTTCTTCACAAGCTGGGGTCCAAATAAACTTCTTCTCTTTCTTCAACAATTGTGTAAGAGGTTTAGCAATCGTTGAGAACCCTTCAATGAAACGACGATAGTATCCTGCCATTCCCAAGAAACTACGAATTTGAGTAACTGTCTTGGGCTGCTCCCAATTCATTCTGACTTTAACCTTTAAAGGGTCAATTGCTACTCCTTAATTTGTCATTACATGACCGAGAAAATCAACTTTCTTCTTCCAAAAGTCACACTTGCTAAACTTGGCATACAGCTGATGCTCTCTAAGCTTCTCTAGGATTAATCTCAAATGTTCTGTATGTTCTTCTTCTGACTTTGAGTATACCAAAATATCATCAATGAACACTACCACGAACTTATCCAAATATTCCATGAATACTTTGTTCATCATGTTCATGAAATAGGCAGGGGCATTAGTCAATCCAAAAGACAAGACTAAAAATTCATAATGTCCATACCGGGTTGAGAAAGCGGTCTTTGGTACATCCTTAGGACAAATTTTAGCGATGATAACTGATCGCGGATCGATCTTAGAGAATACTCGGCTCCTTTCATGCGGGTCGAACAAATCATCAATTACGGGCAATGGGTACTTGTTCTTGATGGTGACCGTTGAGAGAAGCGATAATCGATACACATTCTCATACTTCCATCTTTCTTTTGTGAACAAAGCTGGTGCTCCCCATGGCGGCGAACTAGGTCTTACAAAACCTTTCTCGATGAGTTCTTCTATCGCTTCTTCATTTCCACAAGTTCATCAAGCGGCATCCGATAGGGTCTCTTGGAAATTGGTCTTTGTTTCGGCACTAGATCGATGACAAACTCAATGTCACGGTCGGTGGCATTCTGGTAACTCTTACGGAAATACATCAGGTAATCTCGACTACGGTACATCTTCCAAAGCTGTCTTCAAGCTGTTGACTACCAAATGTCCATCACGTCTCGAGGTGGCTAGAAATTCAACTTTCTTTCTGTGGTATCCTCAATTGTCACGGCTCTTGCCACAATCTAGCATTGCTTTATGTTTGGATAACCAATCCATACCAAGGATGACATCTATAGTGCGAGTGTCTAGAACTATTAGGTTGGCTAGAAACTCAACTCCGACTATGAGTAGCCTAGCTCCTAAACATCCAACTTTAGAACTTAGCTCTGCTCGGTATTGGACTAACAGAGTATGCTTAAGATGCATAACTTCCAATTTGTTCTTAGTTGCAAAATTCCGAAACAAGCGAATCGAAGCTCGAATCAAGCAGGCGATCACAGTATTGAATTTACTAGGAACTTACCCGATTACAACGTCGGGTGCTTCTTGGGCTCCTTCGAGTGGCGTGGTTGACACGGCCTCGACCAGCGATGGCGGTGCTCCTCGGATTGACCGGTAGCTTGAGAAGTTCCTTGATGGTTGCCTTGTCTTGGCGTCTTGGTGGTGTGTTCCCAAGGTTGAAGCGTCATTGGGTGATAGTCCCATTCTGCGGACATCGGTTGGCGAAATGCCCGGCCGGCGGCTGTAAAGCAAACTCGGTTGTATTCGTGGGTTGCTTCTTGGATTGGGGTTGGTAGTGCGGGGTTGCGGAAGTTACGAGCAAGCGGGCGAGTCTTGAAGTTGGTGCGGTGGTCCGCGAGTGCGTGGTGGAAAGCGGCTAAGCTGCGGTGGAATCATTCTTGCCCTTAGCTGGGGTTGGTGACTTCCTTGCTGAGCCATTCTGCGCTTACGATGATCTTCCAATTCCTTACGCTTATCCTCTAGAATCAAAGCCTTGTTGATCAACTCTTGAAAATCGGGAAAGGTGTGGGCGATCAAGTTGACTTGAAGTCCGGTGTTCAATCCTTTGACGACTGACGAGCCTTGTCGGTGGCGACATCTTCTGCGACATATCGAGCAAGTTGAGAGAACTTGTTGAGGTAATCGATCAGCGACATTCCTCCTTGCTTGAGAGCACGGAATTCATCCTTCTTGGATCCATAATTCCTTACGGTACATGATATTGGCGGCGATTGTGAACTCTTCCCAAGTAATATCTTGTGGCGTTCCATGCGCTGTTGCCGAAGTTTTCCCACCATTCGTGGCAATGCCTTCCATCCGTGTGAGGCGTCTGAGAACTTTTCATGATCGTTGCATTGAGTGATCGCACTTTCTCTCAATGACACGAAGCCAATCATCGACTTCTCGGTGAGACATGTCGAGAAAAGGTTGGTGGGCGGGTTCTCATAAACTCCGCCAACTTGGATGATCCATTGTGACCATGAGCAAGCTGGGGCTCCATTGTGATCTTGATTGTTGTTGTTACGATTATTCATAGCTTGCATCGATTCATCATGGTGTACATCGGTTGGTGCGAGTGTCATGAATGCTCCAAAATTCTGCAGATCGATGAAGGTGCTTGTGGTGGAATTGCTTCTCAGGGATTTGCTCCGTCCTTCGATAACGGAGTATCGGAACCACTTGCGTGACTTGACGAGTGCGAACCATCTGGTGAATCTCAAGGGTTAGATAAGGTAGCAAGCACGAGATAAGTTGTAGAACTAAGCGGGGTAGGTAAAACCCAACAACATATTTTAAGAAAGCTCAATGAAACTCTTATATTGATTAAGATAATAGTATGGCTTGCAACAAATGCCTAAGGGCCTTTGCACTCATACTTGCACACAAAAATAAGGACAAACTTAAGCACACCAAACTACAGCCTAAAGGCGACTCAAGACATAAAGCGGCTAAGCACGAAACAACGCGAGCAGACTACTCAATCAAATAGCCTCGCATGCCTTGGCGGTGCTCCCTTTCTTGTAGACACTGAAAGTGGTGGCATCCTCGCGAACCGATCTTGATGTCCGGGATGGTGCAACAGGAGCAGTGTCCACCGTGCAAAGCTTTGGTGCTTCAGCTCTGCTGCTCTGCTGGCTCTGCTGGCTCTTCGGCTCACCGGTCCATCGACTTCTTACAGGTCTTCCTCTTGATGTCTTCTTCGTGTCGTCCATAAAGAGTTTCTTCTAATATGGCGATCCTTTCTTGACTCTCTGAAGAGTCTCATAGGTACCTCGGCTCTGTGGCGGCTAACTCCAACGATTCTTCTTGAGCGTGTGGCGAATCGGGCAAGATGCACTGCGGTGGCGTTGTCTTCTCCTTTGTAGGCGGAAAAGCGTGCGGCAAGATCCACGTCGGAAGTGCGGGGATGATAACGAAAAGCGTGTCACGAAGCTCGAGTAGATGTTGCGAGATCCTCGGGATGGCAAGGCGCGAAGACTCTGGATTGCTTCAATCCAAATACTCCTTGGTGAGATGTTCGATGGTTTGCTTGCCTTGGTGTTCGCTGGCGTAGATGGTCAAATGGCAGATCACTCCACGATCTCGGCCGTTCACAATCCAAGCACTGCCACGGTACAATGGACGATCGAACCCTCCAAGTACTTGTAGCAACTTCCAAAGCTCGGCGGCAAGTCCTCCCTTGCGCTCTCCATAACTCTGAAGACGAGGCATCTGTCAAGATGGACAAGGATAAGAAAACAACTTTAAAGCAATGGGAGAGAAAGAATTTCAGTGATAGTTGAGTCAAGAGAGACATGAGATGAGTTAAAGAGTTCAATTAATCTTGCAAGTTAATATTTGCTTTAGAAAATAGTTTTGGACTCACTAAGAACGGCCAATCTAGCTAAGGTCAAGACCTACAGTCAGTATGGCTCTGATACCACCTCTGTCGGGACCCAAATATGCAAATCTGGACCCTCTGTGTATTCTCGCACTAGTCGGGATCACGCTAGTGCACACAGTGTCAACATTGATGAAATATCACATCCATACAACGAATATAATAATAAGCGAGTACATTTAAGTAACAAATAATGTTGGGACCTTACGGTCGAGTTTTACATTTATTAAGCCATGCAAAGTGACAATAAAGAAATAAGCTGCGTGAAGCGAAATAAACTCCGGTGGCTCCCATCAATTTACCACGTGCAACCGATGGGATCAAGACCCTAACGTTCAACCTTCAGTAGAACTCTTCTTCAAAAGCGGTGACGACTCCTCCATACATTGATTTGTTTAGCAAGAGTGAGTACACACCGTACTGTAAGTCATACCACAGAATGCATTTATACATGATGGCTTATTCCAAAGAAATGGCTTCGTGGTTATTTTGCGAAATGCAACATTTGCAATTGAATACAAATAATAGATTGAAAGCATAATTCAAAACAAATAAACAATAATAAGTTAACAATTGATTTCACAAAGGACACAGTCTAATCAAGTTCTTTCACACGGTGAACAAGTTATCTCACACACGGTGACCCTTCCCATTTGTTTTATGAAAATCTACCCTCGTGTGAAATTCAGAGCATGTCCATAACCGAGGACGCGGCTATTGAATAGATTGGTTTAAACACTCTGCAGAGGTTGTACACTTTACCCACACGATGAAACCAACCGGATCGAGTTGATCACAACAAAACCTTTCGAGACTTCATCTCAAACAATGACACTCTGGTGTGCTTTATGCCGTCAATTTGTACACACAGACCCTTGGAGCGACACACACCATTGGACAGGATCACGTGAACCGTTCAGCGATGTGACATATCACACCTCGACCCATCACACAGCTTAAATACAACCTGAGTTGTCAATGTCAAGACTCCATAACTTACTAAGTCAGGCCCAGCCCATACTAGGCATGTGGTCGTACAGTAAGGCCCAGTTCAATGGCGCACAAAGTTAAGTCCTTAATTGACTAAGGCAAGACTTCCAGTTTTAACCCAAATCACAAGTTTAATAAGCACACAGCTCCACCATTCACACAGAATCCACCACTTGCCTCAGTCTAAATCTTTTCCCACCCTGTTGATTAAGTGCAACACATGCCATCAACGAGTAACAGCACACAGCACACACAGATTCATCACACAGTTCCATAATCACTTAGTCAAATTTATAATTGCAACTCTCACATGAAATGATGACTCGTGGCATGGCTAAGCAGTCTAATCGTATCTAACCAACCCACGTTGTGCTACAATAATACCAACTAATAATTAATCAACCTAGGGTGACAAAAGATCATGGCATACAATAGACAAGGTGGAATAACAATTTGGATTTAATAACTACACCCAAAAGCATTTAAATAAATACTTGAAATAGAATGCAATACATTGAAACAAAGTATTTTGGCGGGTTCAAAATGATCAAAGGTATAACTTGCCTTGGAATAGATCTAGATATTGGTCTTGGTCTTGAGGTGCTCCTTCTTACGCAAAATTCCCCGAAGTATCGACGTTACTCGCAAAACGAGACAAAAGAAACAAAACAAATAAATAACAGAGGCAAAACAAACTCCAAAAATCAAATAAAATTCACCATTAAATAGATCTTAATTTTATATGAATTTACAAATTTGAATGGGCTCAATTGGACTTCAGATGCAAAAGATATGGGCTTTGGAAGATTGGAAAATCAATAAAACCCTAAATTGGATTTTCTCGAATTTCCCGAATTATTTTATAAAGGAAAATCGGATTATTGCGCAATGCTTGCGTCACCGAGAATTTCGGAAAAGAATTATATTTAAAAGAATTCGACATGTGGGACCCATATCGGTCTCGGGTTCACGGTGGGCCAAAGTGCCAAGCAGGGAGATCCGGGCGTGATGGGCCAAGACCACGACGCGTGTCTTGGCGCGATCTGGCGCCACGCGGCCGCCACACCAAAGACGGCCGACGCCGGGCGCCGAGTGGCGACAACGGCGGCAGTGGCGCTCGGGACCGATGGTCCGCGTGCGCAACGGCGACTTCGCCGGCGATGAGTGGTACCAACGTGTAGAGGAGGCTAATGCGCACACACGGGCTTTGGTTTGAGCACAGGGTTGATCGAGATGGCGGCGGCGAGGAAGAAGCGGAGAGAGCTCGGGTTTTGTCGGACGGGCGCTCGGCGATGCTCGGCGACGAAGGTGCGCACGAGGTAGCTCGTGACTTGCGATCACAATGGTGCAGTCGGTGGAGCAAGGGCGACGACGACGGCGACGCAATCCACCGGAGAAGGAGTTCGGCCGAAAACCCTAAAGCTTGCAATGCGGCGGCGCTAGGGCGATCGGGGCGACAAGAGTGGTGGTTTAGGGTTGCGGAGGCCCGGGCGGAGCTAAGGGAGTATTTATAGACCTGGAGATGCCGCGATTTGAAACCCCAAATCGGATCCGAAACAACCGGGTTTTTGAATTCCAAGATTTTCGGAGATTGAAACCGGTTCGGGGTTTGATTTGGTTTGAAACGGATATGGAATAACCAGAGATATGATTTGGCGGGGTCGGCGCAAAGAATAAGCAACTGAATCGGTTTTGTCGGATAAACTTGAAGCTCCAGCAATGGCGCGAGAGCGAGCGCGAAGAAGAAGAAGAAAGCGGAGCGGCGACTCGGTGGCGGTCCCACCGGCGAGAGAGGAGGCGAGTGGGTGTAGTGCCGCGCGATGGAAATCCAACGGCTAGAAGCGAACGCAGCGAGCGGCGGCAGCGAGATCGTGGCGAAGCCGCGGCGACAATCCAACAGGTCAAAGCGGGGTTGGCGCGTCGCGTCCGACGGGACGAGGGCACGCGTCGAGCATCCAACGAGCGAGGCGGCCGGGCGATATGGTGGCGCGTTGGAATAGTCTTGGGCTTCGCCCGAGATTATTCAAGGATTTAAAATAGGTTTTTCTTTTAAATAAATCCAGAAAATGCAAATAGCAATTAGAAAATAGCAAATGACTTGGGAAAAATTCCAGAAAATTCTATAAAATATATCCAAGCATATAGAATCTAAATAAAATAGTTTTGACAATTGTTGATGTTGGGATTAAGCACATTAAATCAATTTGTCCTTAAAGTCCATATTAAGCTTTCTAATTTAATATTCAAATAAATCCAAATGATAATTTCTCTTGCTACCAATATTTAAAAGATTTTAAAAGCTCTGAAAATTGGGATGTTACACGAAGTCAGCTCCTCTTCAGAAGAATCGGAGGCAACAAGACGATTGTACCGCTCCATCGCCCATGCAAATAGCTCCCCGTCGGGGACACCAAGACGCACAAGACGCTCGTACGCTTGATCCGCCTCCTGCCCGGCATCGGTCATGCCCAAGCAGTCGGGGGCAAAACCAACACCTCGCCCCGCCCAAAATACGCGTATTTTAGCACGACCTCGGGCGGCCTTGTGCTCATGGAAGCGCCAGAAGCTCTCCATGGACCCCTCCGGGTTACGGCGTTTCTAGCGCTGCCACCAGGCACCACGGTACAAGACCCCGCGGTAACAAATTTGAAGGGGTCACCCGTGGCGCGCGGGGGGCTCAGGGCTCACGGGGTGTGCGGGGCACGCGACCCGCTCAAAATAAGCGAGACGCTCAACCTTCACACCGTGAGGTGGTACTACCACTTTCATATTCCACCTTACGGCGGGGCGGGGCCCTCGTTCGGCGTTCCACCGAACCGCCATCGGTCCGTCCTAGAGCCAAAACGATCGTACAAACCAAACTCAAAAACCAGCCATTGTCATTCAATGAAGAGATGGATCATTACAAAAACACGCCCCACTCGGCAGCACAAGCCGGAGCAGGGCGGGACAAACAGAAATAAGACGCTAGCCTACGCTACGACTTGGGGGGACTAGGCCGGAGGGTCACACCTTATCGCCAGGAGCGGCCCCCTGACCATCGGCAGCGTCAGGAGCCTCAGCCACCTTGCCCTTGGTCTTCCGCTCCAGTACCCGTCGCAGTGAAGCCATCGCATCCTCGCATCCTTGTTGCGCCCAGAAGGCCTAAGCAAAGGCCTGTGTCGCCCTTCGCACCAAACGTTCATCGGCGGCGACGTCTGACCCCGAAGCCATGGGCAAGGAGCGCGCCCCGAGGGCATCAACGTGCCCACAACCGCTTTTTTGTAGCGACAAGAAGGCCGCTGTCCAGGCGACCTTCGCGCAATGATCACCGTAGGCTTGGGCGGCGAGCAAGAATATCTCGCCACCTCGACGGAGGCGGTCCAGCGTCCGATTAACCTCCGAAATGCGGTGTGTTCTCGGCGGTGGCACAGCGTCGAGCGCGGTAACGTTGGCCTCCACTACTTCCATCGCCTGCCATACAGCACGCGACACCGACTCGAACAGCTCACGCTCTGAGGCGATCTCGACGTCCAGGTCCGCCTTAGCCCAGCGAAGCGTCTGCACCTCGTCGCGAAGGCCCTGCCGCTCCGCCTCTAGTGCGGAAATCCGCACCTCAAGAGCCTTCGCCTTTTCGGCAAGCTCGTCGCGCTCCGCAGAAAGCGCCTCGCTACGCGCGAAGGACGAATCCACCTGACCTTGGATCTCCGCGTACTCCCGCGTAATATCCACAACAAGAGCGCGGGAGAGCACCATTGTCTGCAAAACGATACAATCAAGCACGTACAACCTCGTCAAAAAAAAGAAAAAAAGGGGTACTCACCCTAGCGGAGTTCGCTTCAATTAGCCGAAGCATCTCGCTCATTGGCATTTTCTCAAATAGCTGAGACACGACGGGTGGGGCAGCAAACCGAGACACCTCCTCGTACGGTGGCGCACTGGGTGATCTTAAAGTCGTTGGTGCACAATGGCCCAAGATTGGCCGCAGGAGCGGCCCGCAAGCACCAGCGACGTCGTGTCCCCCAGCAATAGACTGCGCGCCCGCATCAGTACCCCCGCCTCCCGAAGACTCGTTGAGGGCTCCTTCGATTCCACCACCTACGAAATTCCCGGCGGGTGTAAAAAAGCGAAACAAAAAAATGCATGCGGGTCGTGAGCATCTCCAACTACATCAACCATCGTGTCTTCGGTGCCGCAGCCATACGCCCGAGAGGGTGTACCGCCAGAGGAACCCCCGAGGGCCAGGCTCGCAAAAAAGAAGGAACCCGTTGTCCGAGCCGGTGGAGGCGACCTGCTAGAGGCCACCCGCTCGGCATGGCCTGAGGGCGCACGGGCGGCCTTCGAAAGACGAGCGGTCGACGCCTGTGACAAGGGTACAGCTACGGGCTCCGCTGGCCTGCCGCACTGCAACGGCACAGCGTCGATTGGCCCGGGAGCATTCAGCTCTTCGGGCAAGCACCCCTTGCCAGCTTCGGGGTCCAACCGTTCCTCAAGAACGGTGGCCAGGTCCAAGTATGCGCGATTTAATCGCGCCTCGCGCACGACCAGCCCCCGTGTAGGGGCCGAGAAGCTGCTCCGCAGTATGGGCCGCCTCGTCCACAGGAAGAGCTGCAAAATCATAAGGTCAAGAAAGGGAAGACAGCCATACCGCAGTAGCAAGATAGCAATTACAGCTATGGCCCTCCGACAAACCAAGCGCACGAATGTCGTGTGCTTCCGCGCCGAGGCGGACATCCCAACCTCGCACTAGCGGCCACACCCGAAGCGCGCAAAATTCCTCCACTAGGTCGCGGGTGGAGAACCGCCGCGTCACCGTCAGAAGAAGTTGAAGCAGGGACTCCTCCCTCGAGCTAAGCTCGACTCGGGGGATGGATTGAGCCGAATAGGACCCCCGCACGACCGCAGCCCATCCTCACATGGGGACGTGTGGTAGAACCACCTTCGGGTCCAGTCCGTCTCCCAGCGGCTGCGGGAGGCAGGAGCGGGCAGGTACCGAAGGAAATGCGCCTTCGGTTGGAAGTTGACGCTCCCGAAGTTGAGTGTCTCCCCGGTATCTTTCTTTTTTTCGGCTGGCAACGGGCGTCTGAAGATAGGCGAAGAGCCTACCCTCTCTGGCTGCACCGGCGGAGCGAAGAACCCACTCGAAGACCTCGAGTTTT
Source organism: Hsuehochloa calcarea (assembly GCA_036346395.1). NCBI lineage: Eukaryota > Viridiplantae > Streptophyta > Magnoliopsida > Poales > Poaceae > Hsuehochloa > Hsuehochloa calcarea. The sequence continues at coordinate 37,097,750 of CM070604.1, read as the reverse complement.
ACAAGGGAGTTCGGGGTCAACTGAGCAAGCTCCACACGGTAGAGCCGCAGCACGCAGCTCACCAACCCCACGCATGGAAGTCGGAGGCCCGCGTCGAGGTAGGAGCAGAACAGAACAGCCTCGTTCTCTCGGGGTGTGGGAACCGTCTCCACCCCAGGGGCCCGAACGAGGGAAATGTCTGCAACTTTTCCTTCCTTCGCAAGCAGTCGGAGGACCGTAGGCGTCACCAGAGACCGGCCTAGCTCGTCAATAAGTATCGCCGGAGCCCCCTCGTCTCGCACGCACTTCGTCATCTAGCAGCAAGATGCGGCAAGAAAGCGCAAGAAGTAGACGGCAAAAAATGAAGAGATGCAACTAAGACAGGGGGGCCACAACCCCCGTATTTATACCCGCCCCAGGGCCACGAAACGACGGGGCATGGGAATCGAAGAGAAGCGACTGCCCAGCAAGTGACGCGTGTGCCCTGAAACCCAACGGTCGCGCACCAAAAACGAAGCGACGCGACTCATTAACGAATCGGCGTGACGATCAAGGAAGCGGCGCGTCCCATTAATGACTAATCGCATCGCATTAAAGCAACCGGCTGCCGCCAGTCCAGACGGGTCAAGCAAATGGCCACAAGGATAGGTCATGCCGAATCCGCCAGGCCGAAGGGGACGGTGTGCCCAAGCCCTTCGGGGAAAAACGGCGCGGTTTCAGCCATAGCGAAGCAGGACCTCGACCGCGAGGGACTTGTCGTAGGGATGGCCCCACCGGCCACAACGCGCAGGCGAACCCGAGGCCTCTGCTACCGCTCCTGGACCGGAGACTCTGTTAGGGTGAACCGAGTCCAGGAGCGCGTACCATGGACCAAAGCCTAGGCGTAGGGGCGAGGAATGTCCCTGCAACCCCTATGGATACTGTACCATGGTAGGGTCAGAAGGGTAATATACAAAACTCTCACAGGGGGCTATAAATAGGGGATCACCCCCCCTTTGTGGGGGGTGAGAAAAAAAGCCAGCACGAATTCTCTAGCAATAACCATCTCGTTCTTATCACTGGCTAGTCCCCTCTTGAGGATCCCCGGAGCCCTCTTGGGTTTGTCCAGGGTCCCCCTCTTTTACTGTATAGCTCATTTTTTGCTACTACACTCGCTTTCCATTGCGACTGAAGCAATCTTATCTCTCCATCCCTCTTTCTTGTTGTGGGTCTCACCTGAGGATATATATTTTCCTTTTATCAATTTCTCTTTTAATTCTGAATATAAAATTAGAAATTATGGGAATTACCAAAAAAACCCTCAGATTTTCAACAGTTTGGTTAGTCGGTGCCCAACCCAAAAGTGTAATGGTTATCGCCGGGACCGGGTCAACAATACACTACCGCGGTCTGGTCGTCCGGCGCGAGGGTAGCAGCTAGCATCTCACCACAGTACTGTGTATAAAGAGGAATAGGAGTTTGCCCTGTGCGTCTGGGAATAAATCTGACAGATGCGTCAGTGCGTGGAATTTGGTGACTAGCCATGTACTACTGTCTACATGTACATGTACTGCCACAGTGTTACAGTGCCCTCCGCCAATAATACTCACGTACAGGTACAGCGCCAGCCGGCACGAGATGATGGCGGCACTGTGCACGGATGGTTCTTTAACGCGCGGTTTGGAAGCCGCTGCGTACGATCTCACTCGGAGGCTCACACAGAGAGCAGCGATCTCACGTGGAAGCAGTTGCGTTAGTAATCCAACCAGCGGATTGGCTGTTACATGCTTAGATATTCTCATGTTCAGAGTTACTGTCAGTATGATCTCTGCAGGCTGCAAGAACTTTAGGGTTCACTGTGATAGAGATTGAGAAATTAGTTCGGGATTGAAGTGGGACTCGATACCTAGTGGAAAGAGAAAGTAGAGTCAGAGTGAGATAGATAGATTTAGTGGGATTGACCAGTTAACCTAGGACAACAACGATCAACACTTGACTTGGTGTAGCCAATACGCAAATTATTTTTTTATTCTTCTTCTACCATCAGAGTAGTTAAGTTTCAAGTCATAACGCCCGATAGATAAAGTGCTAGGGGTATTCGTGGCCCTGTCGACCGTAGAGGGTGCTCTACCCTCGTTAGGCCCCTGCTGAGTCCGCCCCTGCCAAGCTAGGCTGGTCCCCTGATAAGTTTCTGCTGCAAATAGCAATGGCTTGCCTAAGATCGGGAAGAATAACCGAAAAGGATGCGGCTAGTAAATTGAAGATAAATCTGTCTGTTCCCACCACCATATGCAGTTCACGCAAAGAAGTTGGGCATTTTGCGGTCAGACAACAGCCACCCACGTAGCTTTTCTTCACCACTCATTCACATGGCAGTTAAAATGCTCAAACCAATGTGTCAACCCGTTTTCATCAGCAAATTAACCGAGATAAATGGCCGGGATAAGAGGAGACTATAACTCTTTACATGCAAAGACAAATGCTCACTGAGAAAGATCGCACTAACTTCAGCTCTGCTTGGTGAAGAGTCCAAGCTGGGTAGACTGTTGCAGCTGGAGAGCATCTTGGACAAAAATGGCATTCATATCTGTTCGACAATAAGGACTGTTCCCACTAAGTGATCCTGTTCACTGTAAAAGAACTGACAGCACATACGCATTAAGTTGTATGTTCACAGTAGCAGGCTTGTTCCTAAGTACTGTCACTGTTGGGGGCTTGAGAGACTCGTGCAATTTGCAGGATGCAGCAACCGAGTAATAGGGCGTGCTGTTGCAAAATAGTCTCTTCTCTTCCAACGGATAGAGACTGCAAAGCTGCTGTGCAAATGTAAAACGCAAGCAGCCAGTAGTTGAGGTAAACTTATGTCAGAAACTTGATGGTACAAAAAAGAGTTAGATAGCACAACAAGGTTGAGGGACTGTGTGGAACGCAAGAATTACTTGATGTCATAAAATAGGTGCCGTTAAACTTTTAAAGTTTGATCGTCGATAGGTTTAACACTATCTAGATTGGTTAGATAAAAATTATATTATTAAACTTATTGTTAAAAATACTATCATAGTATTATAATTTTTGAGTACATTTTAATGTAAAGTTATTAAAAAAATTATGGTCAAAATCGCATCCAGATACCGTGAAAATTTAAAATTATCAAGTAAAAAAAGAACGTGATTCATGAGATTTTAGGAGGCCCATTTGTGATGAAAATTCAGGGCTCCCATTTTCAAAGTAATTCCAACAACATTTCCGTGAATCTTTCTTCAATGTTTGATCCATGTTGGTTTCGAAAAGACCTGAGCATCATGTACGAAAAAATTGAAAGCCCAGCTCTAATTTTTTTTAGAAGGCCTTTCCTATCGCCTGGCCCAACTCGAGCTTTATCCGACAAATAAATTTTTAGCATGGTCAGACTGGATGTAATTATGCTTCTATTGAGCCTAATTAAAACCCATTACAAGCTGCAAGACATTGTTATCAAACCCGGTCCGAACGTTGACCTATCGAGGTGTTGGACCTGTTGGTCACTAGTCGGACAGGTGGGACCGTAAGTTTTATAATATATTTAGTGTATTTGTCATGAAAAAAATATACGTACACAGCCAAAAAGAAAAATAATTGTATGTAGCTATTTCTCTTAAAAGAACTTTCCTTTCGGGATGCACTTTTTGCCCAATTTCGGCGGCTTGGTGGGGAGGGATGTTGGTCAACTCATGTTAACCTGACCGTTTTGAATCAAAACTGGGCGGTGCAACCTAGTTTGTGTTAAGAAATTGGGTCTAAAATTGGAGAGTTTTGGTTTAGGTGGGCTCTTCATCCACCCAGTTGCATATATAAAGGAGGAGGAACTCTCAACATTATACACGATTACAGAAGAGCAATAAAGAGAAGCCTGAAGTTCCCTCGTATCTATGTTTCAATCGACTATTCACTTCTTACGTTCTTGAATTGTTCTTATGATTCTGAGTTTGTATACGAGGTAATCGCTCGGACTGGACTTGCCAGCGACGGTTTCTCAGCACGTTATCAGCCCGATCGACTCTCCTCAGATCGAAAGGTAACCGTCGATGAACGACACTCGTAGTTCGAATCGTTTTCTTAGATTGCTTTTAATTATGCAAATTTGGCTTTCTAGATTGTAACCTACGGTACAAATCCGCTCTAATCTACCACGAGCCAACTTGAAGTCGCCGGCCAAGCCGATCGGTAGATTGCATAGAAAATGCATGTCGATTGTACCGTAGATTAAAATTTACAAATTCGTTCTAATCTACCGCGGGCCGACTTAAAGTCGCCGGCCAAGCCGATCGGTGGACATATGAACAGTATCTGCATGAACAGTGCTCGTATGCACAGTGCGTCTTGTATGAACAGTAATACAAAAAAATTGGCCGGCGCACGACCTGGAGCCGTGCGCCGCAGACCAATCGTCGGCCCCTACCGGCCGGCGCTGCCCCTACACGGGCCCTTCCCCGCCGGTTAGCGCCACCCCCGCGCAGGCCAATCATCACAAAAATGGGGGGAGAGGGGGAGGTTGCTCCGGCGCCGGACCCTCACAGCACCTGCATGCGCCGGCGCGCTTGAAGCCACCATCTCCGCACGGGCGCCGTCACGTTTGAAGCCGATCGCCCCACCCGCCTTCGGACACCCGTAGCGCCGCCACCCTACGCCGCTTGAAGCGCCGCCTAGCGCGCTCGAAGCACTGCCAGCGCCGCTTGAGCGCCGCCCGACGGCGCTACGGTCGCGACGCCGCGACCGCGCCGAAAGCGCCACCGGCCACCGGCAACCGCCTCCTTTCCACATGGCCCCGCCGCCACCTCGCCGCGTCGGTGGCGCTCGCGCGACCTCCTCTGCCGTGTTGTGCGCCGTCGAACCTACGCTAACGACAAAGAACCCGCCGCGCCGCCCGCGAGCCCCATCGTGGCTGCTGCCCGCCAGTGTGCGGGAGCCGCCGCCGCCGACAAAAGCGCGATGGGGGGAACCCTAATTCCCCCGACGCCTTTTGACCCGGGTGTTTGGGCCTGGCCCAAAAAAAGGGTATTTTTGCAAAAAGGCCCCGGATTTCTGAAAATTACAAGAAATTTTTCGCGAATAAGGAAATTTTGCAGAAAAACAGCTCGGATTTTTTGAAAATTACGCAAAAAATTTTCTCAGAACTGAAATTTTGCGTTATATTTTTGAACTTTTGAAGCATTTTTAACATTGTTATTATTATTTCTATGGAATTTATCTATTGTATTTACTGTTTTGATTATTTGTGATTGTTTATATTGCTTTTAATCACTGAAAATAGCAGTAAATCATGAAAAATGCATTGAAAAATACAGGAACATTATGAGAATTTTTGCAACCATTTTATACATGTTACTAGCAGTAATCTTATGCACTTTTTGCATGAATATACAGATGACTGGCATCACGAACCGGGAGTTCGAGGAGGTGGCCCAGCATAGCCACAATTACCTGACTTGGGCATCAGATGTCAAAATCGTACTTGGAGCCAAGTAGCTCCGTGCTGCTATTGGACATAGCACCTCGAAGGACGACACTCCAACTGCTGAGGAGAATGATCAAGTACTTCATTTCCCCAAACACCACCTCTGCCTAACGCTCAAGAATGAGTATATGGCAGAAAAGAATGTACTAGTTTTATGGACCGCACTGAAGAAGCAGTTCGAAAAACTGAAGTACACCATTCTTCCTCGGGCAGAGCAAGAATGGAATCGACTTTGTTTTGCTGACTACAAGACCGTGGGGAGTACAATTCTGCATTGCACAGAATTTGTACTAGTGTTCAACTTTGTGGCAAAGTAAACACGGATGAGCAGAAGATCAAGAAAACTCTCTCTACCTTTCATCCAAATGCGGTGCAATCCGCGCGCAACTATTGTCAGGACAGCTACAAGGAGTATGCCGAACTGATTGATATCATGCAAGTTGCGAAAGTTCAAGATGACGTTCTTAGAAAGAACTACATCTCACAGCCGTCTAGTAACAAAGTTGTCCATGAAGTCAATGCAAGCAGCTACAAGGTGAGGAAGCCTCACCTAAAAGAAAGAGGCGAGAAGGGTAAGGTCATGGGTCACAAAATCAAGCAGAACGTTCAAGCCAAGAAAGGCGAACAAAAGAAGCGTGATGAGAAGCCATATAGTCAGTAGGACCAAAGTTGCTACAAATGTGGCACTTGGGGACATTGGTTACGTGTTTGCCGTGAGCCGCAGCACGTGATTGATACTTTCAAGGCTAAGAAGAAGGGCAAAAGACAGCATGAGGCACATCTCGCCATTGCAGGCATAGAGGATCCACAATCGTGGGATGCACCTATAGATATGGATATCTCAATAGCAGCCCCCATCACACCTCTTTGGACATCACAGCGGCAGCAGCTATTGTTGCCGAAGAAGAGAAGTTGGACATGGAGCAAATTCAGGTATAAGTTTCTTCATACTTCACTCATTCAATTTAGTGCACGTATTGCACTTAGATTTTATAGTCATTTGCAATTTATGGTTGTGAAAGAACATTAAATTTTGAATAATGGTTGTAAGCTCTAGGAGAGCAAAGCAATAAATTCTTATGATGAGTCATGTAAGATTTTTCTTGTATTAATAATAGCAAGTTGTGTTCTGTTTTGAAGTATTTTACTTATGTGTGTGGATTGCTTCCTACCCCATGTTAATAAATACTTTATATATCAGAACGCGTGTGGCGCCCTATGGAAAAAATGTGCTTAGCAGATAACGGCACAACGAATACCATATTGAGAGAGATAAAAAATTTACAAGCGATCAGCAAGAATGCTGGTAGTCTTACGATGATCACAGACAGTGATACTTGTATAATAGGCCCAGGAAGAGCCACAATTATACTCCCGATGGGCACAATATTGGTCGTTGAAGAAGCCTTGTTGTACCCAGAATCGACTAGGACTCTCTTACGATTTAAAGATATTCGCGCTAACGATCTCCACGTAGAGACTGAAGAAGAGTATGGTAAGGAATACATACTCATTATAAAGCACAAAGAAAATGAAAAAATAGTATTAGAACGACTTCCTTCATATGAATCGAGGCTATACTACACTCACATTAAGGCACCTGCAGCCTATACTGTCCTGAAAACCACTTTTAGAAGCTCCGAACTTTTCTGTCTCTAGCATGATAGATTAGGCCACCCCGGTCTTAGAATGATGAGAAATATAATTACTAATTCTCAGGGACACAATGTCAATGTAAAGAATTTCCCGAATCAGGAAGATTTTGTATGTCCCGCATGTGCTACCGGGAAACTGATTACTAGACCCTCTACTCTGAAAGTAAATGATGAAATCCCTGCATTCCTGGACCGTATCCAGGGAGATATTTGCGGTCCTATACAGCCCCTCTCAGGGCCATTTAAGTATTTTATGGTGCTCATCGATGCTTCATTAAAATGGTCGCATGTATGCTTATTATCTATAAGAAATCATGCTTTTGCAAAGCTGATCTCGCAGATAATTAAATTTAAGAATAATTTCCCTGATCATCATGTGAAGTCCATCAGAATGGACAACGTAGGAGAATTTACTTCAAAGGTATTTGATGATTATTGTATGGCAATAGAATTTGCTGTTGAGCATTTCGTACCACATGTCCACACACAAAATGGATTAGGAGAGGCATTAATTAAAAGAATTAAATTTATTGCCCGACCGTTCTTGTAGAATTGTAATTTACCAACCATATGTTGGGGACACGCAGTCCTACACGCATCAACTCTCATTAATTTTAGACCGTCAGCATATAACATCTATTCACCTATGCAACTAGCACAAGGGTCAGCACCGAAAATCTCTCATCTACGAAGGTTTGGTTGCAAGGTTTATGTACCTATACCACCACCACATCAAACTGCAATGGCCCTGTGAGACCCCGGTTTATCCGGCTTGTAATGCTTAACCAACCGCTTGGCCCTAGCATCACAAAACAGATAATCCGAGACTCGAGACATGTATACTTCCCAGAAATGCAGTATACACACCTCCTTACAAAGTTCATGCATCAATTCCATTCATTCACATAGAACCAAGCAAAAGCGAGCAGGACTAACATTAATAAAGGATAGTTATTACAAAAGAGAGGCCAACTGGCCAACAATAAAAGAGACAACAATAATTAAACAGCGGAAGCAAAAGTGCCATAAGATGGCTACAACAAAAGGGCCAATCAGTGTGCCTTTAACCCACAAGGCAACCAACCGGACCGCCAAGCTAGTCGTCGAAACCACAGCACATCTCACAAAAGTGAGGCCCTTGGGGCTCACCTTCTTCCTCTGCAGAACAAAAGCATTTGACAAAAAGTGGGTGAGTACTTTGAATGTACTCACAAGATATATAAGAATGATAACAGACCTGAACAATAACTACATGCAAGCTTATTTAAGTGGAGCAGGCTAGGACTCAAATTTTTAAGCATAAAGCAAGTTTTGTTTGCAAAAATGTAATAGATTGAAAGCAATTTAACAAATCTAATTTTATTTGATACAAGCAGTAGTAATCAAGTATCGACAGAATAAAAAGCAGATCCCGAAGTGACTAAACCATTAGTCACCACAACAATAGCATGAATTACCCATTCATGCCAACCATATCAAGTTTTAATTTTAAAACAAAAGCAGTTGTTGAAGTCTAGATCTTGCGTGAAATCACCAAGCGTGTCCATAACCTAGGGACGAAGCTATTCGAATAGTTTTATCCTGCAGGTGTACCAACTTACCCACATGCCGGACCGCCTTTTGCCACGGGTTAAGCACACTTCCTTAGGTATGCTTTGCACGGCTAAGTCCTACGAGACGCGTTTCCAATATTGTGAATTATTCACGAGCCGCCTGTATGGATAGAAACCCATACGTTGTGTCGAGTCATCGTAAAGCCTCGGTCAACTACCCTTCGGGTAAAGCCTTGGACAACTACGACGCTCCTCGAGGTGGAGAGCCTACAGGAATCTCCACCACTGCACACCCAACACAAGAACACCGAGAACACATATCATGTTTCACACAACACACACAACCCCCTCCTGCGACTCGGAGATAACCCACGCCAAAGTACTAGGTCAAGAGGGGTCCCATATAACCCTCATGTGGTTAGTACGCAAAAGTACTTGGATTAGTGGCGCAAGCAACATTTTCGGTCCTTAGGGACCTGGGCACCTTTCCTTGTCACACCCAACAATCACACCAACATGCTATTGTGCCCAAGTCAAATCATTTTGTTTCATTTTCGGTTTTTACAAAACAAAAGCATAAGGTGCTGAACCAAAAATAAACAAAATGATATGTGTGATCAAGGTCATCGACTAAGTCGATAACCGCCCAATTCTACCGGTAGCTAAGCATTTCTAAGCATGACATCGCAAAGACAGTAAAAGAGCATAATTAAATCACCGGGCTCTAATTCACCAGCGATGATAATAACTTATGGTTGTGGCAGGGGATAACATTTTAATGGCAACAATGCATTAGGAATAGCTACCTCTAAACAGGGCAAAAATAATTGGACACAAAAGCAATGCATACATATAGTTTGTAAACAAGATATTACACTTTGAAAGTAATGGGACATTTATGATCAAATATCTTGCACGCTTCTTTGAGGTTCGGTGCTTCTTTGGGATCAACAATATTATCAACGTGCTCTTCGGATCCTATCGAAAGAACCAAAAGAACCGATAAGAACGAAGAAAACACCAAGACCCAATCAGAAAAAGTTCTCCAAAAGTTCTGAAAATCTTACAGTAGCAAGATCATGATTTATAAAGAATTTAGCAACAAGAACCAATTGATTTGGATTCTTAATGCCAAAGATATGATCAAAACAATCTTGCTCAGCTTTTATAAATCAAAAAATGCTACTATTCATTAGCAAAAATTTCTGGAGCTATACTGGGGTTGGAAACATTTTTAGATTAAAGTGCAGTTGAAAACATAACCAACAAAATTTGAATCTCCTGAAAAGGAATTAAAATGAATTAGTTATGCATTTTACAAGTTATCACATTTTTCAGTTGATAACTAAATCCTTTCGAAATTCGTAATTTTGAAATGATGTGGCCGAACGAGGAGCGTCGATCTTGGATCCGACGGTCCGCGTCCCAGCGCTAACGCGCGCGGCCGCGAAACCCTAAACGTCAACCGTTGGATCTGGATCCAACGGTTCACGTGGATTAGAGCGCTCGGGCGGTCCGAACGTTCACACGCACATGAACCGTTGATCTTGGATCCAACGGTCCACGCGGATCGAACCGTTCGGACGGTCCGAACGTTCATTCGAATCGGGACCGTTGATCTTGGATCCAACGGTCCACTGAGTAGGGCATGATTAATTCAAATTTAAGCGCAATCTTGGGCCGTAGATCTTAGGATCGACGGTCCACATACAGAGACGCGCGGCAAACTCAAAATTTCCACCCGAACGTGGGCCGTAGATCTTAAGATCGACGGTCCGCAACGACCCAAGTTCAAACTTCAATCAGATTTCGTCCGACAAAATTTGACGGGGAAGATTGGCTCGCCGCCGGCGACTCTGGCCGCGGCGGTGCGAGCAAAAGCCTAAAATGAGTTCCTAACAACCTTGCGCACCCAAATGTACCAACAATTTTGGCTGCGGCGGTCTAGAACGCCGGCAAGCCGGAGATGACCGAGAAGACTCAAAATGACCGAAAACGAAAAACGCAAATGAGCTCAGCTGCGGTTCAAGGGAGCGAGTGCCAAGCAACTAGGGACTAATAAGAGGGTACCTGAGCCCAAAGAAGGCACCGAGGAGAAACAAGCTGGCTCGGGCGAAGAAAAATAGCAGTTTCGGCGGAATTGGGGGAAATCCGAAATTGATCTGCTCTCTTCTGGCAAAAGCAAAATCGACAGAGGGTTAATACTCAGTGAGATGCTAAGAAGCTGGGGAAGTAAGGGTTTAGAAGGAGAGAGCCCGGAACACCACTTTCACCGAATGATCCGAAGCTCCAACAATGGCGGCCGAGAGCAAATTTTGAAATGGAGCTCGAGCGATGCACTAACAGTGGTGCTGGAGCTCAAGAGTGTTCAAAGGATGCTAAGGAAGCCACTGGAGGAGTTTTATAGCCGAAGGGGCAAGGAAGAAGCAACGGGAAGAAAAACGGCCGAACTCGTGTTGAGGTCGATCGAGGGCGATGGGAGCACGTGAACTCGAGGAGGACGGCGACTTCGGAGGCGGTGGGGACGGAGCAATAAATGCTGAGAATCGTTGGCCGAAAGCAGAGAAGACCCGACGCTGACACGCTCTGCCCTTTTTACCAACTACTGTTGACCAAGGCCGAGCGCGAGCGAGCGGAGGAAGGCGATAGCCGCCAGCCGTTGGATTTAATCGGACGGTTGAAATAGAACGGGTCGAGAATAACGATTCAATCGCGCGCTTGATCTCGGGCGTTGATTTGGATCCTACGGTTCACGTTGCGCGAGGCGCTTGACGGTCCGAACTTTCACGCGATTGTGGACCCTTGATTTAGAATCCAACGGTTCAAATGGATCGGCGCGTTCGGACGGTCCGAACGTTCACGCGATCGTGGACCGCTCGATCTCGATCCAACGGCGCACAACACTCGCGCCGAACCGACCAAGCAAAGGCGATTAGTTGGTAGCCGAGTCAAGTGGCTCGAGCCCGAGTCTGATCCGAACCCGAGGAACAGTGAAAACCAGTTAGAGTTTGAATTTGAATAACTGATTTTTGGAGGAATTATATGGGGTAGCAAACAAACTCCAAAATTTATGAAATTTTAACTGGAGCTTGCTGACTGCAGGAGGAACCTCATATAAAATTTTCAGAGAGTTTTATGCAATGCATTTTTCTCTAAAAATTCCAGAAGGCCATTTTAGGATTTTGACTAATGTTTGACTTGTCTCAAAAATTATCAAATAATTCCTGAAAATTATGAAATAATTCTGAGGTGTTAAACATCGCTCCTAGGTTCAAAGAAAATTATTTTCAGGGGTTGGGCACAAGATTTTCATGAAGAAGATTTGTGTTGGTGTCCAAATGGCAATTTGATTTTTGATTTCCCATAATTCCTTTACAAAAATTATGGAACTGATTACAAAAATCAAGATCAGAGAAAAAGTTTTAATTTCTCCTCATTTTTATTACATTTGAAACACAAACCAATTTTGGGATGTTACAAAACCTCCCCCCCTTACAAAAATCTCGTCCCGAGATTTGGCTCACTCGGTAAAGAAAGGTGGATAGTCTGCACGGAGACGATCTTCCCTTTCCCAAGTAGCCTCATCCTCAGAATGGTTCGACCACTGAACTTTGAGGAATTTGATGGTTTTATTCCTCGTTCTTCGTTCAGCCTCATCGAGTATGCGAACAGGATGCTCGCGATAGGTCAAATCTTCTTGGACATCGAGAGTTTCCAACGGAGCTTCCTCAGTTGGAACACGGAGGCACTTCTTTAATTGGGACACATGGAAAACATCATGTACCCCTTCGAGTGCAGCTGGCAATTCCAATTTATAGGCAACAGCTCCTTTCTTCTCGATAATGCGGTAGGGACCGACATATCGAGGAGCTAACTTGCCCTTGACACCGAAACGCTGATGACCCTTCAAAGGAGAGACTTTGAGATACACAAAGTCATCAGGCTCAAAGCTCAACTCACGACGACGGCGATCCGCATAGCTCTTTTGCCTGGATTGAGCTGTGCGCAAACGATCACGAATAAGCTGGACTTGACTCTCGGCCTCATTGATCGAGTCCGGGCCAAAGAATGGTCTTTCGCCGGTCTCAGACCAATTCAACGGGGTTCTGCACTTTCTCCCGTATAAGGCCTCGAAAGGTGCCATGCCGAGGGCGCTCGAAAGTCGTTGTTATATGAAAACTCGGCAAATGGCAAGCATTTTTCCCAATGCTTTCCATATGACAGAACACAAGCACGGAGCATGTCTTCCAACACTTGGTTGACCCTTTCGGTCTGACCATCAGTTTGAGGATGATATGCGGTGCTAAAGTGAAGATGGGTCCCCATAGCCTCTTGCAGACTATGCCAAAATCGAGAAGTGAACAGGGAACCACGATCAGAAATGATCGTCTTCGGGATCCCATGCAAACTCACAATTCTGGCGATATAGAGCTCGGCTAAGAGCCCCACGCGAAGCTGAGTCTTGACAGGAATGAAATGAGCCACTTTCGTCAAGCGATCGATGACGACCCAAATGGCATCATTTCCCTTAGGCGACCTGGGCAGACCGGTGATAAAATCCATCCCGATCGAATCCCACTTCTATTCTGGAATCGGCAAAGGCTGAAGCAGTCCTGCTGGACGTTGATGCTCGGCCTTGACACGACGACACACGTCGCACTCGGCAACGAACTTCGCAATCTCCCTCCTCATTCGGGTCCACCAAAATCTCTGACGGAGATCTTGATACATCTTTGTGGCCCCGGGATGAATAGACAAAGGCGAATCATGGGCTTCGCGAAGAATCAAATTCCGCAATTCCATGTCCTTTGGAACCACAAGGCGTTGCCCGAACCTTACAACACCATGCTCATCCTCAGAGAAGCACTTGGTTGTTCCGTTCTTGACATTTTCCTTGATGTTGTTCACTCCAACATCTGACTGTTGAGCGACCTTAATTCGGTCCACCAAGGTTGGTTGCACAACCAGGGTAGCGAGGGAACCATGCTCAACCAGACCTAAGTTGAGGCGCTGGAATTCCTTCAGGAGGGTGGGCTGACGCTCCTGGAGCAACAAGGCATTGCAATGCGCTTTCGATCGAGCGATCGGCAACGACATTAGCCTTGCCCGGATGGTAGTGAATACCCATGTCATAATCCTTGATCAACTCCAACCATCTCTTTTGCCTGAGGTTCAGGTCTGTTTGGGTGAACAAATACTTTAGGCTTTTGTGATCCGAATACACTTCACAACGATTTCCGATTAGGTAATGTCGCCAAATCTTAAGTGCATGAATCACGCTGACTAATTCCAAGTCATGGGTAGGATAGTTGAGTTCATGAGGTCTCAATTGCCTTGATGCATAGGCCACTACCTTGCCTTCTTGCATAAGGACACAACCGAGCCCTCGACGAGAAGCATCGCAAAAGATATCGAAGCTTCGATGAATATCGGGAAGAACAAGGACGGGAGCGGTGGTCAAACGCTTCTTGAGTACTTGGAAGCTTTCCTCACAAGCATCGGACCACAAGAACTTCTTGTCCTTCTTGAGCAACTCCGTCATCGGCTTCGCGATCTTGGAGAAATTCTCGATAAAACGGCGATAATATCCCGCTAAACCGAGAAAACTCCGCACCGATTCCAAGTAGGTGAACCCATGAAAGAACATCGCGACCTTGCTAGGGTCAGCGGCTCGCCTCGCTGAAAGAACATGACCCAAGAAGGCCACTTCCTTCAACTGAACGCGCACTTGTCGAACTTGGCATACACGGTGGTGCTCACGGCTTGCCTAACACGAGCCTCGGATGCTCATCATGTTCCTCATCGTTCTTAGAATAGATAAGAATATCATCGATGAAGACCACGACAAACTTATCCAAATACTCCATGAATACCGAATTCATGAGGTTCATGAACAAAGCGGGAGCATTGGTTAAGCCAAATGATATGACGGTATACTCATACAAGCCGTAGCGTAGAGAAAGCCGTCTTTGGAATATCCTCGGTCGTATCCGAACTTGATGATATCCCATCCTCAAATCAATCTTGGAGAATACTCGAGCTCCGGTTAATTGATCAAAGAGATCATCGATGCGGGCAATGGATACTTGTTCTTTACCGTTACTTCATTAAGCGGACGGTAATCAACGCACATGCGCAAAGTATTGTCCTTCTTCTTTACGAAGATGGCTGGACAACCCCACGGAGATGAGCTAGGGCGAATGAATCCTTTCTCTTGCAGCTCATTCAGTTGCTTCTTCAATTCCACCAACTCGTTCGGTGGCATCCGATAGTGCCTCTTTGAAATCGGGGCAGTACCGGGAACCAACTCAATGACAAACTCGAGGTCTCGAACTGGTGGCATCCCTGGAAGAGCTTCAGGAAAGACATCAACGAAGTCACGAACTGTGGGGACTTCACTAATATCTAGAGCGGGCTTCGCTTCAAGCGCGAAAAAATGCGGACCTAGCGACTTGGTAGCGAACAGCGAACTCGTCACGAAGGACTAGATAGAGAGACACACTTCTTGGCGCAATCGATTTGTCCCTTATGCTGAGACAACCAATCCATACCAAGAATTACATCTAAACTTGCTGAATGGAGGAGAATAAGATTTGCGAGGAATCTTACTCCCTCAATTTCAATTGGGACTTCTTATTCATCACCTATCAAGATCTGACTGCTCATATTAGATTTCCAACAATCACTACTAATATATCTGGATCCAAATTCATTGTGCAAATCATCTCCCAAAAATCCAATATGACCTAATCGTCCAATTAGTTTAACAAAGTTTACCCATATATCGTAATTCAACCGATTCACCGAAAATTAACATCATGCACTGTTATGAACATCCAACATTTTCGTATTTCAATCATCACCTTTACGGGATCAATTCTCAATACTAATTTACCCACAATGACTAAAATCTATTAGAATCCACTAAGATGTATTCTATAATCCAACCAAGATTTATCTCTATATACCAACAAAGATATACTTCTTTGATCCAACCATAACACATTCCAATATTGAACAAATGCATTTCTATCATCGACAATAATATATTTCTAATAATCCGATTACGATGTAATCCCATAATCCAACAATGAGGAAATTCAATAGTCCAACTCCGCAATTATATAATCCCATAATTCAATCTTCAGTAATAATCTATTTCCATAATTCAATATCCCTGACTCCAATAATCCAACAAATGTGTTCCTATAATCCAATAGCCAACATTTAGTTCTACATCCAACAATAATCCAATATTCACTAATCAAGCATTTCTAATAATCCTACATCCCTCAATCCAATATCGACAACAATTTATTTCTAGGATTCGACATTCATTCATCCAATACCCAATAATCCAATAGTAATATATGGTTATGATCCAATCATTCAGTATCCAACAATTATCTAATTATATGATCCCATATACAACAATTTATTACTCCAGTATCCAACCAATAATTTAATTGTATGATCTAATATCCCCCAACAATGTGTTTTTAGCAATCTGATATCCAATATTTTTTTGTAATCCCTTAATTCGATATTCAACAATCGTGCTATCCTCCGTCAGGTGGCGTGCTATACACTTCGCACATCTATGGCTATGGCAACAAGCTGTTACTGGGATATGAGTCTCTCAAAGGATGGGTTGAAGATTCTCGGCCCAGGTGGTCCATATCGGGGTGGTGGTTGTTGTGGTGTGCTTAGACAAGGTCCATGGGTAGATGGTGGATGGTATGTGGTGGTCCTTAAGCCTTGGCCTGATGTAACGGCAGAGGTGGTTCCTGAGTACTGGGGGTGTTTCAATTATTTGCCCCGGTGGCTCTCGGTATAACAGTAGTTCTGGATTGATCAGGGGTTGGCCCGATAAGGTCTATTTCTGGGTTTCTTGTTGCTTCATCCTATGGCAATAGATCCCATCTTAGTCCCAATCCTTGTTCCTCATTTCCTTGATCTTTCATCCTTATTCGCCCCTGAAATCTCCGGAAAGCGTTACCACTGTTATTCCTGCTGCTCGATCTATGACCATTGCTAGGAAAGAGGATTAAATACTTTACACTGATTGCTGGGGACAAAAGGAGGAGCCATTCCCTTTGCTGATGTTTACCTTGACTTTAGTGGCTTTGCTGCAGGGAAAGGAATTTGTTTTCTCAAAAGATGGGAGTATTTTGCGAACTGCCTGACTTGACTTGGGTTGAATAGATACAACCGTACATTGGATGTACTGCCTACAATTGGAACACGTCCACGAGTTGAGCCACTTTCTATGGTGTTTTTACCATAGTGCTCCTATAGGCCGAAGGTAAAATTTCTTAGGAAGTAAAGGTCTCTCTTGGAAAGAAGGGAGTAGTAGTACCAACAATATTTGCAGATTCTTGTTTGGAAGAGATCAATGGTTGCACTCCTAGAATGCCACTGGTTGATGCCAATTTGTCCTCTGGTATTGCCTTACTCTCAACAGGAAAAATGGAGTTGAAGGTTGTGTCTATCCAGGTATGTTGTAAGTACCACAATATTCTGGTTGCTAGGTAGATATTGGAAAATTTGAGCAGGTACAAGGTGTGTGAGGAGGACGTCGGAGGTAGGGTCCTTTCTTTATTGCTTTGCTTTGTGGTGTAAGATAATTGGAATAATCTCGGACAACCGACCCTAGCCAGTATACCGGAGAAGTTGGGGCTACTGTTGAAAATAAGATTTGACGATAAACTCTCATCCTCCACTTCATGGCTCGAAGCTCTGAATTTCCTCCTTTGAGATTCGTGTACATATACTGAGATGTGTGCTTCCATATATAAACTTCTACGAGTTCAGTTGGTGGAGAACCTGTATCACGCACATTTGACGGTGCAAGGATATCAGTTTCCCCAAGACTGCCCTTCATCATCTGGATTTGCGGGTGTTGACAATTTGTCAGAAGGTGCTGAGGCTTCAAAAACCCTTTTTGCAAAAGACCATGGAGCGCTCTGCTCTTTACCACAAAGACCATGAATCCTCGAATGTATGATCTCTATTAGGCGTTCTGCTTCATCTCTATGAAATTGATTCTGTGTGATGATCTTCTCAATGTCAGCAAGTCCACTGCCATCACTTCGATTTCTGCAAACACTTTCCATTCTGCGGGGGAGGTGTTAAGAAATGGGTTGAGTCAGCTGTTGTACTCATAACATTTTAATTGACGAGTTCTTCTGTTGGTTGTACGAATTTCTTACTTCTTCCGCAGTGATCTGTGGTAGGGAAGGGGTATCATATTTATCTAGCAGAGGCTAACCCGAGGGTGAGTTGTTATGCCATACACAGTAAGCAAATAACACCAAGAAACAAAGAGATGCAAAAAGATCCAAATCCTATACTACCTGAGTCTATCGTGCTCAGTCACGCTCGAGATCCCGTTCTCGAGACCGCCCAAATCCACAGGTTTGGGACTGCTCAGAGCTTGCCTCTGAGTGCGAACCTACATCTATCCTGGATCCACGCGCCCAGGCACGCTCGAGGTCTGGCTCGAGTCCACCCAAATCACATATTTGGGACTGCTCAGGGGAGCTACACGCTCGGAGTGCCACGGACCACTCGTCCGGGAAATCTGATATGCAGAAATGAGAAAAGTCACATTTTCTTACATCGTCAGCCTTTATATGCTCTCTTTAAGTATAATTACTTTCTTTTTGGAAGGCTAACGGATTCATTTGGTGATACAGAGGAATAGATAAGGTGTTCTATGGGTATGGTCTACACTTATCCAAAACTGGAGAGTGAGTCCATGCCAGAATTCTACTCCATGCCTCTAGTCCAGGCACTATGATCTAAATCTTATATTGATACACCCATGCTAACATTTCGAATGACCTATCCTATGTTGAATGGCTAGCCTGACTGATCATTAACAGGAAATAACAGCATAGATCCTACAACGAGGCACACGATTCTCGGACAAAAGACTGGACCTAAACCTCCTGCAAAGAAATGGTTCTACGTTAGCAGGCTGTCACTTTAAGAAGAAGGTAAGCTTTTAACATAATAATTTTGAAAGAGATTGGAAATAGAAATTGATGTGGAGGCACGGGTTACTAGAGTACTTACTGCCATATAGCAAGCGAGAAGGTATACTTATGTCCTGCGACAGTTTCTATTTTATTAGCGTGGCCCGAACCTATTGCTCTGATACCATCTGTGACGCCCCGTGTCATTACCCCAGGGGTAATCACACTTAGGCACACGGATTACTATTCGTCTGTTCGGTAGAACACCGCTCCGACGAATAGCAAGCCATTATCAGAGTACGCAGCAGAACAATAAGGTGGAAACTGTTCTTTATTATGATAGTTAACCACGCAAGACTAAGGTTATTTACAAGCGGTAAATTACAAAACTGCCAAAAGAATTGGTACCAAGTCCCTTATCTTGCCTTCCTTGCACCCTCCAACTTCTAGTCGTCCCAACTGCTGGATAAAAATGTCCCTCTCACCCTGTTCCTCGCAGCCAGCGCTATAGCCTCCTGCGGCGTCTTTGGTACCTGCATGTCCTTCGTCCACTCGGGATACTTCCCGACCGGACTAGGATCTACAAAGGAGAATACTAACAAGGTTGAGTACAGATGTACTCAGCAAGCATTAATAGCAACATATGCATCGTATGACTCATCTCTGTCTGAATCACAATTTCTATCTCATCTCATTTCATTCTGAAAATAAATCATTAAAACAATGGTGGCAAATTTTATACTGAAAACACTACTTGTCACTCGGAGAGAAGAAAGACCCCTGGTGGTTCCCGTAGACTCCAATCCAGGAGACTGGCATGAATTCATGATTTGTATAGCACTGCGCAGGCTTGTACCACTTTACCCACAGCTATTCTGAACCCTAAGATGAACCAGGTCCATCGCATTTCCTTTGATGCGACTTCGAGTTCAGAATACAGAACGTTTTCCAGGTTACGTGATTAATTTTTCCACCCATTACGTTCCGTCGGTGCCGAACTAATCTTCACACCGAGTTCTGGTAATGTTAGTTGGGCCGGACTCACCTTCACCCAACACCCCCTAAGCGCATATAGCGCCTGCCCCCAATCTGGGGTTTCTCAACACACTCACACCTATAATATACCCATGTAGAAAGCATAATCACGTAACAAGGTAGCATTTTCTGCCCGCCGAAACGGGAAAATGGTTGGCACTAATTTACGGCATCTGACCGAGTAAGAGTTTTGTTGGTCCTTATATTATAACCATATGTAAAGGGGTCCCACCTCTTACCACATCATCATTATCATCTTTTCTCTCATTCTCTTCCCCTGCCCTGGGCCCCCTTTACCAGCCATATCATAATATTATCACATTTTCCTTTCATCTTTCTCATCTCTTTCATAATCATCTCAATCATTTGATTTGGATTTTTGGAAACCATTTTGGATGCAATACGTATGATACAGCAATATACAGTTTACATTTAAAATAGCTATATTGATGTTCAAGAGGATCGCTTGCCTTCAGAATTGCAGAAAATATCGTCGTCGACGAAATATATACCAACTACACCTGCAGGCGTCGGCTCATCTGCTGCAATTGTACGACGGCGAGAATAATAAATAATTAAACAAATACTTAGTGGTTTTATGTGAAATTATATGAATAAACTGCTAATGCAACTCCTATTGGTTAGTCAATTTTACTTTACAAATATTTTTCGAATCCCGGTCCAGTTAGCACTTTCCCACTAAAGTCGCTCTACGGTTCGCTACGCCTACACGAATTTACCCGAGTGCACAACACTAAGACTGCCGACTCATCCTTAACAGGGTTGGTTCTAAGTAATTGAATAAATACCAGTTATGCCGATTTTTCTAATTTCTAAACTCAACTTCCTACACACAATCACCAAATCAACTCATCACCTAAATCTTAAATTCCCTATTTCCCTAATCATCTACCCCTAATCACCTACCTTAATTACCTAACTACCCCCTTCCTATCCCTAACCCTCATCTCTCCCCATCTCTCTCCCTACCTCTCTCCTCCTTACCCCTTTCGGCCGACACCCTCACTCACCCCTGCCTCTCCTCTCATTCCTTCTTCTCCCAGGCGCCGCCCTCGGTTCTTCCGGTTCCCTGCGCTGCTGTGCTCCTCCCTCGGCTCCCTGGCCCGGCTCCGGCTGCTCTCCTTCCCTCGGCGCCCCTGCGCCTCAGGTGCCGCCTCCTCTTCCTTCTCCCCTCGGTCGCCCCGGCTCCAGATCTCTCTCTCCCTCTCGGTTCTCTACACCACCTCCTTCTTCCCCGCGCCGTAGGGCAGGGGCGGCCCGCCTTGGCCGCCTTCGCCCGGTCGCTCGGCCTCCCGTCGCCTCCTCCTGGCTTGTTGCGCCCAAGCGCCACCGCCATCGAGTCCTCCTCGGCTCTCTCTCCCGGTCCGGCCCGGTGCTTGGCCTCCGCTCCCGGTTCTCTCCCGGGTCCCGAGCCCCTCTGGCTCGACCGCTACTGATTGGTTCCCCGTTCTAGCTTGACTTGATTAAGTTGATTTTGAGCAGATCTAGTTGAATCTATTACTAATGCTAGTTGATGATTCTACATGCATGATCATGGTGATGGATTTGGGGTGAGGAAGTTATGGGGATGAATGGCTTGGTCGCTGTTTAAAATGGAGGGTGGCGGCTTGGTTGCTCATCAAGTAAGCCCTCATCCGATCTCCTCTCTACTCCACCTAGTGCTCTGTGATGAAAACCGATAGATGATGATGAACTGATCCGGTGGTATGTGGAAATGATGTGCATCTGTGTGAATGATTTGGATGAGTGTAATGCATCTTGATGTGTGTGGGGTTACCTCTTGATGAAATCTGGTTAGGAAAAGGGGATGGCGATCTTGGCTTTCTTTGGTGCTCTCCTCTGCTCCCTGGCTCCTCGATTCCATGGATGTGGTTGCGGCCCGGTGGTTCTCCCTCCTGGTGCCAACTTTGACACCCTTGGCCTTGTGGTCTTGCCATCTTGCCCTCCTCCTTCGGCTGGATGGATGGGGGATTTGGAGGCTGTGAGTTTACTTGAGCTTTTGCTCCTGCCTTGCTCTTGGCAGTGGGGTGCAGCCTTGTGTTCTGGCTTTGTGTGGGGGGGATGCATCTCGGCTGGGAGGTCTTGGCCTTGTGTTTTGGCTTTGCATTGCTTTGGTTTGAGGGGCTTGTCTGAGTGGGTTTGTGTTGGCTCTCGGAAATTTGGGTGCAGGGGAATGCACTTCACTGGGAGCGAACTGGTCACTCGCCTTGCTCTGGGTGGTTAATGACCACTATGCCCTTGAGCTCATCTGAATGGCTTCGCAAGATATTTTTGGGCTGAGGGCAATTGGGTCAATTGACGGGCAAATCACTATGTGAGGGATTTTCTGCAGTCGAGGCAATCTGATATTCGTAGGTGTTGGGTTCGAAAATGCCGAATGATGAAACCTACGAAAATAAAACGGCACCGATTACTTAGGTTGGTCTAGGTGTCGTGAGTATCGAGGTGCCGACTGATTTGGGTTAACCTAGGTGACTTGAGAATCAAGATGCCGGTTAACCCAGGTCAGTGTGGGTAGTCTCGGTACTCAGGGTGCCAACTAACCTAGGTTGATCTGGGAACCGCGATGATTCCTACTGTACTCTGACGGCAAACTACTTTATTCTAACTCTATTCTATAGTTTTTGAACTGCTAATGGTCTTTGGTTGATTGGCGGACAATGGAGCTGGGAATGGCATTTCGGATTGAGTCGAGGAAGACGGTTTGACTGGACGGCGATGAACGAACAATACTTCAAGGAAGACTTCAGCGATATGCAATGCAAGACAAGATTTTAATTTAATCTTTTTGTAATATATTCAAAGTTGTAAAACATGATCTGTTCTGATGTAATAAATTCTTGTATTACTTGAGTTCAGAAAATTTTTTACTTACTGTTAACCAGCTATTAATGTTAATTAGATTAGTCTGATTTTCCGGGTTCTCACACCCATCAACATATAAAAGCAAAAGATAGAACCCAAGTTCATATTGCACCACAGGTTACAGGACATGATAACTGAACTAAACAACATCAGACTCTTGGAGCAGAGCCTCCCTGGACACATCCCTATGATGCATTATGGCCGCCAACAGCTTGCGCCACTTCAACCGACAGATGAGGTGCTGGAGGAGAGTCTGCGGCGTCTGGGTGCTTGGCCCCTTCATACAGAGTCACCAACAATTCAACGCTCTCCCTATTCTTGAAGCCTTGATTATCAGCTGCTAGACATCGGCTGCAGCGTAGGAGCCTGGTAGAACAGAATTAGTCTCAAGATCAAGCGTAGAAAGGATAACAAACACGGAAGTCACCCAGCTAAAGAACCGCTGAAACTCTCTCTCCTGTGGAACCCACAACTCAAATGAAGGAGAAAAAACATCAACTTCCATTGCACCATCCTCCTCATCGGGAAGATCAAAGTCCTCCTCCACCTCCATGCACTCCACAGGATTGGAGCTAGCAGATTGTTGCGCTCTGGAGCGGCGTCCGGCACCACACCCCTTGGGTGCACATTGCGGGAAGCTCTATATGGAGGAGTCGCAAAAGGCACCCCCGTCCACCGAGGATGGTGTCACTGGCCTGGGATGAGTCGGCACACCGACAGGAGGAATAGGATCCTCATCTGCCAACTGTGGAGTGGACTCATGCAGAATGAAACAAGGGATGTCCCAGGTTTTAGCCAAAGGCTCCTCTCCTACTACTACTAACAGACTTTCAGGAACATCATCAGTAGTAGCTAGGAACAAGAACTTTAATGAGAATGCGAGACATATTGGAAGATTCATGCTAGTGAATAAGCATACCAAAGCCCGCAACAGCTCGCCCAATGGCAGGAACGATGTAGCAATGTAGAGGAAAAGCTACAAGCATGAGCCAGCAAATCCTATCTAGCGGGCAAGAGCAAAGATTAACACCTTCATCATGCTTTAGAAAGCTCAAGGAATAGGGTTCAAAGTTATGCAAGGTGTAATTGATAGCAGCTTCACGCTCTAAGCAACTACCAAGGGTGACATAGGCGGCACCGATTGCACAAGGTGCAATCTCTAAAACACGAACCCTAAAGATACGAACGAACCAGATAGTGATGAAGCGCATCAGCTACCTGATCGAAGTCACGTGGATCCACCGCCGGAACCAAGATGGCAATGGCCACATCCTCGTTCGTGCGGGAGAGAGAAGAACCCGAAAAAGACCGAAGACGTTTTGGGCGGCGCTCCGGAAACAAAGAGTTCCCCACACGAAAAACCCTTGGAAGCAGGGGATCAGAGTTGGTCTCAAAGTTGGACAAAGCTTGCTTCACTCCGGCGATCGCGGGATTGAAAGGGGAAGAAGATGCAACAATGTGGAGAGAAGGCACAACGGCGCGGCCAGAAGGAGGAAGACCACAGACAGGATGCTTCATAGATAGATCCGCCTGGTTCTTGTGCCCCGAGGAGGTGGGATGATCCAGATTGAGTTGGGCTCGTTTGGGAACTGGCCGGTAAATCTGTTGCTGACGATTACGCGCCAAACAATTACGCTGAATATGGCCATAATTAAAACAGAAACGGCAACGAATCTGTCCTGTACAAAATTTGGCAAGATGACCAACAGCAAGGCATTTAAAGCTCCGCTCATTAAGGCTAAAATCTCTCCCATCCTGCTGCGCGCTGGGTTTGAATTTTGAACCACCCGCTGATGAGAAGTGTAACAGTCCAAAACTACTAAGTTGCATTAGTTAAGTATCTAAGATGCAATTGTGAAATTTTGAACTTTTTAAAACTTTTTGTGTAATCCATATGTTGAGAATCATGTGATATGTGAAGACTAGAATTTAAAACCTATCAATGCAATACATCTTCTCCCATTCAAAAGCTCAATTTGAAGTCAGAGAAAAAAATAAAAGGATTTAAATTGTGGAAATATTTTTGTTGGATTCTATATTATCTGATATGCTTGTTTGGATTTTTCTAGAACTTTTGGTGGTTATTGGTTCCCTATTTATTTTGCTTGGTCAATTTTGAAATAGAATTTAAAATGCAAACTTGATAGATAAATAAAACGAATGGAATTAAAAATTTATAATTAAAATCTAAACTCGACATAATTATGCTAAATATAAATTGAGGAATTAAAGCTTATTTTGTAATTTTCTCATATCAAGTAATAATAATCAATATTAAATCGAAAGTCTGAAAGACTGTAATTAAAATATACTATTTTCATTTCTTGATTCGCATGCATCATAAAAATCATGGCATCATGCATGCATCAGTATCTTCGCTTTCTTTTCCGGCTCGATCGACCGCAGGCGAAACGCCTATGTGTTCTGTCTTTTCCGGTCATCTTTTCCATCTTCCATTTCTGCTGACTACTTTCGCTTCCCTCCTTCAAATCTCATCTAAAATCTCAAAACCAAGTTATGCATATCATAACACCGTGATCCTCATCACACGACCAACCCGATTCTGCAATTTGTTTTTGCATACAAGATCGTTTAAGTGAGTTCAAAAAATTAAAGAAAGGAATGCACTGCTATTTACTACACTGCTATTTCTTGTCTGCCCAACCCACTGTCTTTATTATCCACCATGCAAAGCCCCACTCATCATTTCCAACAGACCACTTTCTTTCCCATCTCCTGCACAAGCCGAAGCATGCACCTCCCTCCCCCTGCCATTTCTTGTCCACCACCAAAGCTGCTCTCAACCACCCATTCTCCCCACTACCAGCACAAGTCACCACCCCAACTGAGCACTCCCTGCCATCTTCTACTACCCACACAGCACAACTCCAACCTCTATTTGTTTGATCAACCAACAAGCAACGCCACACAGCCATCTCCACTCAATTCACTGCCATTTATTTACCCAAGAGAGCAATATCTCACTGCATTCCCCCTTTCCTTGCTATTCCTTCTCCAGCCGACACACCTCACGTCACTTTCTCTCCCCCCGAACAGCCAAGCCATTTCTAGTCAAGCAAGAGCACTAGTTCATCTCATCTCCTTCTCTCCTTCCAAACACAACCAAGGATCATGAAAGCTTCAATGCATGTCATACCGCTAAGTTCCCCATCACACAAGCTTCCCATCCATACAAGTATTTTTCGCTTCGATTGAATATTTTGGCGAGGAGAGAGAGAGAGAGAGAGTACTTGGCACTGTTGGCCAGTGCACTCGGCGGCAACCCAGCTTGCTTGCGGCTGCACTTGGAGCTAGCGCGTGCAGACGTTAGCCAGCAGTAGTCCAGGCAGGAGCGGCATTGAGCAGCGGCCGAGCAGGAGCGGCATGCTGGGCGCTGGCACGTCGGCCAGCTGCATCAGCCAGTGCCGAGCCATGCAAAGCTGCTGTGCTCCTGGCTGCCGGCTGCCACTCCAAGCAGAAGCTTTGGTGGCTCCAGGTGAGGCCGGCGTGCAGTAGGAGGCCTTCGGCTCCAAGCGGTAGCAGCTAGCACATGCATGCAGTCCCGGTTGCGGCTGGAGGCGGGCGTAGCTGCAATGGCATGCACCGGCTTGGGCAGCTGCAGCAAGGTGGCAGTTGTAGGAGCAGGCGGCAGATAGTAGCAGCAGCATGCAGCTGCGGCCTGGGCAGGAGCAGCCCGGTGGAGACAGAGGGTCAGCGATGCAGTGCGCACAGCCCAGGGCTGGGAGCGAGCAGCAGCAACGACGGCGACGTCGAGGCCGGTGCCGGAGCCATGCATGCGGAGGCGACGCATGCGACCGGGCTCGACGGCATCGACTTGGTGGCGACGTGTTCGTTGTGAGGAGGAGTGGACGGCGGCGGCGCATCGTCGTATGTCGCGGCAGCCCCTTGTGGCGTGGTGGCCGGCCGGCGGAGCTACGGCTCGAGACGCTGTGTCGAGGAGATGCGATGTGGCCGGCTTGGCATACCGAGGTGGAGCCGACATGGTATGTCGTGCTAGAGTGCGGCATGGCGCATCCGGCAACCGAGGTCGAGAGGCGGCCGGAGCTGTGCATGTGGCCGCGGCTTGCGCGGCGCATGCATGCGTGCGGCGCGACCAATTCAAAGCCGAGCAGACGACGTGGCGCATGCGGCACTGAGGGTGCGGTGCATGTGCCGAGACGTGGACATGGACACGGACGAGAAGTCCAGTGTGGCACCACGGCTTGTCGGCGACGACTACGGCGGACGAGAAGGCCGATAGGACGATAGACGGTGGTAGTCGCACACCTAGCGCATGCGGTAATAAAATCTTTAGTAGATAAATTGCGTTACTGCATTCGATATTACTTATGCATGTGCATAATCATGTTAAGCATGCCATTCTATTAGTCATGTATGTTTAAATATAATTAACAAATTGATGATTTATTTTTAATCATGAACTAAGTGATTACTAAAATATATTTAACAAATGAATATTTGATTGGAGTGAGGAAAAATTACATGCAACAAACTCTTTGGAAAAATAAATGAATGGACAGTAAGGTAAACCATGTCAAATGCAAAAACAAATTGATTAAAAAGTATAATGGAATTTTACCCATTAACATTTAATCTAAAAGAGTAAAGTTATTTAGAAGGCAAGAGTTAGATTATATAAATGTCAAATGGCAATAACCTTGTGCCATGAATATGACAATAGCAAGAGTAGCATTAAGTCATTGGGATGGTTGATAAAAATTGGCAAAGTAATTAGAGTTTAAGAATCATTAGTAAATATGTGGAACAAAATTATAACTAATTCAAATCAACTCCAAAACGAGTGAAACCAATTTTGTTGGTTTCCATTCTTAATGTACCTTAACTAGGACTAGGTTTTAAACATGTTAATGTCCCAGAAAATTTCAAAATTAGAATTAATTTCTGGAATGAACTATTTTTACACTAGAAATTAAATTAACTTCAAAAATCCATAAGAAATTCATATGAACTCCAAATGGGATGAATCCAATTGGGTTGTTCCTAAAATGTTATTATCTTTACATTTTTGTAGTTTTTACCTCCACTACTATTCTAGAAATTTTCACAAAAATAGTAAAATTCAGACAGAGCAACAGTACGTTTGTTTTTCCGGATTTTTTTTCTAGCAGAAATCGTTTAGGGCATAACTTTCACATACGAACTTCAAATCAAATAATTTTAATTTATAAATTCATATTAAATCATAATCTGACTTACGTATTAATTTCATAATTTTTGGAGTCTTTGGAATTTTAGTGTCTATTCGATGTTTTCGCTTTATCGGTACTTATCGTTAGATGACGATGATTCGGGAGTGCAACGGAGATGATCATGTGAGTGTCCAGAGTACCAGCAAATAAAGGCAAGCAGTTCTTCCTTTGATGCATGTTGAATTCCTATTACTTTCAAAAATACATCTATGTTGTTTTTAAGTATTCTATGCATTGCTTAATTTCAAATACTTGTATGTCAAATGGGTAGTGTAGTTATATCCACTTGCTGCATTGGCCCTCCTTTGAATGTCGATTACCCTTTTACCTTGTATGATTAAGGATATATGTTATATGGGAATGTTTGCTAATTTGTAGCACGTTGCTTAGCCTTGCTAGTAGTAGTCAAAAACGGTTGATGGAGCTAGTCCATCGGCCGATGGATTGAATTGAATCTTGATGAAATTTGAGGATTATTATGGGTTGGATTATGTTGAATTTGAGGAACATGTCCAGATTGTCGAATCTGGTTATTATGGACTTGTTGGGTAGTATTTTTGGGTGTTGGACTTGGACGGGTGATAGGGTGATGAAGGGAATGGTCCCGAATTCATGTAGCCCCGTTTGGGTATTTGAGGACCGGTCTGTGGTGTGATGAACCAAGTCTTACGTACAACCACACGCTGGGATAATGGCGAAGGCTTGGCTAACTAATTTGTTGTGTGTTAGCTATCAGAACACAATTAGGTTGACAACTTTTATGGTTTTATTTTATTATTGTGTTGTCAATCTAGTGGGGGCATGTTAAGCGTTTTCTTGCTTGCCCTTAAGGATCTTTTGTGTATGCCCGTTAGCTGTGCAACGGACTTACTTACACAACGGGTACACCCATGGTGACGATAAGCGACTTTCGGCCATGGTGTTGTTTCCTCGGGTGGTTTGATAGTTAGGACGTAGCATTGTAACGGCCTCGTTATGGTATCTCAGTCACACTCCTATGGAAGAGTGTATTGGCTGACATTACGAGATATCCATATCGTGTGGGGAAAGCTGTACACCTCTGCAGAGTTTTAATAAATCTATTCGAATAGCCGTGTCCCCGGTTATGGACATCACTTGTGGGAAAGTAGGCACAGTTAGCTTATGGGAACTTTGGTTTGGGTTATGGTTGGAAATGTTATGTCATTATGTTAATTTGTTCAGATCTGAAATTGTCATTACGAACGGGAAGTTCGCGTGTTGATTTTGTCAAAGAATGACTTGTGTCACGAACGGGGAGTTCGTGTGTTGATTATTGTTGGAGTATCTACTGTTGTTGATCATAAATTGGGATTACCTACTGTTATATATAACTTTTCCAAATATTTCACAAATGGCAATTTGAATCTATATCATTTATCTCAAATGAAAAACATGCTTTATGCTGAAAATGAGCCATGTAAGCCTATCCTTTGACACTTGAATGCATTTAATATATGTTGTTATTCGTAAGTCTTGCGAGTATGTTTTTGTATCAGCTACAATGCCTATGTTGCAGGTGAGAAGTCGTTCAAATTGGGTAAAGTACTTCGGGTGCTACGACTTTAACTCCAGTTGGATGCTTGTGGGTTATGGGCATGCCAACTCGGTTTTGCTCTTTTATTTCTTTATTTATCTTCCGCTGCGATTTATTTGAGTTATATTTAAATTTGGCCGGTCGGCCCTCTTATGCAAACTTGTACCTTATGGATCTATTTAATGATGTTGTAATAGCGATTCTATTATTTTGTACATTGTGTATGGATGTGAATGCAATGTTGTGTTAGGATATGCGCATGTTAGCCATTGATTCATGGGAGCTAACATGAGACACATATCCGGGTACTCGGAATCGTATTAGTCTCTCGTTAAGTATTATGCTTTCGGTGTAATTACTTAGCTTGAAACAGATCCGATCTCGGGGGCTTACAAGAAGCTCTATGAAACACTGAAGATCTTGAATGTTTTACAGGGAAATGAAGCCGTTCAAAAACTGAAATTCTTCCACGATTTGTAGATTCCCTCTGTGATCAAGTGAATTGTTTTTGTATATAATTCGAGTTGCAAGAGTTACAATATATAGGCACATATGAAAGCAAATGAAGAGGCATAGGAGCCGGACGTCCAGCCGAACAACCATCAAGGCGTTGGGCAACTGGCCATGCACACCATGCATGCACGCGGTGTAACTGGCCATGCATGCATGCGGGAGTTTTCTGTCTAACACGCCCCCGCAGTCAGAGCGTTGCTGGAGCAAATGTTCAGACTGGACCTAAACTAAGTGAATACCGACGTCGGAAGCCCATTGGTGAAGATGTCGGCATACTGGGACGAAGTCAGGACGTGAAGAACATGAACGTCACCTAGGGCGACATGCTCCCAAACAAAGTGTAGATCAATCTCTAAGTGTTTGGTGCGCTGATGCTGCACCGGGTTCATGGAGAGGTAGACTGCATTGATGTTATCACAGTAGACAAGAGTCACGCGACGAAGTGGACTGTGAAGCTCCTGATGTAACTGCCTTAACCAGCAGGCCTCGGCAATGGCATTGGCCACAGCCCGATACTCCGCCTCCGCACTGGAGTGGGACACTGTGTTCTGACACTTGGGGGACCAGGAAATAACATTCTCACCCAGGAATACTGCATAGCCAGAAGTAGACTTGCGAGTATCTGGGCAACCTGCCCAATCAGCATCAGAGTAAACAACCAGGTCCGTCGAATGTGACCGGTGGAGAAACAAGCCGTGATCTAGAGTGCCATGGATGTACCGGAGGATGCGCTTCAGTGCAGTATAGTGAGGTTCCCGGGGATCATGCATGTGAAGACAGACTTGCTAAACTGCGTAAGTAATATCTGGCCGACTGAATGTGAGGTATTGAAGAGCGCCAGCAAGACTACGGTAGTGGGTAGGATCGCTTATAGGAGGACCAGCAGATGAGAGCTTCGAGTGAGTGTCCACAGGTGTACTGCAGGGCTTGCAATCTATCATACCCGCACGGTCCAGAATGTCCAACATATATTAGCACTGAGAGAGAAACATGCCGCCATTGCATCGTTCCACTGAGACGCCAAGAAAATGATGGAGAAGGCCTAGATCCTTCATAGAAAACACTTGCTGAAGCGCATAAATAATTCAACGAAGAAGAGCATCCGAGGAGCAGTCAGCACAATGTCGTCCACATAACGTAGAAAATAGGCCATGTTGGCACCACGATGGTAAATAAACAGGGAAGTGTCTGACTTGGCCTCAACAAACCCCAGAGATAAAATGTGAGAGGCAAAACGGCTGTACCATGCACGAGGTGCCTGTTTGAGGCCGTAGAGGGACTTTTTCAGACAACATACATAGTCTGAATGCGAGGAATCCACAAAGCCAATGGGCTGAGAGCAGTATACCGTCTCAATCAAGGTACCATGCAAGAACGCCTTCTTCACATCCAACTGATGAACAGGCCAATCCCGAGACAAGGCCAAAGACAGAACAGTGCAGACGGTGGCAGGCTGTCGGGACCCAAATATGCAGATCTGGACCCTCTGTGTATTCTGCACTAGTCCAGGATCACGCTAGTGCACACAGTGTCAGCATTGATGAAATATCAACTCCATACAATGAAATATTAAATAAACGAGTAATTCGAATAACAAATAACTGTTATGACCTTAAGGTCGAGTTTTACTATTATTAAGCCATGCAAGGCTGTCAATAATGAAATAAACTGCAACGGAAACAAAGTAACTCTAGCGGACTCCCATCAATACACCACAGACAACTAACTGGGATCAAGACCCTAACGATCAACCTTCGTAGAATTCCTCATCAAAAGTTGGTGACGACTCCTCCACTTCTATTGATTTGTTTAGCAAGAGTGAGTACACACCGTACTCGCAAGTCATATCACAGAATGCAATTATACATGATGGTTTATTCCAAAGGAATGGCTTCTGTGGTTAATTTGTAGAAATACAACATTTGCAATTGAATATAAATAATAGATTGAAACTTAATTGAAAACAAATAAAGAATATTAATTTAACATTTGATTTCACAAAGAACACACAGTCTAATCAAGTTATACACACAGCTGCATAAATTATCTCACACAGCTGACCCTTCCCAAATGTCTTTATGAAAATCTACCCCTCATGTGAAATTCCCGAGCATGTCCATATCCGAGGACGCGGCTATTCGAATAGATTGGTTTAACACTCTGCAGAGGTTGTACACTTTACCCACACGATGAAATCAACCGGATCAGAGTTGATCACAACAAAACCTTTCAGAAATTTCATCTCAAACAATGACACTCCCGATGTGCTTTCCTGCCGGCCAACCGATACTAACAGCGTTTGCTTACAACACACATCGTTGGACATGGATGTAGCGAACCGTCCTGCGATGTGACATATCACACCTCCAGCCCATCACACAGCTTAAATACAACCTGAGTTGTCAATGTCAAGACTCCATAACTTACTAAGTTAGGCCCAGCCCATACTAGGCATGTGATCGTACAATAAGGCCCAGTTCAATGGCGCACAAAGTTAAGTCCTTAATTGACCAAAGCAAGACTTCCAGTTTTAACCCAAATCACAAAGTTTAATAAGCACACAGCTCCACCATTCACACAGATCCACCACTTGCCTCAGTCTAAATCTTTTTCCACCCTGTTGATTTAGTGCTACACATGCCATCAACGAGTAATAGCACCCAGCACACTATTTTATCACACAGTTTTATATTCCATTAGTCAAATTTATTATTGCGACTCACATGAAATGATGGCTCGTGGCATGGCTAAGCAGTCTACTCGTATCTAACCAACCCACGTTGGTGCTACGATAATACCAACTAATAATGAACCAACCTAGGGTGACAAAAGATCATGGCATACAATAGACAAGGTGGATATAACAAATTGGATTAATAACTATCCAAAAAGCATTTAAATAAATACTTGAATTAGAATGCAATACATTGAAACAAAGTATTTTGAAAACAGGGTGCAAGATGATCAAAGGTATAACTTGCCTTGGAATAGGTCTAGCTACTGGTCTTGATCTTCAGGTGCTCCTTCTTCTCTAAAATTTCCCGAAGTATTGACGTCTACTCGCAAACGAGACAAAAGAAACAAAAACAAAAAAAAATAACAGAGGCAAAAAAAACTCCAAAAATCAAATAAAATTCACCATTAAATAGATCTTGATTTTATATAAATTTACAAATTTGAATGGGCTCAATAGGAGTTCGGATGCAAAAGTTATGGGATTTGGAAGATTGGAAAATAATCAAAACCCTAATTTGGATTTTAATTTGATTTCCCGAATTATTTTTATAAAAGAAAATTGGATTATTGCGCAATGCTTGTGTCAACCGATAATTTCTGGAGAAAGAAATAGATTTAAAAGAAATCTGACATGTGGGCCCCACATGTCAGTGACTGGGCTCACGGTGAACTGGGTTCACCGAGCCAAGTCAAAACTGGCGCGGTGGACTGGACCACGTGCGTGTGTGCTGGCGCTGATTGGGCTTCACGTAGATGCCACATAAGCACCGAAGCTGATGCGGCGGTTGCGGTGGCGCTGACGCGGCTACGGCGGCGAGGGTGGCCCTCGGGACCCGATGGTCACCGGCGATTGGCGGCGAGTCACCAGCGGCGGAGGGTACCAGGAGCTTCCCCAGGTTATTGCGCACCTGCTGGTGCCCTTACCAGCGGCTGGCAACGACGGTGGCGACCGACGGTGAGGAAGAAGCGGCGGTGGAGTTTCGGGTTTTGTCGGAAGTGCGCTCCGGCGATGCTCCGACGACGAGGAGGGGCGCACGAGGTAGCTGGGACCTTGCTGATCACGGTGGTGCAGTCGATGGGGCAAGGGCGACAACGACGGCGGCGCAATTCGCCAGAGAAGAAGCTCGGCCGAAAATCCTAAAACTTGGATTGCGGCGGCGCTAGAGCGATCGGGGCGACGAGGGTGGCGGCTCTGGGTTGCGGAGGACTGGGCGATCCTAGGGGGGTATTTATAGGCCCGGGGGACGCCGGAATTGGAAACCCTCAATTCGAGTCCGAAATGGCCGTGATTTCAAATTCCTTGATTCTAGGAGATTGAGAGAGATTCGGAGTTTGATACGGTTGAGAATAGATAAGGTAGAGAGAAGGCCGGGATTTGGTGGGGTCGGCGCGAAGAAATCTCAACGGAATCAGTTTTATCGGACGAAGCTTCCGCGAGCGACAATGGCAGGCGAAGGTGCGGGCGCGGAGACGATGACCCTGTGGCGGTCCCACCTAGCTGTGGCAGCGAGGCGCTTGCGAGCGAGCGAGCGAGATCAGCGGGAGAGGCCACATGGCGAACATCCAACGGAGGAAGGCGGGGTTGAGCGCGAGCGTCCGATCAAAACGAGGGCACTCGTCGCACATCCAAGGGACGAGGGCGCGGGCGAGCGGGGAGATGGGCTGTCTTGCGGGAATAGTATTGGGCTTCAGCCCAACACTGTTCCGAAGAATTAATTTTGATTTTTATTTTTAGAAACTCCAGAAAATGCAAATAGCAAATAGAAAATAGCAAATGATCTTGGAAAAATTCTATAAAATTCTATAAAATATATCCAAGCATATAGAATCCAAATAAAATAAGTTTAGCCATTGTTGATGCCGGGATTAAGCACATTAAATCATTTTGTCATGAAAGTTTATAATAAGCTTTTAAATTTAAATTCAAATAGAATGCAAATAGTGAGATTTCCAACTAGCAACTAATTAGAAAATTTTCAAAGACCAAAAGTTGGGATGTTACACAGGCTTGACGACAGGGCTGAAGGTCTCATCAAAATCAACACCAGGCCGCTGCGTAAAGCCATGCACGAAGAACCCATCGTGCTTTGTATCGGTCAAGAGAGCCATTAGACTTGAACTTGTGACTAAAAATCCACTTGCCGGTAACGATGTGGCCATGAGACGGTCGTGGCATAAGGACCCAAGTATTGTTAGCCAGCAAAGCTGCATACTCTTCCTCCATGGCGTGGCACCACTGTGGATCAGCTAAGGCAGATCGATATGTCTTGGGAATCAGCGACAGGGCGCTCACGTTCAAGTTGAGGCGCTGAACCGGCTGGCGGAAACCTTGTTTGCCTCACGTCACCATTGAGTGCTCGTTGATGACAGGCGCAACCGGCACGGCACCGGCCGGAAGTTGTGAGGCAGAGGCCATGGCAGGCGTTACCATGGTAGGCACGGCAGCCGAAGCTGCGGCAGCCGCGGGAGAAGAGGGCGCCTCAACTAGAGGCACAGAGGTTGGCGTCCCTGGCTGCAAGACCGAGGCCACGGGTGATGCACCTGGAGGCACACCGAACTCAAGTGGAGGGCCGCAGGCGCGCACCGAGCCGGGGGTGGGCGATGCGCCCAGAGGCACGCCGAACCTAGGTGGAGGGCCGCAGGCAGGCACCGAGCCGGGGGTGCGACCGGGTCGAGCAATGGGTCGTCGACCGAGCCGCGATAGGGTGGGAGTCGGCAGACGGCCAAGGGCGGCTGCACCACCGAGGAGACTGCGGTGAGAGAGGACCGTGACGGACCAATAGGTGTCGGCACGGTCGTGTCAGGAGACAAAAAATCAAATGCACCATGAGGTAGCTGGCTGTTCAACTCGGCGAAAGGGAACGAGTTCTCATGGAATGTCACATGTTAGGATATGATAACCCGATTGGACGAGAGATCGAGACACCGGTAACCTTTATGATCAGAGGAATAGCCAAGAAAGACACACATGGTGGAACGCGGAGATAACTTGTTGGGCACAGTGGTGGACAAATTGGGATAGCACTTCGAGCCAAAGACACGGAGATGGGAGTATGTGGGTGGCATGTTGTAAAGCGCGAAGTGCGGAGTGGAGAAGGAGATGGTTTTTGTGGGGAGGCGGTTGAGAAGATATGTGGTGGCATGAAGGGTCTTAACCCAGTAGGAAGGTGGAAGGCTTGCTTGGAAAAGGAGAGAACGCACTATGTTGTTGGTGGAACGAATAATGCGTTCGGCTTTGCCATTTTGTTGTGAAGTGTAGGGGCAAGACATGCGAAGAACGACACCATTGGTGAGAAAGAAGGTGCAAGTAGTGGAGTTGTTAAACTCGCGGCCATTGTCGCATTGGACACTCTTAATCTTGCAGCCAAACTGCGTAGCCACAAAGGAGAAAAACTTAGAGAGAGCGAAGAAAGTGCCGGATTTAAAATGTAAAGGAAACATCCAAAGAAAATGAGAGCAATCATCTAGAATGACTAAGTAGTACATGTAACCGTAGACACTGGCAACGGGAGAGGTCCAAAGGTCACAATGTACTAAGTCAAAATTATTGAGAGCTCTAGAGTTTGATGTGGCAAACGGAAGACGTACATGACGGCCAAGCTGACAAGCATGACATAGAGTATCGCTAGCACCCTTATTACATGAAATAGAAGAAGAACTAACAAGCCTTGAAAGAGCCAGCGCGCCGCAGTCGCATGGCAGTGCGCCCATGACGCACGCCATGGTGGCATACTGTTGGACCGAAAAGGCGACTAGAGGGGGGGGGGTGAATAGGAGCACGCTCACTTTTTCACAAATTATGAATTCAACACAATTTCACTCCAATAGCTATGAGGAAGCTATGAATATCAATATACCAGTACAGCGGAAGACTAGTATTGAATTCGACTTAATCCCCAAAGTAAAGCAACAAAATCCACTAAGATCAAAGCAACACAGTGCACTGACGGTCTGACCTCTGGACTTGACCGGTCGGACCGATTGCCGGGCGGTCGGACCACTGTTATACCGGCGGTCGGACCGCTGCCAAATCGGTCGGACCGGTGATGATGGGCGGTCTGACCGGTAGGCTCCAGAACCGATCTGAAACAGTAAAAACAGCCCGATGACGAAGTTGCAATTAGGTCTAACTTTTGATTCTCAACTCCAAACTTCGTGAAACTTTGCACACACCTTCTCTATGCTATTGAGGACCTATTCCAATCGAATATAATGATAATTCTTGGATAGATCCTGAACAGTTGTCAATTGAGTAACAGAGAGTCTAAAACGGGCAAGAACGAAAACTTGATCCTAATGCTTGTTCGTGAGTGATTGATGATCAAGATGATCCTAGATAGATTCACACATATCACAGCAAGCTAATTCACGTGAAAGAATGAATCACAAACTCGCGGATCAAAGAAAGCCCTAAAAATCAGGAAATTGAAAGCAAGAACGAAAAGAGACTTATCTCAAGCAAACCTTGCATAGATTAAGAACGTGATTGCTGTTGGGTTACACCCACACCATCATGGATCAGTGGTCAATCCAAGATCACGAAATTCACCTCAAACCATCAAGAGCTCTAGCCTCCACCTCAACTCCCCCTAAGCCAATTAGGGTTTTGAAACATAAAAGAGGCGAGAGATAAAAGAGCTAGGTGGTGCAGCCACCACCTCCTCCTATTTATAGTGGAAGCCTAGAACTCCTAGGGTTTGACTCCATTGGGCTCCCGTTAAGGCCCACTAACAAACGGGTCACACACGCACGCTTCGCAAAGCGCCGTCTTTAACATTTTGACCTAAACAGCTTCACCTAGCGCCATCTTGCGCCTCAGATTTGCTAATAGATCACCCTTGTCCATCTTGCGTCACGCTCGAGTCATTGACCTCACCCGGCATCGTCGATCGTTCTGGACCTCAACTCTCCATGTCTAGTCCCGATCCTCCTCGCCGTTGACCGTTGTTGACAACCAAGCAACCTGCACAACCATAGACAAGCAAACACGAATTCGGGAACAAGTTCTTCACAACTTGACCCATGTTAGTAAAAACATGCATCATGCAATACATATACCATGATACCAATGAACTTGACCTAACAAAATAACATCACCCCGAAGTTGGCTGACGTTCAAAGTGGAAACCGGTCCGACCGCTCCCTGTGAGCCGGTCGGACCGCCTCTAACCGGCCGGATCGCTCCTCGTGAGCGGTCGGACCGCCACCAGGGGCTTAGCCGAAATTCAATCCCTGAAATTCTGAAACCTTCTGGAAACTTAAACCGAATAGAACTTTTGCTTGGGAACTCCAAAAATTGTGAGACCAAGTGCATTGGGATCCCCTCACTTGCCTACAACACCTATTTTTGGCCCAGCTTGTTCTGACCATTTTTGGTCACCGCCGGTCCGACCGTCGCACATGGCCGGTCCAACCGATTTGGGACCGGTCGGACCGCCATGCCATGGCCGGTCGACCGCCCCTGTCCAGAATGCCTGAACTTTGTCGAAAACCCTGTGAAACGATAAACCATAAATGCCATTGCCAATTGTCACATCATCCTAAGATCTGGAACATATCCCCATGATATCCACAATCTCCCCCTTGATGAACACATTGGCAATAATCCAGAAAATGTAATTTAGAGGTTTGAAAAGTAAAATACTTTCGTTTTCGCACAAAGACACAACTTGGTCCATAAGCAAGAAAAAGCAATATAAATGACCAAGCTGGCATCGGAATAGTATAGGCATGTGAGATGAGGCAAAAGAAAGCATAAAAACTTTGATTTCCATAAAAGAGTCAAAATTCTCACATGAGGTCCATATGAAAGAACAATTGTTCAATTGACCTATGGTCATTATGAGGACAAATGAATGCAATTCAAATTCAGAATATTCAATAAGACAATAAGAATGCAACTCAAGAACTCCCGCTCACTATGATCCTCAAATTTCATAAACTTTCAAATTTTCAGTTTCTCCCCCTTTTTATCATTTTTATATATCATCTCCCTCTTTGTAAAACAATGATATATATCTCTAACTTTCTCCCCTTTGTATAATCTTCTCCCCAACATTGAAATATCTTCTCATTAACACATCTCCCCCCCTTTAACAATGGATTCATCAAGGAATCATGCCTTCCTCTTATCCAGAGATAACAAGTATAGAATAAAGAAAGAAGCAAAATAGAAGAAGTATAAGAAGGAGTATGCATGAAGTGCAATGAAGTGGCTTCATTTTTGTATATATTTTTTTTGATTACAAGAAGCTTTGGAGATTACCCAAAAGAACAAGCTAGTATCTCTAATATTGCACAAACAGCATATCAAGCCTGACAACGCTAGCAAGATCATGGTAAGACATATATATCAAAGCTAAGCACAAAGGCTCAAAAGTAAAGCAATAGATTTGATCAATTTAAGCAACGCTTCAAATTCAGCAAGTTCATTAACAGGGATCCTAAAGTGAAACTGGCCATGTCAAAATGTCAATGTAAGATCAAAAAGCTAACAAAGACCACATTAAGAGACAATTAGGTCCTGTATTGAATCATTTTGCTTAAATTTTCTCAAATGCACATTTTTCAACAAATTTTCATTTGCACTGAAATTGAAGCTAACTAATGATCTAACTTAGTGATAAGATCCTGGACTAGGAGCCATCCACAAAATCATCCTAAGCTTCGACCAGAAGTTGATTAAAGGTATATCTTAGTAAAGAAGATCCTGGACTAGGAGCCATCCACAAACTCTTTCTAAGCTTCTACCAGGGCGACAAATCTTGAGGTTTATGTCATTTCTGACAAGCAGTCCCCATGAGATCGTCTGGTTCATCAAACTATCTCCAAGTTCATGTCATTGACAAGCAGTCTCGTAAGAGTAGTTTGGCACAATTTAAGCATAAGACAATCTTTTGATTTTTCATGTTTCACAAGAGCAGTTTTAGAATCTCAAGAACACTAGAAGTTCAAGTAATGGTCAATTTTAGATTAAAGAGCTAACAAAGCAATTATGACAGGGCCAATGTCACAAAAGGAGCACAAATTGCGCAACTCGCTAAAACATCCACAAATTACAATTTTTAGTTCGAGTTGTTTTAAAGTTCTAGCTCGTATAGCAAAGACTTAGCTACACATGTAAAAGCATGATAATTCTAGCAAGTCAAAGAACTATACATGACATTGAGCAAGAATTGAAATACTAAAGCTCCAAAGGGTAATAGGCAAAGCTTCATCAATCTTGAAAGATAAGCAGAAAAACTTATATTATAAAGCATCTTTTTGAGTATGACTTGAATTTTTCATACCATTTGTTGAATTTTTCATATGAATGCAATATGATACAATGAGATGCAATAAAAAGCCTAAAAGCCTAAAAACTTCAAAAAGATCACTAAGTTCAGAAAAAAAAACAATAAAAGATCAAAAGAACAAGGAAAGATCAGAAAAGATCAAACTCCCCCTCAAACCAACCCATAGGGATAAATTACCCCTAACTCGCTTCTCAAGGTGGCAAACCTAGTTGGGTCTAAAGGCTTGGTGAGGATAAAATCAAACGACAAGAGAAGTGCCTAGTGGATGACAAGCGCCTGAAGAACTCTTCTTATTTAGCCGACAGCCCGCACAATCAGGATAAGAAAAACCCCCCGAATGGACAAAGATAAAGAACATGAATATCAAATGCCACACAAAGAGAGTAGAATGTAAATACCTGAATATGAGCTTAAAGGCCTGGCGATGGGAAGGTCTTGGAGATGCTTGAAACCCGCAAACCGCGTGAAGGAGGTGAACCATCTTGAGTCTATGGTAATATGACGTGAACAGTCGGAGTCGACAAAGCACGTGCCCTTCCTCTTTCCGCAGCAATTCTGAAAATCAAGGCACAGAAGAACGATGTGTCTCGATACTAGGGTTAGTTAAACAAGACTTGGGAACCCAGTACTGAGACACACGTCTGCGAGTAGTATGCAAAGCAGAAGTGTTATCCTTGATTCTATTTGCATTCCTATCATGAGTAATGGTCACACGAACATGAGAGTTATCCTGTCTAGGAGCATGATGATAAGCATGTGAAACAAATCCTAACCCAGGTTTATTCTTTTCAAAATGACCATATCTCATAAAAGCTTTAGGTTGAGTGGATGAAATACTAGCAAAATTTTTCTTATTATTTTTCAACCTACGCCAATAAAACTCAATCAAGTGCCCACTCTTTTTGCAATAATTGCAATGATACTTAATACCGCTAGAAGAAGCACCTTTTGATTGAACAGATGGTTGAGCAAAACCTGCAGATTTAAAAGAAGTTTTTACAGGTTGAGTTTTGAATTCAATTAAACCTTTTTCCAAGACTTGAATGACTTTTGGCTTTGAATTGTCTTGAAAAGAATTGAATCCTAAAGCTTGCTTCTTATAAGGAGTTTTAGACTTGTCAAGAATCATGTTTAACTGTTTCTTACCTTTAGAAAATTTCTCTAATGTATCATGAAGGTAAGCATTTTCTTTTCTCAAATTAACACAAGCATCACAAGTTTTATCCATAGATTTCTCCTTATATAAAGCAATTTCAAGCTTAAGAGCGGAACAAGAAGCACAAAAAGTAGTTTCAATATTGTCCTTAAGCTTAGCATATTTGACTCTAACAGCTTCTAAGATATCTTTGATTTCACGTTCTTTTTCTAAGCATGAAGTGCAAGGGCTAGAATCAATCACATCAGAAACAATCAACTTGCTAGACTCTAAGTATTTTTCACAATGAGCAGATTTAATTTCAATTAGCTCGGTTCTAGCATTTTCAAGTTGTTGCAAAGCAATATTGTGAGCAGATTGCAGTTTAGCCAATTCTGAATGCATATCATGACAAGATAAACATTCATCAGGTTCAAGAGTCTTAACATTTGCAAGTTCTAGTTTCAGTTTACCAATTTTTGACTCTAGTTTCTTATTTTTAGTCATGACAAATTCTAGCGCTTCATCTTAACTAAGCAGTTGCTCATATATGGAATCATATTTAGCAGAAAGGACATCATAAGAGAGAGGTACCTCATCTTCATCAATATCGTCAGTGTCGACCATGAAGCACATGCCGGTGAAGTCCTTGGCCTTCCCCTTCTTTTTGTCTCGAGGGATCTTCTCCTCCTTGTCCTCTTCACTCCCGGAGTCCACATCGCTCATGGATTGCTCTCCAAAAGCGGCAAGGACCCAGTGAGCGGCCTTTATGAGCTTGACAGCATCATACTCAGAGTTGTTCCCATGAGGCTTCTTCCAGGCTACCTTCTCTTCCTTGTGATTGCTCTTACCTTTCAGCTTGGGGTAATTGGCCCGGATGTGGTAGAGCTCTCCACACTCATAGCAAGTAACAGGACCACCTCTCTTTTTATTTCTCACATTGTTGTAAGTCCGTGTGAATGTTTTAGCTAACAAGGCTAACTCAACCTCAGGGATACTCTCAAGCTCCTCTTCATGAATAGCAGATAAACAAGCAAATGAAAATCCAGAAGAAGATTCAAAAGAATCATGAGAAGCCTTTTTGAGAGGATCTGCTACCAAAGCTAAATTGTCTTTCTTGGGATGATCAACTCTTTTAATTTCATGAGTCTTGAGTTTGCTATAAAGCAACTCCAAAGTAAGGCTCGAAAGATCAACATTCTCTTCTATAGCAAGAGTTTCATCTCCCACTCCTTGGTGTTGATTGCAGCCAAGAGATGGGTGGTATTTTTAGATTGAGAGTATTCAATATCAACAGCTTTCATCTGATTAATCACTTTATTAAAGCGACTGAAAATGTCATCGATGCTCTCTCTAGGACGCATCTCAAATTTGTTATAATCACGCTTATAGATTGTTTGGTGCACTTTCTTAATTTGGGACGAACCCTCATGATAGGTTTCGAGGGTGTTCCAAATCTCGTGCGCAGTCGCAAAATTGCAAATCCTATCATATTCTTGTCTACGAAGCGCACCATATAAAAGGTTCTTAGCCTTGTTGTTGGTAGACAAAAGAATGGCAGAAGCAAGAGTTGCAACCTCAGGAATAATGAGCGGGGAACGAACAACGTCCCATATAGCTTGTCCCTCGCTCTCAAGGAATACTCGCATACGATTCTTCCAATAGGCATAGTCGTGCCCATTAAAGATATGCGGTTTTATAGAGAACCTATCCATCGCCAAAATTCAGTGATCGGTTAAGATCAAGATTGAACTAACCGGGCTCTGATACCACTTGTTGGACCGAAAAGGCGACTAGAGGGGGGTGAATAGGAGCACGCTCACTTTTTCACAAATTATGAATTCAACACAATTTCACTCCAATAGCTATGAGGAAGCTATGAAGATCAATATACCAGTACATCGGAAGACTAGTATTGAATTCGATTTAATCCCCAAAGTAAAGCAACAAAATATACTAAGATCAAAGCAACACAGTGCACTGGCGGTCTGACCTCTGGACTTGACCGGTCGGACCGATTGCCGGGCGGTCGGACCGCTGTTATACCGGCGGTCGAACCGCTGCCAAATCGGTCGGACCGGTGATGATTGGCGGTCTGACCGGTAGGCTCCAGAACCGATCTGAAACAGTAAAAACAGCCCGATGACGAAGTTGCAATTAGGTCTAACTTTTGATTCTCAACTCCAAACTTCGCGAAACTTTGCACACACCTTCTCTATGCTATTGAGGACATATTCCAATCGAATATAATGATAATTCTTGCATAGATCCTGAACAGTTGTCAATTGAGTAACAGAGGGTTTAAAACCGGGCAAGAACGAAAACTTGATCCTAATGCTTGTTCGTGAGTGATTGATGATCAAGATGATCCTAGATAGATTCACACATATCACAGCAAGCTAATTCACGTGAAAGAATGAATCACAAACTCGCGGATCAAAGAAAGCCCTAAAATCAGGAAATTGAAAGCAAGAACGAAAAGAGACTTATCTCAAGCAAACCTTGCATAGATTAAGAACGTGATTGCTGTTGGATTACACCCACACCATCATGGATCAGTGGTCAATCCAAGATCACGAAATTCACCTCAAACCATCAAGAGCTCTAGCCTCCACCTCAACTCCCCCTAAGCCAATTAGGGTTTTGAAACATAAAAGAGGCGAGAGATAAAAGAGCTAGGTGGTGCAGCCACCACCTCCTCCTATTTATAGTGGAGGCCTAGAACTCCTAGGGTTTGACTCCATTGGGCTCCCGTTAAGGTCCACTAACAACGGGTCACACACGCACGCTTCGCAAAGCGCCGTCTTTAACCTTTTGACCTAAACAGCTTCACCTAGCGCCATCTTGCGCCTCAGATTTGCTAATAGGTCACCCTTGTCCATCTTGCGTCACGCTTGAGTCATTGACCTCACCCGGCATCGTCCATCGTTCTGGACCTCAACTCTCCAAGTCTAGTCCCGATCCTCCTCGCCGTTGACCGTCGTTGACCACCAAGCAACCTGCACAACCATAGACAAGCAAACACGAATTCGGGAACAAGTTCTTCACAACTTGACCCATGTTAGTCAAAATATGCATCATGCAATACATATGCCATGATACCAATGAACTTGACCTAACAAAACAACATCACCACGAAGTTGGCTGACGTTCAAAGTGGAAACCGGTCCGACCGCTCCCTGTGAGCCGGTCGGACCGCCCTCTCGCCGGTCGGACTACTCCCTGTGAGCCGGTCGGACCGCCACTAGGGACTTAGCCGAAATTCAATCCCTGAAATTCTGAAACCTTCTGGAAAATTAAACCGAATAGAACTTTTGCTTGGGAACTCCAAAAATTATGAGACCAACTGCATTGGGATCCCCTCACTTACCTACAACACCTATTTTTAGCCCAGCCTGTTCTGACCATTTTTGGTCACTGCCGGTCCGACCGCCGCACATGGCCGGTCCGACCGATTTGGGACCGGTCGGACTGCCATGCCATGGCCGGTCGGACCGCCCCTGTCTAGAATGCCTGAACTTTGTCGAAAATCCTGTGAAACGACAAACCATAAATGCTATTGCCAATTGTCACATCATCCTAAGATCTGGA
This sequence comes from Hsuehochloa calcarea, assembly GCA_036346395.1. NCBI lineage: Eukaryota > Viridiplantae > Streptophyta > Magnoliopsida > Poales > Poaceae > Hsuehochloa > Hsuehochloa calcarea. The sequence continues at coordinate 37,053,133 of CM070604.1, read as the reverse complement.
ATATATCCCCATGATATCCACACATACCCACCACTGCCAATGACGGCGCCCACCTACTACTCGCTACCACTGCAAGTTCCTCCGTCGACACCCGCTCCTCCCGCCTGTACTCCCATGTCTAGGACTGGGACCTGGGACCAGACGTCTCTGGCAAACGCGTTGAACACTATGATGCTAACGCCACCACCGAACACGGACTGGTACATGGACTCTGAGGCTTCCGCGCACATGACTTCCAACCCCGGTAACTTGTCATCCTCCTTCCCGCCTAAGTCTTTTACTCCTTCATCAATCATTGTCGGTAATGGATCATTGCTGCCCGTTACCTCCATCGGCTTCACTAATCTTCATGGCCATCTTCATCTTAATAATGTTCTAGTCGCTCCAAACATTATTAAGAATCTCATATCTGTTCATCAGTTTACCATTGATAATAAGCTATTAGTTGAGTTTGACCACATCGGCCTTTCTGTGAAGGATCTTCGTTTCAGGAACATGATCGCCAGGTGCAATAGCTCCGGTCCCCTCTACCCTCTTCATATGTCGGCGCCCACCTCTTCATCTTATGCCCTCCTCGCCGCTGCTTCCGCTTAGCATCGCCACCGGGGTGACCAAGACGATGGTGCCAAAGCGAAGCGGGGGCGGCGGCGAGGAGGGCATAAGATGAAGAGGTGGGTGCCGACATATGAAGAGGGTAGAGGGGACCGGAGCTATTGCACCTAGCGATCACGTTCCTGGAATGAAATTCCTTCGCAGAAAGGTCGACAGGGTCAAACTCAACGGAACAGTTATTGTCGATGGTAAACTGACGAACAGATATGAGATTCTTAATAATGTTTGGAGCGACTAGAACATTATTAATATTAAGATGGCCATGAAGATTAGTGAAGCCAGTATCCATTACCGACAATGATTGACGAAGGAGTAAAATACTTAGGCGGGAAGGAGGAAGACAAGTTACCGGGGTCGGAAGTCATGTGTGCGGAAGCCCCGAAGTCCATGTACCAGTCCATGTTCGGTAGTGGAGTTAGTGTCATAGTGTTGAACGCGTTTGCTAGAGACGTCTGGTCCCAGTCCTGTGCCCGCATATGGGAGTCCGGCGGAGGAGGGCGCCGACGAGGAACTTACGGCGGCAGCAAGTAGTAGGCGGGCGTCGTCATTGGCAGTGGTGGGTATGCCACCATGGCGTGGGGCATGGGCGCACTTCCATGAGACTGCGGCGCGCTAGCTCCCGGGGGGCGGGCACCGGCACTCTGCTGTGGTCCGGGCCACATTTGGATGGTGCCCGTCCATGGGTTGTAGAAGGAATGCCACCCGTACGGAGCACCAGTGGTGCCAGATTTGCTGCCCCTGTTGCCGTTGCCATCCCTGTTGTTGCGGCGTAGTCGAAAGTTGGCGCTGCTTGACCCACCGGAGGAGCTAGTGGCACCATGCGTCACGGCAGGAGGCGCCGTGGAGCGGCCGCCTAAGGCGGTAGCCTGGCCGCTAGCGGGCTGGGCCCCCCTTTGTGCCAGATGGGGCGGTGGCGAGGAGGACAGTCGTCGTCTGCTGGGAAGGGTGCGATGCCATCTCGAGTTCCTCGAGAAGGAGGTCGGAATGAACCTCGAGGAATGTCAGGAACGGACGCTGCCGCTTGAGGAGAGCCGACATGTACGCGAACTTCTCATTCAACCCACGCAAGACGGCGAGGACAAGAGTGCGGTCAAGAACAGGCTCGCCGACGGTGCCTAGAGCGTCGGCCATGCTCTTCAGGCGGCGGCAGTAGTCCGAGATGGTGAGCTCACCCTGGACAAAGGCGTGAAACTCAGCGTCGAGGTGCAGCGCGTGTGTCTCCTGGTTACCGATGAATTGCCCCTTGAATGCTCGCCAGACAGCGCACGCGGTGACGCCGTTCTCCATGACAATCTCGCAGAGGTCGGGGGTGATTGTGTCTTATAGCCACTCGAGGACGACACAATCCATGCGACTCCAGTCGACGGAGTCGCGACGGACGACGTCGGAGAGGACGTGGGAAGTCAGCGAGTACTTGCCCAACGTGATGAGGAATCAGCCGCACCATTTGTTGTAGTTAGGCGAGCCGAGGTTAAGGACGACAGGCACCAGCACAACAATATTCTGGACGATGATCGCCTGGGTGTGAAGATTAGCGATGGCGGCGGCTTCGTGGAGGACCAGCGCCCGGGTAACGTCATCATCATGGGCGGCTGCCTCTTCACGGTCGCGGGCATCGGCGTCATCACGGTCGCGAGCGGCGGCCTCCTCACGGTCGTGGGCTGCGGCAGCCTCGCGTTCTCGTTGGGCAACGGCGGCCGCAGCCTCGGCACGTTGGTGAGCAATGGCGTCATCAACCATGACGGCGGCAGGTGGCGTGTGTTAAGGTAGGTGGAAGCGTGTGGTCGCAAGGAATGAACACACCTCTGATACCATGTGATCAAGAGAATTGTTTTTGTATATAATTCGAGTTACAAGAGTTACAATATATAGGCACATTTGAAAGCAAATGAAGAGGCATAGGAGCTGGATGGCTAGTCGCAGGAGCCGGACGGCCACAGGAGCCAAACGGCCAGCCGAACAGACATCAAGACGTTGGGCAACTGGCCATGCACGCCATGCATGCACGCGATGTAACTGGCCATGCATGCATAATGGAGTTTTCTGTCTAACACCCTCAAATGATTAGCAGATGATTTCAGATCCGAATGCAACCTCTGGAAAACAGAAGAAACTGGTATTTGCGTGTGAGAAATAGAAACCACATTACATGCAACAACTGCATAACTCTTCCGAGAAGAACTATATGAAGGTGATTTGCCAAGAATGCCAGCCCAACAATAAGACTTTTCCCTCTGAACTGTGTTCCATTCACGTTGACATTCCAAATTATAAAGATTATATTCTCGCACCCAATTTGCACCTCCTGCTAGACCAGGTGGACTGGTCCTAGACTTTGTGATGATGAATAATTGACGTTTGGGTTGTATTGATATTGGATTTTCAATGTGAGTGGTCAGATCATGTCTTGTATCAAGTGGTCTGATCGGTGATACTCAATGATCTTTTTCGACTAGACTGATAGTACTGTAGCTTCGAGTACTGAGTAATACAGTTCAGAGTATTGTATGTACAAGTATTGTAGCTCCAAGTACTGACTACTAGTTTTTTAAGTACTGTAGATCCGAGTACCGAGTGGTAGACCTCCGAGTAATGTACTTAGTCGTAAGTCGAGGTGTGTAACGAGTACGAAGCTAGAGTGCATGGTCGATGGTCAAAGCTACAGTGACTGGTCGATGTTCGAAGCTATAGTGACTGGTCGATAGTCGAAGCTATAGTGACTGGTCGATAGTCGAAGCTACAGTGCTTGGTCGATGGTCGATGGTCGATGGACTATAGTCGTAGGTTTGGTGGTCGGTAGAAGTTGCCTTCACGATCGGTAGTCGTGGGCTTCAAGCTCGGTGGTCGTAGGCTTCTGGTAAGTGGTCGTAGGTTCCTGATCGGCGGTCTTACACTTATAGTAAGTAGTCGTAGGCTACGAGTGCTTCAAGTCTTGTATTTTTCGAGTACCTTGAGTACTCGTGTCTGGTTGGGCAATGGTATGACCGGCGTATACACAACGGTAAGACTAGTTTTATAGAGTGATCTCGAGTTTTTTTTTTCTTCTAAAAGCTAAATTTTAAGGTTGTAGATGATCTAATTCGTGTTTATTGATAAATGAGAGTGTGTTATGTGTGTGTGTGAATTGATATTGGTCATGTTGCAGAACTTATGTCAGGAAAACGTTCTTTGTTCTTTGCATGTGCAGGTTGAGCGTGGAGATGGTCATGGTCGATGACGAGGAAGACCGGAACTAGAAGGGTGAAATCCAAGGTTTAGGTGGTCGTGGATGTCATAGAGTGGTCGTGCTCACGCTAGGGCACATGGAGATCAAAGGTGAATGCATGATGCGTGGTCGAAGCAACAGGAGGTGCCATCCTAGAGGCTTCGATGCGTGAAGATTTATGGAAGACGTTCATAACTAGAAGGTTTAGAGATATAGAAAAACTTGGGATTTGAGATATTTCAGGTCCCCTGATTTTTGGAAGAGATAGGATTATGTGTCTGTGTTGTTAAGGGCACGGTTTAGGGCCCTAGCATATAAAGGCCGAAGAGGTTGAGTAACGGGGGGCTTTTGGAGCCTTTTCGCGGTGGCTTTCAGCAGAGAGGTTTTTTTGGTGTTTTTGTGTTAGGGTTTGAGGGGTAGAATGAGAGCCACTGAACATATTTGAGTAATAGCAGATAAGATCTATTCCAAAAAAAGATTAGTCATCGCCGGGGCTTGTTCTTCTGTCTTCGACCAGCTCTCGTGTTGTTCTGTCTTCATCCAGCTCTTGTGTTGATCTGTCTTCACTAGTTCTTGTTCAGAGTGGTTTTTGACTTGTTTTCGTTCCAAGCAGTACGAGAGACATTCAGAAGTCGTAGGACAGAAGAAATCTGATAGTCGAGTCCTTTCGACTAGGTGATCGCAACTTCTTTGACCAAATCGACTTCGCCTTCTTCGATCACATGCTGTGCTATTCACCCGATTGTCAACAATAGCTATGACTGGCTGAACAGGTTAGAGTTGTTTCGACCACTACGACTAGGTGACAAACTCGTACGAGTACATTGTATTTGGTTACCGGTTGAATTCATAGCAGATGCTCTTCGGTAAGTTGAAAAAGAATGCACTACAATTATTCACCCCCCTCTGGTTGTCGTATCTGATCCTACAAGTAGTATCAGAGTAGGTTGCTATGGTATCAGAGAGGTATGTGAATCGTCCCCCTATGGTAGATGGTACTGACTTTGTCTTTTAGAAGTGTCGTACACAAGCATATATTGAGGCTCAAAGTAGTGATGTTTGGAATAAGGTTTCTAGACTATATGAGGTTCCGGTTGTTGTTACTAATCTAAATAAAACAAATATTGATTTAAATGCTCACTCTCATAACTTGCTGTTTCAAGGGATTTCTCGCAAAGAATTTGATTGTGTTGATCATATTAATTCTGCCCCACTTAATATGGAAAACACTTTGCGATTATCATGAAGGAACCACTAAAATTAAGAAAGTGCGTAAAAATCTTTATAAAAAAGAATATTTTGATTTCTCTATGAAGCCTAGTGAAGCTATTCATGATCTGTTTGCTCGGTTTGAAAAATATTGAGTAATTTGCCTGGTGTTAATGTTATCCCCACTGATGAAGATAATGCAACTAAAATTTTGAGATCTTTAGGTTATGTGTGGTTGATGGTTGTCACAACTTTCAATCAAACTGCCGATTTAGATACTTTAACCATGGATGATCTTTTCTCTAGATTGAAAACCTATGAGCTGGAAGTTTTGCCATCTAAGATTGAGAAATCTTCATCTTTAGCACTTGTGACTAACCCCATGCAGGCTGTTTCGTCGAGTTCTTTTCTTGTGTCTGCTTTGTCTTCTTTTTTAGAGGAATAGTTCGAACAGCTCCCTGAAGAGGATTTAGTGTTGATCTCCTCACGGGCATACAAGACACTCAACAACATGAGGAAGAGGAAGCGGGGTGGTATGTCAAATTCGATCAAGTGTTATGAGTGTGGCGAGCCAAGCCACATTAAGGTAGAGTGTTCCAAGCTCAAGGGGAAGTTGATCAAGGAAGACAAGAATTACCATCGTCGGCTATCCAACAATAACAACATCAAGGGTGGCAATTTTCGTCGAAAATTTGCTGAAAAGGTTCTTTCGGCTATCAAGCATCTAGATTTGAGTGATGTAGAATATGGGAGTTGCGATGACGATAACCACGACAATGATGAGGCTAAAGGTAAGAAGAAGAACAACGACAACTTCATGGGCATGTGCTTCATGGCAAGAAACGAAACGACGACGACGATGACAGTGATCCCGATGAGGTAAGACAATCATATGATGAGCTTGAAGATGGGTTGATTAAACTTGCTATTGAATTGAAAAATACAACAAAGAAACTGAAAGAAAATAATTATCTTGTTGAAAGCTTAACTTCTGAAATCAATAGACTTAGGGCTGTTACTCCTGATAAAGAATTATGTGAGTCTTGTTAAATTTTACATTATGAGTTGGATACTGCTAGGTCAATGAATGCATAAAACTTTATTCAACTTAAGAATGTAAATGCTAAATTTGATGATTTAAAGTAAAAACTTGCAAATTAGGAAATTGAAAAGCTCAAGTTTAGTTCTTCTACATATTTAGAGTCAAGTATTTCATCCCAAGAAATAATTCAACATATGTTTTATCATGAGATATCTTCTTTCTTTAACTGTCCCAAACTTAAAATAAAAATAGAAGTTTTGACTAGACAACTTAATGATTTTGCTGAAAAAGAAAGATTGGCTGAGTCTAGTGCTTCTAAAAAACTTGTGAATGAATCTGTTAAATACACAACTTGTCTCACTCTAACTAAAGACAATGAGTATATTAAGGACACTTTAGAGAGATTTTCCTTTGGCAAGAAAATTTTGAACATGGTCCTAGATAAGTCAAAAGTAGTGTTAAATATCTAGGTCTAGTATTTAATTTTGTTGAGCATGCCAAAAATTATCCTCCTAAAATTGTTAACCTTCTTGAACCTGGAAAATTTGAAGTATAATCTGAACCAAGATAAATTATTTTTCAATCAGCTGGTATTGCAAAGGATTCATCTACTGAAGTGGGTGTTGTGAAGGCAACAGATAAGACTCCTCATTAAGACAAGTATAAATGCACTCATTGTGGTAGAGAGGGTCATTTGGTTCAATTTTGCTTTCGAAAAGCAAAGAAAGAAAAGAAAGACAGGTTAAGAAAGGTTTCTCGTACTGGAGTGGAGTTTGATCAAGCTCCATATCATTAATTTTCTCCCTCTAAATAATTTTCTGCAGGTTTGGGAGTTTACGCCCTTTGGGACGATGACGACCGACGCGTCATCATATGGTCATACCGACCGGCCGTCGATCAAAGACGACAACCGCGGTGATCGACCGAAGTACCTGAATGTTAAAATTCTTTTTCTTTGCTAGGTGTTGCTTCTGTTTGTCGTATATCTCAATACTGGTTACCTAAAACTTTATTGTCTAACCCAGTACTAAGATACCGACGATTGTTCGTGTTTTGTAAGCTCGTCACAAGTGGATGGAGAACATATGGTTCATTGACTCGGGTTGCTCTCGTCATATGACCAGAGAATCACGATGGTTCTCCTCCCTCACTCGTGCCACTAGTGATGAGAAGATTACTTTTTATGAAAATGCTCAAGGACGAGTTCTTGCAAGAGGTATACAATGGCTCTAATCCTACCTCCAATGATATAGAGGCTACTACTGCTACACCTATGTCACCTACGACACCATAGGCTCATTTGCACATTCAACGACATCATCCACCTGAACAAATGATTGGTGAGTTAGATGAGAGAGTTCTTCGCAACATGTATAACTCCCATTCCTCATATGCTCATGCTGCGTTTGTTTTCTCATTTGAACTCCAAGATGTAAGTCACGCTTTATCTGAAGAGTCTTGGATTAATGCCATGCATCAGGAATTAAAAAAATTTAAGCATAATAAAGTCTAGACTTTAGTTTCACCTCCTCATGGTCATAATGTTATTAGAACCAAATGGATTTTTAAGAATAAACAAAGTGAGGATGGTGTTGTTGTTCGAAATAAGGTTAGACTTGTGGCTCAGGGTTTTACCCAGGTAGAAGGTCTTAATTTTGGTGAAACCTTTGCACTTGTTGCTAGATTAGAAGCCATTATAATTGTTTTAGCGTTTGCTGCTTCTAAGAGTTTCAAGTTGTATCAAATGGATGTTAAGAGCCTTTTTCTTAATGGCTATATTGAGAAAGAAGTGTATGTAAGACAAACTCTTGGTTTTGAAAATCCTAAATTTTCTGATCGTGTCTACAAACTGTCCAAAACCTTATATGGTTTGAAACAAGCACCTAAAGCATGGTATGATATGCTTAAATCATATTTACTTAAAAATAACTTTCAAATGGGCAAGGTAGATAAAACTTTGTTTGCTCTCAAGTATGGCAATGATTTTTTACTCATTCAGATTTATGTAGATGATATCATCTTTGGTGGTTCCTCTCATACTTTTATTTTCAAGTTTTCAAATACTATGAGCAGGGAATTTGAGATAAGCATGATGGGAGAACTCACTTTTTCCCTAGGTTTCAGATCAAGCAATCAAAACTGGGTATCTTTTTTTATCAAACTAAGTACAACAAGGATCTCCTTCATCGCTTCGACATGGGGACAAGTAAACCAGTCTCCACACCAATGAGATCCACAACCGTGTTAGACCCTGACGAGGATGGAGAGCCCGTTGATAAAAAATACAGAAGCATGATTGGTTCACTACTGTATCTCACTACTTCAAGATCGGACATTCACTTTGCTGTATGTCAATGTGCTCGCTTTCAAGCTTCTCCACGTGTTTTTCATTGCCAAGGAGTTAAGCGAATTTTCAGGTATCTTCAGTCAACTTTAGAATTTAGTCTATTGTATTCTTCTTCATCATGCCTTACTCTTAGAGCTTATTCAGATGCGGATTTTGGAGGTTGTAGAATTGATAGGAAGAGTACTTCTGGCATATATCACTTTTTAGGCACATCTCTTGTTTCTTGTGCTTCTAAAAAACAGTTGTTTGTTGCACTTTTCACTACTGGGCTGAATATATGACTGTTGTTTCTTGTTGCTCACAATTGCTTTGGATGACAGCTATGCTTAAGGATTTTGGCTTAGATTTGGATAATGTACCTTTTTTCTGTGATAACACTAGTGCTATTTGTATTACCAAAAATCCCGTGCAACATTCAAGAACCAAGCACATTGATATTCAACATCATTTTCTTAGAGACTTTGTGGAAAAGAGAGATGTTGTTTTGCATTTTATTGATACAGATTCTTAAGTTGCTGATATTCTCAAAACAATTGCCTGATTTTGCACGGTTTACTCTTTTGCGAAGTGAGTTGGATATGTTGCATCCTATGGGATTATTTTGAGGGGGAGCTTGTTGTTTAAACTGTCAGAAGCTTTATTTATTATACTTGTCAAACAATTCATCAAGTCCAAACCATTGAAATCAATTGAGGTGTAGAGCTCTTTTTATCATATTTACTCATGTGTTGTGTAGCTTTGATCATGATTAATTATAATTACTCTACTATATTTGAACTAAAGCTGACAAGGCGGAAGACTGTGACTAGATTTATTATAATTTTAACTTTGCGATGTTCATTGAAAGGGGTTAGCTTGCTTGTGAGTCCTATTTTAAATCTTGGCATTGAGACTCATATGTCTCTTATTGTAATCTTTCTATGTTCACTCAATTTGGCATGTTATAAAAAGAAAAGAAAAAATAGAAAGAGAAAATTTAAAAGATGTATACTTCAAGCATGACACACACACACACACACACAAAAGAGCGTAAAATGTGCTCCAATGATAAGAAGTATGCTTCAAGCATGCTACAATTGAAAAGAAGTATGCTACAAGCATGCAACCGTTGAAAAGAAGTATGCTCCAAGCATGCCACATGCTTAAGACTTGAGTTGGTTTAATAGGTTGTTACATGAGACTGCTAGCTCATCTAGATTTAAAGTTTGTCTCACTTTTTAGACTTTAACTTTTCTTTGTGATATCTCATTGTGCTCCTTATAATCGGTTTGGTCATTTATGAGATGTCTGTCAGTAATTTAACTTGCTTAATAATTCTAAAGACTTGTTTTAACATTGCTATATGGTATATAACTTTATATAATCTAGATAGCTTTACAAAAAAGATGGTTTGGTCAATCTATTAAATCAATGCGCTATGATTTGGATAGTCTACAAAGCTTCTTGATTTTTACTCTACTTGCTCATTTCTTGAGAATTTTTTCTTCTTCTGAAGTTCTTGATGATTACATTGTCAAAGGGGGACGAAAATTGGATAAATCAATCTGCTTGTGTTGAGGGGGAGTTTTCTGTCGTGACTGTATGTTAAGGATGAGTTTTACGACTGCTGTTTCGACTGCTGCTGTTTTTGACTCTTGATGTGATTTTGTCAAAATTCCTTGCTTTGTAGTTTTGAAACTTTCTTCGTTTCGTTTCTTCCAAACTTCAAGTCAAGTTTTTGAAGTGTTGTAAATGTATTCATCAAGGGGGAGATTATTAGACCAAGTGGACTGGACATAAAAGACCATATGGTATGGTCGTAGACTTTGTGATGATGAATAATTGATGTTTGGGTTGTATTAACATTTGCGGTAGTGAGAGTTTCAGTTGTTGGATTTTCAGTGTGAGTGGTCGGATCATGCCATGTATCGGGTGGTCTAATTGGTGATACTCGATGATCCTTTTTGACCGAACTCAGAGTACTATAGCTACAAGTACTATAGCTTCGAGTACCAAGTAATATAGTTCAAAGTATTGTATCTACGAGTACTGAGTGCTAGTTTTCTGAGTATTGTAGATCCGAGTACCGAGTGGTAGAGCTCTGAGTAATGTACTCAGTCGTAAGTCAAGGTGTGTAACGAGTATGAAGGACAGTCATGGTTGCATGGTCGAAGGTCAGGAAGTACAGTGACTGGTCAATGGTCGAAACTACAGTGCCTGGCCGACGGACTGTAGTCATATGCTTTGTGATTGATAGTCATGGGCTTCGTGGTCGGTAATCGTAGGCTTCGTGATAGGTAGTCATGGGTTTTGTGCTCGGTGGTCGTAGGCTTCTGGTAAGTGGTCGTAGGCTTTGCGATCAGTGGTCGTAGGTTCCTGATCGGTGGTTGTACACTTATAGTATGTAGTCGTAGGCTACGAGTGCTTCAAGTCTTATATTCTTCGAGTACCTTGAGTACTCGTGTCTAGTTGGTCAGCGGTATGACTGGCGTATACACAGCGGTAAGATCGGTTTTACAGAGTGATCTCAAGTTATTTTTTCTGAAAGCTGGATTTTAAGGTCGTGGATGATCTGATTCATGCTTATTGATAAATGAGAGTGTGTTATGCGTGTGTGAACTGATATTGGTCAAATTGGAGACCTTGTGCCAGGAAAATATTCTTTGATCTTTGCATGTGTAGGTTGAGCGTGGAGACGGTCATGGTCGATGACGAGGAAGATGAATTCTGGACTAAATTAGCCCCATTGCGCAATAAAAATTCCAAAAATAGCCCCATCAATTTAAAAATTCCAAAAATGGCCTCCTCACAGTAGGTGTTGCCGTCCCCAGGGGCAGCACCTTGGTGGGGCCGGGCAGCACCTTGGTGCTGCCCAAGGTGCTGCCCCACGCGAAGAATTTTTTTTTCGAATTTTTTTTTTCCAAAAAAGCAATTAATAATATTTGTTGGACGATTTTTAAAATATGCAAAATGAGCTCAAACAATTATGAAATTTTTTGTGGAGCCTCCTGGCATAGTTTTTATGATTGTGTAATTGTTTTGAAATTTTATGCATTCTTTTTTTTTCTGCAAAATTCTTTAAAGTTTAATGTTTGTAGGAATTTTATAATATAGCAAATGAGGTCCAAACATTATGAAATTTTTTTTCCATACTCCCTACACAGTGGACTTGATTGTGTAAATTTTACAAAATTATATATGCTCTGAAATTGTCTCGACAAATTCAGGGTTTAGGTCTCAAAAATTAGGACGAGACGTTTCGGAAATTAGGGTTTCATGAATTCATGTGACTTGAAATGTGGGAAGTTTGGTACGACATGACTACTCTTGGCCGGTATGGTTCTCCATCACATTTCTTTTGTGAAAGTAGAGTACGGAAAAGCAGAGTACGGAAATTAATTTAACTGAAAGGGCTTAGAACGTTGCGATTACGGAGAAACTCTAAAACATAGCAGAATCGATACCGATGTGAATGGCTATACTTTGATGGCTCAGCGGAGGCACAACACCAGAACTACATTGCAGCCCCCGTGTCCAAAAGCACGTTACATGTGGTCACATGGCATGATGGTTCGGCTAATTACTTTACCATGGACGCTACTACTACGGTAACTCGCGACACGAGCTTTCGGACCATGTAAGTACGCATGCCTTTAGGGGATAGTTAAAACATGGCGAATAGGAGGTGGACTACTACGGACCAGCCCGACCTACTGCGTGGACCGGGGCCATTTGCCCTTTCTTGCGAGCTCGGCATTGTAGTCCTCGCCTGCCGCCCTGGCCTCGGCCGCCATTTCCCGCTTTTTCTCGCGCTCCCTGCGCCTGCACGCCTCGAGATGGGTCCGAGTCTCCCGGCGGATACTCTCGTTGTGCTCTTCAGTCCGACGATCCTCCTCCGGATCTCGCGTCCCTTTCGCATTCCACTCCTCGAAGTCGGTGCCATCGGTCGTGTGGGTGGATCTCTAGGTCGATCCACTTGCGGAAGCCACATAGCGGCTCCGGGGACTACGGGTAGACGGGAGAGATTGTTAGTGCATACTCTGAAAGAGAATTGGTACGATATATTACTGTTAGTACTCCTTACCATTGCCGATGGTTGCTCGTATCCCAACGGCGGTCGGGATAGTCGGAGGAGTAGTTAGGACATCCCGATGCGCATGTCGAGGTGGTGGTGCTTGGATTTGAAGAACTTGCATGTGTCCTGCACCAGCGGATGGCGGCGTCTCCCCTCTGGCGGGTGTTGCGCGAAGGCTCGTTTGGAGCGTTCGGCGGGGGTTCTTTGATGCGCGGGGTTTCATTGCGAGAGCTGCCATCTGGCAAGTTGCTCTTCCGAACCGGGCCTCGTGACCCTAGCTTGTTCGGCCCGTGCCGTTGAAGCCCTTGCTAGATCACGGATCTCGCCCCATTGCTTCTTGAGGTTGTCCATCCCAGCGTGGTGAAGCAAGCTCGGTGTAGTGTTTGGTTTGGTTGTGTGGTTTCTCTCGTAGATGACTTGCGGCTCCTTTTATAAGCGGAGGGTTGGCATGGCGTGGTTGGCGAGTGTTGTCTAATCTTTCTGCGAGAGTAGTCATGCCCTTTTTTAAGTGTTGTATTTTTGGTAGGAAAAGCTGCGGAGGCGAGTGTTGTCTGGTTGTTGCGATGAGTTATCACGTCTTGCTCTGCAGAGTCTTGTCATTTCGATCGAAAAGTTTGGCGAGGTAGTGAGTTATCACGTCTTACTCTGCGAGTCTTTGTAATGTCGGTCTAAAAGTTTGGCGAGGCGGTGAGTTATCACGTCTTACTCTGCGAGTCTTTGTTATGTCGATCCGAAAAATTGGCGGCGGTGAGTTATCACGTCTTACTCTGCAGAGTCTTTGTCATTTGATCGAAAAGCCGGGAGGCGATGAGTTATCACGTCTTACTCTCTGATCTTGTCATTTGATCGAAAAGTCGGGGAGGCGGTGAGTTATCACGTCTTACTCTGCGAGTCTTTGTCATTTGATCGAAAAGTTTGGCGAGGTAGTGAGTTATCACGTCTTACTCTGCAGATCTTTGGCATTTGATCTGAAAAATTTGGCGAGGCATTGAGTTATCACGTCTTACTCTGCGAGTGCTATCATTTCGTCCAAAAGAAAAATTTGGCGGCGGTGTGTTGTCACTTAAGTTCGTAAATTTATTTTGCAATTGAAGTTGTTTTGAAAGCCATCTGCTTCTTTGTTAGGATGATCGGTAGTTCCGACGATATAAGTGCGGAACTACCTCTCCGCAGAACTTCGAAAATCCCGCGGAACGTTTTTTTTTCGAAAGAGCACTCTTTTGGGACTTAGCTGATTTTCTACAAGCATGGTTCGTACCGCCATGTTGGGAGCGGTGGTTCGTACCGCCATGTTGGGAGCGGTACTCGTGCACCGCGGAAGTTCAGATTTTCGCGCGGAACGATAATCGGAAGTACCGCAAATTAGATAGCGGTAGTTCCGCATCGATTTAGAAATTCTTGTTTGATTAATTCACACGCAAAGTGTCCACAACGGAATTAGATAGATGCATACATGATACAAACTAGTACCACAACGCCGCAAAGGCATACATCACGTAGTGCAGGGATACATAGATAAAGAGTGGATATTACAATCTTATTAAAACTGAACTTCTACTTAGCAAGAACAAGAAATAATAGAAAAAAATTACCAAGCGGCCATGTTAACTAATTTACAGTAGCGATTTCTCAACCCTTCTCATCCTTTCATCCGGTCCTTTAAGAACATTATCTTTATTTTCCGTCGGTTCATCCGATGGTGAGGCACTTGACGAAATCGACCACAGGGCGTGTGTCCTCTTGCAAGCTAAGGCGCAATTTGCATTGCAATGCCTCGAACCTCTGCACAGCTTCATCACCCTGCCGGAACCGACATGTTGTGTTCTATAAAAATAATTGGGAATACAAGTGAAAAATATGATGTTTGGAAAGAAGTTCAATGGGGATGATCAGACATAAGTTACCGTAAGATTCGAACACTTCATGAACACTCGGGATGGATTCGTTGGCGTATGGGAGGTGAACACATTCACCGGATCCCTGCAACGAGGGCAATCCAACTGTTGTCTTAGTGCTTCTAATTGCCTGCTCACTCGAAAGTTTGATGATGCCGTAGACATCCGTTTAAGGCGGAAGGAAGGAGAAGAGGCGAAGAGTGAGTGGAATGGAAGCCAAATCATGCATATATATAGCCTGTTGGTAAATTGTAATTTGGTTGAAGAAAATTCGCGTCCGCGAGGTAGCAGGGCCGAGGAGGTATCGTGGGGCAGCATTGCGTTATGTCTTTAAGGTTTAGTAAGTTTAAATCGGGAGTTACAATTGTTGTTAGTACTAAATATTTCAGATAACATGTTGTGTACATACATCTAACAGTCGTAACGCACATGGACATTACATAAATCAGAAAGGCGAGATGCATGATGGCATTACGTAACAAGTTTTACACGGCCATGAAATTAGTTAGGGCGCATGGTCGTGTCGCTTGCCGGGACGACGTAGATGATCCTCAGGGAATGTGAACCTGTCCGGGGAGTGGCGTACGTCTCGAAGGCCGTAGTAGGGGCCCTGTCTTGGAGGCGAATCTGGGGTGATCTCATCGTGGCGGTCCGGCTGAGGCCTGAGCATGTCATCCACCCACTGGTGCTCTTCCTGCGGGAAGCGTACAGGGTGAGTTAGTCATTGCTTTTGTACGACGGGAAAATTGGTGTAAGTACGTTCACGTGTACATGAGTAGGCTGTTGTGTTGACGAGGACCCTCCTGGCCAGTCTGAGCCGTAGTGCTGCACGGTGTACCCTCCGTACGTGTCACCGAACCACTGGTCGCGCTCCCGTAGGTGTGATTGAACGCCGTGCGAAGAGGTCCAGTCCTGCGCCTCCCTCCGTGATGACGATGGTTGCAGCAGAGTGTTGTCCCCTCGCAACTGCTGCAAGAACAAAGGGTAATGTCAGAAACGTCTGAAATGAGTGCATGGAAAGGTACTCACGACAAGAACCGGTTGACAGATGACATACCTGTGGCTCGAGGCGGGTCGGGGCCGAGGGACCGTAGCTCCGACGACTCCCGGTCGGCAGGCGTGCGGAGGGGCGGTCGACGGAGGTGCGAGGGCGAATGTGGTGGAAGGTGCCCGCCACGCACGCGACGTTGTCGTGAGCGTCGTTGTGGCGACCACAGTTATGGATCTAATCGCGAATTGCGTCCTCGCGCATCGTCGCGATCGCACCTATGACACGATCAATGTGTTGTTGTTTCCACGGTTTATAGATTGATGATTTGGTTGCGGATACGCTCAAGCGGTAATCTTGCCTAAAACCGATAGTAAGCGCGAAAAGTGTTCTTTGAGCGAGAATTATGCGAAGAATGTTTTACCGTCTCGTCGGCGGGCCGCCCGATGTGGTCCGGACCCGGCAAGTCTGACGTCGTCCTACATGGCGTCCATCTTTGGCCGCGTGGCGTGGCCCAAACAAGCTCGCACCTAGTCGCGAGCGTACCACCGCAAATGCGCGCGACGTGCGGATGGCGTAGCCGCGAAACTCGACACCATGTCCGTCGTAACCTGTCAATCCACGGCGTCGCCCGAGTGCAGTATGTCGCCTCGATCGTCGCTCCTCCGCCCTCTCCTCGTCTGCCTGCAATTGAATTTTGAAGGACCGAAATGGCAACAGAGGGGGGGTGAATGGTGCTTTAATATTAATAACTCCCCTTTGCTGTAATTAAATAAGACCTACAAAGTCCTCTGGATATCTCAAGAAGAGTGAAGCAAAATCAGAGAACGAAAGCGAAGTTTGGATCGCTCGTAGAAATCGGAAGTTCGATTCTACCGTGATAGTTCCGCACTCCGGAAGTTCGGGGTTGATCACGGAAGTTCCGCTGCTGATGAAGTTCGCCGTGGACAATCGGAAGTTCCGCTTGTCCTGGACGAAGAACAGTGCGCTCGGGTTTTTCCCAAAAATCCGAAATACTAAATCTTGAATGCTCTTCTCAGGTCAAGTTTCACAGGACATCATCCTAAACAACCTCTTGACCTCATGGAGAAGAATCGCAAACAAAGATTTAAAGATCAAGCCAAAAACGGATTTCTTGAAGAAGGGGCAAGAAAGACCAAAACTCACAATAAGAGAGATTCTCAGATTCTTAGCTCATGAAACTTTGAGGATGCATTAGTAATAGCAAAACGACTCTAGATATCAAGTTTCATGTTGTTTCATAAGACGAATCAAAAGATACATCAAAACCCTAAACATTCAATATGAACGAGAAAGAGAATAGAGAAAGACATAAGCAAGTAATCAAAACCTCAGAGATTCATTAATAGAAATCAAAAGATTACAAAGGAAATACAGAGGAAAGATTACAAGATTTTCAGTTCATTCTCTCTCAACTCAACAAACTCTCAAAAAGCAAAACAAATCCTTTTCTAGAGCTAACCCTAATTTTCTCTCCAAAAAGTCTAACCCTAACTCCAGGGTTCTCCCCTATTTATAGCCTTTGCTAATGGGCCTCCAACCCGTTAAGCCCGCTACACCCGAACGGAACCGCCTCCACTTTTGCCGCTTTGCGAAAAGACCCTTTCGCCCCTTGCGCACCTTCCGAAGCCTCCGTACACCTTGTTGTGCACGACTGCAACCGCTTCAAGATTCGCGCCGTCTTGACACATCCCGACCGTTCTGACCTCAACGCCTCCTGCGCCTAGTCCGGTCCACGTGTCTCGCCACGACTCCATCTTGATGCCCTGCAGTCAACACAGACAAAAACACATCACATAGCATTGCACAATAACACAGCATCAACATTTGTATAAGACTCAAACTCATACAAGATCAAAATCCACAAAATAATCTTCTACGCGCGATTCGGACACAATCGGAAGTTCGACTTACCACGGCGGAAGTTCGATTTCGAATTATCCGCACTGTCGGGAATATCGGAAGTTCGCGCTCAACAACTGCGGTACTTCCGATATCCGAACAACCGACTTTCCAGATATTTAATTCCGATTCAAATTCTCAGAGAACACTCAATGTCAGTATTATCGGACACTCCGCTACCCCTTGTGCGGAAGTTCCGATTTCCTTCAGCCGAGAGCAAAACACAGATAAATCGGAAGTTCCTATTTCAACACCGGTAGTTCCGATTAATCGGAACTTCCGCTCCATACACAGCGGTAGTTCCGATTACCCTGACTCAGCCCAGAAACAGTCCCAACCGAAAACCTCAACTCTCAATCTAATCAACACACTTGTCAAATACTCATCACTCAGAGTGGAGGACCTCTCACATGGTCTCTCAATCTCCCCCTTGATGAGTATATTGACAATTACCGAAAAAGCATAAGATGAGTTTGAGATTCCAGTCAACCAAGGTCTAAACAAGTGCAATTAAGCTCAAGACCGAGTTGACAAAAAGAAAAAGACTTGAGATGAGATGAAAGAGCAATTTTCGCAGAAAACTCAAGGCTTTTCTTCAGAAGGCTTTTTCTCACAGTCATTCTCCCCCTTTGGCAATAAAATCATCAATATGTAGAAAAGGGAGGAAAAGACTATATGATGTTCATTTTAAGCATTAGGAGCCATGTAGATTATCCAAAATGACTATTAGAGTATTACACCAAGTCATAACACAGAAGAATGCTATCAAGATCATGACAATCGATGTATAGAAAAGCTAAGACTGAAAGTCCATAATCTGATTAATGATCCAGTTCTTTAGCAGGTCAAATAAGTCAAGATTGAAGTCTAGCTAAAGATATCCAAAGATGATGCAAGCCATGTCAAATAATCTAAGTTGAACCAAGAAGACTCATACTGAACAGTTTAGAGTGCTACCAGTTGAAGAAGGACTCATTTTATCCAGAACTTGGTCTCTTTGATGATAAGTAATTTTAGCACATTTTTATTTTTCTGAAGACTTTCTATTTTAAGGCTCTTTAAGGTTTTATCTCAGTAAAGCAAGCTCTGGACTAGGTGCCATCCACAACTGCCTCCTGAGTTTCAACCATTTTTTTTAAACCATGTGCTAGATCCCAAGCCTTATCGACCACTCCAAGCAATGACTTAAGGAGGTGATCTTAGGTCATCAAGGCTCCCCGAGTTCATGCCTAGTGCAATGGCAAGCCGTCTCATGAGAAAGATTTGGTGAGATCAGTTTTTCGCACAAAAGAGATCATTTTGCTTTTGAAGTTTTAGACCGATGATTAGAGATAGGTCATGTTTCTTAACAAGCGACATAGCTTACTCAAAAGTTCAAAAGAGATTCAGGACTCAACTCGACCTACTTGACATGGCGAAAATCATAAAGGATAGCTTCAACGGACTAGTCTCAAGAGCTATCATGACAAGATTTTAATTCAAGTTTAGCATTTTAAACACCTTAGCATGGCAAAGACTAAACTACACATAAAAAGTCATGATAGATCTAGCAGTTTAGCATAAATCATGGCAAGATGTAAAACAGTGAAAACATATCATAAGGGATAATAAACAAGGCTCCATTTGATTATAATACAATGCATAATGAAATGCACAAAAATCCAGATTCCCTTCAGAATGAGATGCATCTTTTAATTCAGGTTGAGTTATGACAAAATTAAGTGTATGGAATAACCAAGAATAACTCCCCCTGAACCAAAGGAACAAAAACGAGAATCGATAAGTAAACCGAGAAAAGCGGTCCTTTAGAGCATAGAAAGATATAGAAAACTATCGCTCAGACAGGTTCTTATCTACCCCATATGATTCTAGGACTATCAGCTGATCAACTCATACACTAAGGAGCAAACACTATCCCTGTCTACCCAAGGGTGGCCCGACCCCTGCTAGAACCTATAAGAAGTGAGTAAGCTCGACTTAGAGAAGGAAGAGACAGCTAATAAGCAGCATCCTAGAAGCACAAGATAAGAAGTAACAGTCAAAGCAATTTGGCAAGAGAACCATTCTAACCTATGCTGGAAGGACTTCGACCCAAAATATTAGAAGAAATGCAATCAGAAAGGAGTAATAGTTTGATATAATATAATATAATATAATACAGTAGAGCACAAAGCTCCCCCTCACAGCAGTCCGTAAGGACAAACCACCCTAAGCTCTCCCATGTTTGAAACCGAGAGGCTGTCCGGAGGCTTAGTGAAGATATCGCCAAGCGGTGCTCACTCTCCTGGCTGGAGCACAATGTCGCCCTTCTCCACATGGTCTCGAAGAAAGTGATATCTGATATCAATATGCTTGGTCCGAGAATGTTGCACTGGGTTCTTGGCAATGCAAATTGCAGACGTGTTATCACAGAAGAGTGGAACGCAGTCGATAGATAGCCCGAAATCCTGCAGGTCGAGACCATCCAAAGCACTTGACTACAAACAATCGGGCTGCGACAGCGTACTCGGCCTCTGCGGATGCGCAACACCGGATTGCTTCCTCGGCGACCGGAGACAAGAGAAGTACCAATGAATTGGCAAGTGCGGAAGTGCTCTTCCTATCTATCTCTGACCCGACAAAGTGCGCATCGGAGAAAGCTCTAAGAGATAGACAAGAAGAGGAAGAGTACGGATGCCATAGTCAATGGTAGCTCGAAGGTACGAAAATGCGCTTCACCGCTTTGACGGTGAGATCTGCGAGGAGAAGCTCAAACCGAGCACAAAGACACACGAAAAGTGTATGTCCGGTCTCGAGGTCGTGAGGTACAAGAGAGAGCCAATCATGCTCCTAAAATCCTTTTGGTCAATGAGTTCGCCGTCTTCATACGGATCCGAGCATTTGTAGATGCCATTGGAGTTGATCTTGGCTTTCCATCATTCATGTCGAAGCGCTCAGGAGGTCTCGAGTGTATTTGCCTTGATGAAGAAAGGTACCCTCCCGAGTCTGTTTGATTTGGAAACCAAGGAAGAAGCTCAACTCGCCTATCATGCTCATTTCAAACTCCGAGCTCATGACATCGAAAGCGGGAAAGCGAGACGCGAGGAGCCGCCAAAGATAATGTCATCCACATAGATCTGGATGAGCAGAAGATCAGTGCCAAGACGGCGGATGAACAAGGTCTTGTCAATTTTACCCATCTCAAAACCATGGCTCAGCAGATAGGACTTAAGCCTTTCATACCAAGCTCTGGGAGCCTGCTTGAGTCCATACAAAGCTTTGGAAAGCCTATAGACATGGTTAGGGTATTTGGAGTTCTCGAAACCAGGAGGCTGTCTGACATAGACTTCTTCCTCAATAAGGCCATTGAGAAAGGCACTCTTGACATCCATCTGGTAAAGCTTGAAACCCTTAGAAGCTGCAAAGGCAAGCAGGATTCTAATGGCTTCAAGTCTAGCTCTGAGGGCAAAAGTCTCTTGAAATCTAGACCCTCAACTTGAGAGTACCCACGAGCTACCGACCTAGCCTTGTTTGAATGACTAACCCATCTTCACTTTGTTTGTTTTTGAACACCCATTTGGTCCCAATGATATTGTGACCTTGAGGGGGCTCAACAAGGGACCAGACCTTGTTCCTTTCAAAGTTTTCCAACTCCTCATGCATAGCGTTTGTCCAAGACTCGTCAGATAGAGCATGACAAACATCTTTAGGCTCAAAAGAGGCGACAAAGGCAGAATGGAGACAGAAGAGAGATAAGCCAGCTTTGGAACGTGTGACACGCTCGAAGAGGTCTCCAATGATCTGCTCTGAAGGATGGTCCTTTTGAATGTGTCTTGGAGGTCCAGGGTGAGATGAAGAAGTGGCCTCTACCTCATGATCAGATGAGATAGAAACAGAGCCACTAGCTTCAGAAGAAGCAGAAGGTAAGGGCTGATCTCCTCGAGGTGCAGTGGAAGAAGGCACCTCAAGAGGAGGAGGAAGAACTGGATCAGGTAGACAACCTTCATCTCCGTCTTCCTCTTCTTCCACAAAGATGGACTCAGACTGCTCTAAAGAACCTGAGATATCAAGCCTAGTCCCCGGACTGGCCTCATCGAAGGTCACCTCACAGGTCTCTAACAATTTACTAGAATCGCAGTTCCAGACTCTATAGGCACGAGAAGAAGTCGAGTAACCCAGAAAGATCCCATCACAAGATCGTGACTCGAACTTATCTAGGTTCCCAGACTTCAGAATAAAACACTTGCAACCAAACACACGAAAATGCGAGACGGGTTTTCGCCCATATCTCAACTCATAAGAAGTGCGATGCAAGAGTGCAGAAGAAAAACTCATTAGAAACATGACAAGCGGTGGCAATTGCCTCACCCAAAACTTCCTAGGTGTAGAGTACTCATCAAGCATCGTCCCGCCATCTCGACCAAGGTGCGGTTCTTCCTCTCCACAACGCCATTTTGTTGGGGGCGTATGGAGACGAGGCGGTGCTCTACACTGTCTCACCACAAAACTCTCAAAGTAGGAATTCTTGAACTCGGTGTCATTATCGGTCGAATTGCTCGTAATGCACCGGGAGCTCAACAGAAAGCCTACTAAAAGACCACGAAAAAGAGTAAGCGTCTCATCCTTGAGGCTAAGAAGAACACCCAAGAATACCTCGAGAAGTCATCGACCACGACAAGTACGTACCACTTCCCTCCCATCGATCGCACTCTAGTTGGTCCCATCGTGTCCATATGGGCGATTGACACAGTGCATCTGTCATAGTCATCAGAATCGGAGGATGTGAAGCAGCAACCATTTTGCCGTGCCGGCAAGGAGCACAAACAAGATCCTTGACCATTTTGAGTTTCGGCAGACCACGAATGAGATCGTGGCCGCTAACTCGGGTCAGATGATCAAATCCTATATGACCAAGTCTCCTATGCCAGAAAGTCAAATCACGGGATTCAGAAGCAATTAAACATCGGAGAGGATCACCAGAAGATCCAGAAAAATCAGCACGAAAGATCCTCCCATAACGAGAAATCCATAAACTAGACTACAGAAGAATCAAGAATTTTGCAATTGTTTTTCTTAAAGCTCACCTCGAAACCGTCATCGGTGGTGAGAGGCGAAAGCGATTATCTGCGACTTACTTACTAAGGCAACATCTTTTAAAATAAAAGAATCATTAATGCTCACAGTACCTTTAGCGATGACGCGCCCAAATGAAGCATCTCCGAAGGTGATCGTCTCATCACCTGGAGCGCGGGCTAGGGAAGAAAACCAACGAGACTCACCAGTCATATGACGTGAACAACCGGAGTCTACAATCCAGACCTTTCCTTCCTCGCCCGCGACCACGAGTCAAGCAGAGTAAAGTCTCGATCTTGGGGTGAATCAACAAAGTGATTTTGGCACCCAATCTTGAGTAACACGGTGACAGATGAAGTAGTCAAGCAAGGTGACCTCTATCTACCCTCGCTCTCTGTCACTCAACAAGTCAAAGATCTCGACTGTTCTTTGGATCCGATTGCTATGGAAGAAGCGAGTCAAGTACCGATAGAATATCTTGATCTCGCCATGAGTAGCTATCTCGAAAGGAAAAATGAGATCTACCCTCAGGACGGCGGAAGTTACGACCAAAGGGAGCATGAGGATGAAACTCAGAAAACTTAGAAAAACCAAGTCCTCGATGCTGCCCAAAATCATCAGATGGCACAAACCTAGACCTCGTGTTGGTCTTAGGTGCACTCAAGATTTGGGGCTGACCCTGAATGTTCCTAAGAGACTCAACACGATCTCTTCGCGCGATCTTGGCGCGCCTGAAGCAATGATCAACTAAATGTCCATCTTTCTGACAGAAGGTGCAATGATACTTCGCCTTCTGAGGGGCCGAAGCTGCAGGTGGAATCACCTTGCTGTCAGAAATCCTTTGAACAAAACCCGCTGACTTAAAATTGACTTTCTCAGTCCTGGGCTTAGTTTTGATCACACCTGGTGCTATGGTTTTGAGCACGACAGGTGGATGCTTCTTCATATCCTCCTGGATATCATATCCTAGACCCTGATTAAATCTGCAAATTTTAGATTTGTCTAGAATGAGATTGAGCTTCTTCTTGCCTCCTACAAACCTCTCGAGAGTGTTCATAAGATACTGACACTCCCGAAAGAGAGAGGTGCAAGAAGAGCAGGGGGAAGAAGGGACAGCAGAAGGTAAGGGAGCAGAAGAAGAACCAACAACAGAGGAAAGATTGGCTTGTGCACGCACAGCCGACTTTGGGGGGACAGTCCTACTGCTAGCAGATTGGTTCACGTTACTAGGCGTCTCTACCAAACCCTTAGACTTCTTCCCAGCACACACAATACAAGCAGATGATTGTGTCTCTAGAAGGTCCTTAGTTAGCTTCACACATTTTTCATCCAATGCAACCAAATCACATTTTAGTTTATTACAATGACTGCAAGGTGAGCTAACAAGGTCCTTAGAAGCATACTGAGCCAATTTGTTACTGTGATCAATCATTTCTTGAAGCCGCTTAGATCTGATTCTAATTCAAGTGATTAACTTAGGACAGTTTAAACAAGAAACAATAGGCTCTAGTAGCGCAGCTTGAAATTCAGCAATTTTGTGATCTGCCCGTTTTAGGTTCATCTTGAGTTTATTACAATTTTCACAAGTTTCAGGCAGATCAAGCAACATGGTATAAAGACCTCTAAATGAATTGTCCTTAACCTCACATGAGGTGCAAGCAGTAGCCTCAACAGTAGTGGATGAAGGAGGTGCTACCCTACTCATCTCTAATTCAGCAAGAAGGCTAATGTTCTCTACCTTAATCATGTCAAGTTCAGAGGACACACTATCATGTAAGGTCCTTAGTTTATCCATATCATCAATCAAAGCACAAACATGTGTCACATTCATCACGGGAGGGAGCAGATGTAAGTAAAGTAAGCTCCCGTGATAGTCTAGCTACTTCCTTCTCCAACCCAGCACTCTTAGCCCTAGACTTAGCATGGAATCTACCTAGCTTAAGAAAAACATCATTAAGTTGGTCATAAGTGGGACTAACCTCATCGGAGTCGAGTCACTCATTGTCGCTCGATTCGCCCGAGGGCCATGAAGCACATTGGGAGAAGTTGCGTCGTCCTTGGGATCATGATCGTCCTTCCCATCATCGTCCTCCACCCCTCCACCTCGTTGGTGTCCGGTTCGTCGAGGCGGTGAGGACGCGATGGAGCAGACTTCTTTGCCTTCCCAAAGTTGCGGAACTTCTTCTTGCCTTGATCAGTCTTTGAGGGCTTCGTGTTGCGGTTCTTGTCGATGTAGTCGTTCTTGCTTGGACCGCCATAGTCACCTTTGCCCTTCCCAAGCTTGGGACGGTTTGCTCGGATGTGGTTGGGGCCACCACACTCGAAACAAATCACAGGACCTCCTCTTTTACCATCCCTCCTCCTCTTGTAAGCATGGGAAAACTTCCGAACTAGGAGGGCTAGCTGTTCATCCTCAAGTCGCTCTAAGCGATCATCGGTTATGTCACGAGAGAGCAGCTAGGAGAACCCACGATCGACTCGAGAAGAAGATCCGAAGTGGGATCGGTGACTAAAGCCATCGATTCGTGACTTGACCTTCGAGAGACAATGTCAATCTCGTGAGTCTTGAGGCGAGTAAAGCGCATCAAGAGTCGGTCGAGAGGTCCGTGCTATCTTTGATGGTAGTCACTTTCATCTCCCAAACACGAAGATCAAGTCTGAAAGCATCGTCGGCGTTATCCGAAGTCGGGTATGTAAGACCGACCGCTCGGAGGTTGCTCAAAATCTTATGAAAATGCGAAAAGCACTCGTCTAAAGATTCACCAGCAAGCATTTCAAATTTACTGTATTCACGCTTGAACTGGTCTTGTCGAACCGTCTTAATCTGAGTGGTGCCCTCATGGTATGCATCGAGAGTCACCCAGATGTCATAAGCAGAAATCAAATGAGAAATACGATCAAACTCACTTCTGCTTAAACCCTGAATGATGATGTTCCTGCCTTAGCATTGGCCTCAACATCAGGCATGTTTCCCGCATTGATGTTTTCATCGGCAGGAACTGCAAATCTCACCTTCACCTTTCTCCAGATGGCATACCCCTGAGCCTGGATGTATGTTTCCATTCGGCTCTTCCAGAAAGGGTAATCCAGACCATCAAAAACTGGAGGCTTGGTGGAATACTTGTCCGTTGCCATGGCTCAACCGACCGGTTAAGATTTTTCGAGAAGAGCTAACCGGCTCTGATACCAATTGAAGGACCGAAATGGCAACAGAGGGGGGGGGGTGAATGGTGCTTTAATATTAATAACTCCCCTTTGCTGTAATTAAATAAGACCTACAAAGAATCTCAAGAAGAGTGAAGCAAAATCAGAGAACGAAAACAAAAGTTTCAGACTGTTCAGTATAAATCGGAAGTTCCGATTCTACCCGGCGGTAGTTCCGCACTCCGGAAGTTCCGGGGTTCAGTGCGGAAGTTCCGCCTGCGGTAGTTCCGCCGTGGACAATCGGAAGTTCCGCTTGTCCTGGACGAAGAACAGTGCGCTCGGGTTTTTCCCAAAAATCCGAAATCCTAAATCTTGAATGCTCTTCTCAGGTCAAGTTTCGCAGGACATCATCCTAAACAACCTCTTGACCTCATGAAGAAGAATCGCAAACAAAGATTTAAAGATCAAGCCAAAAACGGATTTCTTGAAGAAGGGGCAAGAAAGACCAAAACTCACAATAAGAGAGATTCTCAGATTCTTAGCTCATGAAACTTTGAGGATGCATTAGTAATAGCAAAACGACTCTAGATATCAAGTTTCATGCTGTTTCATAAGACGAATCAAAAGATACATCAAAACCCTAAACATTCAATATGAACGAGAAAGAGAATAGATAAAGACATAAGAAAGTAATCAAAACCTCAGAGATTCATTAATAGAAATCAAAAGATTACAAAGGAAATACAGAGGAAAGATTACAAGATTTTCAATTCATTCTCTCTCAACTCAACAAACTCTCAAAAAGCAAAACAAACCCTTTTGCTAGAGCTAACCCTAATTTTCACTCTCCAAGTCTAACCCTAACTCCAGAGTTCTCCCCTATTTATAGCCTTTGCTAATGGGCCTCCAACCCATTAAGCCCGCTACACCCGAACGGAACCGCCTCCACTTTTGCCGCTTTGCGAAAAGACCCTTCGCCCCTTGCGCACCTTCCGAAGCCTCCGTACATCTTGTTGTGCACGACTACTTAACCGCTTCAAGATTCGCGCCGTCTTGACACATCCCGACCGTTCGACCTCAACGCCTCCTGCGCTAGTCAGGTCCACGTGTCTCGCCACGACTCCATCTTGATGCCTGCGATCAACACAGACAAAAACACATCACATAGCATTGCACAATAACACAAAGCATCAACATTTGTATAAGACTCAAACTCATACAAGATCAAAATCCACAAAATAATCTTCTACCGCAGATTGGACACAATCGGAAGTTCAAGATTTACCACAAATGAAGTTCCGATTTCGAACATCCGATTTGTCAGAATATCGGAAGTTCGCGCTCAACAACTGCGGTACTTCCGATATCCGGAACAACCGACTTTCCAGATATTTAATTCCGATTCAAATTCTCAGAGAACACTCAATGTCAGTATTATCGGACACTCCGCTACCCCTTGTGCGGAAGTTCCGATTTCCTTCAGCCGAGAGCAAAACCCAGATAAATCGGAAGTTCCTATTTCAACACGGTAGTTCGATTAATGGAACTTCCGCTCCATACACATGTAGTTCCGATTACCCTGACTCAGCCCAGAAACAGTCCCAACCGAAAACCTCAACTCTCAATCTAATCAACACACTTGTCAAATACTCATCACTCAGAGTGGAGGATCTCTCACATGGTCTCTCAAATTTACATGTCAGAAAATCTTACTCAAACATGCCCTCAAAATAACACCAAAGAATGACATACCGGTGAGCCTTTGCTGTGAGAGGTCGTCCCGCGGGCGGTGGTACCTCCTGGTAAAGGCCGAATTGCCTCATGACCCAGCTGCGGATTGTCTTTGCTCAACCATGTGCGAAGACCAAGTGGCGGTCGTCATCCGAGTGCCTCGTCCAGTTACCTTTGGGACGATAATCCGAGGGGGCCGTGTCGTGAAGGGCTGTCTTGTCCATGGCCACGGATGACCTCGTCCTCGTGGAGAGTCTCGAAAAGGTTATGGAACTCTGGGTATACGCGCCTCGGTCTCTCCCTAGCCCACCCTAGGGTAGCACGTGTCCAACGTGTTCCCATCGTAGGCCCGTCGAAGGGGTCGTCCCGCAGCTGCGTGCCGTAAAGCTCGGTGGTCACCTGGTAAGGGTGCACGCTGGTGCGGAAGTACGGTCGGCCGACTGGAAAGTGCTCCCACGACCATAACTGTAGGAGGGCGTAGCATACCGCGAGGACTGGCTCCTCGCCCGTGCTGCGCTGACAAGCGTCACACAACCCTCGGTAGGTGGCGCAAAGCACTGCAGAGCCCCAACTGTACTGTGGAATCTCGTGCGGGCGGCGTCCAGAGATGCGGATGGATGTAGCTCAGGTACACGCAGTCTCCCTGCGTGGTAGGAAACAGGATCCATCCGAACAAGAACAACAGGTACGCGACTAAATGTGTCCTCACTTCCTCCTGAGTCGCATGCTCGGGGCAGATCATGTACCGCCGCAGCCAGGAATGTGGCACACCCGACGCGTTCGCAACAATCGGGTCACCAAATCATCACCAAGCAGACCTTCCGGCCATCGCCTCGGAGGGCACTACTGGAAGACCACGCAGAGGTAGACACATGGCGAGACACGCCGTCCTCGAGTAATGGTCATCTCCCCCCATCGGAAGTGGAAGGTGTGAGTCTCCGGTCTCCAACGGTCCACGAGCGCAGACAGGAGTGCCGTGTCAAACTGCAGCGCGTGCGGGAGGTCCAACATCCGGGCGAGGGGCAGGAGCCCGGTCTCCCGAAGCCTGGGGACGTACCGCTCGTCAAGGGCCATCTCTCTGGGCGCCAGACCGGGCTCGGAGGGCCGACGCCGCGGACCACGCCCGACAACGGTGTCCCACATCCCGGCGTGGGTCGCGGCTCGTCTGCGTCGTCAACTGGAGCCTGCGCCATCTCCTGCCAACAGGGAAACAACATGTCAGTGCACGCATGTAAAACATATTATGTGACACAGGAAAATAAGGCAAGACATACGATAAAAATTTCAACAATACAATATGATCATAATGAGTTAACAACAAACCCGGACAACTTAACAAGTACTACATAAAGGCATGGATAAACAGCAACAGAGTCCATCAAAGACATTGAAATAAGCAAGCGACATCACGGCGTAGTAATTATATCTTCATCACTACGATTGCCTTCGCTTGTGCCGGGTGCATTTGGGCGTGGTGATGGAGTGCCCATGATCTTGCCTGATGCGCAACGGGGCGGCGAACTCGTTGCCGCTACCGGGTTGTTGTCCATGTCGTTCGGATCGTCGGATCGCTGTCTTCCACTACCGGGTGCTTTAGTGCGTCGTTGGGCACCCACTTCACTGTCGACCAAAGGTCCTCAGTAGTGCGTGTCCGGCTGTATGAATGGAACTCGGCCTCCAAGTTGCATACGGTAGTGGATGTCATAGTACTCGGAGATGTAACGCCCGAGGCTTGCCGCCACGCCGCGCATGCCGCGTACACATGGGAGCATGGTTTGTGCGAAGCTGCGGCTTGTTGCAGTGCACGACGCTTCTTCACCAATCGTGCGGACACGCCACGATCCCCTCTAACATGGCCCATCACGTACTTCTCCCGAGCCCGATCTCGAACTTACGCTCGACGCCATCCATGGTACGAGCGGCGCGCGATCGAGCCTTGCGATCTTATTCTCCATGTAGGCATGCATTACTTGGAGAATGGCTTCCGTCCTCAAATGCTTCTTGGCCATCATGGCTCTGTTGACAAAGTATCCGATGGTACGGTTCGGCTCTCCTCCACGATCGCGTTGATCGGCAGAGATCGGACACCCTTGAGCACACCGTTGTACACCTCCGACATGTTGGTCGTCATGATCCGTACCTTGCACCGTCCGTGTCGTGCGGCAGGACCATTTCTCCAGTCAGTGCGTGCGAGTTAACCCATCGTGTGAACTCCCCAACTCGCGGACCCTCTAGCCGCGCCCTGCCTCGGCATGCGCCGAGTCCCTTACATGCTTCGGTCTCCTCATCGTTTGTCTCCACACCGCTTCAAACTTCCTCCTTTGGTTCGCATGCGAGCTTCTTGAACATCTTCATGAGGTCCTTGCTTCAAACCTTGTGTGGAAGTTGGCCGCGAGATGCCTCATGCACCAACGGCTCCTAACATCGTTCCACTGGTACGGCGGCTGCGTCCCATTTTGCATCATGCACAACGCAGACAACAACCCAAAGATTGCGATCCGAGATGACACATACATCCGCCGATCTTGCACGACCACCGCTTTACATTGCAGGGAACGAACCGGCTCTCCGTGTTCTCGCTCTCAACAATTGCGAACGCCATGGGGACTAACTGGTCATTCGCATCGGCCGCAACGGCGGTGAGGATGGTACCCCTGTACTTCCCACATAGGAAGGTGCCATCCATCGTGAGCACGGGACGACAATGTTTGAACCCTTCGATCGCTCGACGGAAGGCCCAGAAGACCCTTTCAAGAACAAAACAATTGGGCCCCTCAGTCGGATGCACCCGCTCAAGCTTGTTTACGACGTCCCGGATTAGATTCCGCGATTTGATGCGATAATCTTGGTACTAGGTTGTAAGCCTCTTCGAATGTGCCGAACATTCGCTCCAGAACCCTGCGTTTCGCACGCCATGCCGTCTTGTAGCTGACAGGGAATCCCACCATATTGGCAACATCCGCCAGCAGGAGCTTTGGCGAAATGGACACATCTGCAGCGACGAGGTGGCTTATCAAGCTGGCAACATACGAGGACGTCATGTTGCGGTGCCTGTGTAGCGGCTCAGCTAACTCGCATGTGTGGTCCTTCAGCACCGTTATCCGGAAGCCCATGGTAGTGGTCGTGAACCTCTGCGCACGGACCTTGCCAGCACAGGATTCATCAACACACATGACGATGTACGTGTCGGGGTTGGACCTCTGCACCCGATACGTCCGTCCGATGTTAACGGTGTATCTTGCAATAGCATGTTGTGCGGCGATCTTGTTAGGAAAGCGCTGGCCTACAAGCAGGGTGTCCTCATTGAACCCCCACTCAGCACCCTCCGGACGTGGCAGAACCAGCGATGTCATCGCAACATCGTCCAATCGTGAGGGGACGTAAGCAATGTCAGTGGTCACAAAACCACCAAGTGCACCTCCCCCCGCAGCAGCTTCTCCGTCTTCGTCGTCTTCCGAACTAGTTGTTTCCACGTCCTCCTCGCTTTCCACGTGACAATCAATACGGGCTGACCACCATCTCTCCGCCCCTTCGTTGGGCACAAAATTGACCGCACGCCTCCTCACGTCTCCATCGCCCACGTCTCCTCCAACACTGCAGACCAACGCAGGCTCCTCCTCACCAGCAGCTTCACCTTCACCGGAACCACCCGCGCCGGATGTCCCCGTACTCTCCAAGAACTGAACGTAGACCATCGGCCGCGCATATATCGCAGCAGCGGGGTTGCAAACAACCCCCATGTAGTTGGCCCATGAAGCGTCACATGTGACCTTCATAAGTTGCCAAACGGTCTCGCCTGCACCACCCACCACCGAGGCATACAACGCCTCGATGCGCAGCTTCTTCCTTCCAGTGGCACGATCGAACGCGGAATGCACGCACCGCCTTAGCTCCGAGAGGCTCATGTCCTTCAGAGCCGGCGCCCGGATCACGGTGCGGTGACAATTTGACAGGTCCGCATCGTACGGTCCGTCGCGTACGAGAGCGTCCCCGTGGAACACGAACAGATCTTGAATTTCCGCCATAAAGTACCTAACACATGTGCATATGAAACCATCGAATTATTTGCGGGATTTTTTGTCCTAATGAACGCTTCTACAAATTTGGTTATGCCCACTGTACACGAACGTTTTGTCCTACATGTTTTCAATCCCGATTGGAGTTCGTATGATTTTTCTATCAATGAAATGTCCAAGCTAATATTA
Source organism: Hsuehochloa calcarea (assembly GCA_036346395.1). Taxonomy (NCBI): domain Eukaryota; kingdom Viridiplantae; phylum Streptophyta; class Magnoliopsida; order Poales; family Poaceae; genus Hsuehochloa; species Hsuehochloa calcarea. Next base: position 37,021,726 of record CM070604.1, on the reverse strand, counting down.
TTTCTAGTATAAATAATCCATACCTATTCTATGTTACACTTCAGAAATTTCCTGTGGTACTACATAGTTACGAATTTTTTAACTAGTTCGATATTACAGTGCAAAAATAATTCACTTCAGAAATTCTTATTGCATTTCTACGTTTCCATACCCGAGTTAGACCTAGCTTACACCAAAGACATGTGTGGTCCACGACAAGGTATTCTTTTTCATTAAATTTCAGATTTAAAAACTTACTGAGAGGTGCGTCAGGTTTCTCATTCTAGCGGTGTAATGCGTAGTGCATGCACCGAACGCGATATGCCCGATCAAGAGTACATATACAAAGTGTTCAGTGGGGCTATTTCTATTTTTCTTAACGACCTCCAAATATTTTGCTATTTTATGACCAAGATCATGAAGCTATAAAAATACCCGAAAGGAAATTTACAACACTACTAGCAACATGTCTGTTAAGTCAACTAATTACGGCATAATGACATTGTTAACTACTAGGTCTTCAAAATAAACTAACTACACAACTAAAACTACTCTGTTGCTACAATTCATCTAATTTCATCCTAATCACATTGCTAAAACTACCGATAATACTAATCGAATGCGAATGACACTTACCTTTTCTAGGTGTTCGCAGCAGGCTTCAAAGCTTATTTTCTACGTGCTCATGATTTTTTCTGACTCGTAGATTTTTTTTGCACAATTTTTTTTTTCACTCTAACCGCGTCGCAGGAGCCAGTGAGGGAGCGAGCCTCACTGGCTCCCTCCCTTTTATAAGCGCGCAAGGCAGCAGGCAGTGGAGGCTATTTTTTCACTCTAACCGTGCTGCCGTCCCGGATACTGTGAGGAGGCTATTTTTGGAATTTTTAAATTGATGGGGCTATTTTTGGAATTTTTATTGCGCAATGGGGCTAATTTAGTCCAGGATTCGAGGAAGACCAGAACTAGGAGGGGGAAATCCAGGGTTCAGGTGGTCGTGGATGTTACGGGGTGATCGTACTTACGCTGGGGCACGTGGAGATCAAAGGTGAATGCATGATGCGTGGTCGAAGCTATAGGCGATGCCGTCCTGAAGGCTTCGACGCGTAAAGAGTTATGGAAGACATTCATAACTAGAAGGTTTAGAGATATTGAAAACCCGAGATTTGAGGGACTTCGGGTCCCCTGATTTTTAGAAGAGATAGGATTATATGTCCGTGTTGTTAAGGACACGGTTTAGGGCTTGTTGTTAAGGACACGATTTAGGGTCCTAGCATATAAAGGCTGAAGAGGTTAGGAGTAACAGGGGGCTTTTGGAGGCTTTTTGTGGTGGCTTTCGGCAAGAGGTTTTTCAGTGTTTTTGTGCTAGGGTTTGAGGGGTGGCGTGAGAGCACTTTGTAGGTACAGAACATGTTTGAGTAATAACAGATAAGATCTATTCCAAGAAAAAATAGTCATCACCGGTGACTCGTTCTTCTGTCTTCGACCAGCTCTCGTGTTGTTCTGTCTTCGACCAGCTCTTGTGTTGACCTGTCTTCGACTAGTTCTAGTTCAGAGCATTTTTCGACTTGTTTTCGTTCCAAGTATTGAGAGACATTCTGAAGTTGTAGGACGGAAGAAATCTGATAATCGAATCCTTTCGACTAGGTGATCGCAACTTTTTCGACTAGATCGACTTCGCCTTCTTCGATCACATGTTGTGCTGTTCACCTGGTTGTCAACAATAGCTGTGACTGGCTAAACAGATCAGAGTTGTTTCGACCACTACAACTAGATGACAAACTCGTATGAGTACATTGTATTTGGTTGCCGGTTGAATTCGTAGTAGATACTATTCGGTAAGTCAAAAAAGAAGGCACTACAATTATATACCCTCCTCTGATTGTCGCATCCGATCCTACACCTCTATTTCCCAAAGACGAAAATAATATTCAAACTGTTTATCAATGACTCTCTTTAAGGCAAAAACCAGAAAACCAACAGATTTCGAGGAAACAGAGAACTTGAAAGACACACCCAGAAGATGTTTCACATTGAAGTCCACCGCAGAACCACCAATGCAAGATTTCAGAGTAAGGCTAACAGATTCCTCTGTGAGCCGAAAAGTGGAACGACTCACCGAGATAACCAGATGAAAAGCTGAAGAAGAAGAACAAGAGATCGGATGAATCAACGAGCGAAAACGATCCCAAATTGTAACAGCCCCAATTTTAATAAACAGTAATTATATGCATTTTATATTATATTTGTTATTTCTGAAGCATTTGCAAAATTTTTGCATTTGTAAATATCCTAATCAAGTCTAATAGGTAACTCCAATCACAACTCCAAAGAGAGACAACAATAAATACTTATGAAATTCTCTGGGAACTAATTTAATTAAAAACTTTACAATGTTTATCATAAATAACAATTTTCTCAATACAAGTAACACAAGAATTTATTTACATCAGATCAGATTATGTTTTACAACTTTGAGTAATTTACAAAATGTTAAAATAAAACTTGCATTGCATGTCTCCTAAAGCCTTCCTTGAAATCTTGCCCGTCCATCGTTGTCCAGCCAAACCATCTTCCTCGAACCAATCCGAAACACCATTCGCAGCTCCATAGTCCGCCAACCAATCAAAAGACCATTAGTTATTCAAAAAGCAGTATAATAGAGTTAGAATAAAATAAAGTGCCGTCAGTATACCATAGGAATCATTGCGGTCCCCAGATCTACCTAGATTAGTTGGCACCTTGAGTATCGCGACTACCCGTACCAACCTAGGTTAACCGGCATCTTGATTTTTCAAGTCACCTAGGCTAACCCAGATTAGTCGGCACCAGGATACTCATGATATCTAGACTAACCTAAGTAAATCGGCACCGTCTTATTTCCGTAGGTTTTCATCATTCGGCGTTTAGGGAAATCCAAAACCTACGTATACTGAATTGCCTCAATTGTCGCAAATCCATTGCATAAGGAATTGCTAACCATTGGATCAAATATGCCCAGCCCAAAAATATCTTAGGAGCCATCTGGATAAGCACAAATGCATGAGCATCATTAGCAATTTGCAATGACAGCTCATTCACCTCACCACCGCAAGCACCAGCCAGGGAGCCACCGAAGGCAGCAAGAGCAGAGCAGAGCCAGCAAAGCACCGAGGGACAGCACAGCCCCTTCCAGAGATTTCCCAACCCACTGCAAAACCAGCAGAAGCAACACAATTCCTCCCCAGCAGCCAATTCTCCTCAGCCGCACCCCATTTCTTTCTCTTCTCAGAAGCAAGAACCGAAGGCAAAATCAGCCAAGCCACCACATCTCACAGCCAGCAGAAGCAAGAACCGAAGGCAAGACTGCAGTAGCAGCTAAGGAGCAGGAGAAGGCAGGGAGCCAGAGTCAGGAAGGAGCTGGTGAAGCCGACGGCAGCCTCTGGACTGCAGACGACCACCGAAGGCAATCAAGAGCAGGACAACCAAAGCAAAGGCCAGGAGCAAATCATCAGGTCAAGCCAAGTCAAGCCGGCATCACCATCACCTTTGCTGCAATCAGCCGAAGGCAAGCCAGCAGCAGCAGCCAGGAGCAAGAGGAGGAAAGAAGCCAAGGAAGCCAGGAAGCCAGGAATCAGAGGGGAGCACCAGCAGAAGGGCGCACCAGAGGGGAACACCAGCACAGCCAGCACTGCCACCCTCTTCTTCCCAAACCCAAGTCCCAGTATGAGGTAACCCCAACCCATATCAGTTTGCACCACAAAGACTCAGCATGCATATCACTTGCACATCATCAATCACCAGATCTTATTAGAATCAATCCCAGATTTCAGTAGCATCAAATAGCTCTCAGTTCATCATCATCACAGAGCAGTAGGGGTAGAGTAGAGAGGGAAATCAGCCTAGGACTTATCTCAGTGGCAAACCGACTCCATCTTTCACCTCCACCTTTGTAGTCTCCATCACCTCCTCAAATCGGCCACCATGAATATGCATTCACAAATAATCAAAGAACATTAATACTGAAATCAACTGGTTTTGCTAAAAATCAACATACTGAAATCAAATTAGATCGGGGGAACTAAGTCCAGTAGCAGGCCGAGTCGAGAACGAGCGGCCGAGTAGCTGAGAGCGGTTCTGGAGGAGCCAAGACGGCCGGCGGCCGGGAGGCCGAGCCGGCCAAGCCGAAGCATTGAGTAGGCGAGTCGGGTGGCGCCAAGCACCAAGCCACCGAGGGGAAGAGCGTAACAGAGAACCCAGAGGCGGCGCTGGCCTCCGACCGCACGGAGGAGGAGGAGAAGGCGAGGGCGCCGAGGGGAAGCGGCCGGAGCCGGAGTGAGGGAGCCGGGACGACGACAGCCGGGCTGGCAAGGCGCAGAATCGGGCGGCAGCAGAAACCGGAGCGGCGGCAGCGCGGGAGTCGAAGGAGGCGGCCCCGTGAGGGAGAGACCGAGAGAGCCGGGAGAGAAACCGAGAGGAGATTGGAAGGGGGAAGAAGAAGCGTCGGCCGCGAGAGGGAAGCGTCGGCAGAGAGATGAGGAATGAAGAAGGGGCTTCACGAGAGGGATCTGGGAAGAGAGAGAGAGAGAGAGAGATGTGATTAGGGATTAAGGGTTTAATAAAATTTGGAATTAAAGGAGTAGTACAAATAAATTTTAGTGTTTTGTAATGGCTATAGTTTTAGCTGTTTAAATTGACGTTAATTAGTAAGGACTATTAATACCATATCAATATTGCAATCGATCTAAGTTTTAGCCGCCCGCAATTAAATATCTGTAAATCGACTCATAGAAAATAAAATCAAGCGTAGTGTATATAGATTAATCTGAGCCTTTAGGGATGAATTGACCGCCATTAGTATTCACCCAATTAAATACAACGACCTGTTGTGTTATAAGTTATTCGAAATAGATTAATTAAATCAAACACTGCGATTGTAGATAATAGATGTGCACACAATCATCATCAAGTCTGCCGAAAGAAGAGAGCATATTAGATGGTTGATTTTGACTGTAGGATCATTGTGGTTGTATACCTAGAATGCCTGGAGAGAGTGTTTGTGAGTGCTAGGTGTCCTGTTAAGGAAAACAACATCACCTAAACTCTAGGTATTGTCAGTCATTATAATTCCGCCAGAAATTGAATTAACTTTAACCAGTCTATAAGAAATTGAATTTTTATTAAACTACAATCTATACCTAAGTGCATCTAGAATCATAACCTCATTAATATGTAATTATCATGCATTTTTGAGCATTTTGGATTTCTCGATTTTATTGGTATTTATTCGCATTTGTATTTTCTCTCTAGATTACGAATTGCGCGACGGAAATAATAACGCCTTGAGAGTGAACAAGTGGACATTCCATAAGGCAAGCTTCCTCTCTGCACCATGTTGATCCTAATCTTTTGAACTGTAGATTTATAAAATACAGTGATACTGTTGCATGCAATTTTCTAAAAACTATTTATGCTCTGTTCCTAGTTAGCTATGACCAGAACTTATGGCTTACCTTGAATTGATCATACACTCAACCTAAGGTAGTTTGTGGTGATATAATACTTAATTTCAATTTTGCTTAGCCATGCAAATCCATAGAACAGTAGTGTTTGGTGTGCTTATCTTGTCAAACACGGGAACAACAAATACATTTTTATTTTTGTTGATTCTTTGTTCGCTTTATTTAAATCAAATGAATATAAATCTTGTTGTTAAACTTAATTCAAATCTGGACAAGTGGATGCTAGTGATGGTGCCTAGTGCACGAGAATGGGAACTGTGGATGTCTTGTGCAGGTTGATTAAGGGATGAACTCGACGGCCCAATTCAAGCCCAACAGCATTTCCACACGCAGTGTATGGGTATTGCTTGGTTAAGTAAAGGGTTAATATTATTGAGTTGGATACAGGAGTGTAAGGACATGTGTATTGATTTCATATGGCATAGATGCTTAAGTCTTGGGCCGTGTCGTATGCCATGTGGAGCTTATATCGATATCGATGTTCTTAGAAGGGTAAGGCGTAGATGTGTTACATCGCATGTACGCATTACCTTGTGGCCCCGATCATGTGTAATATGTGTGGCTAACACGAGTTTGCATTTAATTGACTGGTCGGCATTCCTGCATACAACATGTGAGCCTCGGCTAAATATATGCTATCGATCGTTGTTTAAGCGGGATCGATTTCACATGGGTCATCCAACTCAATAGTGTTAACTTGTTGAAAATACCGAATTTTAGTTTACCGTAGGCATACCAAAGGAAGTGTGCTATTGTTCTAGATGGCTTACGGGCTAACTAAATCGTGTGGGTAAAGATGTACACCTGCGCAGGTTAAAACTATTCGAATAGCCGTGTCCACTGATACTGGACAACGCTTGGATTGATGTCACCTGTATAGAATTTGCTCTAATTTGGGTTTTGGGAATTATTAATTTCGGCATGAGGAGTGTCATGCTCGGTTTGGTAATGATCGGTGACCATTATTGATACTTTTTGCTTATGTTCGATTACTTACTATTTTTAGTCCAAATTGAATTATTAAACTGCTTTGTCAAAATTTAGCAATTGTAGGTTAATATGTATCGCTTTATGCAAATTGAACCAATTAAGCCTTCATTGATAACCTTATGCATATAAAATTCTATTCCTTTGTATAGGTTCTATCAAACACTTTCTTTTATTAGTTTGTGTAAGTCTTGTTGAGTACCTTAGTACTCGGTGGAATTATCCACTTGTTGCGGTAAAGAACGCCTAGAAATATTCCAAGTTGAAGCGATTTGGGATTACTTCGCTTTAATCCGACCACGCTGCCCTTGGGTTGTGGCGCCCACCGAGATTTTATTTTATTATTTCATTTTCATTTATGGTTTACTTAATGTTTCATTGTAAGTTTTTATTATTGTATTTCAATCGTGTATGCTTGTGATATAATGTTGTAAGGATATGTCTATGTTAGCAGCTCATCCTGGGAGCTAACATGAGAGGCATATCCGGGAACCTGAATATTGGAATTGTACCTTGTTAATGATTATACTTCTAGTATTATTTTTAATTGAGACTTGATTGTTCTTGATTAAAAATTTTGCTTTTGGTATGATTATTAATTTGGTATAAACCTCCAATATTCCGGGGTCCTCACACAAATGTCCTGATGAAAAGCTATGCCACACGAAAAAACCAATCGCGCAGCAATAACAGAACAGGATCCCATCGAGGAAGATCAAGAACGATCCAAATCGCCATGGGTCAGTCATAATCAGCTTTCACGGAGAGCCTTCGCCTAGACTCTTACCAATATTTCGCAAATGATCGTTCTATATTTACTGATGTTTTCAAAGATATAAAAATAAGTTTCAGTGAGTTCGCTTGCAACGATCTTTACTACCACCCACCTCAGGTAACAAGACAAATGATCTGGGGTGTAGGTTCTTTCTTCAGGTCTTAGGTCCTTCTTGAATGACACCTTGTCAATCAAGACCAACCTTCCACCAAAAGAGTTCTGAGCTATCCGGGTATGTAGACAATGATACAGTGGATTTGAACGCAGAAGGCTTCGAAAATTTGCAATGGTGGCATGACCATAAGTTAACATATCATGTGCTATCCATATTGGCATATGATGTATTAACTATTTTAATTTGTCTCGACAGTTTCCTTCGAGTCTACTTTCAGTCTTTCTGAAAGAATATTGGAGGAAAAGAAAAACACGTCTCACGGGTGAGATGGTGGGGGTACTTCTAACTGTGAAGAACTGAGAACAAACTAATTCACTGACATAACACTCTGTAGAAAATCTAGAGTTGGCGGACGTGTTCGAAAATGTGTACCTAGACAACGACACTTAGAACATGAATGTATGTAAAGCTGGCTTCTAACGAGATAACTATTTAAATATTAATAAAACTATTTATTATATTTTTAATATATTTATCTTATTTTTTATACAATTTTCATATGTATTTATGAATTCTATATATTTTTATGTTCTTTTTGGAATTTTATTGTTTTTTTGGCAAAACGGTCTAAAGGGCGACCCATGTCCGACCCAGCCAGGCACGAGTCGAGTCGAGACACCAATGTACCGTGCCTAGGTTAGGGTCTGTCGACCGACTCAATACGACTCAATACAACCCGTGCGTTTGGTTGGTGGGATGAGGTTGAATGAGATAAGATGGTACAGGTAGGATGAGATTGTCTTGGATGAGATGATACATGTATGATGTTTGGTTGGTGGTATATGATGATACATGATTTTGTTTGGTTGGTGGAATATGATGGTCCTGGATGGTTCAAGATGGTGTTTGGTTGGTGGGATAGGATGATCCGTATGATATTTTTTACACTAAAATATGTCAAGAGTGGTCTTGTTTTGTTAATTAAATGACAAGAAACACAACGGTTCAATCGGATCGCAAATCGGATACTCGATTTAGGAAATATGATCATTTAAAACTCGTAAATCAAGCCGCCACGTCACCAAACGCCTTGGAATTCGAGTGAACGGTGTGGTTCGGGATTTTTTCCTGAATGAGATGATACAGCATAAACATATAATGTTCTTTTTTTTTTGAACCATCTCATCCCGAATGGTTTGGTTCTATTCAACCAACCAAATACCTGAACGAACTCATTTTCCGTACCGAATAATTCAGCACCACTCCATTCAACGAACCAAAAACACACTAACAGACCTTGTTGAACCGTACCAGACCCGTGCCGCCCTTTTTGCCACGCCCAGCATTTCTTCTTTCCTGCCTTCTCCTTTACCAAAGGCAGGCATTTTCCAGTTAGGCTCCCCTGCAGGCCTCATAAAAGCGGCCCAGTAGGAATCCAAACCCCGACCGAATCCAACGACCCAGAAAAGCCGCAGCCTTAAACCCCGATCCATCCACTCCATTCCTAGCCGTTTCCCATTCCCAAAATCCCAATCCAACCAAATTCCATTCCATCGCAACCGTTTCGATTTCGATTCGATTTGAAAACGAAAGGAAATAAATGCTCGACCGATCCCACAAGCCGCGGCCGGCGGAGGGCGGCGCCAGCGCCGGCAGGCCGGCCGGCGAGGGCGGCGGGAACGTCGATCGGGTGCTGTTCAAGAACTTGGTCGAGATGGTGCCGCTCGTGGAGTCCCTCATGGTGAGCGCGTCGGTGGGTGGCGCGCGGCGCAGATCTCGCCGGGCCTCGAGGGGTTTTAGCCTCTAGCGGGGCTCGTGACCTGTCTGACCTGGTGGAGTTTCTTGGATTTTGGCTGCAGGATCGGAGGACGAACCCGTCGTACTCGCGGCGCGCGTCGCTGGTGTACACGCTGGCGCCGGCCAAGAAGGTGACACGCAGCTTTCTCTATTTTAGCCCTTGGTTTCTTGGGTGGTGTTGGTTAGTTAAATTTATTCTGGTGATAGATGCTTATGTTTGAATTTTATATACTTTCCCCTTTTTGAATTGTGATTTGTGAGTGGTTCAAGTGTCGGGGTTCGGTGGTTAGGATTTTCAAGAATGCGGTCAAATGTGGGATTTATTTTCTTATTCAGACTAGACATTTTGACAGTCGTGGTATGATTTACAGAGGTGGATCTTGCAATTTTATTTGTTTTGGTCAAGTTTTCTTGTCTTGTTGAGATTACATAGATCACTCTATTTTGTTCATGAGCATTTCCCTATGGTTTTCATAGTGATGAACCTTAAGGATGGATGTGTTGATTCTTGTAGGGTGGTGATTTGAAAAGTGGGAAGACACTACAAAGTGCGTCGGCGAAAAAGCTGGGAGATCCTGGAGATACGGTCAAGAAGAGTACCCCAGATTCCAATGGTGAGAACGGTTCAGTTGCGCCAATGGGTCTTTCGGGAGCTGAAAATATACCCAAGGATGAGTTGGCTTTGCTACGTGAGCAGATCGATGAGCTGCAGAAGAATCTACTTGAAAAAGAGGAGGCCCTGAGATCTGCGGAGAGTTCAGCGAGTGAGATGAATGCAGCATTTTCGACCATTGAAGAGCTCAGACGCCAGGTTGTTGAGAAAGAAGCTTTGATCAAATCTACCCATTCTCAGTTGCACAATGCAAAGGTGAATTGCTGCCCACCTGTAACTATGTTGTGTTATATTCTGGATCAATAAGCTAATTTCCTCTTTTTTCTGAATTCTTATACTAAATTTCTTTCAATTTTGCTTTATGTATCTAACATTAGTTGCTACATTTGGACTGTCACACCCTTGTCATTCAAAACATGATGATTCTGATAAAATCTGTAGAAAGTTGATACTGTCTTTGTAATTAGAGCATAAAAATAAAGACTTTTGCTTTTCTACATCACCATCAAAGTTTGCATTATGTCACCTAGCTTTCAAAATTGAAGAAATCAAACACAAATAGCAGACATAAGCAGCTGCTCGTGGTCAATACTAATTTGTATTGCACTCACATTTACTCATCTGTTATTCTGGTTCACAGCTTTCTTAGAGAGTTCCACATCTCTCTAGCTTTGGTTTTGTTTACTACTATGCAGTCCATGCTGTGCAGTTTGTCCAAAGTTCTTAATCCTCATTTGGACCATACTGCAAATTACAGACCTGTTCTGGTACACAGGATTGGCTGTCATGGGTGTGGTACTGTTCACATATGCACTGTTCACATACTTACTGTTCACCCATGAATAGTTGATTGGTTTCCTTAAATAGGGATTACGTAACTGGAAAGGTTGTCTATTAGTTAGAAAGATTATCTATTAGTTAGGAATGCCATCTATTAGTTAGGAAGGTCATTATTTAGATTGATTTATCCATAATTGTTAGAAAAACCCTTTATATAAGGATACCTATTGTAATCGTTGGCATTAAACAATGAGAATACAATAGTCTAAGTCCCAATCCCCTTTGTCTCTCCAATCATAGTCTTCCCTCTCCTCTAGTAGCCGACGCCACCCGGCTATTCTTCCGCTGATGTTTACCCCTATGATCTAAGGATCATAACAACTTGGTATCAGAGCCAACACCATGGTTTCTGTTGCCGAGAATTTCAAGGCCATGAGGGCCACCCTCAACGAGATGAGTGCCGGTGTAGACGACATGAAAGCCATCTTGGCAGACATAGTTGCAATGGTGGTCAAGCTGATGGAAAAGGAGAAGAATGCATGGGCAGCAGCTACTGCGCGATCTGCGCCACCGGAGGCGTCTCTGATTTCGTCGGTGACTTCCGCATCGTCAACTTCGGTGCCCGTGGTTGCACCAACGGTGCCCTCGCCGAGGAAGAAGGCCGCTGCCCAACAACTGTCTTCTCCACGCACCCAGTCGACGTCGTGCCTTCGTAGGTGCGGGGTGTGGTAGGTGTCAGGACCACAACGACGTTGTGTTACTGCCTCGCGCAGCTTGTCTATGCCACCGATGGCTCCTGCAACATCAAGACACGCTAAGGGACCGCAGTCCTCGCTGCAATCTATTGGAGCGTTGCGGACCATCTTCCATGCAATGTTCCGCCAGCGCCACGACCTCTTGTCAACATGGGGTTTCCTAGGGCTTCAGCCATGGCCGTCACCACAGCTTGAGGATGAGCTGTCGCGAAAAGAGGACAGTAGTTGTCATGGGAGGGGTTACTGTTCACGCACATGAACAGTACCACAGGTACTATAGCACCAGGATTAGGAAGGGATAAGAATATCTATTTCCTTAAATAGTTGATCAGTTTCTTTGTATAGGAATTAGGTAACTGAAAAGGTTGTCTATTAGTTAGAAAAATTATCTATTAGTTAAGAAGATCATCATTTAGATTGATTTTATTCATAATTGTTAGAAGAACCCTCTATATAAGGATGCCTATTGTAATCGTTGGCATTAAGCAATGAGAATACAATAGTCTAAGCCCCAATCTCATTTGTCTCCCCAATCTATAGTCTTCCCTCTCTCTAGCAGCCGACGCCACCCGGCTATCCTCCCAGTGATATTTACCCCTATGATCTAAGGATCATAATAGTTTTGTTTACTACTATGCAGTCCATGCTGTGCAGTTTGTCCAAAGTTCTTAATCCTCATTTTGACCATACTGCAAATTACAGACCTGTTCTCGTACACAGGACTGGCCTTTGTTTTGCACATTCCAGCTTTTGCCGTTTAGTTGAATAAGAAATGTTCTCTTCCTATACAGTTATACACGAATCAACTTGTCAGATGATAATTATATTGCTCAACCTTGGAAAAAAATTACATAGTGAGAGTTCTCTTCTTTTTCTTGTGTTAAATGTCTGATTCATAGCTAAAAGCCTATATTATTGTCGTGTGACATTTTTGTTTCTTTTTCCCTTCTGTAGATTATGCTTGCAGACAAGCAAGCATCTTTAGAGAAATTGGAATGGGAGGTAAAGATGTCAAATAAGAAAGTTGAAGATCTTCAAGGGGATGTGTCCAATATGGAATTTGAGATAAGTTCATTGATGGCATTATTTGAAAAACTTTCGGAGAATGTTTCTGGTGATTGCTATGATGGTAGCATACAATCATCATATGAATTAGAGGCATTTCAATCAGTGGTGAGTACACTATGATTCTTGAATTATGAACCTACCTTTGGAGGTTAGCCTTCTTGAACCAATACAAGTGTAATCAAAGTTGATGTTACGATGCTGTTCTATATACTCCTAACTTTTTGTTAAAAAAGCCTAATTGCAATTTAGTATTTTGAAATATTCTATGCTGGTTAGCTCTGTAAAAATATTACAGGGGTACTATCCTGTATCATTTGTAAGTTCTTAATTTTTTTTTTTGGCAAGGGATTGAGAAAACAAAGCGGAATTTCAGTACCCAATTGCTTCAAAATCATTGTCATATAGGAATAAAATTTGGATTCTACCAAGGAAATTCAGTAACAAGTAACAGTTTAGACCAGGAACTTCAGCTTATCGAAATAATTGGTGTAACGCTCTCGGCAAGATATGTAAATTATGTGACTTGTGAGTGTTTCATCTTGCGAGATCATTATGAATGCTGCCACAAAAACTTTTAACTCTGCAAACTGTGAAGATACCCTCTTTGGATATTGACTCTCTTGAGCTAACTATTACACATTTATCTGTCAGAGCGAAATTGACAAGATTGAGGTCGAGAAGATAGAGCAGGAAACAATTACATATGCTGAAGCTCTTGCTGCTGCAAGAGAGAACCTGAACGAAGAGCACTTGAATTTATCTGCGGAGGCACGGTTTAGGCTGCAGGACCTTGTACTATGATGCGCGAAGTGCATATTCTAGTGTATGTATGATAATGCTTAATCTCTGATGTAATTGTAATGTGGGCTTTAGCTGATTCGTGTGTGAAACCGTTCTGGTGGTAATCGATCAAGCACTGGAAACTGAACAGTTATTTAATTTGGAAACCATATTTATTCGGTTATGGGCTCACCTTTGTTGATCGGCAAACTTTACCCGTGTTTTGTTGATGGGCAATGGTACTATCGTCTTTCCATAGATAGATATGGTAGTTACTGTGTTAAGGTCTATGGCCATGGTTGAATGTACATATACAAATTGTTCATCTCAGGATTGAGAACTTGAGAAGTGATTTTTTTTAGAGCAAAAGGGAGGGAAACCCAGCTCCATTTTATTTCGAATTAAGCATTTGAATTTAGCTTGAGAAGTGATTTTTCTCCTTTGACCTGTTACCTTTCCTTCTATGATAATACATGAGAGGATAGTCTGCATCTGAGGTCTGATCCCTAGCTGTAATATAACCGTATTGTGAGTTTTTTTATTTTTTGGCGAACTGTAATAATCTTAGATATACTCTGGGACTAAAACCATTTGTATCGTGCGAACGAATAGCTCGAAAGGCCCAATAACCTTTGGCCCATGGGACATACCATCCACCAGATGGTCCAAATTACACTTGCAACAGCTATCAGTCTACCAGTGGTTCCAAGGCCGTTTCGAGATTTGGCGCGAAACGGCCGGGCAGCCACCGATCCACGGACGCCCATCTCCACCACCAACTCTCCCGCGAGTTCCTCCCATCCTCCCATCTTGCAGCCAACACGCCTCGCCTCCTTTAAATTTCTCCCCTCTTCTCCTTTCCAATCCACCCCCCCACAAAGCCAGAAATAAACCGACACACCCCTCCCTCCTCACCCCCACCAATCCACACCTTCCTCCGCCGATGTCGCGCGCCACGGTCGCAATCCTCTTCTACATCCTCGCCGTCGCCGCCCTCGGCGCGGCCCAGGCCCCCGCGGAGTCGCCAAAGGCCTCCAAGGCCACCACTCCCCCCGCCAGGGCACCCGAGGTTGCCAGCAAGGCTGAGGCCCCTGAGGCTGCCGCCCCGGCATCCAGTAAGCCCGGCCCGGCTGCTGCACCGACTACGGAGAGCTCTGAGGCCACCTCTGCACCAAATGGCAGTGCGCCTACTGCTTCCGATGAGGTGTCTAGCCCCCCGGAGCCACCTACCGCCGCAGCGTCCACCGCTGCCGCCGATGGACCTGCTGAGGGGCCGGCTGATGCCGAGCATTCTGGTGCTGCAGCTCCCGGGAGCGGCGCTGCCATTGCCGCCGTTGCTGCCGCCGTTGCTACCATCATCTTCTACTAGGATGACGCGGAGCTGAAGATGTGGCGTGTCGTGGTGAGCCATTAGGGTGGACACGCACGACAGGAGGAAGGAAAATCTTGGCTGTGTGTTCTTGCTCGTCTCCTGTCTCGTCAGGAGGGACCAACTGTTTCTTGGTTTTGCTCATCTCATTTGCTTGCGCAGCATTATGGGGGTCGATCACTTCAATTCAATGGATATGATAAATTCATACATCTTCTCTGTCACGGATCCTGATGTCTCGTCACATTGCCCTTTTTTTTTGGGCGCCCATTTCGACGTAAATATATGCTAAAAGCTAAAATATAACCATTTCTTAAAAAATATTATGGAGAAAAATCTTCAGTGACACGAGTCACACAACCGGCCAACTTCTGCAAAGACAGCCCTTGCAACAAGTGTCCATTCCCCAATCATATAATGCTACGTAATGATAGCCCTCGTATAGATATAGGAAAAGTAACCGAGAAAGAGATCAAATAGATCAGATGGGCCAAAATATCTGAAATGGCCAAAAGAACCAAGGTTACTATACCACTCCTTGCAAGTTCCAATTGAGGTCGTGTATACGTACGTTACTAGTCAATCTTGCATCGTCTCCAATCTTTTCCAGCGGTGCATTCTCTATCAACCATATACATGGGCCTAACAATGTCGAAAAGGCAGCCATTTTTGTCGTACCAGTAGAAAGTACAAATGGTCCCAGTCTCACTCAGTCAGCAGAACACACATTTGATATACAAACAAGGCCAGAGGCGGAGCTAGGCCTCGGCACTCCAGGGCAATGTCCCGAAGCCCAACGTAAAATTACCACGTGAAAGTGGCAAAAAATCTACAAAAAAACTGGCTTTGAACCAAAACTGGCTGGCCTGACCCGATGCTAGCTACACCCCTGAACAAGGCTAACACCTCACATTTTTCACCCTTCCGTGCTCCAACATCATCTCCTCACCAAGGGCTCCAGTGGTATGCTCCACTGTAGAAAAAAAAAAGAGGAGAAAAGACCACTAGCTAAGCAACACAAATGTATGTCATCAAATATCATCTCCTCATTGATTTCCATTCGAGGAGCCTAGACCTTTTAACTCTGGTATTGTTGAACTGAAAAGGCGAATAGAGGGGTGGGTGAATAGGAGCACCTATCTTTTTCAAACCGATGATATTGAACTTCTTTTTCACTTCAATAGCTATGAAAACTATGAAGATCCAAATCACAAGAACACAGTGGAACTATTCTATCGAAACCGGAAAACCCTGAGGAAAAATCCTCCTCGCTGGTCTGACCGCTAAGGCTTGCCCGGTCTGACCGCCTGCTGTAGGGTCACCAGCCCAAAGTGATATCAAATTGATATAACTTTTGATTCCGAGATCCAAATCCCCTAAAATTTTAAACATAGCTCGTCAAGAAGGACAGAGACCTATTGCAATCGACAATCAGGAGGATCGAAGCCAAGGTTCCACGAAGTCGATCGTAGAGGCACATATGTGATTGGATTTGTAGATGTCGTACACGACTAGTCCAATGATATGGATATAAGTTGATCGATTAGTGAGCTATTAAATGTTAGATGTGCAATTAAATTATAAAGCTCATTAGGTGTTAGTTAGTCAAATAAAACTTGGTCGTTTGAAATTTTGGTGTATGCGACTACGATTTGCCGAGGTGAGATTAGTAGAGTTAGATAGGTAGTATTGGCTTGAATGGTGTAGTGGAGGATAATTGGTGGATTTAGTTATGGACATATGCCCATAACTTGGTGGATTTCGTACAATTACCGGATGGATTGTATGGATGGAAGATCGTGAGTCCGGGCATTAGTTATCAGATTGACTACTTTGCCTATGCCTTAGTGGATGTTAGTGCGGGATTTGGATCAAGATATGAGAATATGATCGGAGAGTGTTATGCATGTGATTGGATTCAACACTGAAGAATCGATTAAGTGAATGATTATGAGGGAACTAGATGCATGAGGTTGTGCATGGTGAATAACCCTAATTGATGATAGTAGAGTAACAAATGCATAATGAATTGGATCAAATTAGATTATTTATCGTAGGTTACTAAGCCCGGTGAATATCATGAGTTAGGGAGAAGGTTAGGAGTTAGTTTTAGATGTCCAAAACTCCGTTAGCATGAAATTCTGCCTACCCCATTTTCAGCGATTTTATAACCCGAGCTAAATTCAAATGGCTATAGCTTTTGCATACGAACTTCAAATCAAATGAATATTTTTTCTACATTCATATAAAATCATGATATGTATTAAAATGCAAAAATATTTGGATTTTCTTGCTGTTGAATTTATTTTTCTGTTTGTGATTTATACTCGGTTCTTTTTAATAGACGCCAGAATTCACGAGCGAGTTTAACGACGATCAAGCGACCTCACTCTAGGAACATACTGAGAAAGGAAAGCACCTTCTTTGACCATGTTGATCCTATTATTTCAATTATTGCACTTCTTTTTTGTAAAATCTATTATGCATACATGTATGTTTGCTTAAAATTGCTATATTTGGGGATAACGGTAGTTATATTCCTATTAAATTAATGATCCTCCTTGAAATATTGGTATCCTTACTATTGTAGCCATTAGATTTTGGTTTAGGTAATATATGTTGTCAATTTGGGTATTTCGAGTGTGAATATCGCATAATTGCTTAGCCGGGCTCTAGATTGACTAAAAAGTGAAAAATGGATAAAATATTGAACATGACTTGGGGGATTTTGAAATGATAGTTCAGAGGGGTTTACCTATGTTATTTTGTATAAAAATAAAAATTAAAAACTTAGTTTGCGATGCGGGCGAGTTATTATATAATATGAGAAATGTGATAGATGTATCTCATAAGTAGATAGAGATAGATCCTCGCCTGAGTCAATTAAGGATTGAACGCCAGTGCCACCAAACAAACCCTAAGCGTACAACAACATGTGCCGATATGGGACGACGTTAGCTAATTAAGTCATCGAAAACTATCCTTGCACATTGGTAGGCTGTAGTAGTGCGAGCATGACTGATGTAGGCAAGTTTGAAGGGGCTCTCTTCACGGAGAAGTTGTTTTTGGCCCGAAATTAGCCCGGTTTTTCCTCCCAGCCCGCTCCGCCCCGGCCCAGCCGGCCTGCCTCTCGGCCGCTCGGCCGGCTGCGCCGACTGCGCCCGACCTCTCTCTCCACCTCTCCCGGCCGCCGTTCATTGCGGCGCCGTTCGGTTCGGTTGCCCGCATCCGCCGCTCCGGCCAGTGCTGCCAAAGACGTCGGCCGCGCCGCTTGGCCGACCACGCCACTCGCCGTCCGCGCGTGGCGCCACCATGCGCCGCCTCGGCTTTCCTCCCCGTGTCCTTTGTCGCGCGCCGCGCTAGGCGTGATTGGCAGGCCGTCCGACCCCTCGCCTCGGGCACGGCGCCGCGACCACCGCCTTGTCCGGATCCACGGCTCGCTTCACTCGGTCGCACCCTCTCTACCGTCTCCTCCTCCCCTCCCCTCGGCTATAAAGCCGCCGCGCGCCTCCTCATCTCCCCACCTCGCCTCCTCCTCCTTCCCGGCGTAGCCCGCCCTTCTTCTCCGCCTCCGGCCACCGCCGCCCTCGCTCCTGGGCCATCGTCGCCTCCGCGCCCAGCTTCACCACCGCCTCCGGCCTCGCTCCCGGGGCTGCACGAGCCCCGCCCGCTTCTTCCCTCCCTCCTTCACGCGCCGCTGCAGCCGTGCTGTCCCTAGCCTCCCTCTCTCTCCCTCTCCCTCTCCCTCCCCCTCTTTCTCCGCGCAACGGAGAAGGCGAGGCGACACGCTGAACGCATCACCTCCCTCTTAACCCCCACACGCACTGACGTTGACAGGTGGGCCCCCAGCTACACTGGCCCCGTGACACTTACAGGTGGTCGCCACCAGTGTTGTCTCGTAGACCGTGCGCCAGTGCGTGTTTACTCGGTCCACGCATGGTACTTTGGACCTAGCACTATGCGCGTGCCATGTGTCAGCGCCGAGATTTTTTCAGTTTTCTGATTTTCTTTTCAATTAATTTTTTTTATAAAGCTTCAAAAATTCATATCTTCTTCGTTATAACTCCAAAAATTATGAAATTTATGCCTAAAAATTTGTAAATTCAAGCTCTACATTTTGGTACTAGTTTGGCTAATTTTGGAGTTCATTTATTATCTGTTTGATATTTATTTGTATTATTTACTTGTCTTTTCTTTTCCGGTACGTTCGTCCGAGTAGAGTTCGAAGAAGCCGGAGACCCTCAGTTCGATCAAGCTGAAGAATACCAAGATCCTCTAGCCTTTGACCCAGGCGAGTCAATACTTTGATCATGTTGAACCTATATTTTATGCAAATTATATTATTTTAAAATAACAAATTGCATGCTTTAATTTCCTATACAAATGTATGTAAAATGATCCTAAGGTAGTTAAATGCCAACTTGATAACTAAATAATTATTATGCCATATCCTTGATAATTGAATATTCCTAGTCCTTGTCGCCCTAGTAGTTATATAGTAACATACTAGTTATAGTTGTACTTAAACACCATGCTTGTCTTGCAGAAATACTGGGGTACTAAATACCCCAATCAACATCTTTTAAACACAAGCATTGTTTTGGGCAGTCATTTGGTAATGACTGGTTTGGTGGAAATAATATGATTTACACTTTCCAAACCCTAAAAACTTGCTAACACCCCATCTGTGCGGATGGTATGTAGGAGGGTATGTTGATGAGTACTAATGTAGCCCAAGATTTGTTGGTATATGGTTGGTACGTGGAATGAACTACCCAGATAATTTTAAGGACTTAATCATGTGATGAACTCCCAATGTAAAACATTACAACCACAAGTCTATAATGGTGTCGACTTGGCTAAATAATTTTTATCCACCAATGCGAGCTGCACCACTAGAGAGACCCACGACTCGTGTCACTGGTTTAAGCCGTCTTAGACACGGGTGGTCTGACTTCTGTGGAGATAGTTTGCTATTAATTAGTTAAGTTTGTGTTGTATTCTCTCATTGCAGTAATAAAAACTATGTTGAACTTTGAATATGAAGCTTATCATGTTTCATGCCATGAATTACATATTAATCACATTCATCCATCATAGCTTGTGCATATCCAGATGGATTTGAATGAGTTTGGAGTATTGTACTATGATGTTTACACTAGTGTTGAGCTGTGATGCGCTGGATAGGTAACAACTGTGATGTGGGTGACGATTGTAGTTAGGTAGAACGATGTGATTGGACGGGTATTATCGCAGCATGGCGTATTGTAAGATAGAGCACCAACCTAGGCTACACCACTACTCCAATGACCGAGGTGGTACAACTGGTTACTTCACGGGAAAATATAGAACTCGGGGGATGATTTCCTTGCATAAATGAGAAAAGAAATTTTCTAAGAGGTCTATATAGAATTCCTGTGCACCAAGCCATTCCATGGGAATTTTATAGGAGCTTAAATCTATGGGAATTTTTATAGGATCTTAAACATGACTTATCTGTGCCCCAAATAGTTGTGTAGAAAAGTTTTAGCGACTATTCAAATAAATTAAAATTACTCCAATTTTTCTCCATTCCAAACATGTTGTAACGTCTTTGATCACTGGGAAGCACAAAATCTAGTTCTCAGAATTAGCCAAGTGAGCTTTGTGCTCTCTCCGGTCTTAAGAAGTATCTTTTCCATTTCAAGGTCTCAGATATATATTTGTAAAACAAGTAAAACTATGGGCATTGTGCACATATCTGGAGACAAATCTACTCATGTAATAAACTTCACAGGACAATCTAAATACATGCAGTAAGAAATGAGTACTAAAGAATTAATCGTTCAATGTCTTTCTAAATATTATGATTGATCCAATGAAAACAGTATACGAAGTACTCTCGTAATACTAAACTTTTTTAATATTTGGATATGCTGTGATATAAACTAATGGTAATCGCATCTTGGAGACTGTAAAAAGTTAAAAAATATCAAGAATTTTTTATTGGAGAGACCAATGTCTTAACATTTGGTCATCTATGCATACAACTTGTCCACCTATCTTGCCTGAAATAATATTTATTCCAAATAAAATCCTTCCACAAACGTCCACAACCGCAATTAACTAAGGGGATATTGCATCTGTTTCCCGACAAAAGAATATAACTGCAAACTTTTGTAAGGAAAAACGGTTAAATGAGGCCCCTAGAAAATTCAAGAAACCGAATATGAAACTAAATATGACTCCACATCGTGTTGTAGTTTTGTTGCCTCATGCGTATCTACTATTTAAATTTTCAAATAAATTGTGTAGTCATTAGAAACGGGCAAATCAACAAAATCTCTACATTTGCATCATTCAATGATTACATTCATTTTTACAATTTCTCTTTTGCCTCCAATTAATATTCACGCTGACCATTTTCAGAAGGCGATGACCTTTTCGAAAACCACTCTCCGATCTTAAAACTCTCCAAAGCAATAAAGGAGCCCCTAGAAAACTCAAGAAAATTAAATAGGACTGCACATCATGTTGTAGTTTTGTTGCCTCATGCATATCTACTATTTAAAATTTCAAATGAATTGTCTAGTCATTAGAAACAGGCGAATCAAGTAGTCCCTACATTTGCGTCATTCAACGGTAACATTCATTTTTAGAAGACAATGGCCTTTTCCAAAACCACTCTCCTATCCTAAAACTCTGCAAAACAGTAAATGAAGCCCCCTAGAAAGCTCAAGAAACTGCATCCGAAATTAAATATGACTCCACATCATGTTGTAGTCTTGTTGCCTCATGCATATCTACTGTTTAAATTTTCAAATGAATTGTCTAGTCATTAGAAACAGGCAAATCAATTAGTCCCTACATTTGCGTCATTCAACAGTTGCATTTATTTTTAGGATTTTTTTTCGCTTCCAATTAATGTTCATATTGACAATTTTTAGAAGAAGATGGTCTTTTCCGAAACCACTCTCCTAAACAACTCTCCAAAACAGTAAAGGAGACCCATAAAAATTCAAGAAACTGAATACGAAGCTAGATATGACTCCTTATCATGTCGTAGTTTAATTTGTTGACTTATGCATATCTACTATTAAAATTTTCAAATGAATTGTCTAGTGATTAGTTAGAAACGGGCAGATCAATTAGTCTCTAAATTTGCGCAATTCAACGGTTACATTCATTTTTAGAATTTCTTTTTCGCTTTCTATTTATGTTCATATTGACCATTTTTAGAAGACGATAGCCTTTTTTAAAACTACTATCCTAAACCAACACTTGTCATGATCTGAAACACAGCAAAAAAATGCTTCTAGAAAGCTAAGCTAGCTAGGCTAAGCAAGCGTCTATTTAACACACCCATCTCACAAGCACACTAGCACAGCACCCACACCACCACACTCCATCCCGAAAGCCCTAAATCCAAGTACTCCTTGGCACCTTGGCAATGGAGCCCGCCGTTCCCAACGGAGCAGCAACTGAAACACAGGTACCCGCGGAGTTGGCAATCCGGGAGCAGGACCGCCTGGTGCCGATCGCGAACGTGATCCGCGTCATGCGCCGCGTGCTCCCTCCCCACGCCAAGATCTCCGATGACGCCAAGGAGTTGATCCAGGAGTGCGTCTCCGAGTTCATCAGCTTCGTCACCGGCGAGGCCAACGACCGGTGCCACGGTGAGCACCGCAAGACCGTTACCGCCGAGGACCTCGTGTGGGCCATGGACCGCCTGGGCTTCGACGACTACGTCATGCCCCTCAGCGTCTATCTGCGGCGTATGCGCGAGTGCGAGGGCGGAGGCCGTGGCTCCGCCCGCGGCGACCGCGCCGGGCAAAGGGCGCCCTGCGCGCCACCCGTGGTCGCGCTCCACGGCGTGCAGATGCAGCAGGCCGTGTACTCCGTCGCCATGCCGCTTCCGGCCAACGCGATGCGCGTCAGCGGCCCGTACGAGGGGTTCGGTGGCGAGCACTCCATGGCTGCCTACCTCGGAGGAGGGGCGTATGGTGCAGGAAGCAGCCAGGGAGGCTGTGTCGGTGAGGCAAGCTCGTCGAACGCAGGGCAGGCGCCGGCTCCGACGCCGGCGATGGGCACTGGCTCCCAGTCCCAGTTGCCAAACTAGTTCCCGCGAGCTTATCTATGCATCGAGTAGTAGATTAGTAGTACCTAATAAGTAAGAGGCGGCTGTGGCACACTCGCTAGCCGGCTTTGCGTCCTTCGATCGTCTTAATTCCGTGGTTAATTCGTTCTACTTAATTCTCTGTGGCTGCAGTACTCGGTGAAACTGTGAAAGATGATCACCTAACTTGCCTGCTCTCGATTAGTCAATTCAGTTTATGTTCCATTGTTGCATTAAGAAAAAGTACGTGTGGTTGAATTTGGTTGAATTCAGTCAATTCGATGAATTACCAAGTGTTAATTAACTACGTGTGCTTCACCACGTATACGGTCGGTCAAGTTTAAGCTCCCTCCTGCGCAGCGTGTGTGTGTGTCACTGTGCATGCGTCGGTTAGCTAAGAGACCTTGAATGACTTTGGAGCTATATATGTATTGTACTCCGAAGTCTTGACCGGCGATGACATGTTCTAGCTGCCGTGACGTCGCTGCCATTGATGCGGCTGGCGTGGAAGGGCAGTGTCGCGCGCGGCACAGTCCTTGTATTGGGGGGAGAGACGGCCAACCCGGCTTGTGCCACTGCTCGGGCGATCGAGGCGGTACAAGTGTCACTGCCGCCGGCTTCCACCTGGCCGCATGCTGGGTTCGAAATTTCGGACGAAATTCGGTGAAAATTTACCCTTTCCGGTTAGCGCACGGGTTTTTTTTTCCCCCGTCCATGATCTTCTCCGGAAAGCAAGCTGTCGGACCCGGATTTTCTAATCCCGAATCCTCTGCGAATTACTGTGCTATTCCTTGGATCAGTAGATAGCACTCACAGATACATCACTCACTACTACAGAACAGACCTTTGGTCGAACTGCCAAATGGGCAATAGTCTCGGAGAAAATTGCGTCCGAGACAAAAAAGATCTTTCGTCCCGGTTGGTGACACAAACCGGGACTAAAAGTCCCGCTTAACGGCTCGGTGGCGAGCTTTGCAGAGGGCGTTTAGTCGGTTGGTGTTACCAACCGACTAAATCTAACCTTTAGTCGGTTGGTACTACAATCCGGGACTAAAGATTTAGTCCCGGATTGTAGTACCAACCGGGACTAAAGGTTGATTTAGTCCCGCTGGTAACACCAACCGACTAAATGTCTCTTCTATTTAAACCCTGTTTGGCGTGCTTCACACAGAGCCGGAACGCCAGTAGTCGCCGCCGACACGCCGCACATTGCCATTGCCACCACCGCCGAGCTGTTCATTCACTCAACCGTATTCACCGGCGTGTTCGCGGTAAGCTCTGATGCTAACCCTGCCGTCCATTATGAAAAATATGAAATGTAAAATTTGAATAATTTTTATATGTTATAAAAATTGCCAATTAATTCATAAATGGAACTTTCATGATTTTTGTAGGCCACAATAAATTTTTAAAAGTCATGAAATTTGTTATTCCACTAAGTTACACTGTGAACAGTCCATATAAAAATTTTAAGATTATTTGGACAAAGTTGAATTTATACATATTTTATGCTTATTTATTTAATTATTATTCCATGAATTTTGTAGGCTAAATTAATGATCCAAAAATTCTGAAAATTGTTTTGCCATCTAATTAGGCTATGAACTATCTGTACAAAAATGTTGGGATCAATCTGAAGACTTTTATTTTTCACCTTATTTAATAATTATTTAAATAAATGAAAATGACTTTTACATGTGTTAGTTAGGTTAAGCTTTGAGAGGTGTTTGATGAGATAAGTCTTATCTTATCAGATCCAACCTCTTGGGTAAAAATAATAAATATTAATTTTGTTTTAATAAATAAGTTTAATATTTAATTATTAAGTAATTTTTTGGGTAGCCTCTCTATCATGTGTAATATCTGGGAAAAATTTGAAACTTAAAATTTAATTATGTGATATGTCATATAATGCGACGATGATACGCCATTGGATGTACAATGCCGATCGCCGCTCAAAGAGTTCATTGATGGCGTGCATTATTTCTTAAGAGTGGCCGAGGCAAACAAGCGGGATGGTTTCATGTGTTTGTCCATGTGCCCCTGTAAGAATTTGAAGGAATATTCTAGCTCAAGGAGTCTTCACTCACACTTGTTGAAGTCGGGTTTCATGCCAAACTATATTTGTTGGACCAAGCACGGAGAAACCAGGTTATAATGGAAGAAGGTGAAGAAGAACAATTGGACCCTAACGACATTATTGCTCAATACGGTGACTTGATGATACCGCAATGGGCTAAGTCAAGAAGAGGCGAGGCGTAAGACACACTCGTGAAGATGATGCTCTTGGTGATGTCATTCGTGATGCACAAAGAGATTGCGAAAGTGAAAAGGAGAAGGCTAAGTTTGACCGCATGCTAGAGGATCACAAGAAATTACTATACCCGTCCGTAGAAGATGGGCAAAAAGTTGGGTACAACATCGAGTTGCTACAATGGAAGGCATGAGAATGGTGTATCCGACAAGGCATTTGGGCAATTATCAAGATCCAAAAAGATGCTTAGAAGCCTAACGAATTGCCCGCCACTACGCACGAAGCAAAACAGTCGTCGCCCTTTGGGATTAGAAATCCGGAAGATACATGCATGTCCTAATGATCGCATCCGTATCGTGGCAAGGACTACGAGAATTTGGATGAATGCCCGTATGCAAAGCGTCGCGGTATAAGATCAGCGAGATGACCTGGCGATGTTGAGGGCGAAGAACGCCCCGGAAGAAAATCCTCGCCAAGGTTATGTGGTATGCTCCTATAATACCACGCTCAAACGTCTGTTCATAAACAAGGACCATGCAAAGTTGTCGCGATGGCACAAAGAAGACCGTAAGGTAGACAACATGTTGAGACACCCTGCTGATGGGTCCCAGTGGAGAGCAATAGACAGAGAATTCCCGGAGTTTGCAGATGACGCAAGAAACCTAAGGTTCGCTTTAAATGCGGATGGTATGAATCCTTTTGGGGACCGAGCACTAGTCATAGCACTTGGCTGTTACTCTATGTATCTACAACCTTCCTCCATGGTTATGCATGAAGCAGAAGTTCATTATGATGCCGGTGCTCATCCAAGGCCCGAGGCAACCTGGCAACGACATCGATGTCTACCTGAGGCCATTAGTTGAGGAACTCCTTTTATGGAGCAAACCAGGTGTACGTGTGTGGGATGAGTACAAACAGGAACACTTCGACCTGCGAGCATTGTTGTTCGTAACAATCAATGATTGGCCTGCTCTAAGTAATCTTTCAGGACAGACAAACAAGGGATACAATGCATGCACACAATGTTTTGATGACATTGACAGTATATATTTGAAAAAATGTCGAAAGGTCGTGTACCTTGGCCATCGTCGTTTTCTTCCTATGAATCACCAACTAAGAAAGAAAGGCAAGCATTTTAACGGTAAGGCAGAAACCGAACAAAGCCTCGCAACCGAACTGGGGAGGATGTACTTGATATGGTCAAGGATGTGCAAGTAGTCTTTGGAAAGGGACAAGGCAGATAAACTGTTCGAAAGATGCTAAGGGACACGCACCCATGTGGAAGAAGAAGTCCATATTTTGGGAGCTACCCTATTGGCAAGTCCTAGAGGTCCGCAACGCGATCGACGTGATGCACCTGACAAAGAATCTTTGTGTGAACCTGCTAGGATTCATGGATGTGTATGGAAAGTCTAAGGATTCACTCGAAGCACGACAGGACTTGCAGCGCATGAAAGAACGAGACAACCTGCATCCAGAGAAGACAGACGATGGACGCCATTACTTAAAGACCTGCTAGCTTCACTCTTAGCAAAGAAGAGAAGGAAAGCATGTTTGAATGCCTAAACAAAGATCAAGGTCCCATCTGGATTCTCCTCCAATATAAAGCGTATAATAAATGTGCCAGAGAAGAAATTCCTACACTTAAAGTCCCATGACTGCCACGTGCTTATGACGCAATTGCTTCCGGTTGCTTTAAGAGGAATTCTACCTCCACATGTACGTCTGGCCACCGTGAAGCTATGTGCATTCCTCAATGCAATTTCTCAGAAGGCAATCAATCCAATGGAACTAGCTACTCTACAGAATGATGTGGTTCAATGTCTTGTCACTTTGAGTTGGTGTTCCTCCATCCTTCTTTAATATCATGACACACCTCCTAGTTCACCGGTCAAGGAGATTAATATTCTCGGTCTGTGTTCCTACACAACATGTTCCCTTTGAGAGGTTCATGGAGTCTCAAGAAATATGTTCACCAAGCGTGCTCGGCGAAGGAAGCATCGCCAAGGGCTACGGGACGAGAGGAGGTCATTGAGTTCTGTGTTGACTTCATTCCGACCTTGACCCGATTGGTGTTCCCGAATCGCGACACGAGGGGAGACTTAGTGGAAAGGGAACACTAGGGAAGAAAACATATATCGATGACGGGGACGATTATTTCAATAAAGCGCACTACAGCTTCTTCAAAACTCCTCCGTGGTGGAGCCGTATGTCGAGGTACACAAGGAGTTCCTACGATCCCAGTTTCCAGGGAAGAATGAAGCTTGGATTAGGCGTCATCACATGGAAACTTTCAGCGGTTGGTTGCGAAAAGAATGTCAAGGTGATGACAATATTGATGAGCAACTGTATTTGTTGGCTAGGCAACCATCGTGGCACATCCTCACGTACAAAGGGTACGAGATAAATGGAAATACATTTTACACCGTAGCCCAAGATAAAAGGAGCACGAACCAAAACAGTGGTGTCCGCATAGATGCCACAGACCCAAATGGAAAGAGGCAAACATATTATGGCCGCATAGAGGAGATTTGGGAACTAGACTACGCACCTAATTTTAAAGTCCCTTTGTTCCAGTGCCAATGGGTGAAGATGACCGAGGCGGGTAACAATGACAAGGAGTATGGAATGACAACAGTGGACCTCAACAATATTGGGTACAAAGACGAACCATTCGTCCTTGCTGCTGATGTGAATCAGGTGTTCTATGTGAAAGACATGTCTACAAAACCCAAGAGAGGGAAAAACTACGACAAATCAACCAATGAGCAAAACGCCACATAGTTCTTTCGGGAAAAGAAACATCGTGGGAATTGAGGACAAGTCGACAAGTCAAGATTATGAAAGGGATGACCGAATCCCGCCCTTCAGTGTGACCAAAGACCCAAGCATCCTGCTAAATGCCGAGGATACTCCATGGTTACGGCATGATCATAACCAAGGGTCATACGTCAAGAAGAAGTTCACCACTGTGCCCGCTTGATATATAGTGATGTTTAATAAATAGTGTGTATTAGAGATTTTATGTAATAATTGTAACTTCAGATGTTTCTATCATATTTTTCTTGTTTTTTATCGTTTCAAATGAAATTCCCAGCTTGTGGTTTGAGCCCTTCATTTTGTTTATAGTTGGCTCTTCACTTCCCAGCTTGTGGTCACTATAAAAGTCGTTTGAAATGTCAATAAGATAAAAAGAAATGCAACTATTATTTTTTAAAAAATTTATGCCTAGTATTTAATTTACTATGCATTTAACAAAAATTAGCATATTTATACAAATAAACTTAATACAAAACCCAAACTGTGAAAACTGTGGCGGGAATTGAATAGTGGGGACCTTTAGTCCCGGTCCGTATTACCGCCCGGGACTAAAGGTGAAAACTGTGGCGGGAAAATATATCCCCGCGCAAGACCTTTACTCCCGGGCCGTAAAACCACCCGGGACTAAAGGTCCAGTCTTTAGTCCCGGTCCGTAATAACAACCGGGACTAAAGACCTTTAGTCCCGGTTAGTCATACCGCCCGGGACTAAAGACTGGACCTTTAGTCCCGGGTGGTTTTACGGCCCGGGACTAAAGGTCTTTAGTCCCGGGTGGTTTTACCGCCCGGGACTAAAGAACCCCCTCAGTACTTAAGCAACCCCCGTGCACCCGAGCCCCCGTCTTCCTCGCCGTCTCCAAGCAACCCCCGTGCACCCGAGACCCCCCGTCTTCCTCGCCGTCTCCAAGCGACCCCCGTGCACCCGAGCCCCCCCGTCTTCCTCGCCGTCTCCTCGCGCCGTCTC
This sequence comes from Hsuehochloa calcarea, assembly GCA_036346395.1. NCBI lineage: Eukaryota > Viridiplantae > Streptophyta > Magnoliopsida > Poales > Poaceae > Hsuehochloa > Hsuehochloa calcarea. The sequence goes on along the minus strand of CM070604.1, from coordinate 36,993,078 downwards.
CTCGCTCCAAGTCGCGCCGCCAAGCTCCTCCCCGCGCCGCCCGTGGCTCCATCGCCGGCCTCCCTCGGCACCCCCGGCCCCTCCAGCCGCTCGGTGAGCCTCCGCCTTCTCCCCGTGCCCTAGCTTTCTCCCCTCTCTTTTCCTCCCCGGCCACGCTGCCCAACCGCCCCCGTGCACCGAGCCTCCCCTCCCCCTGATGCCCCGTGTGGATCGGTTTAGTGTTGTATGAATTTTGTGATTGAGCAATGCATGATTTGATTCATAAATGTCTGGATTCTGGATTATTGATTCAGAAATGTAGTAGTTCAGAAATGGATGTATGGATCTTTCTGTTGAATTCATGATTGAGCAATCTATCGTTTTGTCTAGCTACATTATACATTACGGATGTATTGATCAATTACATTCTTGAATGTAGTTTTATGTTCTTGCAATGTAATAGATCTTGTATGCACTATTCGGATCTTGTATCAATTTCATTAAAGTTTGGCTAAGGTGCCACTGTAGACTCTATGGTAACATATTCCAACAATCTTTTGTTAGGCAAGATTGTGTAGGGAGGTATGTCGCGCGTGAAGTTTGCATGTTAACAATACAAAGTTCTACAAAACATCATTGAAAACGCATAAAAGAAGTACTTGAAAAGCAGTGTTTGATATGTTTTAAAACTCAATCAAGCTTTAATGATCCAAATTATACTAGCTTTGTATAATTACTTACATACTAGCGGTGTGCCCACATTTTTAAAGGACAAAAAAACATATTTGGTCCCCTCGGTCAAGTCAAGAAGGGAGAAGGGGGAGTTTTGGGTTATGTTGGTTGGATCTTACGTCACGACTTGTGCATGTACCGTGTTGTTGCTTGCCACATCAACAAGACTTGCCACCTAGGAAGACAACTCGTAGCATAAACCACCTCGTTTCCGATTTATACTTGATTTGATCCGATATTGTAAGTACAAGGGGTTATTTACTCAATTTTATAGTACAACGGTGAAAATGGACCAACTTAAAAGTACAGAGACTAAATATTTTTTTCTTTTTTTTCATGATCCACATGACACCCTACCATAACTCACATATTATATCATAATCCACTTTCAATGCAGTCCTTCATTATTGGGACCAAAATTTGTAAATATGTATCTTCTGTGTATAATACACTAGTATAGGATCATGCTAGTGCACACAAGGCAAATATAAAATAAACAACTAATTTAATTGATAAATAACGGTTGTGACCATATAATCGTGTTTACACTTATTAAACCACGCAAGGGTAGCACTACATAAAGAGATGGCAGTGGAACAAAAACAACTTCAGCGGGAGCCCATCAACTTACCACAGGCAACCGACTGCGGTCAAGACCAAGCGATCACCCTCCTCGTTAAACTCCTCCTCAAAAGCAGACGAAGGCTCCTCCACTTCAGCTGAATAATTGCAGCAAGAATGAGTACTTCATATTTGCTCAGTACCAGGATGTGTTGACAACGATTAAAGTCCATATTTGCACTAACCCCCGGCGGCGAGCCCTCTTTTTGTTTTTCTTTTGTCGATGCATGTCACGAACCGCACGCCACTTGATGCGAAATCATAACCCGATCACGAACCGTTCTAACGTCCTACACATATATTTGCAGAAATGGCCGACCCGAATGACAACATGGACGATGCCATGATGGAAATTATCAACAATGACGCCTTACAAGGTGCCCAATTCGAAGGTGATGACAACAATCAAGAAGCAGATGACGGAGTCAGTACTTGCCGATTATGAAGATGAGCAAGACAATGCTGGCGAGGTCTATCTACAATCTCTTATGTATACATGAAATTCAGAATAATTTCATTTGTCGTGTAAATATATTTATTTAAATCTTTGTGTTTTTACATTCGTAGCCCTCTGCATCGACGACAACAACGGGGAAGAGTAGAAATGTACGAGGCCCGAAGAAGCCGTTGGAGGGTCGGTTCATTCTCTCGGAATTCGAGGAGGATACAGGCAAAGTACTTGGACCACATGCACAGAAATTTGTCAGCCACTGTGGGTACCTTGTAAGGGACAGGATCCCGATTAATGCTCGTGAATGGAAGCAAAAGAAAGTTGCTTCTCATATTAGTTTTGTCTCTGATCGTGACAAGGCACTAGTTTGGCAAGATGTCCTTCAACATTTCGCGCTCGATACAGAAGATGAAGCTTTGAAGGAGAGAGTTAGGAAGCTGGCTATGAAGAAGATGGCCACACAATTCCAGTGTTGGAAGAAGAAATTGTACAACACATTTATCAGGAAGAACCTGACGCCAGATTTCAACACTAAGGCCTACGTCAAGTTGAGGCCGTTTTGGGATGAGTTTGTACAGTTCAAGACATCGGAAGAGGGTGAGGCACGGGTGAGAAGGAACCAATGAATGCCCGACAAAGCAATACCACCATCACTTGGGATCGGTGGCTACAGGAGTGCCATTCCTAAGTGGGAAAGAATGGAACAGGAGATTCTTGCCAAGGATCGAACGAGAATCAATCAAGCGGCCCGCGTGCCAAGTATTGGTTTTTCGGTCATGGGGAAGCTGGACCTAGAGACAGGAAAGATAGTGTATGGCGCAAAACTCCAAAGAGCAAGCAGAAAGATTTGCTTATGCTCGAGGCTTGGCTGAGAGTGGCAGGTGGCACCGAATAGAGATAAGGATGAGCTGACATACGCCCTGGAGAGTACTGAACACGGTGGGCGAACAAGAGGCTATGGGGAGGTGTCGTGGGAGCATGCTTTCCCTAAAGACAAAGCCACCTATAGAAGCCGCCAGAGAAAGAAGTACGAGGAGGCAGAGCGGATGCGCAGGATGGAGGAAATGGTTCATGAGTCACGGGAAGTGGCTCGTGAAGCGATAAGCGAGAAAAACACTTGAAGCCAAAATGAATGCGGAAATCAAAAGGCAAGTGCAGATAGCAGTAAGTTCCATCCAAAGGCAAACTGCATCAGAGCCGGGAGTCAACATCAGCCCCCCTAATCAGTTGAAAAGCAGTTGCGCTTCCACGGAGGTGCCAGTGATTCAAGATGACGCAGGGCTGCGCTTCCCCGTGGATGACATCACCGATCCTCTCACGACATGTGAGCTGCACATTCCGAGGGAATGCCACATCATGGTGGCTATCGGTGTTGTATCTCGATCGACCCTACGAAGACACCAAGATGCCATGGGGCATTAATACCTCTGGATATGCTAGCGTCTCGGTGGATAGAGTTGTGAAAGGTAAAAGCAATGTGCCTCTTGACATTGAAGGAGGTGATGGGAGAAGACTTTAGGAGAAGCGGAGAAGACATTCATATGTTGGCGCAAGCGCTATATCATTATTCCTAGGCGTCACCTCCTCCTCCTCAACAACTTAACCCTAGGTGCGGATGAAAGTGAACGAACCATTTTTTCACTAATTATGTATTGGCTTAAATAACGGTTTACTCATACCACGTTGTTTTCACAGCAGAACCTCCCCCAACCTAAGTCCAATTATACATTCACCACCAGTCACGGTGTTGCGGGCGATGACAATGAAGTGGAAGACACTACCGCATCCCCACCGCCCCATCGCCGCACGGCGGGCTCCAACGCCGACACCGCCGCCCCATCGCCTCCACGGCGGGCTCCAACGCCGCCATCGCCCCATCTCCTCCACGGCGGGCTCCAACGCCGCCACCGCCGCTCCATCGCCTCCACGGCGGGCTCCAACGCCGACACCGGCCGCCCCATCGCCTCCACGGCGGGCTCCAACGCCGCCACCGGCCCCATCGCCTCCACGGCGGGCTCCAACGCCGACACCGGCCGGCCCTCTGCCAAAGAAGATGCGCACCACACAAACGAAGGCGTTGGCCCCACCGCCGCCGAAGAAGAAAGCCTCAGGGAGAACACCAGCTATTTCTAAGACGACGAAACTTTCCTATGAGAAGACTGCCGAGGAAATAGATGCTTCAGTGAAAACAGATGTGGGACAGTTTCTTGCGAAAGTCAAGGCTAAAAGTGAAGCGGCGAAACCTCGAGAAGCCGTACTTCTTCGACGCCCGTAAGTTCTAAGGCAAAGGGTGGACGCTCACCAGAAAAAGTTACGTCATGCTCGTAAGGATTCGCCACTATCGGACTATGACCGCACTCTCACCAAGTCAATTGAGGAGGCGAAGAAGAAAGAGAAGATAGCACGGAAGGGTGTTGCACAGCTCGGGGAACAATCACAACAATCAGTGCCCCCGCTAGTTATTGGGAATGAATATGGTTCAAACACGAACGTGCTAGAACAGATATACGGAAATGTGCATTTGGATCAACTTGATGAATTTTTCATGAAGCTGGTCTAAGCATTTCCCAAATGCTCGGCGGAGCACACATCAAAAGTGCTCCGGAAGTTGATTATTGGAAGAAGGAATATGTATATGGCAAGAGTCTATACAACCCCGAGAAGCTCATCGAACTCAGACACAAATGTACTTGTTAAACAAGTGGTACATGGCGGCGTGTCGCAGTAAAAGCGGATGACTATATTTGCGTCAAAATTAGAAACCATCATTACTTAGTGGCGATGACATTATAATGGTTCAGTTTAATGAGTTACACCGGCTATGCCACATGAACGCTCTAGACAAATCTCTCATCACCGCTTTTGTGCAGACGTGATTCTTTCTTTTAATAATCTCACTCTAGCATATGTATATGTATAAGTAATTATCCTCACACTAGCTAGCATGTCTATACATATGCAGAGACATGATGAGAGACCTCACACGAGAAACGACAAGAACATTGGTTTCGTTGATCCATATATCGTATTCAAGGACCCAAACACTCCCTACGATCAATGGAGACCTCAAACGGAGAGGAATTTCCGGAGGTTCTTGATCAACCAAAAGAACAAAAGATTTATACTCTTCCCTACAACTTTGGGTGAGTGTTGTTATCGTGTGCACATTTTACTTTACTTACTCAATCCAACATAAAGATATATATGTTGACTCTATAAACAAATGCGAATTTTCATCGATAATCGATTGTCCTCGATCTCTCCGACGGTCATTTGCTAATCTATGACTCGTTGAGAAAACCGCAGAAGATTACCAAGATATGATAGACATTATCCAGGTAACCCGATCTTTAAATATTTATTCTGCTCTTTAACTTTGCAATAGTTAATTAACGATCCAATTATTGGCGTGGTTTGGGCTTGGTTCGTTCAACTACACCGTCCGGATCCGAAAGCGCCACTTTCGATCCACACCGACCGGATGTAAGTTGTACTAGCTCCCGCATCTTTGCCTTATCATGCTTGACTACGCGGGATGACGAGTTATCTTTTATATCGCATGATGGGTTCTACTGGCACCACCGTGCAACAATTTGTGTGGATACTACGTTTGCGAGTTCCTCATGGTGTATGCAAAAAGAACCCATCTACAGATGCAGAAAGTACGTAACAAGTATATATAATAAATCTATTTTATTTATTTGTTGCTATTAAATAAATCTTATGTATATTAATACTTCTTTCGCTTAATGCAAATTGAAGGAGATATGGTTGAAGGAACAGGTGTTGGATATGGACCGCCTCAAAGGAATTCAAGAGACAATCGCAGGATTTCTTAATGAGCATGTCCTCAAGCCCGGCACCGAGTTCTACTTTAACCCAGATGAACAATTGAAGCCAAACCAGATTTAACATTTGTATGACATTTAAGTGGAGGACAACATTTGTGTTGTAAATACCAAGGATGCATGAATAATGTTGTAAATTTTATGTGCATATATATATATATATATTATACATATATATAGCTCCATAATATATATAGTTTCATACTTTATTTGTGTGTAATAATGTTCCAAACTAAATTATATGTGGGCGATACATATATTAGCAAATAAGAATACGCATTGGAAAACCTAATGTAATTTTAAAACCAAAATCAATAATGAATTGAAATGGAAACAAAAAGAAAAAAAACCTTTAGTCTCGGTTGGTAATACCAACAGGGATTAAAGGTCCACTGGTGTGCTCAGCGGATTTTAGTCGGTTGGTATTACCAACCGACTAAACGTCGACCTTTAGTCCGGGCCGGGACCCGGACTAAATGTGAGACATTTAGTCCCGATTTTCTAGTCCCGGCTCTATACCCGGGACTAGAGGCCCTTTAGGCCCGGGACCAAAGGTCTGTTCTGTAGTAGTGACTGAATCATTTCATACAATGGCGTAAAACCATACCATTCATTAATTTAACACATCAGAGTTTACATAGACCGCATCGGGTCAAGTTTTACAATAAAGGCCGAACAGGCCAAATGATTACATCACAAAAGTAGCGGAAGCGACAACGGAAGCAAAAAGGGTGAGAGCACATCTCTCCACAGGCAAGTGACTGGGGAAACCTGTGTACATCCGATATTACCCAAAACTCAGATAATATGGGATGCACCTAGGTACCAGCGGAGTCAGCTAGACTGGGGCGAGACTAGAACAACTAAGAACTAAACTAAGCTTCAAGAACTCCTGGGTCTTCAGACATCTGGTTCCTTGTAGTAGTCGTAATCTTCAAAATTTCCTGCTTCTGAGGGTTTGGGAGAAAGAAGCGAGAATGAGCACAACTACCGTGCTCGCGAGCCAACACACAGTATGCAATAGTACACATGCAAGGCTTAATAAGGATGGCTCAGGTTCTTTTATTTGCTAAAGCAACATTTTAAATTATTAATAATTACAAATCTCTATGACTTAGCATTTTAAACAGATCATTAAAGAGATTAAGTGCAATATTAAATAATAGCGAAGATTACCTCCACCTTATGCTTAATTTTGATAACGGTTACGTCCACCGATTATCAACACTGAGTAAGGCTACCCAGGAAAATTCAAAACAAGGGCTGGATGAGCCCAACACATTTCCATTCCACCCACAAAGATTTTTGAAATAGAACTAACTCAGGTTAAGTTCCCACGTCTGCCTTTGACCGAAGGCGCTGTTAGCCGATCCAAAGCAAAGAAGGGAAAAAACAGCTTTGTAGAAAAGACTTCACGCTTGCTGCGGAAGACTAATCTTTATTGCTTTTGCTTATGCTTGGATACAAAAACTTTACAAGACTCAATGTGCTTATAAAGGCTGAAAACTCAAAACTGAAAACGGATTCAGAGTTGTACATGACTCGGACATGTACTCTGCGTATGGCATGCAAAACAAATATGAATCCTACTAGGACTCCTGCTGTTGCCAACGCAGGATTAAATCCAACATACTCCCCCTAATCCCGACGTGGCATAAGATCACGAACACCTAGCAGGTGTCGCATTGTTGCCAGCTTCGTCGTCGGCAACGCCTTCGTCAGCACGTCAGCTCGTTGCTCATCTGTGCGAACGAACTCCACAACGATCTGTCCTCCCTCAATGCATTCACGTATAAAATGGAACCTCATGTCGATATGCTTGCTGCGTCCATGGAATACGGGATTCTTCATTAATGCGATTGCGGACTTATTGTCAATAAACAGCTTCACCGCACTATTCTCCTTCCCGGTCAGCTCGCCCAACAAGCTTCTGAGCCACAACGCTTGGCATGCCGCCGCCGTTGCCGCCATGTACTCGGCTTCACATGATGACAGGGCTACCATCTTCTGCTTCTGCGAGTTCCATGACACTAAGCATTCGTTGACATAGAACGCCATGCCCCCGGTACTCTTCCTGTCATCGTTGTCGCCGGCCAGATCACTGTCCGTGTACCCTGTGATCACCTCAGCATCTCCTCCTCTGGTATATACAAGACCATAATCCACAGTCCCTTTCACATACCTGAGGATCTGCTTGACCGCCTTGTGATGCATTACCGTGGGCCTCTCCATGAATCTGCTAGCCACCCCGACAAAGAAAGGAGAGATCTCGCCGTGTGTGAAGTAAGTACCTTAGGCAACCAATAACACGGCGATATTCGCTGCATCCACCGTTGTCCATCGTGGTCCTTGTACACACCGTGATCTCTCGCCCATAGGAATCTTGGTGGGATTGCATTCAATCATCCCGAATTGAGTCAGCACCTTCTTGGCGTAAGCTTCCTGCTTGATTGTGATGCGGTCTTCTTCTTGATTGAACTCAATCCCGAGATAGTAATTGAGCAATCCGAGATCACTCATCTCGAATTCAGACATCATCTGCTGCTTGAACGCCGCGATCGTACCTGGGTCTTCTCCTATCACAATGAGGTCATCAACATATACGCCGACAATGATTCCTGCCCGGCCTGTTCCTCTAGTGTACACAGCCTGTTCTTGAGCACACTTCACAAGACCGAGCTGCTTCAAGCTTCTATCAAGTCGCATGTTCCAGGCTCGTGGCGCCTGTCGGAGCCCGTAGAGCGCCTTGCTCAACTTAAGCACCAAGTGCTCCTTGTTCTTTACTGTGAATCCCTCCGGCTGGGCAACATAGACTTCTTCCTCGAGTTCTCCATTCAGGAAGGCAGACTTGACATCGAGGTGGTGAACTTGCCAGCCGCGATTGGCAGCGATGGCAAGGATGACGCGCACGGTGTCGAGTCTGGCCACCGGTGCAAACACCTCCTCGAAATCAATTCCTTGTCACAGTACATATCCTTTTGCGACTAGTCTTGCCTTGTGCTTGATCACGTCTCCATCTGAGTTTTTCTTCAGTTTGTAGACCCATTTGAGCCCAATTGGCTTGTGTCCAGCCGGTAGCGCCGTGAGGGTCCAAGTTTCATTCTTCTCAATGGACTCAATCTCCTTGGCCATGGCGTCCTCCCAGGCTTGTTGCCCAAATGCCTCTCATGTAGCAGGATCGGCCTCTGTCTCCACGAGCATGGCCTCTTCTTCCATGTCCTCCTCGTCAAGCTCCAGCCTTCGAGCATCTCTCATGATGTCGTCGATGTGCCTGTAGCGAACAGGCCCATCATCGGTGCTGCCGCTTCCACCCACCAGTGGTGTGGCCACAAGCTATGGCAGGTGTGTGGCAAGATCATTTGCCGCCGTCCGAGACCGTCGCCATCATCGGAGTGGTGGGGATGTCGGGAGGTTCTTCGCCATGCGCGCCGTAGCAGCGCTACCGTTCTTCGGCCCTCGGTGTCACCTCACCGGCCGGTGAGTCGATGAAGGGGTTGGGTGAACTTGTGCGCGGCGCCGACTCGCCGCTGCACCACCCACGGCGCAAGAAAGTTTCCCTCTGTCGGCTCGGTGCTACATTCATCTCTCGACGAAAACCGATGGATCCCCGCCACCGCACTGTACTCAAAGACCACTCCGGCTTTTCTTCAAATTTTACATCACGACTTACATGAATTTTCCCGCAGTGGATCAAACAGACGGTGCGCCTTGCGGCGTCCTCAACGCCAAGGTACACCATCGGTACCGGCCGGTCATCGAGTTTCTTGGTATGGCGTTGCCACCTTCAAGGCGCGCGCGTGCGTACCAAACACACGAAGATGTGCCGATGCGGCTTCCTTCCGCTCTGTGCCTCGAACGGAGTGCGTTCGCCAGTGCCTTCGTTGGTAAACGGTTTAGCAGTACACGCGTGTCGCACCGCCTCCCCAAAACCTTCCGACACGTTCATGCTCTTGAGAAGGGACCTCGCCATTGCCATCACGGTCCTGTTCCTCCGCTCCATCACGCTGTTTTGCTGTGGCGTGTATGGCGCGGTGAGGTGTCGCTCCATCCCGGCCTTCTCGCAGAGCCGGTTGAACTCAGCGGAGAGAAACTCCCCACCGCGATCGATCCTCAACGCCTTGATCGCTGCTCGCCGTGTTCTCGACCGCAATTTGAATCTTCTAACACGAGCAAGCTTGGTCCTTCGCCTTGATCACGCATACCACATCCACCTAGAGTAATCATCAACAATTAACATGAAGTAGCTGTTACCGGCGAGGGTCGAAGGTGTGATCGGACCGCAGAGGTCAGCATGTAACAGCTCAAGCGGCTTCTCCGTCCTGTAATTTGCCGCTGCTGGGAATGACTGCCTCGCTTGCTTCGCCACCAAACACCCTTGACATAGCTGGTTCGGGTGCGTGATCGGCGGCACACCCACCGCCATCCCCTTGTCAACGAGGAGCTTTATAGCGTGAAAGTTGACATGACCAAGTCTGGCATGTCATAGCCACACCGAATCTTCAAGGTTCGCCAGGAGGCACACCGCCTCCGCTAGATGCAACTCAATTTGGTAAAGACGATTTGCAGTGCGCATCACCTTCATGAGCAGCCTCGCATGACTTTTGTCGAGCACCTGCAGGGTGTCCTCGTCCATGATCACTTTGTGACCGGTCTCGGTTAGTTGTCCGAGGCTCACGATGTTGCTTCGGAGCCTCGGGATGTAATATACCTCTTGAGCGACCATCGTCCCGTTCCTCGGTGAACAGATTGATCCCTTGCCCATGATTTGCACCGTCGAGCCATCGCCGAATTTGACCTTGCCGGTGACATTCTCGTCCAGCTCGCGGAACTTCGCCCTGTCGCCGGTCATGTGGTTGCTCGCCCCGTTGTCCAGGTACCAGACATGACAGGGAGCAGCCTTCTCTTCCGGCCTCGTCTTCTCCTCGCTCAGTAGGACGGCATCCCGCCGCTCCTCGCTTTTTCGACACCATCTCCTCCGACATCGCGAGCATCGGGGGCGGCTCCTGTCGTCACAAGACGTGAGTGTGCCTCCTCCTCCTTCGGGCCTCAGATTTAGATGCATAGTGGCCCATCTTGTCACGCTTAAAACAATGGATGTGGCTTTTGTCACGCCACCGCTACTGGAACCGCCATGTTGTCTTTGTTTCGGCCCCCGCGTGACCGCCCTTGCCGCGCCATCTGCCGCGACCACGTCCACTCCGACCGTGGTTGCTGCTACCGCAGGAGCATAGGATTTACCCTTGTTGTTCGACGAGGAGTCGCCGCCATCCTTCTTCTGTCGCGCCTGCCACTCGGCCTGAGTGAGTAGGAGTTGGCCGTCGCCGCCATTTTTCGCCAGATGTCCGCGTCACAGACTCTTCATAAGTCTTGATCGTCCACGGCTTCCTCGAATGGCATTTTGTCGAAATCAGAATCGCCGATCCCGCGATCACACTCGAAATCGATCCGGCCGACGGTGTCGAATAGCTTCTTCACCAATGCGGCATCGTCGAAGCGCCGCCCCTAGGTTGGCGCATTCGACGGACATGCCATTGAGTCTTCCGCGTCTTGGTCCGTGGTTTCTCCTCCTTCATGCGCATGATGTCGGGTCATTTTTCAACGTCGCAATCACAAGATTCTTGACGCGATCGCGCCAATGAACCTTGTCTTGAGACGGTCCCAAACCTCCTTCGCCGTTTTCTTCCTTGCTACCGTGATCGAGGTCCTCCGAGCGCTTGGAAAAGATGCGACTCGCCTTCTGTCCTTCTTGGTCGACGGCCGCCCGATCGCCGGCTCGATTGCTTCCTGACGCCTTGATCCTCCATCATCGCTTGCACCGAATCACCCAAAGACATGTAGTTTGTCGCCGTCAGCTGCGGATAATGGAACGGCCCACCGCCGCTCTCCCGCGCCGCCTCGCCCTGAGGAACAATCAACATTGGCTCTGATACCAGATGTTAGCCGATCCAAAGCAAAGAAGGGAAAAACAACTTTGTAGAAAAGACTTCACGCTTGCTGCGGAAGACTAATCTTTATTGCTTTTGCTTATGCTTGGATACAAAAACTTTACAAGACTCAATGTGCTTATAAAGGCTGAAAACTCAAAACTGAAAACGGATTCGGAGTTGTACATGACTCGGACATGTACTCTGCGTATGGCATGCAAAACAAATATGAATCCTACTAGGACTCCTGCTGTTGCCAACGTAGGATTAAATCCAACAGGCGCGGCTGTTTAAACAGTTTAGACTCTGCAGAGGTTGTACACTGTACCCACAAGAGATAATCATACTCGTTACTCCACATGATTCCTTAGTCATGTAGTTGAGCGATCGTCACAGTAACTTTTCGAACTATCTTGCCCCTTCCGTCATCTCACCCATACGGGTTCGCCCATACGCCAGCGGGATGTTCACCTCAGCGACTGGAGTAGTTGAACGTGGAGTCAACCTACCCCTCAGCGACTGGCAAACTTCACCTTTTCTCGGTGTCCCTTTCAAGCCAGCATACGTCCTGCCGCTTGCACATTCCCTCTGTCCCACCATGCGAGACGACATTCAGAGTTTGATAATTTTACTAAGCCAAGTTGCACTTTGCAGACTTGTGGCTGTACTTATTTTACACGGGAGGACATGACAAGATTAAGTCCTTAATTCATCTGGACGGTTCATACCACATACCAACCATTCTCGTGCTACGTCCGCACCCACCATTCTTTCCATCCGTCCAGATGGGGTACTAGCAAGTTGTTTAGGGTTTTGGGAAGGAAAACCAATTAACGCAACACATCAGTCATCTACATCCAATGACTGCCCAAAACCATTTTTCATGTTTAAAAGATGATGATCGGGACATTTATTGTCCCGGTACTTAAGCAAGACTAGCATGTCGCTTAAGTACAATCTATACTAGTATTACCATATAATTACTAGGGTGACAAGGAATACTGGATTCAATTATCGAAGGATGGCTTAATAAGTAATTAATCAACAAATGAGTATTTAACTACCTTAAGCTTTAACATATCATTGTTTACAAAAATTAAAGCATGCAACTTTGCTATTTTAAATAAACATAGTTTGCATAAAATGTAGGTTCAAAATTGTAGGACCGGAAAGGCGACTAGGGGGGGGTGAATAGGCGCTTTCCAAAACTTTCTCGCCTAAATCAAAACAAACACGAACTTTACTCCTTTAGCTATGAAAGCTAAGAAGTTCAGTGAGCACACAACGGAAGCCTTGTGTTGGATTTGATAAACCCCTCAAGCACACGACACAAAAGGAGAAAAGAACTCAATGTTCTTCACTGGGCACGGGCGGTCTGACCGGCTACCACGGGCGGTCGGACCGACGGTCAAGCAATGATCCGACCGCAACTAACCAATGGTCGGACCGGTGGATGCGGTTCGACCGGCAAACCAATGATGCGAAAACAAAGGTCGAACCGCCGCTGAAAGGCTTGGATCGGACGGTAGAGTCCAAGATGAAAAACTCACACAAATCCAAAACGAAATTTGATCCAACTTTTGATTCAACCAATAAAACTTGACCAAATTTCTAGCACACCTCCCTAATGATATTAGAGACCTATTTCTAGCGACGATCCGTCAGATCCACTTCGCAGAATTGATCTCTCGAGATTTTAACGAAGAAGTGCTCAAACCCTAGAAATGAGAAAAACTTGATTCAAGACTTGCTTGTGGGGGTTTGATGATCTAGATGACTCTAGGAGTAATCCCACACATCAAAGCAAGGTAAAGTAGGCCAAGAGACCAAGCATGAACCTTTGAATCAAGGAAGCACCAAAAACATCCAAAAGAGAGAAGAACACAAAGGGAGCAATTGATCTTTCAATTAAGCATCACAAGATTGTTCATCCACAATAGATGCTTACAAAGCCTCTCCACCAAGGAGGGCAAGAGCTCAACAAGGAGCACACTCCAAACCCTAGTTTTCCTCTCCTCTCCTCCAAACCCTAGAAAAAGGAAGAAGGGGGCTAAATGAATGCTTGCTTAGGTTTTCCACCTCTCCCCTTCCTATTTATACTAGAGAGCTAGGGTTTCCCTTTTTGGGTCTCTTACACATGGGACCCACACACAAATAACTCTTGAAGCAATCGCCTGCTTCACCACGTGTAGGTTGATCAGCGGTTCTCATCGACGCCAAGCCTCTCTTGTCCGAATCCCATCGGAACCTCCCAGAGACTCGCACCGATACCCGCACCGCCTGATCCAACCAGCTGTTTCGAACCACCCGTTCGATCCATCTTGTCCATTCTGCACCATGCTTGAGTCACACAACCTCACCCGGTATCCCCGATCGCTCGACCTCGGCTCTCCAAGCGTAGTCCCGATCCACTCACCGCTGACGCCGTTGACGCAAGCTACCGCACAAAGAATAGACAAACAAACCGCTTCCGGAACAAGTTCTTCACAACTTGACCCACGCCGCCCGCAATGCAATATACAACAATAAAACATTGAAGTTCATAGAATAACACACTCGGAACAAACTCAATGCAACACATGGCTCACTTCCAGTGATCGCCGGCCCGATCGCTTCACAGGCCGGTCCGACCGATTCATGCTTGGCCGGACCGCTCCCACAACGGCGGTCGGACCGGTCCAAAGGACTTAGCCAAAATTCAAGCAAGAAATTCAAACCTTCGAAATTTCAAACGAATAGAACTTTTGACCGGAGCTCCAAAATGATGGGACCACATCCAGAGACTCCTCACTTGCCTACACAACCTATTTTTGGCCCACCCAAAACCCAACTTTCAAAGAAGCGGTCGGACCGCCACCATGGCGGTCGGATCGCTTCCACGGGCGGTCCGACCGCCAAGACAACCGGTCGACCGCCGGTGGCTCGACGACCTTGGAGCAAACCCAAAACGCGAGATTTTGCAAACCAATAACGCCATTGCCAATTGACTCATCATCCTGAGATCGTGCACATATCCTCACGATATCCACAATCTCCCCCTTGATGAACACATTGGCAATTTTCAAGAAAATGTGGTTTTTCGAAATGAAAAGTAAAAACTTCATTGTTTTAGATAAAGGCACAACTTGGTCCATAAGCAACAAAAAGCCTAGGAACCGACCAAGCTGGCTTCAGAATAGTGTAAGCAAGTGAGATAAGGCATTGAAAGCACAAAAGGATTCAAATTCCAGAAAGTAGCCAAAAATCTCACTTAGGTCCAAATGAAAGACCCATTGTTCTATTTGACCTTTGATCATTGTGAGTATTCTTCAATTGCAAATCAAATAAGATAAGACAATGAAACCCAGAAACTCAACTCACCATGATCACAGATTTTCAAAAGGTTCAAAATTTTTATTTTGTGAAGTTCTTTTATATTAAACCTTGAGTATGAAACCAAAAGCTCCAACAACATTAACATCATTTTCTTCACAATCTTTCTCCCCCTTTGACAATGAATTCATCAAGATGCATGAAAAAGAAAGAGCATGAAGGAATGACTTTATTTTTGAGCTTTAGTAAAAAAAGAAGCAATGACCATTACACATGTAGACAGTACAAGTATTATACCAAGCCATATAAAGAGAAGACGCTATATTCAATCATGGCAAAACGTGCACTGCAAAGCTAAAACCAAGATAGCAAAGAATCGAGATTAATGAATTAAAATCATGAAAGGTTGCTCAAAATCATAGATTCACTCAAAGCAACCAACAATGAGTCAAGCCATGTCTATAAGTAAAAAGAGACTCAAGACAAGAATTGAGGCATTTTGAGCATTAAGAAAATTCTTTTGAAGCAAAGCTCAAGCACTTAGCCCTTTTTGGGCAAATTTTTTCTCTCTTTTTGCTGTGCTAGATCTCAAGCCTTGCCGCGACCATCTCAAGCGATAAGCTTAAAAGAATGATCTAGGTCATCCAAAACTCCCCCTGAGTTCATGCCTAGTGCAATGGCAAGCCGTCTCATGAGAAAGGATTGGTGAGATCAGCTTTTTCAAGACAGTAGATTTTTTCTTTTTCTTTTGCTTGACTTATGAAGATAAAAAGCTCATTTTTTTTTTCATCTCAAAAAGTTCAAGACTCAAATCGACTTGTAAGACATGGCGAGAATCATAAGCGGATCACTAGAGCAAAACTAGTCACAAGATCCAACAAGACATGATTTGATTCAAATTTCTCACAGATATAAAGCTAGCAAGGCAAAGGCTAAGCCAAACACGAAGAGCCATAAGAGAAGTCTAGCAGACTATCACTTGATATGACAAGGTATAGAAGATGAAATCAAGTCATACAAGGATAATAAACAAAGCTCCACTAATTTTATTATACAATGCAAGACAAAAGAATTGAAACATGCATTATGATACAATGAGTGCAAAAAGAGCAACTTCCCTCTCAAAACAGCCCAATAGGACTAATAACCCCTAGCTCTCCCCGCAAAGCAGCAAAACGCGAAGAGTCAAGAGCCTTAGTGAAAATATCTGCAAGCTGTTGCTCAGACTCTACAAAATGAAGCACAACATCACCTTTCTCAACATGGTCTCTCAGAAAATGAAATCGAATGTCAATGTGTTTAGTCCTGGAATGTTGCACTGGGTTTTTGGCAATATTAATTGCAGAAGTGTTGTCACAGAAAAGAGGAACACTTCCCAAAGATAACCCATAGTCTCGCAGCGTGGACAAAATCCAGAGAACACGAGAGCACCATCATCCGGCAGACTACATACTCGGCCTCGGAGATCAGAAATGTAAGACTGTATTTTTAGAAGACCAAGAAACAAGAGATGTGCCCAAGAAATGACAAGTGCCGTAAGTACTCTTCCTATCAACTCTACACCGTGAAATCAAGATCGTAAAATGCTCGAATTGAAAGAGCCAAGAAGAAGAATACGAGTCCAAAGTCAAGCGTATCTTGAAGATACCAAGATGCGCGCATCGCTTGACGATGAGAAGCACGAGGAAGCTCGAAATCGAGCGCACGGACATACGGCGAATTGTATGTCGGCCTCGTATTTGTAAGATAGAGGAGGAGCCAATCATATCTGCGGTACTCCTTCCGTCCACGGACTCTCCATCCTCATCAGGGTCCAGCACGGTGGTCGTAGCAATGGGAGTAGACATTGGCCTACTGCTTCCCATATTGAAGCGACGAAGAAGGTCCTTTGTATACTTACTTTGGTGAACGAAGGTGCCTTCTTTCAGTTGCTTGATTTGAAGACCAAGGAAGAATGTCAATTCTCCCATCATGCTCATCTCAAATTCACTGCTCATAGAATCAAAATCTAGACACCAAAGCATGAGAAGAACCACCGAAAATAATATCATCCACATATATTTGAACCAACAAGAAATCACTGCCATGCCTGAGAGTGAACAAGGTTTTATCAACCATTCCCATTTTGAAATCATTTTCAAGCAAGAAACTTTTAAGCCTGTCATACCAAGCTCTAGGAGCTTGTTTCAATCCATACAGAGCTTTAGAGAGTTTAAAAACATGGTTTGGGAATTTTTGATTTTCAAACCCAGGAGGTTGCTTGACAAAGACCTCTTCTTCTATGAAACCATTCAAGAAAGCACTTTTAACATCCATTTGAAAAAGCTTGAAACCCTTGGATGTTGCAAATGCTAAAAGAATGCGAATGGCCTCCAATCTAGCTCTTTGGAGCAAAGGTCTCCTCAAAGTCTAAGCCCTCTACTGAATAACCTTGAGCAACAAGTCTAGCCTTATTGCGAAACAACCAATCCATCCTCACTTTGCTTATTTTTAAAAACCCATTTTGTTCCAATAACATGAGAATCAGAAGGACGCTCAACTAAAAACCAGACTTTGTTTCTTTCAAAATTTTCAAGCTCTTCATGCATGGCATTGACCCAAGAGGCATCAGATAAAGCATGGGTGATATCTCGGGGTTCAAAAGAAGCGACAAAAGCGAGTAATGTGCATGGGAATCGGGAGAAATAAACACGAGCGAGTGACTCGCTCTTGAAGATCCCCAATCATCCACCTTTCAGAGGATGTTGTCATTGAATGCGAAGAGGTGCTCTGGTGCGTAGTGGCCTCTACCCCATGAGTTGTGGAGGTAGGAACAGAGCCACTCGGATCGTCGGTGGGGGTAGGAGGCGGCCGCTCGGTGACATCAAGTAGTAGTAGCAGTGCTCTCCACCCCTCTCGAGGTAGCAGGAGGATGGTTTGAGTCTTCATCCTCGTAATCATCATCGTTTAAGATGCTTTCTTGAGTTTGAAAACCTGTACCAAGCATCGGGTCTAGTACTGGGACTAGCCTCATCAAAAGTGACTTCGCAAGTCTCAACAATTTTGTTAGTATCAACATTAAAAACACGATAGCCACGAGAATGAGCGGGATATCCAAGAAATATGCCATCAAAACATCTAGACTCAAATTTATCAAGATTGCCATGTTTAAGAATGAAGCACTTGCAACCAAAAATCTTGAAATGAGAGACCTTGGGAGAATGACCAAATCTAAGCTCATAAGAAGTCTTCCCAACCACGATCTCAAGAAAACCCTATTGGAGATATAACAAGCGGTGGAGATCGCCTCATTCAAAATCTCCTAGGAGTAGAATGCTCATCTAGCATGGTCCGAGCCATCTCTACAAGAGTTCTGTTCTTCCTTTCTACAACACCATTCTGTGAGGAACTCTAGGAGAAGAAAACGATGCTCAATTCCCTATCACAGAAGGTAGAAAAGAAGAATTCTTGAACTCGACCCATTATCACTCCTAATGGCTCTCAAAGCTCCGGGTATATCAACAAAGCAATTCTAAGGACCAAATCTTTAAAGAATCCAAATGCTTCGTCCTTAGAGGCAAGAAAATAAACCCATGAATACCGGAGTAATCATCCACAACCACCAAAGACATACCATTTCCCACCGGTGATCAACTCTAGAAGGACCAATCAGATCTAAGTGAAGAAGTCGTCCCGGTCCATCACCATTACCAAAGTAAGAGGTGGGTGGGAAGCGGACACCATCTTACCATGTCTACAGAGGTGAGCACACAAGATCTCTGTGACCTTCACTTAGGCAAACCTCTAATCAAGTCCTTGCAACCGACTCTAGACAAATGATCAAAACCTATATGCCCAAGTCTACGATGCCACAAAACAAGGTCATGAGAATCAGAGGCTACAAGACATCTAGGACTAGAAGCGTAAGAAATGTGAAATTTGCACGTAAAATCTTCTCAAACTCTGGAGATCTCAAAACAAGCTCACCCGAGGAATCTAGAACTCTGCACTCACCTCTCTTAAACCTCACTTCTAGACCCTCATCAAGCGGTGAAATGAGAAAGATAGAAGATTATACCTCACCTTACTCACCAAAGCGACGTCTTTTAGCATGAACTTGTCGTTGACGCGACAAAGTGCCCTTTGCAATACACGGTCCGGTAGAAGCATCCCCAAATGTAATCAATTCATTGCCGGATGCACGTGTGAGGAGGAGAACCATCTAGAATCTCCGGTCATATGTCGAGAACACCGAGTCAACAAGCCACTTGTCCTCCTTCCTCGCACGACGGACCTAAAAGGCACAATCGAAAGCATCCGTGCCTCAAGATCAAGTTAGTGATAAATGAACGAGGAATCCAAAGATCGAGAAGCACGATGTCCGGGAACAAAGCAGAGAAATAGTGAAACATGATCAGAATAAAATCATAAGAATGCACATGAGAACCACCTAGACCTCTCCAAACGATCTACCAAAAGATCGATACTCCCTGCCTAGGTGCTACCCGTGTCTCTCCTCACGATGTCCTAATCCAACATCTTGCCTAGACCCACCAAAAGAGTCTACAAAGTTCTCTACAAATCTAGGCCTATGTGTGGTGCGATAAACAGTCGCCTAGCTCTAGAGACTACATCCGAGAAGGGACTCCTCTAATGGATCTTAGGACGCTCATCCTCTCTTTTCTCTCAAGTTTTGCTCTCCTAAGCGTAACTCAACAAGATGGTCTTCTTTCTTGCGAGAAGGTGCAATGGCACTGGACCTTTGAGGGTCTGCATGCATGAGTGAAAGCACCTTTCTTGCCGTAAAGAGTTTGAGCAAAACCACCGGATTTGAAAACAACCCGGATGGCTTAGGAGGTTCTAGCTCAAACAAACCATTCTTCACAACTCTAGCAATCTTAGGTGGGTTTTTCTTGGAATGCTCTAGGGGTTGAAACCTAGACCACTATTTTTCACGCCACCTTGGATTGATCAAGAATCATGTTGAGTTTCTTTTTCCCACTTGAAAATTTCTCAAGAGTCACCTTGAGGTAATCATTCTCTTTCATTAACTCCTCACATCTAGAACACTTGCTAGACTTGATTACCTCATTGCGCTTACTCTTAAGAAGGGCCACTTCCACTTTGAAGGCCTCACAAGACACACAATAGGATTCCTGAATCCTACTCAACTGCTCCTTAAACTTGACTCTAAAAGCCTCTTGTATCTGACTAACCATGGTTTCAACTTCAAAGATTCAAAACACAAGAGTTAGAATCAATAACCTTTTAGAAGCAAAGAAAAGACATGGATCTTTCAATTTTAGCCTTTTCTTCCGTGGTCTTGTTTAAGGCTTCAATCTCAATTGTAAGCTTGGGACAATTTTCACAAGATGCAACTCTAGAGTAAATCAATGTTTCGTCATCTCTTGCATCTTAATCCTATTATCCTTACAATGGGAGCATGTGTGACTAGCATCAAACTTTTGCAATTCTTTTAAGGAACTATCCAATTTTAATTCTAGCAAAGCACAATTAGAGCAAGTTAAAGGGATAGCTTCCATGGCGGTCACATCAAGAGGAATGACATCTAAACAAGCGGATCTAGACTTGAAGGATTCTAGTTCATCGAGAGCATCTTTTAGTTGATTTGTGACAGAGGAATGAGCAGATTTCAAGCTTGTCAAATCTTTAAGCAAGCTAGTGCAGAATCACAAATATCGCAGGATTGATAGACTTAAGCCTAACAACTTCAAGATTCAAATTATCAATCATAATGTCCACGCTTCCTAATCATTTTTACTTGCTTATGCAATTTCATGCTCAAAGAAGCACCAAAGCCCTTTTCATATCGGCAATAGAAGGGCATACCTCATCGGGATCACTGAAAGGATCCTCATTGTTGGAGGAGTCGCTATCGTGGTCGTTCTTGGCCATGAAACACATGCTTGGGGTGAAGTCATGCGCCTTCTTCTTGCCACGAGAATCACTCTCCGTCCTCCGCTTCCGAGTCCACATCGCTCATATTTACATTCTCAAGAGCGGCAAGGACCCTACCGACAAACTTTCGATAGTTTGTCTTCTTGGGTTTTGCATCCTCTCCGGGATGTCTTCGTGTCTCCTTCTCCTCCTTGCCCTTTAGCTTGGGGCACCTGGAGCGAATGTGGTTTGGCTCACCACATTCAAGCATGTGATAGGTCCACTCCTCCTCCTATTTCTCACCTTGTTGTACGCTCTTGTGAATTTGGTGGAAAGGAGAGCTAAGTCATCCTCGGGCAATTTCTCAAGTTGCTCATCACTCAAAGAATGTAAAGCAGATAATGAAAAACCGATGAGCTACAATCAAGAGAATCAAGAGCAACCCTTGGATTTGTCGACCACTAAAGCCATCGACTGTCTTGGGAGACGCGAGATAAAGTCAATCTCATGCGTCTTCAACCTCGAGTAGAGCTTATCCATGGTAAGCTCACTCATGTGATGTTGTCATTGATGGAAGTGATCTTCATACCCTGCACCTTCACATCAAGAGCACCCGTAAGTGGCGTGCATTTTCGCACTCGTAAAATATCAAGTCAACAAACGGAGATCATGAAGAATTTTAGAGAATCTTCCCACACTCATCCAAAGACTCACCGGGCCTTTGTTCGATCTTCGAGTAAACCTTTTGAGTGGTTCTGTCTCACTTCCTTGATCGCAGATGGACCCTTCGTGATAATCACAAAGTGTCCGCCAGATCTCGTGAGCAGACCGCAAGTGAGCAACACGCCAAACTCGGATCGACTAAGGCCTTGGATCAAATAATTCGAGCCTTCTTTGTTGGCCTCCACATCCGAGTGATCGATCGTCATCTACCGGCACGACATAAGGGTTTTTCACCTTTAGCCAAATAGCGTGCCCTTGAGCCTCGATATACGCTTGCATACGAGCCTTCCAAAGATGCAAAGTCAACCCCTAAAAATGTGTGGCTTGGTTGAGTACTTGTCACGCCATGGCTCCAAAGACCGTTAAGATCTATAGAAAAGAGCTAACCGCTCGATACCACTTGTAGGACCGGAAGGCGACTAGGGGGTGAATAGGCGCTTCCAAAACTTTCTCGCCTAAATCAAAACAAACACGAACTTTACTCCTTTAGCTATGAAAGCTAAGAAGTTCAGTGAGCACACAACGGAAGCCTTGTGTTGGATTTGATAAACCCCTCAAGCACACGACACAAAAGGAGAAAAGAACTCAATGTTCTTCACTGGGCACGGGCGGTCTGACCGGCTACCACGGGCGGTCGGACCGACGGTCAAGCAATGGTCCGACCAAGCAACTAACCAATGGTCGGACCGGTGGGATACGGTTCGACCCGCAAACCAGTGTCTGAAAACACAGGCGGTCGAACCGCCGTTGAAAGGCCGGTCGGACCGGTAGAGTCCAGTACTGAAAAACTCCACACAAATCCAAAACGAAATTTGATCCAACTTTTGATTCAACCAATAAAACTTGACCAAATTTCTAGCACACCTCCCTAATGATATTAGAGACCTATTTCTAGCGACGATCCGTCAGATCCACTTCGCAGAATTGATCTCTCGAGATTTTAACGAAGAAGTGCTCAAACCCTAGAAATGAGAAAAACTTGATTCAAGACTTGCTTGTGGGGGTTTGATGATCTAGATGACTCTAGGAGTAATCCCACACATCAAAGCAAGGTAAAGTAGGCCAAGAGACCAAGCATGAACCTTTGAATCAAGGAAGCACAAAAAACATCCAAAATAGAGAAGAACACAAAGGGAGCAATTGATCTTTCAATTAAGCATCACAAGATTGTTCATCCACAATAGATGCTTACAAAGCCTCTCCACCAAGGAGGGCAAGAGCTCAACAAGGAGCACACTCCAAACCCTAGTTTTCCTCTCCTCTCCTCCAAACCCTAGAAAAAGGAAGAAGGGGGCTAAATGAATGCTTGCTTAGGTTTTCCACCTCTCCCTTCCTATTTATACTAGAGAGCTAGGGTTTCCTTTTGGGTCTCTTACACATGGGACCCACACACAAATAACTCTTGAAGCAATCGCCGCTTCACCACGTGTAGGTTGATCACGGTTCTCATCGACGCCAAGCCTCTCTTGTCCGAATCCCATCGGAACCTCCCTGAGACTCGCACCGATACCCGCACCGCCGATCCAACCAAATTGCTTCAACCACCGCTCGATCCATCTTGTCCATTCGCACCATGCTTGAGTCACACAACCTCACCCAGATCCCCGATCGCTCGACCTCGGCTCTCCAAGCGTAGTCCCGATCCACTCACCGCTGACGCCGTTGACACGCAAGCTACCCGCACAAAGAATAGACAAACAAACCGCTTCCGGAACAAGTTCTTCACAACTTGACCCACGCCGCCCGCAATGCAATATACAACAATAAAACATTGAAGTTCATAGAATAACACACTCGGAACAAACTCAATGCAACACATGGCTCACTTCCAGTGATCGCGGTCGATCAGCCTCACAGGGCGGTCCGACCGATTCATGTTCGGCCGGACCGCTCCCACAACGGCGGTCGGACCGGTCCAAAGGACTTAGCCAAAATTCAAGCAAGAAATTCAAACCTTCCGAAATTTCAAACGAATAGAACTTTTGATGGGAGCTCCAAAATGATGGGACCACATCCAGAGACTCCTCACTTGCCTACACAACCTATTTTTGGCCCGGCTCAAAACCCAACTTTCAAAAAGCGGTCGGACCGCCACCATGGCCGGTCGGATCGCTTCCTCGGGCGATCGTCCGACCGCTGCAAGACAACCGGCCGATGCCTTTCGACAAACCTTGGAGCAAACCCGAAAACGCGAGATTTTGCAAACCAATAACGCCATTGCCAATTGACTCATCATCCTGAGATCGTGCACATATCCTCACGATATCCACAAAAATGATCAAAGTATTGACTCGCCTGGGTCAGATTATCGCGGCCTTGATCTTACTCAGGGCCTTCTCTGCCAGGGGTTTGAATTCTGGGTCTTCGTCTTTATCCAAATCTTGATCCTGCTTGAGTCGCTGCTTCTTCTGGACTCCGACTCCTAATTACACGATACAAGCAAGACAACAAATAAATCCAAAGAACTTCCAGAAGACCAAATATGAACAAAGCACTTTAAATGAGTTTTGCGATGAACGAGCTGAAGAGACAAGATTCAGCGAGGCGGGGATGTTTGACAAGGTCAAACGATCAGCTGAGTACACGAAACAAGGGCGGAGATACTCTGCCGAGGGAAACAAGGAGGAAACAAAGTCGAAGAATTACTGCAGGGATACTCCACTTCGGATGCCGCTGATCGGCCAAGATTAGAATACACGATAAATCAACAAGACCGTAAATCATTTTATTAAAGACGACTTTTGAACAGGGATAAAAAGAGATAAACAACATTTGGACCGAGAAATACTGGATAAGATTACAAGATTAATATTCAGGTTTTCAAGGTAAGCTGTCGAGATTAATGGGTTAATCCCGAATAGCCTTCCAAAATATTTTGAGAAAATGCCAGTTTATTTTAAAGCATTTTACACAACGCCGGAAATTTGCATAAATATGTTTTAACAAACATAGACATGATTGCGGAGACGATTACGAAGGTCATTTGCATAACTTCGATTTTCCGAGATTTTGCAAATTACGCTATTAATCGATAGCTCTCAACTAAAATCGAAATGGATAATTCTACTAGTACTTGTCGATCGACGAGTTAACCACTAATAACGGTTAATCGATTCAACGCAAGTCGTAGTACAATCACAGAGAATAAATATTTTGGAAACATTTTAGCCAAAAAGGAAAGCTACTAGCCGACCGAGCAGTACAAAATGATACATACAAAATCGCCATACAAACACAATCGCTAAGCAACAACTTCCAATACACAACTTCAATACACAAAACAATACACAAATCTCAAATATCGCTCCACGACTACCCTGCACAATCATAAACAAAATATTCGCAATAGCGACATACAAATCTCAATACACAATTTCAATACCGATGTTCCAACAGCCAACTCCGCGACGATTCAACTGCATACAAAAATATACACTGCATACACAAATGTTCACTGCACAATATACATTGCATACATTCCAATTTGCAAAACACAAAACACAAATGCTGCTGCTTCTACTCTACTACTGCTCCACTGCCGAAGAGAGAGAGAGACAGAGAGAGAGAGAGAGAGACAGAGGCAGAGAGAGAGAGAGAGCAGAGAGCAGGGGAACCGGGTGCGGCAGGCCGGTTCGACCGGGGGGAGGGGGCGGTCGGACCGGGGGTGGGGAAGAAGAGAGAAGGGGAGCAGGGGGCGGCGTCTGCAGGCGGCGGTGGTTGCTGCCGGAGGGCGTCGGGCCAGGGAGCGACGGGGAGGCGGTGGCGAGACGGCACCGGAGGGAGAACGACGGTGGCGCCATTCTACGGCAGAGGAAGATGGCGGCGACGCCGGGGCGCAGAGAGAAGAACGGGGAGAGGGAGAAGACGGGGAGGCGCGGCGCTTGGCGGCGCGGGAAGGGGGCTCACCGGAGGTCGCCGAGGCGGGAAGTGGTGGAGGCGGCCGCGGAGAGCGAGGGAGGCGCTTCGGGCGGCGAGGTGGGGGTGCGCTGGACGCGGCGTTCGGTGGTCGGGGAAGCAAGGGGGCGCCGAGGAGGTGCTCCAGCCGGCGGCGCTTGGACCGGAGAGGCGCCGGAGGCGAAGGGGAAGAAGGGGGCGGCGGCGACACCGAGACAGGGGGGCGAAGGGGGAAAGAAGAAATGGTGGCGGCTCGGCCCTTTTTATGGCCGGGGGAGAGAGGGGGAAGGGCAAAGCCGTGCGGCGCGGCGGCGGATCCGGGAGGAGGAAGAAAAGCCGTGCGGCGCGGGAGAAGACCGGGCGCACGTGGTGCGGTGGTGTCGGCGGATGGTGCGGAGAAGCAAAGCAGCGCGGTGCGGGGCTGAGCACCCGAGGCGGTGGGGAGGAGAGAGGGGAGGGGGCCCGGGTGGAGGAGCCGCGAGTGGAGAGAGAGGCCGGGCGAGGAGGCGGCGGTCATGATCGAGGCGACGCGCGGGCGGGCGTGGCGGACGACGGGACGGGCGCCGAGAGAGCGAGAGAGAAGATGGAGTGGCGGCGGCGCGTGCGGGAGAGAGAGGCCGAGCGAGAGAGAGAAGAAAAAGAGAGAGGCCGGTGCGGGGAAGAAAACGGCCGGGAGTTGGGCCGGGCCGGGAGGGAGAGAGAGAAGGGAGATGGGCCGGGAGAAACCGGCCCAAGAGAAAAAGGAAGAAATAAATAAATAAATAAATGGGTTTTGAATTTGAAAACAAAGTTTTGATTTTTGAAGCTTTTGGATTTTTGAAAACCAAATTTTGATTTTGAAATCTCAAGCAAAAACAGGATGTTACAAACCTACCCTCCTTAAACGGAATCTCGACCCCGAGATTCGACTACTCAGATGAGACGGGGAGCGTACCTCTCAATACTTCTGAAGTTGCTTGGGCTTCTTCAGCGACAACAGGGTTCACTTGGCCTTGATTTTGGCTTGGCGCGGAAGCGAATCTGAATGCCTGCGATGTTGGGTGACTTTTGCTTGAAGCTGAAGTCTGGCCTTGAGCTGGTGTGGCTTTGAAGTTGAACCTCACCGGGGTGACTGGTTGAGGGCATCTGCTGACGAAATGTCCTCTTTCACCACACTTGAAACAGCGAAGATGAGCTCTTTGGTTCCGTACGGCAGGCTGTTTGACGGGGCGAGGAGGGCGGAGAACAATCTCACTTCTTTCCTTCTCTACTGAGGTACTCTGGCACTTCGGTGGAATCTGGCTATTAACTTTCAAAGTCCGACCTGGGTTATCTTTGCCATTTCCTTTTGCGATGATCCTTGCAGCGACTTGAAAACAGGTCTTTTGCAACTCGACAGCCTTGATCAGGATTGGACGCATGAAACAATCTTTGGGGCAATGGTCTTGACCTTCGCAGAGAAAACGCATGACTTTAATCATCGGGCACTCACCGGACTGGTGATCCTTATCACAGTTGGGGCAGTTTACACAACATTGGTCTGCTAGGTGTCCTTTTTCTCCACAACGTGTGCAAACTACTTGGTTCACAGGGTAATCTTCTGATTGATGGTGTTCCTCACAGCTGGAACAGTAGGGAACTGGACACGTGTAGCAATAGTGTCCGAATTCTCCACATGCGAAACATGCTCCTCTTGCCACTTGTCTTAATGGAGGATATAATTGGGCGACATGTCCTGTCTTGCCACATTCCAAGCAAACGATTGACGGGGCTTCTGAGTCTGGTAGTAGAACTTCAGCAGGTACAACTTGCTTTCCGCTGGCACTCCTGATGAGTTCTTCGTTATCAGGGTTGAGGTTGATGACGATGACGTTCTTCGTTGGTTCTTCAGGATTCTGCTGGGGACAACGGCTCATACGGTGTCCGAGGGTGTCGCAATGGAAACAGTTGATTCTTTGACCTTGCTTCCTTTGGGGGCATCTCTTGGCAAAGTGCCCTTTTTCTCCACAGCTAAAGCAGTGAAGGTGGGCTACCGGGTTGAATGCTGCAGATTGATCAACGGAGCAGGGAGTACGAAAAACAATCCCACTGGAGCGCAAAGTTGGCATTGGGGCCCCTGGTGACTGGGCTGCTTGATTGACTGAATGATGAGCTGCCGAGAAATGCTGACCGCTGAGGACAACTATCTTGTGATCCTTGCGCTGACAACTTCCTGTTACGACTGGCACCATTTCCTTGGGCTGCTGGCCTCTGTGGTGCCATCTGAGGAAAACAGCTCAGATAAGATCGAGAGGAGATATATGAGGGTTCACTGGCCCTCTAGAGCACAACAAAAGAAATTCCAATCAAACGAGGAAAATCGATCAAGTACAATATAAAGCCTAGAATGGCTGCATTATATTAAGGGGTTAGGTGTTACATGACTCCAGAAAACACAGCATATAGGCTATGCTAAGTCACGACACAAGATACACACACATCGTCTACAAAAGAAGGAAACAAAGAGTGCTTGCAACCAAAAGACTGCTAAAGCAAGCACTGCTAGCTAAACTAAGCTAATTACTCCCACATGGCGACGAAGACTTCGGGATCGGTCTCTCCTTCCTGGAGAGGCAGGTAGTAGTAGAAGGGCGCTTCTCGAAGAAGATCTAGGTGCATCTGGCTCAGGCGGTTGAAGGCGAAGCGTGCTGCGTCTTGGACTGCTTCAGAACAACTGCTCTTGGAGGTCTCGGGTCGGAAGGTGTGAGCGATGAACTCACCCTCTCTGGCATAGAGGAAAACTTCCATGGATCAGTAGATAGCACTCACAGATACATTAATGAATCATTTCATACAATGGTGTAAAACCATACCATTCATTAATTTAACACATCAGAGTTTACATAGACCGCATCGGGTCAAGTTTTACAATAAGGGCCGAACAGGCCAAATGATTACATCACAAAAGTAGCGAAAGCGACAACGGAAGCAAAAAGGGTGAGAGTGTCTGGGCAACATTCGAGTACTTTTTTGTATTTGGGGTACTCGAATTTCTGAGCCGTGCGATTGTAATCCGTCGCCCCACAACAAAAATCGCATGTACAAGTACAACATTGTCTCCTCACCCCGACGCGTTTCTAGCTAATTGCATTTTCCCCGTTACACGAGTGTAACGGTTCATGTTTGTTCCGTAGGCTGTTTTGCATTTTGTTGACCCAAGCCCTCTGTCTTTCAACAGCCCTTTTTTTTTTTTTTTTTCAATGTAAACCCATGAAGGCTGTAGCGAGTGTCAACTTGACTTGCAGGAAAGTGTAGACAAGAAAACAACAAAAAGCATCAATTACAATTTCATCAACAATATAAAAAATATAAAGAATGTTGTTTTATAAATAATGGTTGTATGTCAAAAAATGAATAAACAACAACATGACGACAACAATTACAATTTCATCGACAACAATTATCCTGGTGCAACCTTCTGATAGATTAAAAGGTAAAAGAACATCATGTGCACTTCGAACTACATTTTGTTACTGATACATAGTGTATATGCTCATATGTGCATCTATACATTCTGGGGCATACTTCATTTACAAGCCTGTTGCGGAGTGTGGGTAGATCTTGCCCAAATACTCGTACACTACTTCATTCTTTTTACGTAACGGTATGTTTTTATATTATATAGAAATGTTTTTTTTACGTATATCATATTATGTAAAATTGAAAATAATTGCATGTAAATTTTTACATCAAATTAACTACCTTTGTGGTTCAAAAATTCCAAGGATGGTGCTTTTGAGAACGCTTATTTCCTCGAAACTACAAATGTGGAGGTAAAAGGAAAACAAAAAAAAAAATTACATATTGACTATATAAAGAATGCTGTCGACCGTAGCTATGATCTTGATTCTTGATATCATTAGAATCAATCAGCGCCTGGGCAGCCATAGTAGCAGCGAGCATCTTGTTTACATACTCTAGTTTTTTTTTTACATATGGTAAAAACATTTTTACATGTATTATATTGTATAAAACTGGTAAAAGAATCATGTAAATGAATTTTACACAGTTGTATATGTAGCAGCTTAGTCACACGAAACAAGAATGTTTTGCTCGCCTCTGACAAAACAACTTTCGACTCGTCTGCAATATCCGATCGGCAGTGTGCAAATGTGTCCATCCCTGTGCCCGCGCCCGCGCCCGGATGGAAATACACAACACGGATCACCAAACAGCATCATACAGATAGGAAAATGAGTACGTGCGAACAAAAGAAACACTCGAGTACTATTTAGCAAATCCCAGCAGGTGGATGGAAATGCCATGTATAGTAGTGCATGCATTTACAAAGGAATCTTGCCATGATAGCTTCCTTTGTAATAGGAGGCTTTGCATACTCGGTTAATCTAAGCCGCTCATTCCAGATCGGATGGTAATCTTGGTCGTCGGCTGGTTCCAAGCTTCAAATATAAGCTTAATTAATATGGTTTCTTAGACGATTTTTCATTTCGTTGGTGCCTGATATTTTGTTAACTCTAAGTACTACCTCTCTCTCTCTCTCTCTCTCTCTGTCTGTATGTATGTAGCCTTTCATTAGTTCATTTCAAATGCCGTGTTCTGCTTTTCACATAGATTAATAAATGATAAAATCCAGTAGGAGAAGAAAATACGGACTTCTCTATCTCCGTTAATACAAGAAATTAATATTTTTGGAGTTATCTATCTATCCACCTATTACACCATGCATGTGTAGTAGGTGAGAAATACTCACTAAATGCGCTATCAATTTTCTGCCGTGGCCTTATATTTTGAAACAATACAAGGAACAAGGACTTATATTTAGAAAACGGAGGAAGTAGATGATTTATCACACAGAACATCATTTAAATTAAGGAAATGGAGACTTTAAAAAAATCGAACAAACTTAAAAATAATACATACCAATCCTGCTGGATGGCCATAAGATACTTAAAGCATACATGATTTTTATTTTGTTTTGGGAACAAGCTTGAAGCATGCAAGTAATTCTTTTTTAGCATACATGTAATTCTTGAATATATAGAAGCACTATATAACCTTCAACTAGCTAGATCTCCCCAAATTAATTGTTTGTGCCTTGTTTACAATGGGAAATAAAACTCATTATAGTATGTTATAGCTTGGGTTTGCAATGGCAGAACCAAACGACTTTTTGGCTAAAATAGCGTTGTTGGCATGCGCAATAGCAAAACTACCCCCCCCCACATGCATCAAAAATAAAAATAGCACCTTGTCCGTACCCCAGAGAACCAGATTTGACGAGGACGCGACACATGGTAAATCTAGGTGTCGGGACCCAGAATTATACATCTGAAACCCTCTGTGTATTCTGCACTAGTCCCAGATCAGTAGCTTGCTCACACAGGAAACATCGATGAAATACCATCCATTTATCGATTTAACTAAAAAGATCTCAAAATAAGAAATAGTAATAATAACAGGATCTTATGGTCAATGTTTACTTAACTTGCCACGCAGGGCTAAATAAACAAATAAACTCTTGCAGCGAAATGGAAAAACTTGGAAAGGCCAATAAACATGCCCATAGGCAATCAAGTGGAGAACGTATCCTAATTCGCAAAGTCTTCATAGTACTCCTTCTCGAAGAACTCTTAAGTAACTTGATACTCTTCAACTGAGCAGCAAAATTTTAAGTCGTGAGTACATAAAGTACTTAATAAGTTGTAGGGAAACAGTATGCATTTAATATTCATGCAAGGCTTGACCAAATGATTAGCTGTATGGTTCTTTTGCAGAAAGCAGTACTGACCATAAATACGGTAAATATATTGATCGGTGTAATTTAAAAGACAATAAATAAATAAAGTAAACAGTTTCTTTGAAATCAACCAGTGAACTTCTCATTCACTTCCCAACAAAACTACCAAATGAAATCCCCATTCACCTTCCGACACAACCCACCAAGTGAATTCCCCATTCACCAAATGAACATTATATTCATCTAGTGAACTTTTCATTCACACTTCGACATATTTTATAAATAAACTCTACCTCTCGTGTGAAATCCCCGAGCATATCCATGATCGCGGACGCGGCTATTCGAATAGATTAATTAACACTCTGCAGAGGTTGTACACTTTACCCACAAGATGTAATCAACTTGTATGGAGCTGATCACAACAAAATCTTTAAGAAGTTTTATCTCAACAAATGACTCTCTTGATGTGCATACTATCAACCCCAACCTCAATCGCTGGTCCGACGCACACCGTTGGACCTGGTGAAAGCATCTAGGCCCCTAAAAATGTGTTTTTGGTAATTAATGACAATATGTGAATATGAGACTAATATGTTTGTTGAGTAATTACAAGGTTTAGTCCTTAATGACGAAGTCAAAATAAGGAGTTGCATGTCAAAGGATATCAAGAAGATGGAGTTTGTTCCAAGGGCAAGGTATAAAATAGTCTAGGACCCCTTTTGAATTTTACCGGTCTTAGGAGTATGTTGGAAGATCGGATTTTAGGATAGATGTCGTACTATTCAGGGGGATCTTGACTAGTAGCTTGAAAGCACATCATTATGCCTTTGGATCAAATTAGGATCGTGCATGCACTCTTGTTTTGGTTTTAAACTCAAATCAATCTTTTAGTGCACAATCGGTAGTTTCGGCATTGTAAATGCGGAACTACCGCTGGGCAGAACTTCCGAAAAATTTGCGGAACGTTTTTTCCAGAGAGCACCCTTTTCTGGACATCTTCAATTTTTTGGAAGAGCGGTAGTACCGCCATGAGATGAGCGGAGCTACTGCACCGCGAAAGTTCTAATATTTTGCGCGGAACGTTTTTTCCAGAGAGGGTATTTTTGTGCTTCAACGAAGAGCGGTAGTACCGCAAGAAATTTGAGGAACTTCCGATGATCGGAAGTACCGCGAATTACTTGGCGGTAGTTCCGCACTAAAAATCCAAAGGCTATGTCAGAGCATTTAATACCCCTGTAATAGTCGTTACTGTGCACTCGATGGAGGTGCGGTAGTTCCGGCCGATGCATGGCGGAACAACCGATTGTCCTGAAAACTGCTGAATTTTTCCTCCAACGGCTACATTTGGTTGTTGGGGGTATAACTACACCCCCACCTGCTCAAGGACTGTGTGCTAAGCATTCATTCAATACACTTGAGCTTAGAGCACTCTCTTCACTCCTCATTTACTCTCTTTGCATTAAATTGTGAGGTTGTGAGAAAAACTTAGAGCATTTCATTCTAGTTGATCCATTGGCTCTTAGTTGCCGTCAAGCGAAGGTCAAGGTCTATTCTCTTGGTGTTTGTCAACATCTAGACGGTTTGGTGAAGGTCTGCGCGGTGATCTCTTCAAGAAGATTGTGAAGAGGCCTGACACCAATTGTGATTGGTTTCGGTGTTCACCAACTCTAAAGAGGAGGAAGAACAACCAAGTGATTTCGAGGGAAGTCTTAATTTGTTTAGGCGGCTTGATTGAGTCAAGCTTCCTCAACGTGGACTAGTGAAGATCGACAAATCTTCGATACCACCGGAAAAACCTCATTGTCTCCATTGTGGTTATTTCTTATCTTTACTTATTGCAATTAATTTTGTAGCATATATCTTGTGATAGATAGTATTGCTTAGTTCATCTTGCTTAATTGTATAACTTGGTCTAGAATTTTTAGAAAACTCCTATTCACCCTCCTCTAGTCGGTTATCCTTGATCCTATAAGTGGTATCAGAGCTTGGTCTCTCTAATTTTAGACTTAACCGTCTAGGAGAGAAATGATGGCTAGTGAGGGAATGTCAATAGGCAAGGCTCCTTTATTTCATGGATCAAATTATTCTTATTGAAAAATTAGAATGTCTATTTATTTGAAGGCCATGAGCCTAAGCATATGGAGAATTGTGAGTGAGGGTTTCGTTATGGCTGTTGATCCTACACACCCTACGGAACTTGAGGAACGAAACTCTCACCTCAATGCTCAAGCGATGAACACTCTATTTGGAGCTTTAAACGCAGATGAGTTCAATCGAGTGAGCAACCTTGAAACCGCTCATGAGATATGGACTACGCTCTTCGAAATTCATGAGGGCACATCCACAGTTAAAGAAGCCAAATTGCATAGGCTTCGGATCAAATATGAGATATTTACCATGTTGCCTCAAGAAAACATCACTGAGATGTATTCTAAACTTAACAACATTGTAAATGAGCTCAAGGGTCTTGGTACTAATTTGCTTGACATTGATGTTGTGCGATAGATGCTTAAGGCTCTTCCCGACAAGTATGAGATGTTGGTGATATTGTTTCTCAACTCTCCCGAGTTACCAAGAATGACACCAACCGGGCTTTTGGGAAATCTCATCACAAATGAGCTTTGTAAGAAAGACAAGGAAGAGCTCATGGAGTCAACTTCATCAAGGAAGAAAATTACCACTTTTAAGGCAAAAACGGAATCAAGTGATGAAAAAGATGAAGATGAAGATTCCGAAGAGGAATTTGCTCTCCTTGTGAGGAGAATGAAGAAGTTCATGAGGAGGCGCCCACATCAGAGTTTCAACTTCGACAAAATTACAAAGGGGTAATCCTCAATTGAAAAGAAGCGATACATCAACATTCGTTGCTATGAGTGTGATGAGATGTGATACATTGCCTCTCATTGCCCCAACAAGAAGGACGACAAGGGCAAGTCGTCAAAGAAGAAAGAATTCAATGGCAAGAAGAAGCACTTCAAGAAGCTTCACAAGAATGGCAAGAACGAAGCCCATATTGGAGAATGGGACTCCGACAAGAAGTATTCGGATTCCGACTCCTACTCTGATGTTGAGAGGTCCTCCAAGAAGAGAGGACTTGTCGACATCGCCATCAGGGAGGCTCCATCGCTATTCTCCACTTCTACTTGCCTTATGGCAAAAGGAGAGAAGGTAAAATTTCTTGACGATGAAGAACCTTCTTATGATGAGCTTATGGATATACTAGAAGAACTAAATTAATATCTTAGAAAAAGAAAAAAGTAAAATTTAGAGTGTGGATTTCATGGGGATATGCTCCAGATCTTAGGATGATGTGACAATTGGCAATGGCGTTTACGGTTTGTCGTTTCACGCGTTTTCGACAAAGTTCTGAGCTTATCGCTCGGGGCGGTCCGACCGGTCCTGACGGCGGTCCGACGGTCCCATATCGGTCGGACCGCCATCTGGGCGGATCGGACCGGCGATGACCAAAAGTGTTCAAATCGAGTGGGCCAAAAATAGGTGTTGTAGACAAGTAAGGGATCCCAATGCACTTGGTCTCATGATTTTGGAGCTTCGGTGAAAAGTTCTATTGGTTTAAAGTTTCCGAAGGTTTGGATTTTGGGAGGTTGAATTTGGCTAAGTCCCAGGCGGTCCGACCGCTCATTGTGGAGCGGTCCGACCGCCATGGGCGGTCCGACCGCTCACCGGAGCGGTCGACCGGTTTCTACTTGAACGCCGCCAACCGTGGCGATGTTGTTTTGTTAGGTCAAAGTCATTGGTTTCATGGCATATGATTTGCATGATGCATGTTTTGACTAACATGGGTCAAGTTGTGAAGAACTTGTTCCCGAATTCGTGTTTTCTTGTGCGTGGTTGTGCGGGTAGCTTGGTGGTCAACGACGGTCAACGGCGAGGAGAATCGGGACTAGACTTGAAGAGTTGAGGTCCGTAACGATCGACGATGCGGGTGAGGTCAACGACTCAAGCGTGACACAAGATGGACAATTGTGACCTATTGGCGAATCCATGATGCATGGTGAAGCGGTTTAGGTCAAAAGGTTAAAGACGGCGCTGCGAAGCGTGCGTGTGTGACCCGCTTGTTAGTGGGCCTTAACGGAGCCCAATTAAGTCAAACCCTAAGAGTTTTAGGCCTCCACTATAAATAGGAGGAGATGGTGGCTGCACCTTCTCTCTCTCGCCTTTTGATGTTTCAAAACCCTAATTGTCTTTAGGGGAGTTGAGGTGGAGGCTAGGGCTCTTGATGGTTTGTGATTAATTTCGTGATCCTTGATTGTCTACTGATCCATGATGGTGTGGATGTAATCCAGCTTCAATCACGAAATCAATCTATGCAAGGTTTGCTTGAGATAAGTCTCTTTTCGTTCTTGCTTTCAATTTGGTGATTTTAGGGCTTTCTTTGATCCGCAAGTTTGTGATTGATTCTTTCACGTGAATTAGCTTGCTGTGATATGTGTGAATCTATCTAGCATCATCTTGATCATCAATCACTCACGAACAAGCATTAGGATCAAGTTTTCGTTTTTGCCCGGTTCTAGACCTTCTGTTAATCAATTGACAATTGCTCAAG
This sequence comes from Hsuehochloa calcarea, assembly GCA_036346395.1. Classification (NCBI taxonomy): domain Eukaryota; kingdom Viridiplantae; phylum Streptophyta; class Magnoliopsida; order Poales; family Poaceae; genus Hsuehochloa; species Hsuehochloa calcarea. The sequence goes on along the minus strand of CM070604.1, from coordinate 36,957,434 downwards.
ATCGTTCCAAGAATTATCATAATATTCAATTGGAATAGGTCCTCAATAGCATATAGAAGGTGTGTCCAAGGTTTCATAAAGATTGGAGTTGAGAATCAAAGTTTCACATAATTGCAACTTCGTCATCGGCCGATTTTATCGTTGCAGATCGGTTCGAGTCGGCGGTCGATCGCCGTCATCACCGGCCGATCGATTTTGAGCGGTCCGACCGCCAAAGACAACGCCGGTCGATCGCCCGCAATCGGTCCGACCGGTTGAGTACAACGGTCAGACCGCCCGTGCTGTGAGTCTTAGTAATCTTAGTTGATTTTGTTTTACTGCTAAGGGGTTTAATTGAATTCAATACTAGTCTTCCGCTGTACTGGTATATTGATCTTCATAGCTTTCAAATAGCTACTGGAGTGAAATTGTATTGAGTTCATAATTTGTGAAAAAGTGAGCGTGCTCCTATTCACCCCCCCCTCTAGTCGCCTTTACGGTCCAACAAGTGGTATCGAGCCTGCTAGTTCAATCTTGATCTTAACCGGCCACCGAACTTTGGCGATGGATAAGTTTTCTACTAAACCGCATATCTTCGATGGGCACGACTATGCCTATTGGAAGAATCGTATGCGCGTCTTTCTTGAGAGCGAGGGACAAGCTATTTGGGATGTTGTTAGAGCCCCGCTGGTTATTCCTGAAATTGCTACACCTGCTTCTGCAATTCTTTTGGCTAACAACAATAAGGCTAAGAATCTTTTATATGGTGCACTTGGTAGACAAGAATATGATAGAATTTGCAATCTTTCAATCACAAGATGAAATTTGGAACACTCTCGAAACATATCATGAGGGTTCGTCCCAAATCAAAAAGGTGCGCCAAATCTGTTTACAAGCGTGAGTACAATAAATTCGAGATGCGTCCCGAGAGAGCATCGATGACATTTTCAGTCGCTTTAATAAAGTAATTAATCAAATGAAAGCTGTTGATATTGAATATTCTCAATCTGAAAATGCCACCCATCTCTTGGTTGCAATCAACACCAAGGAGTGGGAGATGAAAGCTACTGCTATAGAAGAAAATGTTGATCTTTCAAGTCTTACTTTAGAATTGCTTTATAGTAAACTCAAGACTCATGAAATTAAAAGAGTTGATCATCCTAAGAAAGATAATTTAGCTTTGGTAGCAGATCCTCTCAAAAAGGCTTTTGATGACTCTTGTGAATCTTCTTCTGGATTTTCATTTGCTTGTTTATCTGCTATTCATGAAGAGGAGCTTGAAAGTATTCCTGAAACGGAGTTAGCTCTTCTAGCTAAGAAATTCACACGGGCCTACAATAATGTGAGAAACAAAAAGAGAGGTGGTCCGGTAACATGCTATGAATGTGGTGAGCTCAATCATATCCGGGCAAATTGCCCCAAGCTAAAAGGTAAGAGCAATCATAAGGAAGGAAAGCCAGCTTGGAAGAAGCCTCCTTTCAACAAATCAAGGTATGAGGCAAATAAGCTTGTGAAGGTCGCCACCGGTCCTTGCCGCTTTTGAGGATCAATCCTTGAGCGATGTGGATACCGGGAGTGAGGAGGACAAGGAGGAGGAGATCCTCAAGGTAAAAAGAAAGGAAGGCCAAAGATTTCACGGCATGTGCTTCATGGGTGACACTTGACGACATTGATGATAATGAGGTATCTTTTTCTTATGATGAGCTTTTCGCTAAATATGATTCTATAGTTGAGCAATTGCTTAGTCAAGATGAAGCGCTTGAATTTGTTATGACAAAAATAAGAAATTAGAGTCAAAATTAGCAAACTGAAAGTAGAGCTTAAAACTGCTAAGACTCTTGAACTCGATGAATGTTTATCTTGTCATGCTATGCATTCAAATTACCAAGTTACAATCTGCTCACAATATTTGTGTACAACAACTTGAGAATGCTAAATCTGAACTAAATGAAATTAAAAGTGCTCCTTGTGAAAAATGTTTAGAATCTAGTAAATTGATTGCTTTTGATGTTTTTGATTCTAGCCCTTGCACTTCATGCTTAGAAAAGAACGTGAAATCAAAGATATCTTAGAAGTCGCTAGAGTAAAATATGCTAAGCTTAAGGACAATATTGAAAATACTACTTGTGCTTCATGTTCCACTCTTAAGCTTGAAATTGCTTTGTATAAGGAAAAATCTATGGATAAAACTTGTGATTCTTGTGTCAACTTGAGAAAAGAAAATGCTTACCTTCATGATACATTAGAGAAATTTTCTAAAGGTAAGAAACAATTAAACATGATTCTTGACAAGTCTAAAACTCCTTATAAGAAGCAAGGTTTAGGATTCAATTCTTTTCAAGACAATTCGAACCCAAAAGTCATTCAAGTCTTGGAAAAGGGTTTAATTGAATTCAAAACCCAACCTGCAAAAACATCTTTTAAATCTGCAGGTTTTGCCCAACCTTGTATTAATTCAAATGGTGCTTCTTCTAGTGGTACCAAGTACCATTGCACTTATTGCAAAAAGGTGGACATTTGATTGAATATCACATGAGGTTGAAAATGATAGGAAAAATTTTGATAGAATTTCATTCATGCAACCTAGAGCTTCTATGAGACATAGTAACACTGAAAAGAATAAACCTGGATTAGGATTTTTATCTCATGCAAATCATTATGTTTCTAGACATCCTAATTCTAATGTGTATCAGACATGGTCGATCATTTGGTGCTCACCGGTCGACTGTTTTGGTCACCGATCCGACCACAAAGACAAAGCGGTCGACCGCCCATGGACGATTCAAGTCTCATTTTAATTTGAACATTGCTCATAACCAAATGTTAAATGAAATCAAGGATAGTACTTCGGTTTGTATACTCCTTAGACGTGTGTCTCAAGATCGATTCCTAAATCTTGTTTATCTAATCCCAGATTGAGACACATCGTTCTTTTGCTCCTTGATTTTTAGGATTACCGCGAAAGGGGAAGAACACGTGGTTCGTTGACTCGGATGTTCACGCCACATGACCGAACTCAAAATGGTTCACCTCTTTCACGCGAGCAACAGTGATGACTTCATCACTTTTGGAGATGATACACAAGGGCGAATTGAAGGAACAGGATCAATTAGGGTAAACAACAAATTCATTCTAAAGGATGTCGCTCTTGTGGACAAGCTTAGGTATAATCTCCTTCTGCTTTCTCGACTTCTTGATGATGGGTATGAGACTATTTTTAAGAAAAATGCTTGTCGTGGTGCTTGATTCTACCGTGAGCTTGTGTTTGGAATCTCTAGAATTGGTAGAATTTTTGGAGCCGACTTTTCGTAATCTCTTGTCGGATCTCTTAAATGTTTGCTTACATCTTCTTTCGATTTTTGGCTTTGGCATCGACGTTTGGGGCACATTGGTTTTGATCATTTGACGCGAGTTAGCAACCTTGATCTCATGAGAGGTTTGCCTAAGCTCAAAGCTGTCAAAGATGTCAGATGTGCGCCTTGTAGGCATGGCAAACAAGTTGTCGCCTCACACCCTTACGTGACTATGGTTATGACCGACGGACTGGGACAGCTTGCTTCATATGGATCTTGTTGGTCCCGCTAGAGTCCGATCGATTGGTGGAAAATGGTATATTCTAGTCATAGTCGATGATCTTTCAAGATATACTTGGGTGTTCTTTCTTACTTCAAAGGATGAAGCTTTTGGTTATTTTCATGATCTTGTTCTTCGTTTGGCTTCTGAGCTTCCTGGTGCTTTGAGAGCGATTCGCAGTGATAATGGCACGGAGTTCAAAAATGCTTCTTTTGCTTCTTTTTGTGCTGAGCGTGGTATTGAGCATCAGTTCTCCTCTCCACACGTCCCTCAACAAAATGGCGTGGTGGAAAGGAAGAATAGGACCTTGGTCGAAATGGCTAGGACGATGCTAGATGAGTATAGCACACCTAGGAGATTTTGGGCGAAGCTATTGCTATCGCTGCCATATTGCCAATCGTGTCTTTTTGAGACCTTCTTTAGGCAAGACTCCTTATGAGCTTCGTTTTGGTAGAAAACCCTCTGTTTCGCATTTTCGAGTTTTTGGATCAAAATGTTTTATTCTTAAGACAGGCAATTTAGATAAATTTGAATCAAGAACTTTTGATGGGGTATTTTGGGTTATCCCGCTCATTCGAGGGTTTTGAGTTTTTAATATCGAGACTAACATTATTCAGAGACTTGTAATGTCACTTTTGATGAGACTAGCCCGAGCTAGATCAATTGCTACTGATGATTTACAGTGTGATGAGAGTATTTTTGTGGAGGAAGATGAGGACGGCTAATGTCATTCCCTCATCTGCTTTCTCGCCAAGCGCCCATATTGATACAAGAACTCGCCACGTCTACTTCACCTTGATTGAGGCTCTGTTGCATCATCATCATCAGCAGACTGCGGAGGTCGAAGAAACGACATCTCACCCGGCGCCCACTTCGCATTCAGAGACAAAGATCCTCCGGAATGATAATAGGTAATCTACATGAGCGAGTCACTCGCTCTGTATAATGATCCAAATCTCTACTCTCATTCGGCTTTTGTTGCTTCTTTTGAACCCCGCGATATATCACATGCTTTATCCGATTCTAGTGGGTAAATGCCATGCATGAGGAGTTAGAGAATTTTGAAAGAAACAAAGTTTGGAACCTAGTAGAACCTCCTAGTGGTCATAATGTTATAGGAACCCGCTGGGTGTTTAAGAATAAACAAGGTGAGGATGGTTCGTGGTTAGAAATAAGGCCGATTGGTAGCTCGTGGTTTCAAACCAAGTTGAGGGGTTAGATTTTGATGAGACATTTGCTCCTGTTGCTAGACTAGAAGCCATTCGCATTCTGCTTGCATTTGCTGCATCAAAAGGTTTTAAATTATATCAGATGGATGTTAAAAGTGCCTTTTTAAATGGTTTCATAGATGAGGAAGTGTATGTTAAGCAACCCCCTGGTTTTGAGGATCCTAAATATCCAAATCGTGTTTTCAAGCTATCTAAAGCATTATATGGTCTTAAACAAGCCCCTAGAGCCTGGTATGATAGACTTAAGACCTTCTTGCTTAAAAATAATTTTGAGATGGGTAAAGTGGATAAAACTCTATTTATTATTAGACGTGACAATGACTTCCTACTTGCCCAAATTTACGTGGATGATATTATTTTGGTGGTTCCTCTAATGCTCTTGTTTCAACTTTTCCGACACTATGTCCGTGGAATTTGAGATGAGTATGATGGGAGAGCTTAATTACTTTTGGGACTTCAAATCAAGCAATGCAAGGAAGGAACTTTCATCCATCAGACGAAGTACACTAAAGATCTACTCAAACGCTTCAACATGGGTGACTGCAAGCCAATTTCCACTCCCATGGCAACTTCGACTGTTTTGGATCCAGATGAGGAAGGAGAAGTCGTTGATCAACGCGAGTACCGCAAAGATGATCGGCTCCTTCGTATTTAACGGCCTCGAGACCGGACATTCACTTCACGGATGCCTTTGTGCAAGATTTCAGCGTCTCCGAGAACTTCCCATCGCCAAGCCGTTAAGTTTATATTCGTGTATTTACACTCTACCCTTTTATATGGCATTTGGTATTCCTGCTCTTGACTTTGTCCATTAGAGGTTTTTGATTCGATTTTGGGGTGTTTGTTAGATAGGAAGAGTACCTCGTGCACTGCCACTTTCTAGGCACGTCTCTTGTATCTTGGTCTTCTAAGCGGTCTTACATTGCACAATCCCTTCCGAGGCGGAGTATGTTGTCGCCGCTAGTTGTCAGAGCTGATTTTGTGGATGACGCCCACTTTGAAAGATTATGGGTTAAACTTTGCTAGTGTTCCTCTTTCTCGTGATAACACTTCGCTATTAATATTGCTAAAAACCCAAAGGCAACATTCTAGGACTAAGCACATAGACATTCGCTTTCACTTCCTTAAAGATCATGTTGAAAAAGGTGATATTGTGATGCACTTTGTAGAGTCCAAGCTCAATTGGCGATATTCTTACCAAGCCTTTAGATCAAACCGATTTTCCTCCTTAAGAAGTGAGTTAGGGTAATTTATCCTTATGGGTTGGTTTGAGGGGAGTTTGATCTTTTCTTATCCTTTCTTGTTCTTTTGATCTTTTATTGTTCTTTTCCGAACTTAGTGATCTTTTGAACTTTTTAGATTTTTAGGCCTTTTAATTGCATCTCATTGTGTCATATTGCATTCATATGAAAAATACAACAAGTGGTATGAAAAATTCAAAAAAAAATGCATTATAATATAAGATTTTCTGCTTATCTTTTAAAATTGATGAAGCTTTGCCTATTACCCTTTAGAGCTTTTTGTATTTCTATTCTTGCTCAATGTCATGTCTAGTTCTTTGACTTGCTAGAATTATCATGCTTTTACATGTGTAGCTAAGTCTTTGCTATATGAGCTAGAACCGTTAAACAACTCAAACTAAGAAATTGCAATTTGTGGATGTTTTAGCGAGTTGCGTAATTAGTGCTCCTCTTGTGACATTGGCCCCTGCTCGAATTGCTTTGTTAAGCTCTTTGATCTAAAATTGACCATTACTTGAGCTTTTGTGTTCTTGAGATTCTAAAACTGCTCTTGTGAAAAATGAAAATCAAGATTGTCTTATGCTTAAATTGTGCCAAACTATTCTTACGAGAGGCGCTTGTCAAATGACATGAACTTGGAGATAGTTTGATGAACCGACGATCTCATGGGGACCGCTTGTCGAAATGACATGAACCTCAAGATTTGTCGCCCGGTAGAAGCTTAGAAAGAGTTTGTGGATGGCTCCTAGTCCGGGATCTTCTTTACTAAGATATACCTTTAATCAACTTTTGGTCGAAGCTTAGGATGAGTTTGTGGATGGCTCCTAGTCCAGGATCTTGTCACTAAGTTAGATCATTAGTCAACTTCAATATTCAATGCAAATGAGAAAAATGTTGACAAATGGGCGTTTACAAAATATTGAGCAAAATGATTCAATACGGGACTTGATTGACTCTTACTGTGGTCTTTGTTAGATTTTTGATCTCACTTTGACAGTTTGACATGGCCAATTTCACTTTAGGATCCCTGTTGATGAACTTGCTGAATTTGAAGCGTTGCTTAAATTGATAAAATCTAATGCTTTACTTTTGAGCCTTTGTGCTTAGCTTTGCTATATATGTCTTACCATGATCTTGCTAGCGTTGTCAGGCTTGATATGCTGTTTGTGCAATATTAGAGAAACTACATTGTTCTTTTGGGTAATCTCCAAAGCTTCTTATTAAAAAAAAAAAATTGAAAAATACAAAAATTGAAGCCACTCCATTGCACTTCATGCATATTCCTCTTTATGCTTCTTTTGTTTCTGCTTTTTTCTTTATTCTCTATTTGTTATTCCTGGATGAGAGGAAGGCATGATTCCTTGATGAATCCATTGTCAAAGGGGGAGAAGATGTGTTAAATGAAAAGATATTTCTTTGGGAGAAGATGTGTAATATTTCTTTGCTACTCTTATTTGGAGAAGATGTGTTAATAAGAAGATTGGGGGAGAAGTTTATACAAAGGGGAGAAACTGAAAATTTGAAATTTGATGATCATAGTGAGGGGGAGTTCTTGAGTTGCATTCTTATTGTCTTATTGAATATTCTGAACTTGAATTGCATTCTTTTATACTCACAATGATCATAGGTCAATTGAACAATTGTTCTTTCATATGGACCTCATGTGAGAATTTTGACTCTTTTCTGGAAATCAAAGTTTTTATGCTTTCTTTTGCCTTGTCTCACATCCTATAATATTCTTGATGCCAGCTTGGTCATTTTCATTGCTTTTTCTTGCTTATGGACCAAGTTGTGCCTTTGTGCGAAAACTGCGAGTAAACTCGTTTTCAAACCTCTTACTTACATTTTCTGGATAATTGCCAATGTGTTCATCAAGGGGGAGATTGTGGATTTCATGGGGATATGCTCCAGATCTTAGGATGATGTGACAATTGGCAATGGCGTTTACGGTTTGTCGTTTCACGCGTTTTTGACAAAGTTACAGGCTTACTGCTCAGGGGCGGTCCGACCGGTCCTTGCACGGCGGTCCGACCGGTCCCATATCGGTCGGACCGCCATCTGGGGCGATCGGACGGCGATGACCAAAAGTGTTCAAATCGAGTGGGCCAAAAATAGGTGTTGTAGACAAGTAAGGGGATCCCAATGCACTTGGTCTCATGATTTTGGAGCTTCGGTGAAAAGTTCTATTGGTTTAAAGTTTCCGAAGGTTTGGATTTTGGGAGGTTGAATTTGGCTAAGTCCCAGGCGGTCCGACCGCTCACGTGGAGCGGTCCGACCGCCATGGGCGGTCCGACCGCTCACTGGAGCGGTCGGACCGGTTTCTACTTGAACGTCGGCCAACCGTGGCGATGTTGTTTTGTTAGGTCAAAGTCATTGGTTTCATGGCATATGATTTGCATGATGCATGTTTTGACTAACATGGGTCAAGTTGTGAAGAACTTGTTCCCGAATTCGTGTTTTCTTGTCTGTGGTTGTGCAGGTAGCTTGGTGGTCAACGACGGTCAACGGCGAGGAGAATCGGGACTAGACTTGAAGAGTTGAGGTCCAGAACGATCGACGATGCCGGGTGAGGTCAACGACTCAAGCGTGACACAAGATGGACAATTGTGACCTATTGGCGAATCCATGATGCATGGTGAAGCGGTTTAGGTCAAAAGGTTAAAGACGGCGCTTTGCGAAGCGTGCGTGTGTGACCCGTTTGTTAGTGGGCCTTAACGGGAGCCCAATTAAGTCAAACCCTAAGAGTTTTAGGCCTCCACTATAAATAGGAGGAGATGGTGGCTGCACCTTCCTCTCTCTCGCCTTTTGATGTTTCAAAACCCTAATTGTCTTTAGGGGAGTTGAGGTGGAGGCTAGGGCTCTTGATGGTTTGTGATTAATTTCGTGATCCTTGATTGTCTACTGATCCATGATGGTGTGGATGTAATCCAGCTTCAATCACGAAATCAATCTATGCAAGGTTTGCTTGAGATAAGTCTCTTTTCGTTCTTGCTTTCAATTTGGTGATTTTAGGGCTTTCTTTGATCCGCAAGTTTGTGATTGATTCTTTCACGTGAATTAGCTTGCTGTGATATGTGTGAATCTATCTAGCATCATCTTGATCATCAATCACTCACGAACAAGCATTAGGATCAAGTTTTCGTTTTTGCCCGGTTCTAGACCTTCTGTTAATCAATTGACAATTGCTCAAGATCGTTCCAAGAATTATCATAATATTCAATTGGAATAGGTCCTCAATAGCATATAGAAGGTGTGTCCAAGGTTTCATAAAGATTGGAGTTGAGAATCAAAAGTTTCACATAATTGCAACTTCGTCATCGGGCTGATTTTACTGTTGCAGATCGGTTCTGGAGTCGGCCGGTCAGACCGCCCGTCATCACCGGTCAGACCGATTTTGGAGCGGTCCGACCGCCAAAGACAACGCCGGCCGATCGCCGGCAATCGGTCCGACCGGTTGAGTACAACGGTCAGACCGCCCGTGCTGTGAGTCTTAGTAATCTTAGTTGATTTTGTTTTACTGCTAAGGGGTTTAATTGAATTCAATACTAGTCTTCCGCTGTACTGGTATATTGATCTTCATAGCTTTCAAATAGCTACTGGAGTGAAATTGTATTGAGTTCATAATTTGTGAAAAAGTGAGCGTGCTCCTATTCACCCCCCCCTCTAGTCGCCTTTACGGTCCAACATAGAGTCTTAAAGAAAGAGCGCATGTCTTTAAAGGATTCATATAATGAACTGAAAGAAGCTCATGATTTGCTCATCCAAGATAAGTCAAACGAATCTTGCACTAGCATTGGTATTACTTGTGATATTCATGAAAAAATGCCTAGTGTAAATGTTGCTAGAACTAGCATATCTACTTCTTGTGAAGACTTGCTTGCCATGCCATGTAGCTCAAACATTGATTCTAAAATTGAAAATGCTAAATCTTGTAATGATAAGCTAATTGTAGAAAACAATGAGCTAAAGGAGCAAGTAACCAAGCTAAGTAAGAGCTTAGAAAGGTGTTTCAAGGGTAAAGCCACCCTTGAAAAGCTTTTGAGTGAGCCAAGTTGCTCACTCAACAAGAAAGGACTTGGGTATGTGCCCAAGAAAGGTAAGAAACCGCTAAACAAGCCCGCAAGGTTTGTTAAGCAAAATGGTAAGTATTGCCATAAGTGCCTAAAAATAGGAAATGTGCAACAAGATTATCCTATTGGTAAGGTTCCATCTATTGGTTCGTATGATTCTTGATATATGCTTAAAAAGGCTAAGGATGGAAAGGTTATTGGTAGATTTGTTGGCACCTCGATTTTAGGGGTTAAGAAAAATGCTATTTAGGTTCTCAAATCATTGATAACTAACCTTCAAGGACCCAAACAAATATGGGTACCTAAAAGAACTTGATTTCTTTTGTAGGTGAACTACAAGACCGGTGGAAGGCATTGGGTGCTTGATAGTGGTTGTACTCAACACATGTCCAAAAACCAAAAAATGTTCACCACATTTGAGAATGGGAGCAGAAATGAAAAGATCACATTTGGTGACAATAGCAAAGGTAATTGGTTTAGGTAAAATTGCTATCTCAATGACCTTTCCATTTTAAATGTGTCTTTAGCAGAAACATTGAATTTTAATTTGCTATCCGTTGCTCAATTATGTGATCTTGGATTAATTTGCTCATTCTCTAAAGATGAAGTAACCATTTTGAAGGAAAAAGAAAACAAATTGATTTTTAAAGGTTTTAGATTTGGCAATCTTTATTTGGTTGATTTCTCATCAAATGAATCTTGTTTAAAAACTTGTTTAATTGCAAAAAACTTCAATGGGTTGGTTATGTCATAGAAGACTACACTACTACAGAAAAGGTCATCACAGACGGTTCGTAACAGTCATCACAGACGGTTTGTGAACCGTCTGAAATGTTATGTCTGAGATAACAGGCGGTTATCACAGACGGTTCCAACCACGAACCGTCTGTGGTATTAAGAATCCTGAGACGGTTCGTTGTTGGAACCGTGCGTGATATTCTGTAATCACGCATTTGCCCGACCACGAACCGTCAGTGATTTTTAATATCACCGACGGTTCGTGGATGGAACCGCTCGTGATTTCAGAGTATCACGCATTTGCCCAACAACGAACCGCGTGGTTATATATCACGACGGTCGTTCGTTGTTAGAACCGCTCGTGATAAGTCCTTTAACCTAATTAAATTTTTTCGTATTTTCACTAGCCTCGTGAATTGCTAGCCATGCCCTCTAAAAACTAGCAAGTAGAAACATGTCACGATAATTGCCGACAACTCAAAGTGATCATTTAACTCAAAATCAATTACAAAAGAATGTTTCAAGTATATATTGTCACTAGAGTTACAAATTGAATTACAACTACCAAAGTGAATTACAATATTGAATCAATTGTTTCGAGGTCGTTCATCGGTGTCGACGGAGTGAAACTCTCCGCTGGTGTTAACTATATCCGCCTTGATGAAGCCACGTAGCTCCTCTCGAATGTGCGTGACTGGTCCATCTCGAGTGCATTTAACTCTATGTTCAAGCCCATCGCTAGCGTGAGTAAAGTAGTAAGCATATATATTTAAATTTATAATTAGGAGATAATTATTACGAGATTGACAAACACGGGATCGTTAGTCCTAGAAGCAATCAATAGTGCATATGATGGCATACGTAGAATGCGATAGGTGATCTCGTTTTCTTTGGTGACTTTGCAAAAATAGAATTACATATATATGTACGGTCGATTCGAGACGCAATATTACGAGTATGATATATGATTATTGTGTTGTAGCGCGCATCAAAATCGCATCCCGTGAGTCGGTGTGGCGCTGTTCCTTGTATAAACCTCCTCGGCAACATAGCCGATGAACGCCTACATGATTCAAAAAGTTATCCTTGTCCATTTAAAACGAAGGAAGACTACAATAGAGTTATGTGCGGAGGAAATGAACATACATCGAGTATTCCTTTAAGAATGGTGAAGTCGTGATTTTTGTTGAGTAGAGAATCAAGGTACAATACCATGTTCGTCTTTGGCACAAGAATCGGAAGAATCCAATGGAACCTACTCGTATGTCGCTATAGTCATAAACCTATGTTGAAACGTAATTTGTATAGCAAATATTGAAGCACTTACTACGGTTGTAGGGTACCATTATGTACTCCCCATCGTTCGAGCAAGCAATCCCATTTTTATGTAATTCTCGACGAGGATGCTTCTTGGTTGATTGTTTGCTCAGAGACCACGTGGGTCGAGGAAACCCACGGTTCTTTGATTCGACGGGCACATTTCATAATGTATCCGTACATAAGCAATGAGTTATGATATTTATCGGTATCACGTGAGTGTAGAAATTGATTGCACACACTTACGGTCCAAAGATCGTAGAAGTGAGGCGCCGAGGCGCTTAGGTTGTATAAGTCAAATAAGTCTTGAAGCCCACGAAGTGGCTGTGCTCGTGGAGAAAATGCTCCCTCCCGTATCTGACGGTGATTCCAGTATGACCCCTTCGCTCCGGTCTTGCGCAAGTACCAATCATGTAAAGCTTGACAAGCTACTCCTGAGCTCTTTATTTCTGCGCCAGAGACCAACGGACTTCCGAGGGAGTATTTCACGGGTTTGGGAGGTGCCTTAATGTTCTTGGTTTTGATTTCTCCTTAACGAGGCGGCTGAGGGACGTCTTCCCGTGTGACGCCTCAGGGACCGATATGGTGACACGCTTTTCTTGTCCCTTTGTCATCTTCTCGACGGGAAGCGATGTGGCGGCCTTCTGAAGCTTTGGTTGAGGCGGACTCATCGAGGGTCCTATTGAGAGGCGAGGTCCTCTCGATATCGCACATTGAAGGGTCCGGGCGATGTCCTTCTTGGGCCTTCGGATAAAAGTGTGCGTGGCATCCCCTAGTGTTCGATTTCTTCGTTCGGGGAATCTCACGGATGGCTATGAAATTGTCATGGACCATGTCCATCCGCACTGGCGTAACCTGCGCCACCGGGCACCGTGGTCGATCGCCCTTCTTCCGGTATGGATACACCATACCCGCCCACCTTTAATAGGAATCGACCCTACTATCCTCACTTGGAGCTTGCGGCGTCGGCCTACAAAAGCGCATACAATTAGCTAAGGCGTCCTATAGGTCTATCTTTGGAGCACTCGGAGATGTACATTACCTCGATGCCGCCGATCGGTAATTGCACGTCGTCATGTCCGAATTATGTGTGGACGCCGACGCCACTCGATGTCGGCGTGACTTGCTCCCAAATTAACAGGGGCGGCTTGCGCCTGCATGAGTTGATTTACTTGGTTCTGCAAGTTTGTTATTTGTTCTTGAAATTGTGCAATAATCACATGTTCCAACCGAGCGTCGTGCTGGTCCTTGGATCTCTTCCTACTCCTATACGTGTCGAGTTGTGTGGGAATCCATCCTCCAAGGTACGTAAACCCCAACTCCTCGCGTGCGACCCGGGTGCTCCTTGTTTCCCAGGGCCGTAGACAGTACATCCTTCTCCCTGTCTACTTCGAAGGAACCTTGGGAACATGCGGAAGTCAATTCTTCCTGCAAGAGAACATCATGTTATTGTAGACACCATGAAGTTATGAACTTATTAACAATTAAGTGGTTCGGGAAATTTACGGATGTTGAGACACTGCCTCGTCTGCCGGGTTTGTCAGAGAGATGTTGCCCGAAGACGTGGCTGATGCCCTCGCTCTTAACCAGGATCGAGCGCGCTCGTCCGAGATCATAGCAAACGGTCGTGCAGCAGTCTCGTCCTCCGCCGCCCACTGCGTGGCTTTACCCGTGCATCCGGTGCCGAAGTCCTGTGGGGTGAGTGTTTTGTGCTGGATAGCTCATGCGCCGCACTTTGCTCTGAAATTCAGCCGTCGTCTTCATACGCACGGCGCCCCATGTATCCCGCGACAAAAATTGATACGTCGTGAAGGGCGTCCGACCCGTGTTCACGTACTGCGTGACAAGCAGGCTCTTGATGGTCCTCCACGCGTGGGACATCGCCAGCAGCGCGTGCCATCGCACACGCGCTCGGTCCGCCGAGGAAAGTGAACGAGGCGAAAGTTCACCACAACCGGTCTCTCTCAGACATCCGTCAAAGACTTCCGTGTTGGGGTGGTGATGGGGACCCGTTCCTTGCAAGTACCCGCAGACGGTCCGAATATCGCGTTGCTTTCTTGGGACTCGGCGGGATCCCGACGCGTCCGACCTCCGTGATCGTCATGCGCCCGAGGGCAATTTGGATATTCCTCGCCTTCTCGCTGCGTACCACCTTGATCGGAGATCCAGACGCATTTGGCGATGTCGATGGCGGCGAAGACGGTGCCTCGCCATCTCGCTTACTTTCTATCTATATAAGTTACGCACATAATTGTTACATAGTATATAATATATGGGAAATTGCACAAAAATATAAACAAATATAATCAACGCTTGCCATCTCGAGTAAAATAAAATAAATTGCCGTCGGTGTACCATAAGAATCATCACGGTTCCTGTGTTTACCTGCATTAGTCGGCACCCTAAGTATCGAGACTACCCACACCAACCTAGGTTAACCGACATCTTGGTTTTTCAAGTCACCTAGGCTAACCTGCATTAGTCAAGACCGGATACCCATGATACCTAGGCCAACCTAGTAAATCGGCACCGTCTTACTTCCATAGGTTTTCATCATTCGGCACTATACCTCAAGTTTCAGATACGAAAATGTTGATCAAGAACTGACAACTACAAGAGAGATTTTTCTTAATAAATGCGTAAAAGTGAATGAAATGAAATACAACGATTATAAACTAAAATTTCGTAACTCTAGTAAGACAATATTTCAAAGAAGGTCACATTAATGATGCGAATGTTGTGCAAGCACGATGGATTGTAAGTCAATATAATGCCATGCTTGAGTACAGACCAAGTGTCACTACATTATCATGAAGAGAACAATTCAGTTTACTACTCAACATATATAGACAAGACGAAACTAAAAAAATTGTAAATACACGGGAAACAAACTACTGCAAAATTGAGTTTGTACTTCAAATATTAAAAATTAACTCGTTTTGATCCATAGACCAGAGTACAGACTATCTGTAAGTGAGTCATGCCAGTGTACTCCGTTAGATGATATTAAAGATAGTAGTCAATATTTGAATGTCCACAAAAGCTTTAGTCGTGGTGAAACTCTCGATATTGAAATCAAATGAGTGACGATAGACTCAAAGATTTTGTATTTTAACATACATTCTGTGGGCTCAAGCGTGCCACGACTTGTGATATCCATGGAATCGAGTTTTGGGTATCTAGTAGGTAACCAACGCAAATATTATACTTCTAAAATTTCTAAAATTTCTTTAGAAACATATGACATTAATTAACTATGAATCATTCCAGATCTCAGGAACCATAGGACATTTGTGGGCAAACAATGCAAAAAATTGTTTCATAAAAGGCATTAATCACAATAGCACCGAGTTCTACACACGCTCTTGGCATCCATGAAAAAAAATCTAGATACGTGCAAATCCAAAATAGCACCAAATCCTAACAAATCGCAACCAAAATACTTTATAATATACTACACGTTTTCGTCTAATTAGCAAATCCAACGTGGATCTACACCATATAAGAGAACGTTGATGATAAATGATCATACATACCCCTATTAAATGACATTGCAACTACTTAACCTCTTCTAATGCATTTAAATAGGAGTAGAAAGTCAAAACATTGCAATAATTATACTCCTGGTTTTCTCAATGGACAAACATATTGAAAAGGAAACTCCCGTGTCCATTGACAAACATTGTGAGGGAATATATATATGCTGGACAAACATTGTAAGGGAATATATATATGCAACCGGCTGGCGATCGACCGTTAAATATTGGTCATCGAGAAACATGCACCTTTATATTTTTCACATCTGTGTGGCTACGTTATGCTACTTAAATATTGGAGATTGAATTTTAGTCAGAGAGATATGCAATCTTGCTTTTATTGCTTAGGTTAATTCATCTTTGAATTGAATACTCCCTGAGCCCTAAAATGTAAGTTGTTGTGGGATCCCTACAGTCCAGGTTACCTCAAGATCACAGAATATTGCACACAGCAGACTAGAGTACAGGAATGTCCATATAGTTCTTGATGTCCAACTAAACAAAGCAAACTAGAGTACAGGAATGTCAACATGAATCCATATTTTTCCCCACATTCTAGACCGGTTACCTCAAGAAGGGTCTGAATCCACCTCAAGACGGTGGGGGAGGAGCTCAGTGGCGGCAGGGGAGGAGGAGAACTTACCCGAGCAGGTGGCGGTGGCGGAGGTGGCCGGGCTCGGGGAGGCGCCGGGGTCGGGGGAGGAGGGGCGCCGGGTCGGGAGGAGGCGCTGGCCTGGGAGGCGTTCAGAGAGGAGGCGGCCGGGCTCGGGGAGGCGCCGGGGTCGGGGGAGGAGGGGCGCTGGGGTCGGGGGAGGTGTTCGGAGAGGAGGCGGCGCAGAGGACGACACCGATAGGGTTAGATCAAAACCCTATCGTCTCTGAACCTTATATAATCAACACGCATCACAGATGGTTCTCGAGAAACCGTCTGTGATGTTTCCACATCATAGACGGTTCCCTCGAAGAACCGTCTATCATCATCGGCTCTCCACGCATCATTATCGCCACCGTGTTCCCTGCGACACGTCGCTGCCACTCCATCACCTAGGGTGATGCAGCCGCCGCCGCAACCTAGCCCTAGGGTTAGGGCGAACCCTAGGGCTTGGTTGTGTTTAAGCCAGACCGGCCTGTTGAGGCCTACTAGAATTTTGCAAATAAGCCCTCTGTGTTTTGTGAAATTACAAAGGGGTCCTCAATTTATATCATTCAGGTCCTTGGGGCCAAAAATCTTTTAGATTAGACCTTAGAATTAACGCATTTTTGTTCTAACACATGGAAATCCTGCAAATTAAACCCTAGAAGAGTTCTGGTTTTGTTATTTAGTATTAAAGGATTTATTTAATCACTAGAATTTGTTTTTCTGCTATGGAAATTGTTTCTATGGTTAGAAAATTAGCAGAAAATTACTGCAAATTCGCATACTCATATGTTACTATTTGAGTAAATTGTTTATATGTTGTACTCGAATGTTTTGACTCATGTGTCCTATTTATGAGTCAAATGTTGTTGTTTTGCATGATATAGACAACATGACTCGTGTAAGAACCATACCAACAGGGGGTTCCCATAGTTGAGTCATGGTTGCTTCAGCTATCTCTACTGGGAGTTGGAAGTTAAAAATCACCTCGTTGACAAGGACATGCATACCATCCTAAATAAAGATGGTATGCTTTTGCAGCAAACAAGATGGAATCAATTATTCTTGGTATCAAGTGTTTTTCTCATAAGTGGTATCGAGTTCGTACAAGTGGAATTAATTACTTGACAATTGTCATCAATTTAAAGAACATAAGTCCATAACACATTAACACATGACAATGGAATAAATTAGTTAATTACAATGGAGTAAATTCTTAATTAAAATATAGCCCTTCATGATGATCGACGCGCATATAGCTAGCTTCCTCACTGGGTTCTTCCTCGAGCCTGATGCCGTCTCCGAAAGGTGGCAACTCGTCAATTTGATTGTATTCTTCCTCGTCCACTACATTCTCAACTCCGACAATCCTCCTTTTTCCATGAAGAACTACGTGGACGCTTCTTATTTGCCGGTCGGTTACATAGAAGACTTGAACAACTTGGTTAGCCAGTACGAATGGTTCGTCTTTGTATCCGACACATTCGAGGTCCACGGTAGTGACGCCGTACTTGTCGACCTTCACCTGTGGGAGATGGACCCAACGGCACCGAAATAGGGGATCTTGAAAAGCACGAGTCGATCTCCCATATCTCCTCTATTTTCCCATAGTACGAGCTCCTCGGCCCATCAGATCGAATGCATCTATGCGGACACCATTGCTCGTACCTTGTGCTCTTCCTATCTGAGTGCCGTATAAAATGTGTACCCATTTATGTCGTATCCTTGCCATGTGACAATTGTGGCTGTGGCCCTCTTGCCAACCATAGCAACGTATCATCACTTGATGACCTCCGAGTGATTCGCGCTTTAACCATTCGTTGAACCGAGCGGTTGTGCTCTCGGTGATCCAAACCTCCGACCGGTGCGGATTACATTGGCGTACCATGTCTTTGTGCTCGTCGATGTACGGGGACACTTGGGTCATGTGTTGCAAGACCGTGAAATGGGCTTGAGCGCACGTATCGGATCGGGAGTGATTGATTTCTTCCGATGGTCCCGATACCATCCGGTCTCCCCTCATGACGAGATAGAGGCACACCAATCGGATCCACCGAGCCATGTAGTCGACGCAGAACTCAATGACCTCTTCCGCTGCATAACCTTCGATGATGTCGCCCTCGGTCGAGATCGATTCCGCACGTAGGACTTGAGAATTCCCATGTACCTCTCGAACGGGTACATATGACGAGAAACACAGGTCGCATATCTTTATCTCTTTCACAAGGTGAACAATGAGATGGACCATGATATCGAAAAATGACGGAGGGAAATACATCTCAAGATGACACGAGTCGTCACTACCTCGGCTGCAGAGCATCTAGTCCTTGGGGATCGATGACCTTACGAGCAATTGAGTTGAAGAAATAACACACCTCAAGATTGCCACTCGGACCTTGTTGGCAAGATACTCCTAATTGCAACAGAAGCATTTGTGTCATCAAGACACGACAATCATGCGACTTCATACCAATTAATTTCAAATCTTGCATAGAAACAAGTTTCTTAATGTTAGCGGAGTAACCAGACGGGACTTTCACACCGTGCAAGCTCGCACGATTCATTTCTCTCGGCCTTGGGCAGAGTGTAGCAAGCTGGGGGAAGGTACGTTCGTCCTGTATCGGTCTCTTTCGGTGCTAACTCGGTCCTTATTTACACGAACCGTCTGTGATGAAAAGAGTATCACAGACGGTTCGTTAAACGAACCGTCTGTGAAGTATCACAGACGGTTCGTGTAAATAACCGTCTGTGATACATATATATCACAGACGGTTAACGAAGAACCGTCTGTGATAATTTTATCACAGACGGTTCCTTTTGAACCGTCTGTGATGGGGTGTCTAGTATAGCATGTTCTGTAGTAGTGCTAGATCATGTAGGAATGATCCAACTCAAAAAGCTTTTCAAACATGACATAGTGGTTGGGTTGAAGGACGTGAAGTTTGAGAAAAATAGATTATGTAGCGCTTGCCAAGCCAGGAGGCAAGTTGTAAATTCTCATCCTTCCAAAAGTATCATGTCAACCTCTAGGCCATTGGAGCTCCTACATATGGATTTGTTTGGGCCAACAACCTATAAGAGAATTGGAGATAATAGCTATTGTTTAGTCATTGTAGATGATTACTCTATATATACATGGGTATTCTTCTTATATGACAAGGGTGAAGCCTCCAAGATTTTCAAAAGTTTTACAAAAAGGGCTCAAAATAAATTTGATTTCAAAATTAAGAAAATCCGTAGTGATAACGGTTCCGAGTTCAAAAACACTAATATTGAAGATCATTGTGATGAACTTGGAATAAAGCACGAGCTTGCCACTACCTACACTCCGGAGCAAAATGGAGTTGTAGAAAGGAAAAATCGTACATTAATTGAAGTGGCTAGGACAATGCTTGATAAGTATAATACTTCCGATAGCTTTTGGGCGGAAGCCATTAATACCGCTTGTCATGCCGTAAATCATCTTTATTTGCATAATCTTTTGAAAAAGACTTCTTATAAACTCCTTATTGGAAGAAAACCGAACATCTCTTAATTTAGAGTATTTGGTTGCAAATGCTATATCTTAACAAAGGGTATTCGACTTTCTAAATTTGCAAGTCGTTGTGATGTTGGCTTTCTACTTGGTTATTCTTTAAATAGCAAAGCATATCGTGTCTTTAACAAAACTAGTGGTATTGTTAAAGAAAAACACGATGTACAATTTGATGAGACTAACGGCTCTCAAGAAGAGTAAGAAATTTTTGATGATGTAGGTAATGGAGCTCTTATCGAAGCAATGAAAAACATACAAATTGGAGACATTAAGTCTAAAGAAGATCAAAATGAACCATCATCTTCCACACAAGTCGAACCGCCTACATCTTTCGCGACAAATCAAGTTGATCTTAATGAAGAAGATATCAAGGAAGATGATCAACCATTGAATCTACCTCCAAGAATCCACAACGCAATAGCTAAAGATCATCCAATAGACCAAATATTGGGTGACGTGAGTAAGGGTGTCCAAACTCGCTCTCGTATTGCTTCTTTTTGTGAACATTACTCTTTTGTTTATTCTCTTGAACCAAAACGTATAGATGAAGCACTAGAAGATCCGGATTGGGTGAATGCCATGCATGAAGAGCTAAATAACTTCACCCAGAATGATGTTTGGACAATGGTGGAAAGGCCCAAGGAGCATAATGTTATTGGCACAAAATGGGTCTTCTACAACAAACAAGATGAAAATAGAATTGTGGTAAGAAATAAGGAAAGGTTAGTTGTTCACGGATATACATAAGTCGAGGGTCTAGATTATGATGAAACATTTGCACCCGTAGCAAGACTTGAGTCTATTCGTATTCTACTTGCTTTCGCATCATGCTTTGATATTAAATTATTCCAAATGGATGTTAAAAGTACATTCTTGAATGGTAAAATAACCGAACTTGTTTTTGTTGAACAACCTCTGGGTTTTGAAGATCCCAAAAACCCTAATCATCTGTATAAACTCTCAAAGGCGCTATATGGCTTAAAGCAAGCACCTAGAGCATGGTATGAGCGCCTTCGAGATTTTCTACTCTCTAAGGGATTCAAAATCGGAAAGGTTGATGCAACTTTGTTTACTAAAATTATTGATGGTGATTTCTTTGTTTGTCAAATTTATGTTGATGATATAATTTTTGGTTCTACTAATCAAGATTTTTGAAAAGAATTTGGTGATATGATGTCTAGGGAATTTGAGATGTCTATGATAGGAGAACTCAGTTTCTTCCTCGGACTTCAAATCAAGCAATTCAAGAATGGAACTTTCATAAGTCAATCCAAGTACGTGAAAGATTTGCTCAAAAGGTTTGGCATTGAGGATGCAAAGCCCATCAAGACTCCTATGGCTACAAATGGTCATCGTGATCTCAATGAGGGAGGTAAATCTATAGATTTAAAGCTTTATAGGTCTATGATTGGTAGTTTACTTTATCTTACCGCATCTAGGCCCGATATTATGTTCATTGTTTGCATGTGTGCACGTTTTCAATCAGCTCCAAAAGAATGCCATTTAGTAGCTGTTAAAAGAATATTAAGATATTTAAAGCATTCCTCAAGCATTGGCCTTTGGTATCCTAAAGGTGCAAAATTCAATTTGATTGGATATTCGGATTCTGATTATGCGGGTTGTAAAGTGGATAGAAAAAAGCACCTCAGTGAATTGTCAATTCTTAGATAGATCCTTGGTGTCATGGTCTTCCAAGAAACAAAACTCTGTAGCCCTATCCACCGCCGAAGCCGAATATGTTTCTGCAGGGAGTTGTTGTACGCAATTGCTTTGGATGAGGCAAACTTTGATGGATTATGTGATAAACTTTGATAAAATGACTCTTTTGTGTGATAATGATAGTACAGTAAAAATAGCCAATAACACTGTCCAACACTCAAGAACCAAGCATATAGATATCCGCCACCATTTCTTAAGATATCATGTGTGTAAAGGGGATATTGAAATTAGCCACATTCGCACCGAAGACCAATTAGCGGATATTTTCACCAAACCATTAGATGAAGGCCGTTTTTGCTTGTTGAAGAATGAGTTAAATGTTATTGACTATTCAAATGTTGCTTGAACACTTGCCACATGCACTTTGGGCCTAAATTGCATTTTTGATATTTTCAAGGTGCCATTTCTCACATTTCTTCTACAAATTTGATATGTTCATAGATAGACATTAGTTTTCTTATTGCACAATAATCCTAAATGATACTTACTTGAGTGCAAAACTAAGGATTATTTACAAAATTATCAAAATTCAGAGTTTATCCTTGCAGTTCCAAGATAATCGGAACTACCGGCGTTATAAGTCCGGAACTACCGATTTTCAGAACTGCCGCAGTTGAATATGCGGAACTACCGCGTTTCGGCAGTTGGAGGCATTAACCGCCACTCTCTTTCTTTCTCTCTCTCTCTCTCTCTCAGTCTTAACTCCCGAGTTACCCCCTCCTTTTTCCTATCTCTTCCCATTGCCGCCGCTTCTTGGATTCCTCTCTCTCTCCCGTGCTCCTCCCGAAACCCTAGAACCTCCTCCACAATCTTAGCGTTCCTCGATTTCCCGTCGATTCCAACTGGTCCATTGCATCACTAGGGTTCTCCTCTCCGATTCCTCAAGATAAAATCGTGTTTCTCCCCCGATTGACCGCTCTCATGAACCCTAGGTTTCAATTTGGGGAAATTGTGAATGTAGATGATTTCTGTGCAAATCTTTTGGGCAAACTTGTGTATGCAGTGTTGTATGACGATCATACATCTATTTCATGGAGTCAATCCATTCAAAACACTAAAAAATCCACACTATTGGTTGCCCTAGAGTCGGCCTAGGAAAATCGGTAGTACCGTAGTACGAGGCACAGAACTACCGTCGTGCGGTTGTTCCGGCATTGATATCGCGCAACTACCATTTTTCCTAACAAGACAGAAAAATCATCTCTTTCAAAATTGAGCCTATCTTTGATGATTCTCTCCTTTGTTTGAAGATGCCAAGAATACGAGGAACTGTTCGGAAGGTTTATAGAGGCTCTCATGGCCAATCTTCTTCAAGAGAACCTATTCCAGTTTTAGAAGAACGACGGAAAGCCAATGAAGACCCGGGCAAAGGACCTACTGATTCTGAAGACAGCTCATCTAAGTCTGGCTTTGCATCTGATGAGGAGATGGGAGAACCTGCAGAAGAGCAAATTGATCTGAGAACTATCTCTGCAGATGACTATGCTATTCTTAGGCATAAAAATCAATTTGCGCTACCAAAATGGCGTTATGATCCTAGGTTCCACACAGACTTTCAAAAGGCAGTGTATGATCAGCTTTATGGACCCCAGAGATCATTTGCAGATTATAAATGGGTAAAGTGGTCTCATCTGAACAGCTTGGATAATTATGAAGGGACATACCGGCTTTTTCATAGAGCCGGTATTCAGGATTTGGTATTACTTCGTTGTGACTACAATGACGAGATCATTCGTCAATTTTATGCCACTCTTCACATAAATGTTGACTTTACCCAGATTTCTTGGATGACTGGGACAAGCTCCTATGCATGTTTAAAAAGCGAATTTGAGTGTGTTTGCGCACAGAGTCCAGCGCTTATGAGAATATCTATGATAGGCATGCTCTCCTAGTTCTTGCCTAGACCGAGTTCTATTATACAACTACACGGTATGTTCCAGGCAAGATTGGAGGACTTCTCCCTATCCCCAGCTTGGTCGACAGGATTATCAACCACACTATCCTCCCCAAGAGTTGAAACTTCGATGCTATTAGGGGGCATGTGTGGAACATAATTGATAATATTATGCACAGGAAAAGGTTTGATGTGGTTGCTGTAATCATAAGTGAGATTGCCTCCTCGAAAAATGATCGTGTCAAAAGGATTAATTATGCACCCTACATTATGGCGTTGATCATTTGCCAAACTGATTACAATGGAGCTTTGGGATCAGTCCATAAGCCATATAAGCCTATAGAGGGTCCTCCCATCCCAGCCAACCTCTAGCACCCTCCAGAAGAAGCCCCTGAAGCTGCTCCAGCTGCTGCACCACAAGAGGGTCATGCCACTCTTGATCAAATCCTTTCAGCTGTTATGGAGATCAAAGCATCCAAGGAGGCATTTTAGGCAGCTACAAACACTCGATTGGATGAGTTTCAGGCCGCCACTACCTCTAGATTGGATGCTCTCTCTGCTAGCATTGAGCAACACTTTCCGGCTCCCGTGCGCTTTGGGCGACGCCGTCTCAACACACCTCCTCACGACCCTCATGTCGGGACCCAAATATGCAAATCTGGACCCTCTGTGTATTATGCACTAGTCCAGGATCACGCTAGTGCACACAGTGTCAACATTGATGAAATATCACATCCATACAACGAATATAAGAATAAACGAGTACCTTTAAATAACAAATAACTGTTGGGACCTTACTACGAGTTTTACATTTATTAAGCCATGCAAGGTCGACAATAAAGAAATAAATTGCGTGAAACGAAATAAACTCGGTGGCTCCCATCAATTTACCACGTGCAACCGATCGATCAAGACCCTAACGATCAACCTTCGAGAACTCTTCTTCAAAAGCAAAGCACGACTCCTCCATTCATTGATTTGTTTAGCAAGAGTGAGTACACACCGTACTCGCAAGTCATACCACAGAATGCAATTTATAGATGCTGACTTATTCCAAAGGAATGGCTTCTGTGGTTATTTTGCGGAAATACAACATTTGCAATTGAATACAAATAATAGATTGAAAGCATAGTTCAAAACAAATAGACAATAATAATAAGTTAACAATTGATTTCACAAAGGACACACAGCCTAATCAGGTTATTCACACAGCCACAGAAGTTATCTCACACAGCTGACCCTTCCTAATTGTTTTATGAAAATCTACCCCTCGTGTGAAATTTCCGAGCATGTCCATAACCGAGGACGCGGCTATTCGAATAGATTGATGTAACACTCTGCAGAGGCTGTACACTTTACCCACACGATACAATCAGTGGAGCCAGCACTGACCATAACAAAACCTTTCAGAGACTTCATCTCAAACAATGACACTCCCGATGTGCTTTCTGTAGCCCAATTTTACACACACACCGTTGGGCGGGGATGCAATAAACGAATCCGCGATGTGACATATCACACCTCCAGCCCATCACACAGTTTACATACAACCTGAGTTGTCAATGTCAAGACTCCATAACTTACTAAGTTAGGCCCAGCCCATACTAGGCATGTGGTCGTACAGTAAGGCCCAGTTCAATGGCGCACAAAGTTAAGTCCTTAATTGACCAAGGCAAGACTTCCAGTTTTAACCCAAATCACAAAGTTTTAAGCACACAGTTCCACCATTCACACAGATCCACCACTTGCCTCAGTCTAAATCTTTTCCCACCCTATTGATTAAGTGCAACACATGCCATCAATGAGTAACAGCACACAGCACACATAGTTTCATCACACAGTTCCATAATCACTTAGTCAGGTTTATAATTGCATCTCACATGAAATGATGACTCGTGGCATGGCTAAGCAGTCTAATCGTATCTAACCAACCCACGTTGGTGCTACGATAATACCAACAATTAATGAACCAACCTAGCGTGATAAAAGATCATGGCATACAATAGACAAGGTGGTATAACAAATTGGATTAATAACTATCTCAAAAGCATTTAAATAAATACTTGAAATAGAATGCCATACATTGAAACAAAGTATTTTGAAAACTGGGTTCAATATGATCAAAGGTATAACTTGCCTTGGAATAGATCTAGATATTGGTCTTGGTCTTGAGGTGCTCCTTCTTCTGCAAAATTCCCCGAAGTATCGACGTCTACTCGCAAACGAGATAAAAGAAACAAAAACAAATAAATAACAGAGGCAAAACAACTCCAAAAATTCATATAAAATTCACCATTAAATAGATCTTAATTTTATATGAATTTACAAATTTGAATGGGCGCAAACGGAGTTCGGATGCAAAAGATATGGGCTTTGGAAGATTGGAAAATCAAATAAACCCTAATTTGGATTTTATTGAATTTCCCGAATTATTTTTATAAAGGAAATTCGGATTAATGACGTCGGCTGACGTCAGCGATGAATTTCCACCAGAAAAAGAAATAATTAAAACCGATCGACAGTGGGCCCCACTGCCGCTGGCTCAACCACGGTGGATCGAGTCCACCGAGCCACGGGATCTGGGAGCCGATGGACTGGGCCACGCGGACGCCAAGTGGCCGCCACGCAAGTGACACGCAAGCGCGAGAGGGTGACGGGGCGCTTGCGTGGCTGCTGACGACGCACGGCCGAAGCGGCGGCGCTCTGGGACCGAGGGCTCGCCGGCGTTCGGCGGCGACTCACCGGCAGCGAAGCACAAAAATGGGTTGCCAAGGGGGCGGCGAAGCTACTAGAGGTGACGGCGGAGCTCAGGCGGCAACGGCTCACCGGCGACGGCGAAGAATGTGGCGGCGGCGGTGAGCTCCCGTTGTCGGATGGTCCGGCAACGGTGATGGAGGCGTCCTCGGGCGAAGGCGACGAAGCAGGGGGCGACGCCTTAGGATTTTGGTGGAGGAGGTCGGGGCGAAGAGATTGGTGGGGGTCGGGGCCTTTTTATAGACGGAGGAGAGCGAATCCGAGGCGAAAACGGCGACGGCAGCGCGTAGGGCGGAGTCGGGCGCGGTGAAGAGTCCGTGGAGACGACGACGCTGACGCGGCATCGGTGGGCCCACCAGTCAGCGAGGGCGAGGAAAGCGCAGCGCGGGCGAGCGGCAACCGAGCGATGGCGATCCAACTTTGGGAGCGAGAGCAAGCGGGTCAATGAGGAAAGTCGGCTGCGGTGGAATAGTGTTGGGCTTCGCTCAAGCCTTTATTCGAGGATTAAAATGGATTTTTCTTTTTAATAAATCCAGAAAATACAAATAGCAAGTAGAAAATAGCAAATAACTTTGGAAAAATTCCAGAAAATTCTATAAAATATATCCAAGCATATAGAATCTAAATAAAATAATTTTGACAATTGTTGATGTTGGGATTAAGCACATTAAATCAATTTGTCCTTAAAGTCCATATTAAGCTTTTTAAATTGATATTCAAATAAATCCAAATGGTGAATTTTCTCACTACCTCTATTTAAAAGATTTTTAAAGCTCTGAAAATTGGGATGTTATTAAGCTTTTTAAATTGATATTCAAATAAATCCAAATGGTGAATTTTCTCACTACCTCTATTTAAAAGATTTTTAAAGCTCTGAAAATTGGGATGTTACAAACCTTCCCCCCTTAAACGAATCTCGACCCCGAGATTCCGGCTAGCTAGAGAAAAGGCTCGGGAACTCGGCTTTCAACTCTTCTTCACGTTCCCACGTTGCTTCTCCTTCTGAGTGGTTACTCCACTGGACTTTGCAAAAACGAACGGTCTTGCTTCTGGTGCG
Source organism: Hsuehochloa calcarea (assembly GCA_036346395.1). Taxonomy (NCBI): domain Eukaryota; kingdom Viridiplantae; phylum Streptophyta; class Magnoliopsida; order Poales; family Poaceae; genus Hsuehochloa; species Hsuehochloa calcarea. The sequence continues at coordinate 36,930,155 of CM070604.1, read as the reverse complement.
GCGCTCTGCGACATCCAAAATCCTGACAGGCTGTTCTTTGTACGTGAGATCTTCTTTCAGTTCAATTGACTCTAACGGGGTCTGCTCTTCTGGCACACGAAGACACTTCTTCAGCTGAGAGACATGAAAGACATCATGCACTCCTGTTAACGACTGTGGTAACTCCAACTGGTACGCAACTTCTCCTCGGCGTTCCAAGATCTTGAACGGACCCACATACCTTGGGGCAAGCTTCTCTTTGGTGTGGAATCTCTTAACACCTCTGAGCGGAGTAACTCGAAGATACACAAAATCTTCTGGTTCAAAGCTAAGGTCACGACGACGATTATCGGCATAACTCTTTTGCCTGGACTGGGCTATCTTTAGCCTTTCTTTTATCATAGCAACTTGTTCTTCGGCTTCCTGAATAATATCTGGCCCGAACACTACACGTTCAGCTGTCTCTGACCAATTTAATGGAGTTCTGCAGGCACGACTATACAAAGCTTCAAATGGTGACATCTGCAAACTGGCTTGATAACTGTTGTTGTACGAGAATTCTGCATAAGGCAAACTCTTATCCCAACTGGTAGCATTTACTAAGGCACAGGCTCTCAACATATCTTCTAATATCTGGTTGACTCTTTCAGTTTGTCCATCCATGCGTGGATGATAAGCGATGAAATTGGATGAGTTCCTGTGGCTTCATGTAGACTCGCGTAAACGAGAGGTGAACTGAGATCCTCGATCTGACACTATCCTCTTAGGCACACCATGCAGACTGACGATTTTTGACATATACAACTCTGCAAGGCGATCCCCTGAGTAAGTGGTTTTGACTGGCAAGAAATGGGCAACCTTAGTCAAACGATCCACTATTACCCAAATCGAATCATAACCTGATTGAGTCTTGGGTAAACCGGTAATAAAATCCATACCGATCTCTTCCCACTTCCATTCTGGTATCTTCAGCGGTTGTAGCAAACCTGCTGGTCTCTGATGCTCGGCCTTTACTTTCTGACACACGTCGCATAAGGCAACGAACTCTGCGACGTCTCGCTTTAAGTTTGGCCACCAAAACTTATTCTTAACATCCTGATACATCTTAGTACTCCCAGGGTGAATCGAATACTTTGAGTCATGGGCTTCCTTCAGAATCAGCTGTCTCAATCCATCGATATCTGGTACACAGATACGTCCATTGATCCACAGTATATCCTGATCATCCACGGTAAAGTCTTTAAATTTTCCTTCTGCCATCTTCTTCTTGAGGTCGGCAAACTCAGAATCCTTGGGTTGGGCTTCCCAAATCTGTTTCTCCAGAGTAGACTGCACTTCTAGACTGGCCACAAATCCTTCATGAACAACTTCTAGCTTTAGCTCCTGGAATTCCTCCTGAAGTTTCGAACACAACTCTTTTACTTCCAGAGCATTGCAGTAGCTCTTACGACTCAGTGCATCTGCAACTACATTGGCCTTACCAGGATGGTAATGGATTCCAAGATTATAATCCTTTATTAATTCCAGCCATCTTCTCTGTCTCTTATTCAGGTTATACTGAGTGAATATGTACTTCAGGCTCTTATGATCGGTGTAGACTTCACAGCGATTACCGATGAGATAATGACGCTAAATCTTCAAAGCATGCACTACGGCAGCTAATTCTAAATCATGAGTGGGGTAATTCTCTTCATGAGGCCTTAATTGCCTTGACACATAAGCGACAGCTCTTCCTTCTTGCATAAGGACACATCCTAATCCTTGACGAGAAGCATCACAATAGATATCAAAATCCTTACTGATATCAGACAAAACTAGCACTGGGGCTGAAGTCAAACGTTTCTTCAATTCTTTAAAACTTTCTTCACAAGCTGGGGTCCAAATGAACTTCTTCTCTTTCTTCAACAATTGCGTAAGAGGCTTAGCAATTGTTGAGAATCCTTCAATGAAACGACGATAGTATCCCGCTATTCCCAAGAAACTACGAATTTCAGTAACCGTCTTGGGCTGCTCCCAATTCATTACAGCTTTAACCTTTCCGGGGTCAACTGCTACTTCTTCGGCTGTCATCACATGACCGAGGAAATCAACTTTCTTTTTCCAAAAGTCACACTTGCTGAACTTGGCATACAACTGATGTTCTCTGAGCTTCTCTAGGATTAATCTCAAATGTTCTGCATGCTCTTCTTCTGACTTTGAGTATACCAAAATATCATCAATGAATACTACTACGAACTTATCCAAATATTCCATGAATACTTTGTTCATCATGTTCATGAAATAGGCAGGGGCATTAGTCAATCCAAAAGACATGACTAGAAACTCATAATGTCCATACCGGGTTGAGAAAGCGGTCTTTGGTATATCCTTAGGACAAATCTTCAAATGATGGTAACCTGATCGCAGGTCGATCTTGGAGAATAATCCGGCTCCTTTCATCTGGTCGAACAAATCATCAATCCTGGGCAAAGGGTATTTGTTCTTGATGGTGACTTCATTGAGAGAACGATAATCAATGCACATTCTCATGCTTCCATCTTTCTTCTTGACAAACAAAACTGGCGCTCCCCATGGCGACGAACTAGGTCTTACAAAACCTTTCTCCAGTAGTTCTTCTATTTGCTTCTTCATTTCCACAAGTTCATCGGCTGACATCCGATATGGTCTCTTGGAAATTGGTGCTGTTCCTGGCACTAGATCGATGACAAACTCAATGTCACGATCCGGTGGCATTCCTGGTAACTCTTTTGAAAATACATCTGGGTAATCTCTGACTACAGGTACGTCTTCCAAAGAAACTGTCTTCAGACTGTTGACTACCAAATGTCCATCACGTACTGAGGTGGCTAGAAATTCCACTTTCTTTCCTGTGGTATCCTCTATTGTTACGGCTCTTCTGCCACAATCTAACACTGCTTTATGTTTGGATAACCAATCCATACCAAGGATGACATCTATGGTCTGAGTGTCTAGAACTATTAGGTTGGCTAGAAACTCAACTCCAGCTATGAGTAACCTAGCTCCTAAACATCCAACTTTAGAACTTAGCTCTGCTCCAGGCGACTGGACTAACAGAGTATGCTTAAGATGCATAACTTCCAATTTGTTCTTTGTTGCAAAAATTCTAGAAACAAACGAATGCGAAGCTCCAGAATCAAACAGAACTGATGCAGGTACTGAATTTACCAAAAACTTACCCAGTACAACGTCGAGTGCTTCCTGAGCTCCTTCTAGAGTGACGCGGTTGACACGGCCTCTGACCACTGATTGTGGTGCCCCTCCGGATTGACCGGTAGCTTGAGAAGTTCCTTGATGGTTGCCTTCTACTGGCGTCTTAGCTGGTGTGTTCCCAAGGTTGAAGCGTACTGGAGTGATAGTCCCATTCTGCGAACATCGGTTGGCGAAATGCCCTGGCTGACGACAGGTAAAGCAAACTCTGGGTACATTCTGTGGGTTGCTTACTGGATTGGGGTTGACTGGTGCGGGGTTGCGGAAGTTCTGAGCAACTGGACGATGTGTTGAAGTTGGTGCAGGTGGTCTGGCAGAATTCTGTGGGGGAAAACGGCTAAACTGCGGTGGAATCATTCTTGCCTTCAGCTGGGGTTGGTGACTTCCTTGCTGAGCCATTCTGCGCTTACGGTGATCTTCCAATTCCTTGCGCTTATCCTCAAGAATCAAAGCCTTGTTGATCAATTCTTGGAAATCAGGAAAGGTGTGGGCGATCAAGTTGACTTGAAGTCCAGTGTTTAATCCTTTCAGAAAATGACTCTGGCGAGCCTTGTCGGTGGCGACATCTTCTGCAGCATATCGAGCAAGTTGAGAGAATTTGTTGAGGTAGTCGGTCACTGACATTCCTCCTTGCTTGAGAGCACGGAATTCATCCTTCTTCAGATCCATAATTCCTTCTGGTACATGATACTGGCGAAAAGCAGTTGTGAACTCTACCAAGTAATATCTTGCGGCGTTCCATGCGCTGCACAAAAGTTTTCCCACCATTCGGCAGCAATGCCTTCCATCTGGTGAGTGGCGTACAACACTTTCTCATGATCGCTGCATTGAGTGATCAGCAGTTTCCTCTCAATGACACGAAGCCAATCATCAGCTTCTACTGGTGAGACATGTCCTGAGAAAGTTGGTGGACGGGGCCTCATAAACTCGGCCAACTTGGATGATCCGTTGTGACCATGAGCAACTGGGGTTCCATTATGATGTTGATTGCCGTTGTTCTAGTTGTTCATAGCATGCATCTGGTTCATCATGGTGTACATCAGCTGGGTCTGAGCTGCCATGAATGCTCCAAAATTCTGCAGATCAATTGAAGGTGCTTGTGGTGGAACTGCTTCTCCGGGGGTCTGTTCCTGTCCTTCTGACACTGGAGTATCGGAACCACTTGTAGCAGCTTGACGAGTCTGAACCATCTGGTGAATCTCCAGGGGTTAGATAAGGTAGCAAGCATGAGATAAGTTGTAGAACTAAGCGGGGTAGGTAAAACCCAACAACATATTTTAAGAAAACCCAACTGAAACTTCTTATATTAATTTAGATAATAGTATGGCTTGCAACAAATGCCTAAGGGCCTCTGCAGCTCATGCTTGCACACAAAAATAAGGACGAACCTGATAAGGACATCGACCCTAAGGATACAACCACTGCTTCAACCTGCTGCACTGCATCCTCTACTTCCTTTACTTCACCAACATCTTCTCCAATTGGACTTTCGACTAATGCAATGCCATATTACCCAATTAGATCGAGCTACGTCTACATGCCATGGTGCTACATCTACATACCATGGTACTATGTGTACATGCCATGGTGCTACTACATGTGCCAAGCAGGAGTTCAAGCTGGATATATTTTGGTCAGATCAGTTCGGAATCAGTCTGACAGCACCAACTTAAAACAGATATAAATTTTGCAAACGGAGTCCGATTCGGGTGTTCTTGGGCTTGTTGGAAAGCTAACGACGATATCTTTCCAACAGATCCAGCCTCACCTCCAAATTCCTTCTGTAGACTTCGGAATCGTCAAAAGAAGATGCTATGTCACTAATTTGGGCCGATTTGGGCCTTGTAATCGTACCGGAATTGGCCCATATACCGCCGGTCCACCTGGGGGCGTGATTACTGTTCATGTGAACAGTAATTCATGCATTTAGTCCCACCCCTCTATTTCTTTTAGATTTGTGGCTCCTCATCCCCTATTTAAGGAGGACGCACCCCCTCTAGTTTCCTTGGATTTTGTTTAGTTAAAAGTTAGCCTTGTTGCAACTTCGTGTATTGGCTTGTGTCGACTAGACCAACCATAATACCACTTTTCGAAATCCCAATTTTAATATTTCAATATTTATTTGCAATTTCAGATTGCTTTATCTTGTTCTTGCGTGCTTCTTCGGTGTATGCAGGAATCGACCTTCGTGGTCAGGTCAACCGGGTATTCGTGCATGGTTGATAACGACTTGTCGATCAGTTCAACGATTGCGTGGTTTCGAGCCTTGCGTGTTCATAGTCAGGATCGTCAGAGTTGAGCGACGCCTACCGGACTTATCGTTCTCATCGAAAGATCGGGCCAACAAATCAAACCTTAGGGTTCATCAAGTGGTATCAGAGCTACAGTTCTTCGGTGAGAGTTTCCTGTTTTCTAGTAGTAGATTCGTTTTTCATACCTAGAGTCCAGAAAATTGTCAAAAGAAAAAAATTCGCATCTATCATCCATACCAAGCCCTTTGAGCCGTTGCAATTTTTTTCTTTTCAGTTTGCTTGTTGAATATTTAGTTACATTGTCGTGTCTAGTTGCCGATCTTTAGTTCTAGTTATTGTCTAGTTCGTCGTTGTCTAGATTGCTTCTCGTGTTTTTCCTTTGAGTCGCTTAATCGTTCTTTTAGGGTTCTTAGTTTTTGCATCTAAAACAGAAAATTCGTGGATTAGAACTCCTCTAATCTGCACCAAAAAAAAAGAGAGAACACTTTGCTGTATTCGTGACTTGTGGAAAACCCTAGAGCCGGCAAAAAAAATAGAAGGAGAAAGAGGCTGCCACACAAAACAAAAGCCGTGGTAGAAAAAAAAAGAAAAAGAAAAAAAAACAATCTTACACCAAAATCAGTGAAAACTGGTGGAGACCTTCTACATATAGCCACAAACTTGCACAAAAAATTTCAGCAATATTAGCCCAGAGAATCAAAAGATATAGCAATTTAAAGATTGAAACCTAGTCGGTTTCCAGTCCGAGTACGATTCTGTTTCCGAGAGACCTTCAGTAAAACGGGCATAACTTTTGCATATGCTGTCCGATTTGGACGTTCTTGGACTCTTTGGAAAGCTAACAACGAGTCGCATACTTTCCACTTAATGCACTAGTATCCCTCCAGAGAACCCAAAATCGGTCATTTTCGGCTCCGAATTCGCGTCACAAGTTTTTTGTTTCGGTTTTTGCCGTTTCTTTTAGTCTTCCCATCAGAATTTGTAAAGTTGTAGATCTCATCGAAACCTTTCAAATGATTATATATAAGCCATATAAAACTTTGCTTTTTCATCTCTTGAGACTAACTATTGTTTTCTGCTTAATCTAAAGGGCTGTTTACGCTGCACGTTATTCTGTTTTTGTGCTCTACATCGTGTGAACCATCTTGTGCCCTACAAAGAAGTTTGAGTAGTTGGTTAGCGTCTCTCCCAGCACTTGTTGTGAGGTTTTCCATTGCTTACATCAAGTCACATTTATCTTTGCGCGTGCGTACATACACATCTATTAGTGGGGCTTTGATTAGCTAAACTTTGATTAGACTAGGATCAGCACTTGTGACTAGTACTTTGAACTGCTTTTCAATTTTGCATACTAAATTGAATAATTGCTATTCCTTTGCTACATACTAGCCTTCCGAGCTCCACTTCCTACTAACTCAGCAGGTGCCGTTCCTCGCAATCGTTGGGCTGATCGCAAATGAGAGTATCACGAACCAGCCACCGGTTGTACCACTTCCTTGCTGCATTGGTAAGAACTTGTAAGAACTAGGTATAAGCTTAAGTGTGAGTGACTTGATTGAGCCTCCAGAACCTTGTAGTTGATAGGGACATATACACTGTGATTTGTTCTTTGCTTTGATACTAACAATGGCAGGTTCATCGTCACAAGGGGAGCATAGCAGGCACAACAATGAGGAAGATGCACCGCTCAGTCCTCGCACAAAAGAAATCATGCGGCGCTTTTCTCGCATGCTGGATCAACATTCAGGGCGTATGGAGTTGATTCTAGATCGCACCACTGACGAACTTGCTGCGTTGGCTACACGTGTGGAGCAGCTAGAGAGAGCTCCACCTTCGTTGTCGCTTCGCCATCGTCGGCATTGCACGATCGCGCGCAGTAACCCATCCGTTGCTCGCTCATGGGCCGATGAGGTAGAAGATGAAGCGAACCCATATGTTGCTGATACGGGTTCCGATGGTGATTTCAATCCCATTAATGATCGTGATCACCGACAACAACGCTTCAATCGACAAGGTATGCAAAGAGAGCCACCACGTGAGGTACGTGACCATAATGATTCACTTGGTAAAATTAAATTCACTATACCTCCTTTTGCTGGTAAATATGATCCTGATGCTTATCTCACATGGGAGTTAGTTGTGGACCAAAAATTTGCATGCCATGAATTTCCTGACAATAAAAAGGTTAGGGCTGCTACTAGTGAGTTCACAGATTTTGCATCTATTTGGTGGAGTGAATATGGTCGTACTCATCAGGACATACCTAGAACATGGAATGCTTTGAAAAGAGCAATGAGACGTAGGTTTGTACCTTCATATTATTCACGTGATTTGCTTAATAAATTACAACGCTTAAGACAGGGTAGTAGTTTTGTAGAAGACTATTATCAAGAATTGCAAACTGGTTTGTTGCGTTGTGGTTTAGAAGAAACTGAGGATGCTAAGATGGCTAGATTTTTGGGAGGGTTAAACCGTGAAATTCAGGACATTTTAGACTATAAAGAATATGATTCTATCAACCGTTTATTCCATATTGCTTGCAAAGCTGAGAGAGAAGTGCAGGGTCGACAATCTCGCTCCAGGGGCAATATTGGAGGAACTTTTGCAGGTCGGCCAAGGCAGCAACATCACATGGCATCCTCCTCCACTTCTGACCGTGCACCCCTGCTGCTGCTTCAACTCCTATACATATCCCTGATGCAAGCAAACCCGCAAAAGTACAAGCTCTTACAAAAAGTGCTTCTTCTGTTGCTTCTACAGGGCGATCTAGAGATGTGCAATGTCACCGTTGCAAAGGATTTGGGCACTTGATGCGCGATTGCCCAAGTCAGCGAGCTTTGCTTATCAAGGACAATGGTGAGTACACTTCAGCTAGCGATATTGAGGAAGAACATGTGTTGGTTGCAACTAACAATGCTGGTGATGAAACTGAGGAAGAACATATAAACCATGAGGCGTCTGACATGTACCAAAGCCTAGTTGTTCAGCGTGTGCTAAGTGCTCAAATGGAACTTGCTGAACAAAATCAACGCCACATTTTGTTTCAATCCAAGTTCGTCATCAAGGAACGTTCATGTAGAGTCATCATTGATGGCGGAAGTTGCAACAACCTTGCTAGCATAGACATGGTCGAGAAGCTTGGCTTGACCACAACACAACACCCTCATCCTTACTACATCCAATGGCTGAATTCTTGTGTAACTAAGCTTGTGCGCGTACACTTTTCTATTGGATCATATCATGATTATGTTGATTGTGATGTCGTACCTATGCAAGCATACTCATTATTATTAGGTAGACCTTGGCAATATGTGTTGGACCGTAAAGGCGACTAGAGGGGGGGTGAATAGGAGCACGCTCACTTTTTCACAAATTATGAACTCAATACAATTTCACTCCAGTAGCTATTAGAAAGCTATGAAGATCAATATACCAAGACAAATGGAAGACTAGTATTGAATCCAATTATACCCCTAAGCAATATAACAAAATCAACTAAGATTACCAAGACTCACAGCACGGGCGGTCTGACCGTTGTACTCAACCGGTCGGACCGATTGCCAGGCGGTCTGACCGGCGTTGTGCTGGCGGTCGGACCGCTCCAAAATCGGTCTGACCGGTGATGACAGGCGGTCTGACCGGCCGACTCCAGAACCGATCCAAACAAAAATCGGCCGATGACGGTTGCAATTAGGTCTAACTTTTGATTCTCAACTCCAAACTTCATGAAACTTCACACACACCTTCTCTATGCTATTGAGGACCTATTCCAATCGAATATTATGATAATTCTTGGAACGATCTTGAGCAATTGCCAATTGATTAACAGAAGGTCTAAAACCGGGCAAGAACGAAAACTTGATCCTAAAGCTTGTTCGTGAGAGATTGATGATCAAGATGATGCTAGATAGATTCACACATATCACAGCAAGCTAATTCACATGAAAGAATCAATCACAAACTCGCGGATCAAAGAAAGCCCTAAAATCACCAAATTGAAAGCAAGAACGAAAAGAGACTTATCTCAAGCAAACCTTGCATAGATTGATTTCGTGATTGAAGCTGGATTACATCCACACCATCATGGATCAGTAGACAATCAAGGATCACGAAATTCACCACAAACCATCAAGAGCCCTAGCCTCCACCTCAACTCCCCTAAAGACAATTAGGGTTTTGAAACATAAAAAGGCGAGGGAGAGAGAGGTGCAGCCACCATCTCCTCCTATTTATAGTGGAGGCCTAAAACTCTTAGGGTTTGACTTAATTGGGCTCCCGTTAAGGCCCACTAACAAACGGGTCACACATGCACGCTTCGCGAAGCGCCATCTTTAACTTTTGACCTAAACCGCTTCACCATGTGCCATGGATTCGCCAATAGGTCACCCTTGTCCATCTTGTGTCACGCTTGAGTCGTTGACCTCACCCGGCATTGTCGATCGCTCGACCTCAACTCTTCAAGTCTAGTCCCGATTCTCCTCGCCGTTGACCGTCGTTGACCACCAAGCAACTGCACAACCACGCACAAGAAAACACGATTCGGGAACAAGTTCTTCACAACTTGACCCATGTTAGTCAAAACATGCATCATGCAAATCATATGCCATGAAATCAATGACTTTGACCTAACAAATCAACATCGCCACGAAGTTGGCCGATGATCAAGTAGAAACCGGTCTGACCGCTCCAGTGAGCGGTCGATCCCCCATGGCGGTCGGACCGCTCCCTCGTGAGCGGTCGGACCGCCCTTAGACTTAGCCGAAATTCAAGCTCCCAAATTCCGAAACCTTCTGGAAACTTTAAACCAATATAACTTTTCACTGGAGACTCCAAAAAACATGAGACCAAGTGCATTGGGATCCCCTTACTTGTCTACAACACCTATTTTTGGCCCAGCTCAAATTGAACACTTTTGGTTATTGCCGGTCCGACCGCCCCAGATGGCCGGTCCGACCGATATGGGACCGGTCGGACCGCCGTGCAAGGACCGGTCGGACCGCCCCTGAGCAGTAAGCCTGTAACTTTGTCGAAAACGCGTGAAACGACAAACCATAAACGCCATTGCCAATTGTCACATCATCCTAAGATCTGGAGCATATCCCCATGAAATCCACAATCTCCCCCTTGATGAACACATTGGCAATTATCCAGAAAATGGAAGTAAGAGGTTTGAAAACGAGTTTACTCGCAGTTTTCGCACAAAGGCACAACTTGGTCCATAAGCAAGAAAAAGCAGTGAAAATGACCAAGCTGGCATCAGAATAGTATAAGCATGTGAGACAAAGCAAAAGTAAGCATAAAAACTTTAATTTCCAGAAAAGGGTCAAAATTCTCACATGAGGTCCATATGAAAGAATAATTGTTCAATTGACCTATGATCATTGTGAGGATAAGAGAATGCAATTCAAGTTCAGAATATTCAATAAGACAATAAGAATGCAACTCAAGAACTCCCCCTCACTATGATCATCAAATTTCAAATTTTCAGTTTCTCCCTTTGTATAAACTTCTCCCCCAATCTTCTCATTAACACATCTTCTCCAAATAAGAGTAGCAAAGAAATATTACACATCTTCTCCCAAAGAAATATCTTCATTTAACACATCTTCTCCCCCTTTGACAATGGATTCATCAAGGAATCACTCTCATCCAGGGATAACAAATAGAGAATAAAGAAAGAAGCAGAAACAAAAGAAGCATAAAGAGGAATATGCATGAAGTGCAATGGAGTGGCTTCAATTTTGTATTGTTCAATTTTTGATTACAAGAAGCTTTGGAGATTACCCAAAAGAACAAGCTAGTATCTCTAATATTGCACAAACAAGATATCAAGCCCGATGGCGCTAGCAAGATCATGGTAAGACATATATATCAAAGCTAAGCACAAAGGCTCAAAAGTAAAGCGAGAGATTTGATCAATTTAAGCAACGCTCAAATTCAAAGAAGTTCATCAACAGGATCCTAAAGTGAAATTGGCCATGTCAAAATGTCAAAGTGAGATCAAAAATCTAACAAAGACCACATTAAGAGACAATCAAGTTCCGTATTGAATCATTTTGCTCAATATTTTGTAAACGCCCATTTGTCAACATTTTTCTCATTTGCATTGAATATTGAAGTTGACTAATAATCTAACTTAGTGACAAGATCCTGGACTAGGAGCCATCCACAAACTCATCCTAAGCTTGACCAAAAGTTGATTAAAGGTATATCTTAGTAAAGAAGATCCCGGACTAGGAGCCATCCACAAACTCTTTCTAAGCTTCTAAGGCGACAAATCTTGAGGTTCATGTCATTTCGACAAGCGGTCCCCATGAGATCGTTCGTTCATCAAACTATCTTCAAGTTCATGTCATTTGACAAGCAGTCTCGTAAGAATAGTTTGGCACAATTTAAGCATAAGACAATCTTGATTTTCATTTTTCACAAGAGCATTTTTAGAATCTCAAGAACACAAAAGCTCAAGTAATGGTCAATTTTAGATCAAAGAGCTAACAAAGCAATTCTGACAGGGCCAATGTCACAAGAGGAGCACTAATTACGCAACTCGCTAAAACATCCACAAATTGCAATTTCTTAGTTTGAGTTGTTTAAAAAGGTTCTAGCTCATATAGCAAAGACTTAGCTACACATGTAAAAACATGATAATTCTAGCAAGTCAAAGAACTAGACATGACATTGAGCAAGAATTGAAATACAAAAGCTCTAAAGGGTAATAGGCAAAGCTTCATCAATTTTTAAAGATAAGCAAAAAAAAAAAACTTATATTACAATGCATCTTTTTGGATTTTTCATACCACTTGTTGTATTTTTCATATGAATGCAATATGACACAATGAGATGCAATTAAAAAAGCCTAAAAACCTAAAAAGTTCGAAAAGATCACTAAGTTCAGAAAAAGAACAATAAAAGACCAAAAGAACAAGAAAAGATTAGAAAAGGACAAACTCCCCCTCAAACCAACCCATAGGGATAAATTACCCCCAACTCACTTCTCAAGGTTGCAAACCTGGTTTGATCTAATGGCTTGGTAAGAATATCCGCCAATTGAGCATCGGACTCTACGAAGTGCATCACAATATCACCTTTTTCAACATGATCTTTAAGGAAGTGAAAGCGAATGTCTATGTGCTTAGTCCTGAATATGCGCTTAACGGCTTGGCGATGGGAAGTTCTCGGAGACGCCTGAAATCTTGCACAAAGGCATACCGTGAAGTGAATGTCCGGTCTCGAGGCCGTCCGATCTGTAAGGAGCCGATCATCTTTGCGGTACTCGCGTTGATCCACGACTTCTCCTTCCTCATCCGGATCCAAAGCAATCGAAGTTGCCATGGGAGTGGAAATTGGCTTGCGTCACCCATGTTGAAGCGTTTGAGTAGATCTTTAGTGTACTTCGTCGATGGATGAAAGTTCCTTCCTTGCATTGCTTGATTTGAAGTCCCAAAAGTAATTAAGCTCTCCCATCATACTCATCTCAAATTCCCTGGACATAGTGTCAGAAAAGCTGGAAACAAGAGCATTAGAGGAACCACCAAAGATAATATCATCCACGTAAATTTGAGCAAGCAGGAAGTCATTGTCACGTTTAAGAATAAATAGAGTTTTATCCACTTTACCCATCTCAAAATTATTTTTAAGCAAGAAGGTCTTAAGTCTATCATACCAGGCTCTAGGGGCTTGTTTAAGACCATACAAAGCTTTGGATAATTTGAACACACGATTTGGATACTTGGGATCCTCAAAACCAGGGGGTTGCTTAACATACACTTCCTCATCTATGAAACCATTTAAAAAGGCACTTTTAACATCCATCTGATATAATTTAAAACCTTTTGATGCAGCAAATGCAAGCAGAATGCGAATGGCTTCTAGTCTAGCAACAGGAGCAAATGTCTCATCAAAATCTAACCCCTCAACTTGGCTGAAACCCTGAGCTACCAATCTGGCCTTATTTCTAACCACAGAACCATCCTCACCTTGTTTATTCTTAAACACCCAACGGGTTCCTATAACATTATGACCACTAGGAGGTTCTACTAGGTTCCAAACTTTGTTCCTTTCAAAATTCTCTAACTCCTCATGCATGGCATTTACCCAGCTAGAATCAGATAAAGCATGTGATATATCGCGAGGTTCAAAAGAAGCAACAAAAGCCGAATGAGAGTAGAGATTTGGATCATTATACCGAGCGAGTGACTCGCTCATGTAGATTACCTATTATCATGCTAGGAGGATCTTTGCTTCGAATGCGAAGTGAGCGCCGGGTGAGATGTCGTTTCTTCGACCTCCGCAGTATCTGCTGATGATGATGATCTGCAGAGCCTCAAGCGAAGGTGAAGTAGGCGAGCGAGTTCTCGTATCAATATGGGCACCTCAGCAACAGATGAGGGAATGACATTAGCTTCGTCCTCATCTTCCTCCACAAAAATACTCTCACACTGTAAATCATCTCAGAGCAATTGATCTAGCTCGTGGCTAGTCTCATCAAAAGTGACATTACAAGTCTCTGAATAATGTTAGTCTCGAGATTAAAACTCGAAAACCCTCGAATGAGCGGGATAACCCGAAATATCCCATCAAAAGTTCTTGATTCAAATTTATCTAAGTTGCTGTCTTAAGGATAAAACATTTTGATCCAAAAACTCAAAATGCGAAGCAGAGGGTTTTCTACCAAAACGAAGCTCATAAGGAGTCTTGCCTAAAGAAGGTCTCAAAAGACACGATTGGCAATATGGCAAGCAAGAGCAATAGCTTCGCCCAAAATCTCCTCGGTGTGCTATACTCATCTAGCATCGTTCTAGCCATTTCGACTAAGGTCCTATTCTTCCTTTCCACCACGCCATTTTGTTGAGGGACGTGTGGAGAGGAGAAGCGATGCTCAATACCACGCCTCGGCACAAAAAGAAGCAAAGAAGCATTTTTGAACTCCGTGCCATTATCATGCGAATCGCTCTCAAAGCACCAGAAGCTCGAAGCCAAACGAAGAACAAGGTCATGAAAATAACCAAAAGCTTCATCTTTTGAAGTAAGAAAGAACACCCAAGTATATCTAGAAAGATCATCAACTATGACAAGAATATACCATTTTCCACCGATCGATCGGACTCTAGCGGGACCAACAATATCCATATGAAGCAACCGTCCGGTCCGTCTAGTCATAACCATAGTCCTGAGAAGGGTGTGAGGCGGCAACTTGTTTGCCATGCCTACAAGCGCACATCAAAGATCTTTGATGACTTTGAGCTTAGGCAAACCTCTCATGAGATCAAGGTTGCTAACTCGTGTCGATGATCAAAACCAATGTGCCCCAAGCGTCGATGCCAAAGCCGTAAATCGAGAAGAAGATGTAAGCAAACATTTAAGAGATCCAAAGAAGAGATTACGAAAAATCGGCTCCAAAAATTCTACCAACTCTAGAGATTCCAAACACAAGCTCACCAAGAGAATCAAGCACACGACAAGCATTTTTCTTAAAAGCAGTCTCATAACCATCATCAAGAAGTCGAGAAGCAGAAGAAGATTATACCTAAGCTTGTCCACAAGAGCGACATCTTTTAGAATGAATTTGTTGTTTACCCTAATTGATCCTGTTCCTTCAATTCGCCCTTGTGTATCATCTCCAAAAGTGATGAAGTCATCACCTGTTGCTCGCGTGAAAGAGGTGAACCATTTTGAATTCCCGGTCATGTGGCGTGAACATCCGGAGTCAACGAACCACGTGTTCTTCCCTTTCGCGGTAATCCTAAAAATCAAGGAGCAAAGAACGATGTGTCTCAATATGGGATTAGATAAACAAGATTTAGGAATCGATCTTGAGACACACGTCTGCAAGGAGTATACAAACCAGAAGTACTTCCTTGATTTCATTTAACATTCGGTTGTGAACAATGTTTAAATTAAAATGAGACTTGAACCTGTCCATGGGCGGTTTGCCCGGCTTTGTCTTTGGGGGTCGACCGGTGACCAAACCGTCAGACCGGTGACCACAATGATCGACCTTGATCGATACACATTAGAATTAGGATGTCTAGAAACATAATGATTTGCATGAGATAAAAATCCTAATCCAGGTTTATTCTTTTCAGTGTTACCATGTCTCATATAAGCTCTAGGTTGCATGAATGAAATTCTATCAAAATTTTTCTTATCATTTTTCAACCTCGCCAACAATATTCAATCAAATGTCCACCTTTTTGCAATAAGTGCAATGGTACTTGGTACCACTAGAAGACGCACCATTTGAATTAATACAAGGTTGAGCAAAACTGCAGATTTAAAAGATGTTTTTGCGAGTTGAGTTTTGAATTCAATTAAACCTTTTCCAAGACTTGAATGACTTTTGGGTTTGAATTGTCTTGAAAAGAATTGAATCCTAAACCTTGCTTCTTATAAGGAGTTTTAGACTTGTCAAGAATCATGTTTAATTGTTTCTTACCTTTAGAAAATTTTTCTAATGTATCATGAAGGTAAGCATTTTCTTTTCTCAAGTTAACACAAGAATCACAAGTTTTATCCATAGATTTTTCCTTATACAAAGCAATTTCAAGCTTAAGAGTGGAACATGAAGCACAAGTAGTATTTTCAATATTGTCCTTAAGCTTAGCATATTTGACTCTAGCGACTTCTAAGATATCTTTGATTTCACGTTCTTTTTCTAAGCATGAAGTGCAAGGGCTAGAATCAAAAACATCAAAGGCAATCAATTTACTAGATTCTAAACATTTTTCACAAGGAGCACTTTTAATTTCATTTAGTTCAGATTTAGCATTCTCAAGTTGTTGTACACAAATATTATGAGCAGATTGTAACTTGGTAATTTGAATGCATAGCATGACAAGATAAACATTCATCAGTTCAAGAGTCTTAGCAGTTTTAAGCTCTACTTTCAATTTGCTAATTTTTGACTCTAATTTCTTATTTTTTGTCATAACAAATTCAAGCGCTTCATCTTGACTAAGCAATTGCTCAACTATAGAATCATATTTAGCAGAAAGCTCATCATAAGAAAAAGATACCTCATCATCATCAATGTCGCGGTGTCACCATGAAGCACATGCCGGTGAAGTCTTTGGCCTTCCTTTCTTTTTGCCTTGAGGATCTCCTCCTCCTTGTCCTCCTCACTCCCGGTATCCACATCGCTCAAGGATTGATCCTCAAAGCGGCAAGGACCGGTGAGCGACCTTCACAAGCTTATTTGCCTCATACCTTGATTTGTTGAAAGGAGGCTTCTTCCAAGTCGGCTTTCCTTCCTTATGATTGCTCTTACCTTTCGACTTGGGGCAATTTGCGGATATGATTGAGCTCACCACATTCATAGCATGTTCTGGGACCACCTCTCTTTTGTTTCTCACATTATTGTAGGCCCGTGTGAATTTCTTAGCTAGAAGAGCCAACTCTGTTTGAGAATACTTTCAAGCTCCTCTTCATGAATAGCAGATAAACAAGCAAATGAAAATCCGTAAGAAGATTCACAAGAGTCATCAAAAGCCTTTTGAGAGGATCTGCTACCAAAGCTAAATTATCTTTCTTAGGATGATCAACTCTTTTAATTTCATGAGTCTTGAGTTTACTATAAAGCAATTCTAAAGTAAGACTTGAAAGATCAACATTTTCTTCTATAGCAGTAGCTTTCATCTCCCACTCCTTGGTGTTGATTGCAGCCAAGAGATGGGTGGCATTTTCAGATTGAGAATATTCAATATCAACAGCTTTCATTTGATTAATTACTTTATTAAAGCGACTGAAAATGTCATCGATGCTCTCTCCAGGACGCATCTCGAATTTATTGTACTCACGCTTGTAAACAGTTTGGCGCACCTTTTTGATTTGGGACGAACCCTCATGATATGTTTCGAGAGTGTTCCAAATTTCATCTTGCAGATTGAAAGATTGCAAATTCTATCATATTCTTGTCTACCAAGTGCACCATATAAAAGATTCTTAGCCTTATTGTTGTTAGCCAAAAGAATTGCGAAGCGGTGTAGCAATTTCGGGAATAACCGTGGGCTCTAACAACATCCCAAATAGCTTGTCCCTCGCTCTCAAGAAAGACGCGCATACGATTCTTCCAATAGGCATAGTCGTGCCCATCGAAGATATGCGGTTTAGTAGAAAACTTATCCATCGCCAAAGTTGGTGACCGGTTAAGATCAAGATTGAACTAACAGGGCTCGATACCACTTGTTGGACCGTAAAGGCGACTAGAGGGGGTGAATAGGAGCACGCTCACTTTTTCACAAATTATGAACTCAATACAATTTCACTCCAAGAGCTATTAGAAAGCTATGAAGATCAATATACCAAGATCAAATGGAAGACTAGTATTGAATCCAATTATACCCTAAGCAATATAACAAAATCAACTAAGATTACCAAGACTCACAAAGACGGCGGTCGACCGTTGTACTCAACCGGTCGGACCGATTGCCAGCGATCGACCGGCGTTGTCTTGGCGGTCGGACCGCTCAAAATCGGTCGACCGGTGATGACAGCGATCGACCGGCCGACTCGTAACCGATCCAAGCAATAAAATCGGCCGATGACGAAGTTGCAATTAGGTCTAACTTTTGATTCTCAACTCCAAACTTCATGAAACTTCACACACACCTTCTCTATGCTATTGAGGACCTATTTCAATCGAATATTATGATAATTCTTGGAACGATCTTGAGCAATTGCCAATTGATTAACGAAGGTCTAAAACCAGGGCAAGAACGAAAACTTGATCCTAAAGCTTGTTCGTGAGAGATTGATGATCAAGATGATGCTAGATAGATTCACACATATCACAGCAAGCTAATTCACGTGAAAGAATCAATCACAAACTCGCGGATCAAAGAAAGCCCTAAAATCACCAAATTGAAAGCAAGAACGAAAAGAGACTTATCTCAAGCAAACCTTGCATAGATTGATTTCGTGATTGAAGTGGATTACATCCACACCATCATGGATCGAAGAGACAATCAAGGATCACGAAATTCACCACAAACCATCAAGAGCCCTAGCCTCCACCTCAACTCCCTAAAGACAATTAGGGTTTTGAAACATAAAAGGCGAGGGAGAGAGAGGTGCAGCCACCATCTCCTCCTATTTATAGTGGAGGCCTAAAACTCTTAGGGTTTGACTTAATTGGGCTCCCGTTAAGGCCCACTAACAAACGGGTCACACATGCACGCTTCGCGAAGCGCCATCTTTAACTTTTGACCTAAACCGCTTCACCATGTGCCATGGATTCGCCAATAGGTCACCCTTGTCCATCTTGTGTCACGCTTGAGTCGTTGACCTCACCCGGCATTGTCGATCGTTCTGGACCTCAACTCTTCAAGTCTAGTCCCGATTCTCCTCGCCGTTGACCGTCGTTGACCACCAAGCAACCTGCACAACCACAGACAAGAAAACACGTATTCGGGAACAAGTTCTTCACAACTTGACCCATGTTAGTCAAAACATGCATCATGCAAATCATATGCCATGAAATCAATGACTTTGACCTAACAAATCAACATCGCCACGAAGTTGGCCGATGATCAAGTAGAAACCGGTCGACCGCGCTCGGGTGAGCGGTCGATCGCCATGGCGGTCGGACCGCCCCATGGCCGGTCGGACCGCTCCCTGTGAGCCGGTCGGACCGCCCCTTAGGACTTAGCCGAAATTCAAGCTCCCAAATTCCGAAACCTTCTGGAAACTTTAAACCAATATAACTTTTCACTGGAGACTCCAAAAAACATGAGACCAAGTGCATTGGGATCCCCTTACTTGTCTACAACACCTATTTTTGGCCCAGCTCAAATTGAACACTTTTGGTTATTGCCGGTCCGACCGCCCCAGATGGCCGGTCCGACCGATATGGGACCGGTCGGACCGCCGTGCAAGGACCGGTCGGACCGCCCTGAGCGAGAAGCTCAGTAACTTTGTCAGCGCGTGAAACGACAAACCGTAAACGCCATTGCCAATTGTCACATCATCCTAAGATCTGGAGCATATCCCCATGAAATCCACAATATGATAGATATACTGAACATCATGGTAGATCTAATCATTATACTTTCACATATAAAGAAAAGAAAATCACTCTGCTTCCAATGTCTCCTGCTGCTATATTAAAGGATGAATTAGAAAGAACTGCGAGAACAAGTAAGGAGAAGACACAAGTTGATCAAAAGATTATAGCTCAAGTGAAATTAAATTGAAAGCTCCTGTTATGTTAGCTACAAAAATTGATTCCATTGATATGGAAAAACATGAATCTAAATGTCATACTATGATTTGTAAAGAAACTCCGTGTCCATTAGAAGAAGTGCATGTTTCTTTGCCTCCTGTTGCTACTAACCTTTTGCTGGAAAGGGAATGCTTCGAGAAAACAAATGAGTCGAGGACGACTCAAATTCAAGAAAGGGAGGATGAGGAGGACATCGACCCTAAGGATACAACCACTGCTTCAACCAGCTGCACTGCATCCTCTACTTCCTTTACTTCACCAACATCTTCTCCAATTGGACTTTCGGCTAATGCAATGCCATATTACCCAATTAGATCGAGCTACGTCTACATGCCATGGTGCTACGTCTACATACCATGGTACTATGTGTACATGCCATGGTGCTACTACATGTGCCAAGCAAGAGTTCAAGCTGGATACATTTTGGTCAGATCAGTTCGGAATCAGCCTGACAGCACCAACTTAAAACAGATATAACTTTTGCAAACGGAGTCCGATTCGGGTGTTCTTGGGCTCGTTGGAAATCTAACGACGATATATTTCCAACGGATCTAGCCTCACCTCCAAATTCCTTCTGTAGACTTCGGAATCGTCAAAAGAAGGTGCTATGTCACTAATTTGGGCCGATTTGGGCCTTGTAATCGTACCGGAATTGGCCCATATGCCGCCCACTGGGCGTGATTACTGTTCATGTGAACAGTAATTCGTGCATTTAGTCCCACCCCTCTATTTCTTTTAGATTTGTGGCTCCTCATCCCCTATTTAAGGAGGACGCACCCCCTCTAGTTTCCTTGGATTTTGTTTAGTTAAAAGTTAGCCTTGTTGCAACTTCGTGTATTGGCTTGTGTCGACTAGACCAACCATAATACCGCTTTTCGAAATCCCAATTTTAATATTTCAATCTTTATTTGCAATTTCAGATTGCTTTATCTTGTTCTTGCGTGCTTCTTCGGTGTATGCAGGAATCGACCTTCGTGGTCAGGTCAACCGGGTATTCGTGCATGGTTGATAACGACTTGTCGATCAGTTCAGCGATTGCGTGGTTTCGAGCCTTGCGTGTTCATAGCCAGGATCGTCAGAGTTGAGCGACGCCTACCGGACTTATCGTTCTCATCGAAAGATCGGGCCAACAAATCAAACCTTAGGGTTCATCAGAACCTAAGCACACAAAACTACCGCCTAAAGGGCGACTCAAGACTCGATACTGGCTAAGCCTGAAACAACTCGAACAGACTACTCGATTAAATAGCCTCCGTAGCCTTGACACGCTTGCTCCTTTCTTGTAGACACGAAAGTGGTGGCATCCTTGCAACCGATCTTGATGTCCGAAATTTGGTGCAACAGAGCAGTGTCTCTCGTCTTTGTGCGGTGGTTCCTCGGCTCTGCTTTGCTGTCTTGGCTCTTCGGTTCGGATCGGTCCATCGCCTTCTTCAGGTCTTCCTCTTCAGTGTCTTCGTCGTGATCGTGCCGTCTATAGAGAGTTTCTTCCAGTATGGCGATCTTTTCTTCAGCTCTCTGAAGAGTCTTGTAGGCACACTCCAGCTCTATGGCGGCTAACTCCAAGATTCCTCCTGAGCAGCGGCGAACTGGGCGAGATGCACAACGGTGGCGTTGCCTTCTCCCTCCGTAGACGGAAAACGTGCAGCAAGATCCACGTCGGATGTGCGGGGATGGTAACGGAAAACTGTGTCACGAAGCTCTCGAGAGTAGATGTTGCAGATCCTCAGGATGGCAAGGCGCGAAGACTCCTGGATTGCTTCAATCCAAACACTCCTTCGAGCTGAGATGTTCAGAGGTTTGCTTGCCTTAGTGTTCTTCCTGGCGTAGATGGTCAAATGGCAGATCACTCCATGATCTCGACCGTTCACTATCCAAGCACTGCCACAGTACAAGGGACAATCAAATCCTCCAAGTACTTGTAACAACTTCCAAAGCTCAGCGGCAAGTCCTCCCTTGCGCTCTCCATAACTCTGAAGATGAGGCATCTGTCAAGATGAAAACAATTTTAAAACAGCGGGGAGAGAAAGAATTTCAGCAATAGTTGAGTCAAGAGAGACATGAGATGAGTTAAAGAGTTCAATTAATCTTGTAAGTTAATATTTGCTTTTAGAAAATAGTTTGGACTCACTAAGAATGGACAATCTAGCTAAGGTCAAGACCTACAGTCAGTATGGCTCTGATACCACCTCTGTCGGGACCCAAATATGCAAATCTGGACCCTCTGTGTATTCTGCACTAGTCCAGGATCACGCTAGTGCACACAGTGTCAACATCGATGAAATATCACATCCATACAACGAATATAAGAATAAACGAGTACCTTTAAATAACAAATAACTGTTGGGACCTTACGGTCGAGTTTTACATTTATTAAGCCATGCAAGGCTGACAATAAAGAAATAAAGCTGCAGTGAAACGAAATAAACTCGATGGCTCCCATCAATTTACCACAGCAGCCGTGGGATCAAGACCCTAACGATCAACCTTCGTGAGAACTCTTCTTCAAAAGCGGTGACGACTCTTCCATACGTTGATTTGTTTAGCAAGAGTGAGTACACACCGTACTCGCAAGTCATACCACAGAATGCAATTTATAGATGCTGGCTTATTCCAAAGGAATGGCTTCTGTGGTTATTTTGCGGAAATGCAACATTTGCAATTGAATACAAATAATAGATTGAAAGCATAGTTCAAAACAAATAGACAATAATAATAAGTTAACAATTGATTTCACAAAGGACACACAGCCTAATCAGGTTATTCACACAGCCGCACAAGTTATCTCACACAGCTGACCCTTCCCAATTGTTTTATGAAAATCTACCCCTCGTGTGAAATTCCCGAGCATGTCCATAACCGAGGACGCGGCTATTCGAATAGATTGATGTAACACTCTGCAGAGGCTGTACACTTTACCCACACGATACAATCAGTGGAGCCAGCACTGACCATAACAAAACCTTTTAGAGACTTCATCTCAAACAATGACACTCCTGATGTGCTTTCCTGCCGTCCAATTTGTACACACAGCCCTTGGATCGACACACACCGTTGGACAGGGATGCACCGAACCGTCCCGCGATGTGACATATCACACCTCCTGATGAGGACATCCCTCCTTCGGATACACGCACGACACAAGACCCTCCAGATCTGGATGCTGAACTACACGGTCCTATGACAAGAGCTAGAGCACGTCACTTAATCGATCAGGTAAAGTCGTTTCTAGGGTTGAGTGTATTATGTGAGAACTCTATGATGCTGCCTAATGGAGATGATTTACTTGTACTCAGGAATCTAGGACTACGACCAGTTCAAGAAGGTCTACGACCCTTTGCAAGAAGATCTCGACCACTACAAGAAGACCTACGACTAGTTGATTCGATTGGAGCCATCTACGACCAGAAAAGCGAGCACAGTACTCGTTGGACACAATCTACGACCAAAGATAGCATGGACTCCTCAAGACCACCCAAGGACCACTCCTACGACCAGATCTTCGACTAGAAATTCGCAACACAAGGTGCTGCGTCACCGTTTTGGAAACTAATAAGACTTTGTAAACGTAATGAGGTCGGAGTCCAGGTTGTGTACGCTTCATCCCACGGCCGCACAACCCTAGGTCGACCTCCTCACGTTGCCCTATTTATATCTGAGAGCGCCATAGTTTAGAGGCGGGTTTTCTTAGATTATTACGCCAATTGCGGTTTCGCGATTATCGGTTTGAGGAACCCCACTTGTAAACTTCATCTATATCCGCAATACAATTCAGATTGCATCTACCTTGTTCTTGTGAGTTGCTTCGATTGCTTGCAGGAACAATAACCTTCGTGGTAAGGTCGATCGCGTGCAAGCGTGATCGATAACGACAGGCGTGCGGGTGTAGCGAATTGCGAGGTGACGATCTGTTGGTCGGAAGCCTCAAAGCGTCAACGTCCTCACGACGAACCAAATCGAACCTATCGGAAGATCGGGCCACCGTGACTCATCAAGTGGTATCAGAGCAAAGGTTGCCCGTTAGGTAATTTCGTTTATCCCCTTTTGTTAGTTGTGTTCCCTCACCTAGAGTCCAGAAAAACTGCCCTACAAAAAGTTTTAGATCGTAATTATTCCGCTGTCCAAACCACTTTGTGCCTTTCGCAATTTTGTTTTCAGTTTTTACATTGTTGAGTTCGAGTCCATCGTCGGTGTCTTTGTTGCTGGTTTAGAGTAGCATTCTTGGTCTCTAGTCAGCACCGTCGCCGCCGTGCCACCATCCATCCTGGACGCACGACCTCCTTTTGCGAGCGACACCCGTTCGACCACCCGCTCGGGATTTACCATCTAGTCGGAATCGAACACCTACTCGGATCTAACCACCTCTTCGAGCAACACCCATTCAACCATCCACTCAGGAACTACCACCTGGTCGGATTCGATCCCCTGGTCGGATTCCGTAGCCGCAACAGAACAAGTCCAAGTTCAGAGAGAGAGAGAGAGAGTATCTTTTAATTACCTTTTTACCCCTGCTCTCCGGGAAAAGTTTGTGACCCAATCACCTCATCGGACCTAGAAAGGGTAACAGAAGAATTTTAGGCTTGGGTCACGTTTGCAAAAAAAAAAAGAGAAAGCAAAAAGTGCAAAAGAAAAGAAAAGTAGCAAAAGAAAGTGCAAAAGAAAAGAAGAAGAAGCAATTCGACCACCCCTAGTTGGTCTACTACCAGTTCCAGCCTTGCATCCTTTGGACTCCTTTGTATCGAGTCCTTGTTTCGATCAGTATTGTGCTAGGGCTAGGAGCACTTTTAGACCAGCAACTGTGACGAGTACTGTGGGCTTTGGTTCAGCTTTGCTAATCTGATTTCATTATTGCTATTCCTTGCTACTAAACATTGTCTGTCCGAGCTCCACATACTTTCGACCCTCAGATTGGATCCTCGCATTCGCCTCCGCCGTGATCGTACATCCCACCTTCGCCGAATTGACCACCTGCTGCAATTTGTTAAGAAACTCATAAGAGCTTGGTAAGACGCTTGAGAGTGTGTGATTCCACCCTCCGACCACCTAATAGTGATAGGGATAATACCTTTGTGTTGTCTTTTGTCTCCTACTAACCATGTCAGGTGAAGGATTGGATGCGCAAGAGTGTGTTTTGAGGGAAGAGCTTATGACCCTATTGGATGAACAACGCACTACCGTTAATGAGGACATCGACAGGAAGCTTCAAACTACCACGATCACATTACAACGCTCAATCAACGATAGTATTGCGGCGCTAACTACACGCCTCGAAAGAATGGTGAACCGACCACCAAACGTTGGTCGTGTGGAACCTCATGGTGCAGCCCATGACCATGAGTTTGATAATGATAATGAGATGCACGACCACGACGCCTTTGATGCACGACAACGGAACCGACCGAACTTCAACCGTCAAGGTATGAGAGGTAATAATGCTCAGCAACATAATGCACGTGTTAATGATGATCCATATGCTAAAGTTAAGTTCTCTATACCATCTTTGCGGGTGCTTATGATTTGAAATATATCTAGACCGGGAGATGACGGTGAGAATGAAATTGAATGCTCACTTAGTTCCCGAAGTACATAGAGTTAGGCAAGCCACAAGTGAATTTAAAAAATTTGCCATCATTTGGTGGAATAGGGTATGCACCGAAGGATTAGCGCCTACTACGTGGGATGGTTTAAAGGTTGCTATGCGTAACAGATTTGTTCCACCTTCTTTTAAACGTGATTTGCATAATAAATTGCAGCGCTTAAACCAAGGTAATAGATCCATAGAAGAATATTATCAGGAGCTACAAATTAGCATGTTGCGTTGTGATATTATTGTGGATGAAGAATCTGCAATGGCACGTTTTTATGGAGGATTAAGATGTGAAATTCAGGACATAGTGGATTACAAAGAATACGATAGCGTCCCTAGATTGTTCCAACTTGCATGTTTGGCAGAAAAGGAATTGCAGGGACGACAACAGAGGCCAATGAACAACTTTGGGAGCATGTCTACACCACGACCAATGCCGGGGCAAGCCAAAACAGTCCCACCTTCAGCTACACGGTCTGCTGCCCCCTCCACGAGTAGGGCGCGTTCAGCAGCACCTCCGACCACATCACATGCACCCGAGGTAAGTAAAGTTACTAGTGCGCAGGCACCAGCCAAGAGTGTAACACCCTGTCTATTCGGAAGACAAGATGCCACCTAACAGTCCAACATACTAATCAACTCCTAAGTTTAATATCGCATTCAAAGACAAAGAAACGAATAATCCAGATAACAATCTAGAGTTTACTATCAGTTCATCAATATATTAAAACAAGAATTAACCATAGAGAGAAAGATGAACATCCAAGTGACATTTATTACAATTCATCACATTATAATTAAACCAAATAAACGTAAATAGAATCTTAATAAATGTATGATTTATTCATGTGTGTGTAACGTGCTGGACTACTCCCTCCCGCTAGCAACAAGATCACCGGAATTCACCTAAACAAATAAAAACAAGGGTGAGTCGAAACTCAGCAAGCACAATGATTATATCACAAAGGGTTCTGAATCAGAAGAATATGCCAAGTAATAACAATTGCATCCATGAGTTTGTGAAGGCATGGTATGAATGTATGCATTGAAGGAGAATGGACCTCTCATGTGATTATACCGGTATAACAAGTGACACACCCGTCGATGTTCACTTAAGCCCGCCCTTAACCAAGAGCGGGGACCCAAGTCCGTATGAAGAACGTTTCATACGGAATGTCCAAAACTGCCTACTTTGGAATGGTAGGTCTTACATGCCCATATTGGAATTAATGGGACTTAGTCAAGTTTCCACTCCCGTGGATGGCAAAGAAAGCATGCGTGCATGGAATGGAATGCATAACATGACTTCATCTCAGTTTATCATAGAAGGTGATATTGAAATCTATCACATCATACTCAAGTCACAAGATCATTCATAAGGTAATGACTTTAACATGCAAACATTGAAATCACACAAATTAAGATTGCACTTGCCTTTAGTGCTGTGACGTACTGGGAAGCAACGAAGGTGTCCTCCCACTCAACGTCTCACCGCCTACACAAGTATTGCCACGGAATAAGGATAATAGAATATGGCATAGCTACACGTGTTCTACGATACTCTCTAATCAACCCACACGCCCAAAGGTTCAATTTGACCTCTACACTAAAAGTCCAGATTACCTATCTTACGCAATGTCATGCGAGAAAATTCACAATTAATTGTCTGTAACTCTAAAAGACATGAAACTAGTGTTCACTGATTCCTAACGGACCAGGCTACAAAACATTAGTTGGCGGGATGCCCTGAATCTGCAAAAACAGAGGGCTAATTAACAGTTAAACACAATCCATCTACGTCTGTCCAGAAACAGATCAGAGATAAAGAAAACGGCGTAACTTTCAACCTACTGATCCAATGAGAATGATTCTTATCAGATTGGAAAGATAATTTTAAGGGCTAAAATAATTTAGTTGGGTGAAGGTTCTGATTCGGCCCCTAATTTGAACAAAACTGAGTGACAAACCTACTGACCTCAGTTTTCAGACAGACCGGACAGTTCGTAATCAAAAATTCATATCTCCCAAACTACAGATCGGATTTTCCTGATCTCGGTGCCAAAAGAAAGCTAACGTTCCCAGGAATAAAACTCTAGAAGGGCAAAACCCCATATTCGGCATCTACAGTACAGTAACTTGCCGT
The DNA here is from genome assembly GCA_036346395.1 of Hsuehochloa calcarea. NCBI lineage: Eukaryota > Viridiplantae > Streptophyta > Magnoliopsida > Poales > Poaceae > Hsuehochloa > Hsuehochloa calcarea. Next base: position 36,902,751 of record CM070604.1, on the reverse strand, counting down.
GCAACGTTCTGACCTAATCTGTAAATTCTGGAATACTAATCTGACGCGACTCAAATGATCTCTACCGCAACAAAAACCGATCAAACAATGAATCGAGGTGCTCGTTACCCTTGAAGACCAGTAGGACGACGATGATCCGCTGCACACGGGCCTTCCTCCCTTCCCCTCTCTTCCCTCTCTTAGGGCCGACCACCGGGAGACGACGAACGGGCGTCGAGGTCGGCGGGGAACGGAGATGTCGGAAGGGATCTTGAGGAGGAGCGACGGGGATCACCGGAGATGGCACCACCACTGCGAGGAGGCACCAAGGAGCAGCAAGGGAGCCGGCTTTAGGGAGGGGAGGTGGCGGCCAAAGGGGGAGAGAGGTGGAGGCGGCTAGGGTTTGGGGGGGGGAGTGGCGCCCCCCCCTTTTTGGCCGGCCCCTACATGGGTCGGCCGGCCCCCTCTTGGGCCACTGGTGTGGATGCGGCCAAAGTTGACGGAAATAGCATATACCCCGCTGATTGGAAAAATCCGACGAAAACTGTTTCTTTTACTCCCTCCGACTTCTTTCTTTTTACCGATTGGGTTCCGGAAAGTTTTAAATCTCGTTTTCGAATAACATCCCCAGACATTCGAAACGATACAACCTAGCTGGATTTATGAGGTATTACAAAGAGTTCTTCGTCGGTTGCTTCCACTGGTCGTACCACTGGGATTGTGTGCCACCGCTGCAAGGGAATGGGGCACGTCATGAGGGACTGCCCCAGTCAGCGAGCATACCTTGCCACCAAAGACGGTGGTTATGTAAGTACTAGTGATATTGAGGACGAATATGTACTTGCAGCTAACATTGTAGGTGGAGGAGATGAGATAGACAGTGATGTTGATGATGTAGAGGAACAAGTAGCTCCTGTTGACATCGAGTATCATGTGAGCCTTGTTGCGCAACGAGTGCTGAGCGCACAAGTGGAGAGAACGGAGCAAAATCAACGGCACAACTTGTTTCAGACCAGATTTCTCGTAAAGGACAGAGCCTGCAGAGTCATCATTGATGGAGGGAGTTGCAACAACCTTGCAATCTCCGAGATGGTCGAGAAGCTTGGCTTGACCACACAACCACACCCACGTCCCTACTACATCCAATGGTTCAATTCGTGTGGTAAATTAAAGGTACACAAAGTTGTGAAATTGCAATTTTTAGCAGGTAATTACAAAGATAGTGCTGACTTTGATATCGTGCCTATGCAAGCATGCTCTTTGTTGCTCGGTAGACCTTGGATATATGACAATGATGTCTTGCACCATGGTAGAACTAATACCTACTCATTTTCACATAAGGGTAAGAAGATTAAGTTGTTGCCTTTGACACCAGCTGAGATTCTGAAAGATGAAGAAGAGCGCGCTAAAAATGAAAGAAACACCGATAAGCACGATTCTGAAAATCAGCAAGTAGCAAAACGTGTTTTCCCACCAAAAAGGGAGAACGTGGCGTCTAGTCCTAAGTCCGAGTGAATTAAATTGAAGGGATGTGTTATGATTGCCACTAAAACTGAACTTGCTGAAATCTGTAATAATGAGCTGCCATGCTATGCTTTGATATGCAAAAATGCCTTATATTCGCTTGAGGACATAGCTAGCTCTTTGCCTCATGCTGTTGCTAACCTTTTGTAGGAGTATGTGGATGTATTTCCCACTGAGATACCCCCGGGATTACCACCTATTCGAGGAATTGAGCATCAAATTGATTTGATCCCAGGAGCGACTTTGCCAAACCGTGCTGCGTATAGGACCAATCCAGAGGAGACTAAGGAAATTCAGTGACAAGTCCAAGATCTTTTGGACCGTGGGTACATAAGAGAAAGCCTTAGCCCTTGTCTTTGTTCCATTCTTTTGGTTCCTAAGAAAGACGGTAGTTGGCGTATGTGTGTTGATTGCAGAGCCATTAATAACATTACTATAAGGTATCGTCATCCTATCCCAAGGCTAGACGACATGCTAGATGAATTGAGTGGTTCTATTATTTTCACAAAGATTGACTTATGAGTGGTTACCACAGATTAGAATGAAATTAGGAGATGAATGGAAAACTGCTTTTAAAACTAAATTCGGATTATATGAGTGGTTAGTGATGCCTTTCGGCCTAACTAATGCACCTAGTACTTTTATGCGTTTGATGAACGAGGTTTTACGTCCTTTCATTGGAAAATTTGTGGTAGTTTACTTTGATGATATCTTGATTTATAGCAAGTCACATGAGCAACACTTAAATTATATACGTATTGTTTTTAATGCTTTGAGAGACACACGTTTGTTTGGTAACCTCGAGAAGTGCACCTTTTGCACCGATCGAGTTGCATTTCTTGGTTATGTTGTGACACCACAGGGCATTGAGGTGGATGAGACAAAGATTGTAGCCATCCAAAGCTGACCGACGCCTACTACTGTGTCACAAGTGCGGAGCTTCCATGGCCTTGCTGGATTCTATCGGCGCTTTGTGCGGGATTTCAGCACCATTGCCGCACCATTGAATGAATTGACAAAGAAAGGAGTGCCTTCCTAATGGGGACCTGCACAAGAGAAGGCATTCAACTTGTTGAAAGAGAAGCTCACCCAAGCACCCCTACTCCAACTCCCTGATTTTGGTAAGACTTTTGAAATTGAATGTGATGCCAGTGGGATTGGGATAGGTGGTGTATTGATTGAAGAAGGTAAACCAGTTGCATATTTCAGCGAAAAACTAAATGGGCCTAGTTTGAATTATTCCACCTATGATAAGGAATTGTATGCTTTAGTTCGAGTGCTTCAAACTTGGCAGCATTATCTATGGCCCAAAGAATTTGTTATACATTCGGATCATGAATCGCTAAAACATATTAGAAGTCAAGCTAAACTGAATAAACAACATGCTAACTGGGTAGAATTTCTTGAGTCATTCCCATATGTTATAAAGCATAAGAAAGGTAAGGATAATGTGATTGCTGATGCGCTTTCTAGACGTTATACCATGTTATCTCAACTTAACCATAAGATTTTTGGTTTGGATGCCATTAAAAGTTTATATGTCACTGATTTGGACTTTAAGGAAGTGCTTGAACATTGTAAAGGAGGGAAGACATGGAATAACTATGTGCTGAATGATGGTTTGGTCTATCGTGCTAACAAGCTATGCGTCCGGCTAGCTCTGTTCGTCTTTTGTTGTTACAGAGGCACATGGAGGAGGTTTGATGGCGCATTTTGGAGCAAAGAAGACAGAAGATGTGCTGGCCACCCACTTCTTTTGGCCAAAGATGAGGCGTGATGTCGAGCGCTACGTAGCTCGCTGCACTACATGCAACAAAGCTAAGTCCCGTCTCCTTCCACATGGACTTTATATGCCTCTTCCTATTCCTAGCACCCCTTGGGAGGATATTTCTATGGATTTTATTTTAGGATTGCCTAGGACAAAGAGGGGGAGAGACAGTATATTTGTAGTAGTGGATCGATTTTCTAAAATGGCACATTTTATATCTTGTCACAAAGCGATGATGCTACAAACATAGCTGATTTGTTTTTCAGGAAATCATTCGCTACATGGAGTGCCCAATACTATTATCTCGGATCGTGATTGAAGTTTTGAGCCACTTTTGGAGATCACTTTGGAATAAATTGGGAACAAAGTCTTTGTTCTCTACTACATGCCATCCCCAACCGATGGACAAACGGAGGTTGTCAACCGCACGTTATCTACCATTTTGCGGGCTGTTTTAAAGAAAAACTTGAAGATGTGGGAAGAGTGTTTACCGCATGTTGAGTTTGCTTACAATAGGTCAGTACACTCCACCACCAAGGTAAGTCCATTTCAGGTAGTGTATGGTTTTAACCCCCGTGCTCCTATTGATTTACTACCTTTACCGATCTCTGAAAAAATTAATCTAGATGCTAAGAAGCATGCTACATTTATTCCCAAGTTGCATGAAACCACTAAAGATAATATAGAGCATATGACTGAAAGGTATAAGGTTGCTGGAAGTAAAGGTAGGAAAGTTGTAAAATTTGAACCAGGTGATTTAGTTTGGGTTCATTTGAGAAAGGATAGGTTTCCGGAATTAAGAAAATCAAAGTTGATGCCTAGAGCTGAAGGACCGTTTAAGATAATTAAGAAGATAAATGATAATGCATATCAATTAGAATTACCTGCAGATTTTGGGGTTAGCCCCACATTTAACATTTCAGATTTGAAACCATACGTGGGAGAAGAAGATGAGCTTGAGTCGAGGACGACTCCAATTCAAGAGGGGGAGTATGATGAGGACATCCCTCCTTCGGATACACGCACAACACAAGACCCTCCAGATCTGGATGCTGAACTACACGGTCCTATGACAAGAGCTAGAGCACGTCACTTAATCGATCAGGTAAAGTCGTTTCTAGGGTTGAGTGTATTATGTGAGAACTCTATGATGCTGCCTAATGGAGATGATTTACTTGTACTCAAGAATCTAGGACTACGACCAGTTCAAGAAGGTCTCGACCCTTCGCAAGAAGATCTCGACCACTACAAGAAGACCTACGACTAGTTGATTCGATTGGAGCCATCTACGACCAGAAAAGCGAGCACAGTACTCGTTGGATACAATCTACGACCAAAGATAGCATGGACTCCTCAAGACCACCCTAGGACCAGTCCTACGACAAGATCTTCGACCAGAAATACGCAACACAAGGTGCTGCGTCACCGTTTTGGAAACTAATAAGACTTTGTAAACGTAACGATGTCGGAGTCCAGGTTGTGTACGCTTCATCCCACGGCCGCACAACCCTAGGTCGACCTCCTCACGTTCCCCTATATATATCTGAGAGCGCCATAGTTTAGAGGCGGGTTTTCTTAGATTATTACGCCAATTGCGGTTTACGATTATCGGTTTGAGGAACCCCACTTGTAAACTTCATCCATATCCGCAATACAATTCAGATTGCATCTACCTTGTTCTTGTGAGTTGCTTCGATTGCTAGCAGGAACAATAACCTTCGTGGTAAGGTCGATCGCGTGCAAGCGTGGTCGATAACGACAGGCGTGCGGGTGTAGCGAATTGCGAGGTGACGATCTGTTGGTCGGAAGCATCAAAGCGTCAACGTCCTCACGACGAACCAAATCGAACCTATCGAAAGATCGGGCCACCGTGACTCATCACCTCCAGCCCATCACACAGTTTACATACAACCTGAGTTGTCAATGTCAAGACTCCATTACTTACTAAGTTAGGCCCAGCCCATACTAGGCATGTGGTCGTACAGTAAGGCCCAGTTAAATGGCGCACAAAGTTAAGTCCTTAATTGACCAAGGCAAGAGTTCCAGTTTTAACCCAAATCACAAAGTTTTAAGCACACAGTTCCACCATTCACACAGATCCACCACTTGCCTCAGTCTAAATCTTTTCCCACCCTGTTGATTAAGTGCAACACATGCCATCAACGAGTAACAGCACACAGCACACACAGTTTCATCACACAGTTCCATAATCACTTAGTCAGGTTTATAATTGCATCTCACATGAAATGATGACTCGTGGCATGGCTAAGCAGTCTAATCGTATCTAACCAACCCACGTTGGTGCTACGATAATACCAACTAGTAATGAACCAACCTAGGGTGACAAAAGATCATGGCATACAATAGACAAAATTCACCATTAAATAGATCTTAATTTTATATGAATTTACAAATTCGAATGGGCTCAAACGGAGTACGGATGCAAAAGATATGGGCTTTGGAAGATTGGAAAATCAAATAAACCCTAATTTGGATTTTATTGAATTTCCCGAATTATTTTTATAAAGGAAATTCGGATTAATGAAGTCGGCTGACGTCAGCGATGAATTTCCACCGGAAAAAGAAATAATTAAAAACCGTACTAACAGGTGGGCCCCACCTGTCAGTGGCTCGGCCCACGGTGGATCGAGTCCACCGAGCCACGGGATCTGGGAGCCGATGGACTGTGCCACGCGGACGCCAAGTGGCCGCCACGCAAGTGACACGCAAGCGCGAGAGGGTGACGGGGCGCTTGCGTGGCTGCTGACGACGACGACGGCCGGCGGCCGCGCTCGGGACCGAGGGCTCACGGCGTTCGGCGGCTACGGCGTAAGCACAAAATGGGTTGCCAAGAGGCGCGGCTACCGGAGGTGACGGCGAGCTCAGCAAAGAACGGCTCACCGGCGGCGAAGAATGTGGCGGCGGCGGTGAGCTCCCGTTGTCGGACGGTCCGGCAACGGCGATGGAGGCGTCCTCGGGCGAAGGCGACGGCGGCACCGAGTAGCTCCGGCTTTTGCGATCACGAGGGCAGCGGCGACACGGACAACGAAGGTCTGGAGGCGGCGGAATCCGGCGGCGAAGGGGTTGCGGCCGGCGGCGAACTTTCGGGCAATGCGGCGCAACGACGACGAAGTAGGGGGCGGCACCTTAGGGTTTTGGTGGAGGAGGTCGTGGCGAAGAGATTGGCGGGGGTCGAGGCCTTTTTATAGACGGAGGAGGGCGAATCCGAGGCGAAAACGGCGGCGGCAGCGCGTAGGGCGGAGTCGGGCGCAGTGAAGAGTCCGTGGAGACGACGACGCTGACGCGGCATCGGCGGGCCCACCAATCATCGCGAGCGAGAAGCGCTTGTGTGGCGGCGATAGCACCGTGATGGCGATCCAACTACCGAGGAGCGCTTGGCGGTCTTTGGTGAGAAAGGTGAGGCTGCGGCGGAATAGTGTTGGGCTTCGGCCCAGCACTGTTCCGAGAAATTAAAAATGGATTTTTCTTTTTAATAAATCCAGGAAATACAAATATTAAGTAGAAAATAGCAAATGACTTTGGAAAAATTCCAGAAAATTCTATAAAATATATCCAAGCATATAGAATCTAAATAAAATAATTTTGACAATTGTTGATGTTGGGATTAAGCACATTAAATCAATTTGTCCATAAAGTCCATATTAAGCTTTTTAAATTGATATTCAAATAAATCCAAATGGTGAATTTTCTCACTACCTCTATTTAAAAGATTTTTAAAGCTCTGAAAATTGGGATGTTACACCTCATCAGGACCCTACGGTGTAAAATGCTTTCTTTTTGGTCTTTGATGCCAAAGGGGGGGAAAGATGAATGATGGTGTGAGAAGATGTCTTTTAGGAGGAGCTGTTATATATTATCTTTCTAGGTCTAGGTAATGATTTTGGTCTTGAGGCACTCCTTCTTCCTCAAAAGTTTCTGAGGAATTAATGTCTACGCGTAAACGAAATAAATAAATAAATAACTAAGGCAAAATAAACTCAAAAAATTAAATAAAAATCATCAATAAATATATCTCAAATTTATATAAATGTAGAAATTTTAATGGGCTCAATCGGAGTTCGGATACAAAAGATATGGGCTTTGGAAGTTTGAAATTTCATAAAATACCCTTAATTGGATTTTCCAGAATTATTGAATTATTTTTCTAAAGAAAAATTGGATTAATGCGCAATCGCTGACGTCAGCGATGAATTTTTGGAAATAAAAGCATTAAAAGAAAATCTGACATGTGGGACCCACATGTCAGTGAGATGGCTCACGGTGGACTGAATCTACCGAGCCATAAGAATTTGGAAGACGTGGATCGTGCCACGCACGCGCTGACAAAGCAGCCACGCACGCAACACGTAGGCTCGGGTGCTGATGTGGAAGCTGATGCAGACCCGCCACGTCAGATCGACGGCGGCGCCACTCGGGACCCGATGGTTCCGGCGAACGGCGGCAACTCACCGGTGGTGGAGGGTACCAGGCTGTAGCCAAAGCTAATGCGGTCCCAGGGGTGCACTCACTGGCCACTGGGGCTGACGGCAGCGACCGACGGCGAGCTCGGAGCGGAGGAGGCGGTGCGGCTATTATCGGACGACGGTTCCGGTGATGCTTCGGCGGCGGGGAGGGGCGCACGAGGTTGCTCTGGTGACAGTAGACCCAGTGGCGTGCTGTACAGCGACGAGGCGGCTACGGTGGCGGCGCAATCGAAGAAAAACCGACGACGACGACAAATACCTAAAGCTTGAATTGCGGCGACTAGAGGTTTTGGGGTGCGGAGACAAGGGCGAGCTCGAGGGTGCCTTATATAGGGCCGAGGCGTGCCGGATTAGGGAATCCCCAAATCGGGATTTTCTCGGTTTCGTTTGAATTACAGGATAGAGTCTGTTTTCGCCCTGATTGCTAGCAGATACGGGTGTGGGAGAATCAGAGATAAGATTTGTAGAAAAATACAGGACATTTTAGTTGGAGAATCCGTTCTGTCGGTTTGAGCTCGAGGAGCGATAATGGCGGACGCGGCGCGGCCTCGCGCAGAGAAGAACCCGAGTCGGAGACGATGACCCTGTGGCGGGGCCCACTTGGCAGCAGCACGGGAGAGATGCGGGCGAGGGAGCCCTTTCGGCTGTTGATCGAAGCCACGCGTTGGAAGATCTGGCAGAGCGCCGCGCGAGAGAGAGAGGCGGTAGGTGGGTACCACTGTCGAGAGGCGGGCATGCGCAAGCAGCGCAAGCCACACAAGTCTTTGGGCCGCACAGGAATAGTGTTGGGTGTTGGCCTCACACTGCTTTGGAGGATTTTAAGTAGATTTTCTATTTTAGAAAATACAGAAAATCCGAATAACAATTAAAAAATAGGAAATGAACTTGGAAAAATTTCATAAAATTCTAGAAAATATATCTAAGCACATGGAATCCAAATAAAATAGTTTTAACAATTGTCGATGTTGAGATTAACCCTATTAAATTATTTTTACATGAAAGTCTATATTAAGCTTCAAATAAAAATACTAAAAAATAATAGAAATTTAAATATTGTATTTTCCAACAAGTAATTATTCAAAATATTTTTAGAGCTCGAAAAATTGGGATGTTACAGGCACCCCCCATGTAAAAAGGGAAGGATTTGGTTTTTCAGAGAAAATCAATCAAGTACTCATTTACTAGCTGTTGATCCCCTTTTCGAGGATCCTCCGGCTCTCCCGAGTGTATCGGAGGTCCCCTTTCTCTTGCTGCCTAATCTTTGTTTGCTACGACAGTCCCAATACCCTAGCCTCCCCTCGTGACGAAATAAAGGCACACCTATCCGTTCCACCCGAGCCATGTAGTTGACGTAGAACTCAGTGACCTATTTGGTTGCATAACCTTCGATAATGCCGCCCTCGGGCCGAGATCGATTCCGTACATAGGACTTGAGAATTCCCATGTACCTCTCGAACGGGTACATATGATGTAGGAACACATGGACGCATATCTTTATCTCTTTCACAAGGTGAACAATGAGATGGACCATGATGTCAAAAAATAACGGAGGGAAATATATCTCAAGATGACATAGAGTTGTCACCACCTCGGCCTGTAGAGCATCTATTTCTTCGGGATCGATGACCTTCGGGAGGTCCTTACTTCATCTCGATGTCCTCACCGTCATCGGAGTGATTCTTACGCTTGTATCGGGATGCTTTGCAGACCAGACATACATGCATGTCTGCATACTCTTTACTGTAGATGATACAATCATTCGGGGGCATGCATGTATTCCTTCTACTCCCATTCCGAATGGACAAAGAACCTTCTTGGCTTGGTAGCTGGTTCTGGGCAACACGTTTCCCTCTGGAAGGATGTCTACTAAGAGACCTAGTAACGCCGTGAAACTCTTGTCGGACTAACCATTGCTTGCCTTCAATTTTAGCAGCTCAAGCATGGATGACAAACTTGTGTATTCTGGCTTGCAGCCTGGGAACAAAGGTTTTGCCGAGTCCTCCATTAAGCCCTCGAATTTACCAAACTCTTACTCACTATAGTCCCCTTCTGCATCGCGTAGCATCTGATCTAGATTGTCATCGTGCGACCTACCCTCATCGAAAGCACAGTCCACATCCGGTGGCATATCGTTGTCTCCCTCGACGATGTTACTACCTTCTGGTATAATCTGCTCTTCACCGTGGCTGGTCCAACATGTATACTCCTTTTTGAAACCCCTTCGAATCAAGTGTCCTTCGATCTGCACCGGGTTGGTAAAAATCTTTAGATTATTGCAATCAATGTATGTACAGTACATAAATTTTATCCCCTTCTGCAACATAACCTGCTCCGCGGCTCTTCTAAAAGCAGACACGTCATTAATGTAATCTTCGCTCACACGGTTCTCAACGTACATCCAGCTTCGGTCCATCTGCGCTACGCACATAACAAATTAATTAGATTAATGCATGCAACTACGTACTCTTCCTATTGATCAAACATACTACAAATTGAATAGCGATTAACCCAAGGCAAATATAAAGGATTACAGATCGTTACCCTTGGAGCTCACCAGGAAGATCCCAAATATCCCGCGAGATCTCTTCCTATTGACTAACCTCTTTCTTCCTCCCTTCCTCCAATTCATTTCATGATATAGTCAGAACTGAGGCTCACTATGATGTAAACAATATTATTTTACACAATACATGACAAGTCAATGTATATATACATGCCCCTCATTGTTCTATTGTAAATCTTAACTGCCAATAACCTCCTTGGATGATAAACCTAGCAATCATCGATCTCTCTAGATTATATAATGCATATAATTAGAAGCAAATACTAACCTTAAATCACCAAGAATAAATAGATCTACAAGTACAAACTTGCGAATCTACGGTATTTAATTTTTTCACCAAACGCCCCAGAGCTAGTCGCCTCCTTCAAAGCAGTCGCACGCATATCAGCGACAGATCTAAGATCATACTATAGACAGATCTGTGTGGAGTCGGGATAACCAGATATTTAATTGCACATTTCACATACCGTTCTTAAAAAGAACTATCTATGATACGTATCATAGTCTGTTTTAAATAACCATCGTCTGTGATAATCGTAGGCCTCACAGACGGTTCTTGTTACGAATCTTTTGTGGTAAATATCACAGACGGTTCTTAACAATAACCGTCGGTGAAATTGTATACGTATCACAGATGATTCTTAACAAGAACCGTCTGTGATATGGGTCATTAAATATCTGGTCGTCCCCTCAAATATAGATCTATCAGTAGTGAGAAATATCTTTGATAGTAGTGAATGTGGTATCCGTTTTATCTGGCATTCGTATTCGGATGGTAGTAAATGTGGTAAGCAAAAATGCATTCGAATTGCAAAATGAATACGAATCCGGGTAGTATTTGGATTTTTTTATCGAATACGAATACGAATATAATATGCAAAATATGTGTCGAATCGAATACGAATACGGATAATATACGGATTCAGCGTAATAACGGCAATTAGCTATTACATATCTTTTGCATTGGATCTCCAAATTGGCCCTATTATATATGCATTTTGATTATCTCGACAAGGCCGTCATCATGGTGGACTCTAATTTGGCATATGAATTTTTTTTCATTTTGGCACATCATCCAATAAATCCTTTTGCATGCTCTTTTAGCCAAATTCAACATGTTTATAACCGATTTATTTACAATATCTCTAGAATTGATTAGGGTCAGTGGTAAAATGGAACAAATGATCAATGGTTACATAATAAACCATAGGAAAAAGGGTATAAGTATTACTATAAAACTGGTGCCAACTCGTTAAACTTTGTTATCTCATAGGATATTCGTATCCGACCGAATTGAGTAGGTATTCGATTCATATTCGTTATAATATTTGATTCTTATTTATGTTCGAGTATTTTCGATATCTATTCGTATTCGTTTATATATATATATATATATATATATATATATATATATATATATATATAAATATCGAAAGATTACTATTTGGTTCGTATTGAATCCGTTAACACCACACCTAATATGGACTATACATAGTGTAACGGAGAAAGCAGGACAGGAGATTTAAAAAGAAACGCACACGCCGGGGCTCAACCTGGCTCGTCACTCAGGAAGTCAGTACACTGTGCAACTAAGTCATGACAGTTGAGTAATCTTTAACAGCGCAATGAGTCCGTGACCATTCTTCGCAGTTCGGACACGGCCAGGTCCCGTATCCGTTGGTCTCCAAGTCCTAGCCGACCAAGCCACCGGCCACCATCCCTACAGGAAAGTACACACTCCAGCGACGCACCCGTCCCCACTGACCCACATTCCTCCAGTCAAAAAACACAGCACCTGCTCCTTGCTCCCTCCCCCGACCGTTACATTCAAACGCGCCAATCCGACCGTTAGCCCCATAAAAAACACTCCAGAGCCACACTGCCGCCCTCCCTCCCAGTCCCAGATGCGATGCGATTCCCTCCACCCTGAACGCACCAAACTAACCGCTCCCATAATACCACCTCGTAATCCCACCGAAATCGCGCGCCCCATATATCTCATGACCGGAATCCTTTCCCACCACCAATGGCCGCTCCCCTCGTCGCCCTCCGCTTCCTGCCACTCTTGCTAACGGCCGTGGCACTGGTACTGCCCGCCGCGGCGGATGCGGCTGCGGTGGCGGTGGCGGCGCCGGTGAAGAACGTAATCTTCGACTCGGCGACGCTGTCCTTCTCGGACCTGACGCTGCTGGGCGACTCCTTCCTGCGGAACGGCTCTGTGGGGCTGACGCGCGAGACGGGCGTGCCGTCGTCCAGCGCCGGGAGCGTGCTCTGCAGCCGCGCCGTCGCGTTCCGGGGCCCCGCCGGCAACGCCACAGCGTCGTTCGCGGCCAGGTTCTCCTTCGTCATTGCCAACCAGAACGCGGGCTCCACCGGAGGCGATGGCATCGCCTTCTTCATCTCCCCCGACAGCGCCACGCTCGGTGCCACCGGCGGCTACCTCGGCCTCTTCAACTCCTCCTCGGCGGCCGCCGACAGGACCAATGGGTCCGCCATCGTCGCCGTGGAGTTCGATACCATGGCCAACTCGGAGTTCGGCGACCCCAGCGACAACCATGTCGGGCTGGACGTCGGCTCGCCCGTGTCTGTGAACGCCGTTGACCTCACCGCCTCCGGGATCGTCCTCAAGAGCGGCAACCTCACCACGGCCTGGATTGATTACCACAGCGCCGAGCATCTACTCGAGGTGTCCCTGAGCTGCTCCGGTGTCAAGCCGAAGCGGCCCGTGCTATCCATGGCCGTCGACCTCTCGGCGTACCTGAAGGAGGCCGTCTACGTCGGCTTCTCGGCCTCGACGGAGGGGAGCACCCAGCAGCACACCATCAAAGAATGGACCTTTCAGACGTTCGGTTTCCCGTCCACCGCCAACGCCTCCGGCTTGTCCAACGCCACCAACAACGTGTCAGAGCAGGCGGTGCCGGGCGCGGCCGCGAGCGGCGCCGTCCGCAAGAAGAGGGTCGGGCTCGCCATCGGCATCCTCGGCCCCGTCGCGCTCGCCATCGCGTTCGTGTTCTTCGCCTGGGTGTCCGTTAAGAAGCTGATAGAGCTCACCTCCAGGAAGGACGGCGCTTTCCTGCCGGAGCTGCTCAAGGGGCCGAGGAAGTTCAGCTACAAGGAGCTGAGCATCGCGACGAGAGGATTCCACGCGAGCCGGGTCATCGGCAAAGGCGCCTTCGGCACGGTGTACAAGGCCGCCATGCCGGGCGCGGTCACCACCTACGCCGTGAAGCGGTCGACGCAGGCGCACCAGAGCAGGAACGAGTTCGTCGCCGAGCTCTCCGTCATCGCCTGCCTGCGGCACAAGAACCTGGTCCAGCTCGAGGGCTGGTGCGACGAAAAGGGCGAGCTGCTGCTCGTGTACGAGTACATGCCCAACGGCAGCCTGGACAAGGCGCTCTACGGCGAGCCCTGCACGCTCTCCTGGCCGCAGCGGTACACCGTCGCCTCCGGCATCGCGTCCGTGCTGTCCTACCTCCACCAGGAGTGCGAGCAGCGCGTGATCCACCGGGACATCAAGACAGGCAACATCCTGCTCGACGGCAACCTGAGCCCCCGCCTCGGCGACTTCGGGCTCGCCCGGCTCATGGACCACAACAAGAGCCCGGTGTCCACGCTCACCGCGGGGACCATGGGCTACCTCGCGCCGGAGTACCTGCAGTCCGGCAAGGCCACCGAGCAGACCGACGTGTTCAGCTACGGCGTGGTGGTGCTCGAGGTGTGCTGCGGGAGGCGGCCGATCGACAAGGAGGAGACCAAGGAGGGGAGCGGGAGCAAGAACGTCAACCTGGTGGACTGGGTGTGGCGGCTGCATGGCGAGGACCGGCTAATCGAGGCAGCGGACGCGCGGCTGGCCGGGGAGTTCGACCGGGAGGACATGCTGCGGCTCCTGCTCGTCGGGCTGAGCTGCGCGAACCCGAACTGCGAGGAGCGCCCGGCGATGCGGCGGGTGGTGCAGATACTGAACCGCGAGGCGGACCCTGTGCCCGTGCCGCTCAAGAAGCCGCTGCTCGTGTTCAGCTCCAGCGCGTCCATGAAGCTGCAGGAGATCGCCTTCTCCTGCGGCGACGACGTCCGACGCTACAAGGTCACCAATCCGGCGTCCCCGAAGTCAGAGGGGGCCGACATAGAACGTTGATCCAAGAAAAGCCATGTTATTAAGTATGTATGAATTACTACTAGTGTGATTCTTATACACATTTGTTGTTGTGATGTGTTCATAAGGGGAATATAGGTAATAATCCCTATTGTATGAGTTGTTGTAACCATAATACTTGCATCTACCTACGTGTGTTTCACCAAATTTCAGACAAGTGTCTCAAAAATCGCGGTTACAATCTCTGATCTGCACAATCTAGGACCAGAAATAGACCAGACTGAGCAGTATGACACATGTCATTTACCTTTTGGGCATTTGGGACGCTAGATTATGTTGGGCTGTATTCCGTTTCTCTTGCTCTCTCACCAGCTTTTGACAAAAGGCCATTCGATTCAAGAACCCAAAGAAGGTGTCATGACACATGTTGAAATTGTGATCCGAATTCTCTAATTTGAAAGAGTCTGAATCAGTTTTCATATTAGCGGATAAGTGTCCAACTTGGACTCTACGTCTTTTCCCCTATATATACCTCTTGTATGCCGTACGAGAAGATGAGCTGATTCATTGTAATCTCATACGATTTGTAAACACTTCACATATAGTGATCATCGCCGATTGACGCCTGTGATTTTTTTCCCGCAAGGGTTTCCACGTAAAAATTCGTATATCATTTTTGCCTTATTTTTTTAACAAATAGTATCAGAGCCAGAAGATTAGGGTTTTAAAGAGACGCAAGAAAAATAACAGATCGGTTTTGGCTACCGTCTCGCGTCGCCTCGGGCTTCATCTTCCGTCGCCTTAATTAGCGAACTACGTCGTCGCACCCAGGGCGCCTCGCGTTTTTTCTTCGGGCGTCATCTCCGCATCTGTCTGTCCTCGGTCCAAGCAGCTCCAAGATCCGTGCGCGTGGGCGTCCGAAGCGGTCGTCCTTCATCATCACGGTCCAAGCACTCGCGTCGCCCGTCGCTCTCCCTAGCGCGTCGCTCTTCCACTTCGCTCAGAGGAGAAAAGCCAGCAGCAGCGCGTCATCAGCCAGGACCGAAAGAAGTCACCAAAAGAAATCATCTCCAATCAGCTTAGCCCACAAGAAACCAATCGGCAAAGGTTCCAAGGAAAACATATTTTTTCCTTCTTTTATCTAGTCACCGAGCCATCAAGTATTTTGTCTTTTTTCCTTCCATCAAGTTCACGTGAAGTAGAAAGAGCATTCAAAGTTTGGTAGTTCTGGTTATTTTTTACTACATCCACCTAACAAGTGTACCAGGTTCTATTCCTCATGGCGACTTAGAAGTATGATCTTCCACTCCTGAATCGAGACATAAGATTTCCGCTGTGGTAAGTTAAGATGAGGGCTGTGTTGGTACAGATGAATTTGGATGATGCATTGGAAGGTTTTGAGAAACAATTTGTCGAATGGACCGCAGAGGAGAAGCGTAAAGACAGTAAGGCTTTATTTCAGATTCACCTTGATCTATCAAATGATATTTTGCAGGATCTCACCAGTAAGATGCATCTCAAGTAGAAATTGTACTATCATAAATTGCAAGAAGGAGGATATGTGCTTGATCATCTTTCGGTGTTTAAGGAGATCGTTACCGACCTAGAGTCGATGGAGGTAAAATATGATGATGAGGATTTGGGTCTTATTCTTTTGTGTTCACTGCCTAGTTCTTTTTCAAATTTCAGAGATACCATATTATATTGTAGAGATACTCTCACCCTTAATGAAGTTTATGAAGCTTTGCATGCAAAGGAGAAGATGAAACATATGGTACCTTCTGAAAATTCAAGCTCGCAAGGAGAAGGCTTGTTTATTCGTGGCAGGCAAAAGGAGAAGAACTCAAACCATGGATCTCGAGGTAAAAGTCCGAACAGCTACAAGAGCCAGTCGAAATCAAGAGGCAAGTACAAGTCGTGCAAATATTGTAAGAAAAGTGGGCACGACATCTCTGAGTGCTGGAAGCTACAAAATAAAGAAAAGAGAGCTGGCTATTATAAGCCAAAAGGTAAACCAGATGATGAAGGTAAAGTCTCTCTTGTTACTGATGATAGTCATAATGGAAAAATCCTTGTTGCCTTTGTTGGATGTGCTAAGACTGATGATGAATGGATTCTTGATTCTGCCTGCACTTTTCATATGTGCCCTAATAGGGATTGGTTTGCCACCTATGAACCTGTTGAAGGTAGTACTTTGTTGATGGGTGATAACTCATCTCGTAAGGTTGCAGGAATTGGTTCAATTCAGATCAAGATGTTTGATGGTATTGTCAGAACTTTGACATATGTGAGGCACATTCCAGATTTAAAAAGGAACCTCATCTCTTTGAGTACTCTTGATACTAAAGGGTACAATTATTCTGGTGAAAGTGGAGTTTTAAAAGTATCAAAAGGCTCTATTGTTGTGATGAAAGCTGATATTAAATCTGTCAATCTGTATCATCTATGAGGTACTACAATATCAGGTAATGCTGCTGTAATTTCAAGTTCATTACCTGATTCTGATGCTACTAATCTTTGGCATATGCGCCTTGGGCATATGAGTGAGCTTGGTTTGGCAGAATTGAGTAAGAGAGTACTTCTGGATGGACATAGCATTGGCAAGTTAAAATTTTGTGAGCATTGTGTGTTTGGCAAACACAAGAGGGTGAGATTACATACTTCAGTTCATACCACATAAGGTATTTTGGATTATGTGCATTCTGATTTATGGGGACCATCTCGCAAAACATCGCTAGGCGGTACTAATTATATGTTGATAATTATTGATGATTACTCTAGAAGAGTGTGGTCTTATTTCTTGAAGCATAAATCACAAACATTTTCAGTATTTAAAGAGTGGAAGACTATGGTTGAAAGACAAACAGAAAAGAAGGTAAAGAAACTTCGCACTGATAATGGTATGGAATTCAGTTCTGATGAATTTGAATCATATTGCAAGACTGGAGGCATTGTTAGGCACTACATCGTTCCTGGTACTCCTCAACAAAACGGTGTAGTTGAGCGTATGAACAAGACCATCATTTCCAAGGCCCATTGCATGTTGTCTAATGCAGGTTTGCATAGGTGTTTTTGGGCTGAAGCCGCTTCCACTGCTTGCTATCTTATTAATCGGTCACCTTCTATTACAATAGAAAAGAAGACTCCAATTGAGGTATGATCTGGTTCTCTAGTAAATTATTCAGAATTGAAAGTTTTCGGTTGTACAGCTTATGCTCATATTGATAATGGAAAATTAGAGCTTAGAGCTGTTAAGTGCATCTTTCTTGGTTATAAATATGGTGTCAAATGATATAAGTTGTGGAATCCTGTAACACGTAAGGTTGTAATTAGAAAAAATATTATCTTTAATGAATCTGCTATGCTTCATGATAAACTACCTACTAATGTTCCTGTTGAGAGTAAGCAGAATTCAGGTGTTCAGGTGGATCATCTTATTGGTTCAGATAACACATCAGATTGTTCATGATGCACCTATTGTTGAGAATCTTTCTATTGTTGAGCAGTCACCATAACGGTCCATTGCAATTGACAGACCTAGGAGTGAGATTAATCCACCCAAGAGATTAATTGAAGAAGCTAATATTGTTGCTTATGCTTTGAGTATGGCAGAAGAAATTGAAGGTAATGCAGAACCTTCATCGTACTCTGAGGCTATTGATTCCACCAATTGTAATAAGTGGATAACTGCTATGCATGATGAGATAGAATCACTTGAAAAGAATGGCACTTGGGAACTAGTGAAATTGCCAAAGGAAAAAAGCATGTTCATTGCAAGTGGGTTTTGAAAAGAAAGGAAGGTATTTCTTATGCTGAACCAACAAGGTATAAAGCAAGGTTGGTTGCTAAAGGTTATAGTCAGATTCCAGGTATTGACTTTAATGATGTCTTTTCCCCAGATGTGAAGTATAGTTCTATTCGCACTTTACTCAGTATTGTTGCCATGCATGATTATGAACTTGAGCAATTAGATGTTAAAACTGTATTCTTACATGGGGAGTTGGAAGAAGACATTATATGGACCAACCTGAGGGTTTTGTTATTCCTGGAAAAGAACATCTTGTTTGTAGGTTAAAGAAATCTCTTTATGATTTGAAGCAATCTTCTAGGCAATGGTACAGGAGATTTGACTCTTTTGTGCTCTCTCATAATTTTAAGTGATATGATTATGATAGCTGTGTTTATTTAAAGACTGTCAATGGTTCAGCTATTTATTTGATTCTCTATGTTGATGATATGTTGATTGTTGCAAAAGATAAGTCGGAAATAGCAAAACTGAAAGCACAGTTGAGTAAGGAATTTGAGATGAAAGACTTAGGTGCAGCAAAGAAAATTCTTGGTATGAAGATTATTAGAGAGGAAATCTGGCAAGTTATACCTTAGTCAGCAAGGTTATATTGAGAAGGTTCTACGTCGTTTTAATATGCATGATGCAAAACCAGTGAGTACTCCATTAGCTTCACATTTCATATTATCTTCAGCTTTATGTCCTGAGTCAGACTATGATATTGAGTACATGTCTAGAGTTCCATATTCCAGTGCAGTTGGTTCTCTTATGTATGCCATGGTTTGTTCACGTCCTGATTTATCTCATGTATTGAGTGTGGTTAGTAGATACATGGCTAATCCTGGAAAAGAGCATTGGAAATCAGTTCAATAGATTTTCATATATCTGCGTGGTACTTCTAATGCTCGTTTGAAATTTGGAAATTCTAGAGATTAACTTGTTGGTTACGTTGACTCTGATTATGCTGGCGATTTGGACAAGAGGAGATCCCTTACAGGTTATGTTCTCACCATTGGTGGTTGTGCTGTTAGTTGGAAAGCAAGTTTGCAAGCTACTGTTGCCTTATCTACCACTGAAGCAGAATATATGGCTATTTCTGAAGCTTGTAAAGAAGCGATTTGGTTGAGAGGTTTGTACACTGAGCTTTGTGAAGATAATTCTTGCACTACCATATTCTGTGATAGTCAAAGTGCTATATGCCTTACAAAGGATCAAATGTTCCATGAGAGAACAAAGCACATTGATGTAAGATATCACTTTATTCGAGGTGTCATTGCTCAAGGTGATGTCAAGGTGTGCAAGATAAGTACTCATTATAATCCAGCTAATATGATGACAAAGCCAGTTCCTGTTACTAAGTTTGAGTTTTTGCTCAAGCTTAGTTGGTATTACAGTTTAGTCCTAGAGACTATTTGGCGCACGGTGATTTTTATCTTAGTGTGGAGATATTCTGGTGATTGAAGATTCTTCATTATGCTACAAGAGGAAATTCATCTCAAGGTGGAGATTGTTGAAATTGTGATCCGAATTCTCAAATTTGGAAGAGTCCGAATCAGTTTCCATATTAGCGGATAAGTGTCCGACTTGGACTCTACGTCATTTCCCCTATGTATACCTCTTGTATGCCGTACGAGAAGATAAGCCGATTCATTGTAATCTTGTGCGATTTGTAAACACTCCACATATAGTGATCATCGCCGGTTGGCGCCCGTGGTTTTTTTCCGCAAGGGTTTTCCATGTAAAAATTCGTATCTCGCTTTTGCCCTATTTTTCTAACAACACACTTACTTTCCTGATGCAAAAACCAGCAATCGAACAAACTATCTCCCAGAATCGAACAACTCCCAAGAGCAATCTCACAAAGGCGCGCACATCCGTGACACGCCATGTTCTCCACACACACACGTACACAAAACAAACATAGAAAGCAAGTCACTAACAGCTACATTCGTCGGTGCCGGCGCGCACCCTTCTGCCTGCGCGATGAGAAGCGGCGCTGGCCCAAGCCCCAGTTTCCTCGAAGCGGCGCGCGAGGTACACAACGTAGCAGAACACGCCGACTACCATGAGGAACACGTAGACGGACCACTTAAGCTTCCGGCAACTGCCCGCGGCGAAGGCGCCCATGAGGCCGACGAGGTCCAGCACCAAGGTGACCTTGAGAACCTTGAGCCGCGTCCCCGTGTGGTAGAAGCTCTGGTTCGTGAGCAGCAGGATGATGACGAGCGACGTGGCGAAGCACGTCGCGTTAAAGAAGAAGATTGTGGAGATCGGGCCAACCCCGCCCCGCATCACATTCCTTCGTCAAAGTATAACCAAAGATTGAAACAGAAATGTACATTGCACTCTGTTAGAAAAATAGAGACAAAACGAGAGACAAAATTTTTACGTGAAAAACCCTTGCGGGAAAAAAAACCACGGGTGCCAACTGACGATGATCACTATATGAAGAGTGTTTACAAATCGTACGAGATTACAATGAGGTGTCTACTCTCCATGTGCGGCTTACAAGAGGTATATATAAGGGGGTAAGGATTTAGAGTCCAAGTAGGAAACGTAACTGCTAATATGGAAACTAATCTGGACCCTTCTATATTAGATAATTCGGATCACAATATTAACACACTCACATATCCAGCATCTAAGGATCCGTTGACTTGTATGACCTAGATCCTGTTTGGTTGAGTAGATTAATGACACTCCCTCGAAGAGAATTTTTTTATTTAACCCCTTTTAAATTATTTTAATTAATAATCCTTCGTTCAACTTATTTTCAAATATGATTAATTCGGCTACGCAATGGGATAAATCTAGCTCCAAGCTGAAAAATGGCTCTTTTGGCCACATCGATGGTCGTGGTGTAGCCAAACAATACTACCACACTAGTGACCATGGTGTGACTGTACACCATGCTGACTAGCATGACAACGTTGTTTGATCACACCACGACCAGCAGCGTGGTCAAAATGGTTAAATTTAAAAATAAGTTAGACGAGAGGTTGTCAATAAAAATAATTTAAAAAGTCAAATATTTTTTTTAAAAAATCCATCAAAGGCTATGCCCAAGAAAGTCTGTCTTTTTAGTAAGTGGATTTGGTTGAAGCAAATGCTTTTAAAGATACACGTACCATGGTATACTACGCATAGTTATTTAGGGATTGCTATATAACTTCGGACAGTTTTTTAAAGCTAAAACTATCACTTTTATGTTCGTTAGACGTGCTATAATATTCGTATTGTTGATATGCTATAAGAAAAAAAATTATAATAGTTGAATTTTTATTCGTCCGATATGTTTTGAGATTTGCACTTTTTACCATCTGATGAATTGAGTCTGAATTTATTATAATTTTTCTTCAGAACATAACAGGTTCACCATATTGCCGTATTTTGTTGGTATATAATTTTATTTTTTGTCTTTATTTTCACTCAACCTCTCAAAGTACATGTGAAGATCATAACGGGTTCATCACATTGTTGTATTTTGTTGGTTTATAATTTTATTTCTGGTTTTTGTTTTGCTCAACCTCCCAAAGTACATGTGAGATTTTGAATTATGTAATAGAAATATGAGTTATTAAGACTTTCAAGAATAATCATAGTGACTAAGAATTAAAATTATATAAATAATTTAATGTAATTATATAAATAATTTAATGTAATTTATATATAATAAAGTTGTAAATAATTTTTTTAAAATAAAACAGTTTTTTAGAGAGAAAACAGTCAAATTCTACGTAGACATATCCTATATCGACTTGGACACGGAGACACAAGGTCTGCAATATACATATGATCCTGAGCTAGAGTGAGCCCATCCAAGCCCGGCATAGGGGGCACGTGAGCTTGGACTAGTTTGTTTCGCAGGCTTTATAATTGTTGAGGAACCGTTGCTGGCGAGTCTAGTCTGAACGATAACCTCGTAGACAAACATAGAATCGCATCAAACAATGTAAGAACACAAGAACATAATAATAGATTGAACACAGAGATGTATGGGGTTTCTTACTTCTCTTTACTGCTCTTCATACGATCAAACCTTTACAATAACTAGCACCCCCTATTTATAGACTACATCCCTGCTAAGGTTTGAGATGGGGTGCAAATACATGTGCCGACTGCTGGGCCGAGCCTATAGTTTCCCAACACTCCCCCTTGGCCATCCATCCTCATATTTTCATGCCTCGTCAAAACTCCAAAAAAACCCAGTGGAAAAAATTTAGAGAAAGAGTACATGACACACGTTCTACTGCGTTGCACGAATTGCCTCGTTAAAAACCTTAGCCGAGAAACTTCAGGAAAACTCATCAAGGGAAAAAGAGTACAATCCACCCAATTTCATTTAATCTCTAAGATTTACTCTTTGGGTACTCGATCTTCATGATCAAGTTTCGGTATGAGTTCGTGAAGATTCTCCCCCTGAATTCTGCACTTCTCTAAGTCTCATCATTCAAATTCCACGTATGCACCTTCCAAAGCTAGATGTTGGAAGTGACAGTGAATAATCTACAAGATTTTCACATGACTTAGTATGCAGTACTTTAATTTCGTTCATCTTTTGTAATTCGTGAGCACATAAGAACTTGGGGTTGATATGCTTAGTGAGAGGGCTCTTCACATAACCCATTTGCACTTGTACAACATAAGCTGCATTATCTTCATAGTAATAGTAGGGCTTGCGCAGTATTCAATTCACATGACTGCTGGATGTGGTGAATCATCCGCCGAAACCAAACATATTCTTGTGAGGACTCGTACAGTGCTATGATTTCTGAGTGGTTCGTCGAAGTCGATACAAGACTTTTCTTAGACGATTTTCATGAAATGCAGTGTTGGGACCCAAAAATATAATTTTGGACCTTCTGTTTATTCTGCACTAGTCCAAGATCACGCTAGTGCACACAGTGTTAACATAGATGAATATCGATCCACACAAGACAATTAATATAATAAACGATTAACTTGAATAGCAAATAATGGTTTTGACCTTATGGTCGAGTTTACATTTATTAAGCCACGCAAGGCTGACAATAGATAAAATGGCAGTAACGGAATAGAAATAAACTTCAGCGAAATCCCATCAATTCACCACAAGCAACTGACTAGGATCAAGACCCTAACGATCGACACCTTCATATAACTCCTGCTCAAATGCAGGCGAAGACTGCTCTATTTCTGTTGATTGTTTGAAGTAAGTATGAGTACACAATCGTACTCGCAAGTCATACGACAGAATGCAATTTATAGATGATAGTTTAATCCAGAGGAATGGCTTATGTGGTTCTTTTGCAGAAATGTAACATTTGCAATTGCATACAAATAATAGATGGAAAACATAATTCAAAACAAATAAGACAATATTACTTTATCATTTGATTTCACAAAGACACACAGTCTAAATAAGTTATTCACACAGCCATATAACTTAAATCACACAGCTCCCTTTCCAATATTTTTATGAAAATCTACCCCTCGTGTGAAATTCCCGAGTATGTCCATGACCGCGGACGCGGCTTTTCGAATAGATTGATTAAACACTCTACAGAGGTTGTACACTTTACCCACAAGATACAATCAGTGTAGCTAGCACTGACCATAACAAAACCTTTCAGAAACTCTATCTCAATATTGACACTCCCGATGTGCTTTACTGTCGTCCAACCGATACACACAGCGTTTGGGTACGACACACACCGTTGGACGGGGATACGGCGAACCGTCCCGCGATGTGATAAGCACACCTCCAGCCCATCACACAGCTTAACCTACAACCTGAGTTGTCAATAGCAAGACTCCATAACCTACTAAGTTAAGTCCGTCCTATACTAGGCATGTGGTCGTACAGTAAGACTCAGTTCAATAGGGCACAAAGTTAAGTCCTTAATTGGCCAAGACAAGACTTTCAATTTCTAACTAAGTCACACAGATTATCATTCCCAGCACACAGCTCCACCATATCACACAGCATCCACCACTTACCTCAGTCTAAATCTTTTTCCTCCCTGTTGATTATGTGCAACACGTGCCATCAACGAGTAATAGCACACAGCACATACAGTTTCATTAGAAACGATCTCAAACACTACAGTTTTTTGGTTGGCACGAGCTACATGCGTTTTGAAGGAGATAGCCCTAAGAGATACTGGACTTTCTACTGTGCTTAGAAGGTATAACTATTTATTAGTTGCAATCCAATGATCCGCAATTGAAGGTACACGTGCAATTATACTTAAACTGTTGGCCCTGTATTAACTTAAAGATTGAGCGCAAGGTTAGATAAGTAATTATGTATCCTCATTAAATCGGAAGGGGAAGGATAAGCTAGTAAAAGAACAAATCGTGGAAACCGTGGTGCTTATCATTTTTAATTGCAACTTTCCATTGCATAGGCAGCGACCGGACTAGGAGAAGGAAGGCTGCACATGGAGAAGCCTGCACGGTTGAGCCGTGCGGCGCGGGGGCAGCAAGCGAATTACGTGATTTTCCTAAACTAAGCTAAGTAATTTAACACGAATTACGTGATTTTCCTAGGACTGAGTAACTGAATACTAGATTAAGTAATTTAACATGAATTATGTTATTTCATAGGACTGAGTAACTGAATACTAGACTAAGTGAGTAACTGAATACTAGACTAAGTGAGTAATTCAACATGGATTGATTAATGATTATTTAATCCTTGTCAAGCGCTGGCGCAACAGATCAAAGTCCGCGATGAGTGACAGGAGACGAGGATCAGGGCGACCATAGAGAGTTAAGTCAAAGTACAATTACTAAATTAGCAATGTTTACAAAATTTCCTCTTCCTAAGTTACCAATGTGCACATCAACAGTTGATGTTTTTAATAAAGAAGGTGCCTTACCAGGCACCGCCGAATGTGGGTATAAAGTGAGCTGACTTTGTGTTTGCATTAGTATGTTCCTTTCTTGTTGGCGTGATGGAGTTTATAAAGTTCTAATTATCTCCAAAGGAACATTGGAATCCTAGTGCTCTGTTGTTCGAGAGCCTCCTTTGGTGTAGAGATTTATAGTGCCATCATAGTAGAGCTCTTTTACCATACTCTAGTAAGAGCATCACTTCGTAAATCTAGAATACAGCATCACTTCGCAAATCACCTAACAGGCCAACAAACTTCAAGAAATACTCGAAGATCGAATGGATCGCCAAGACCGATGTCGATCACACAGGAACGGCAGAGACCGGACTTCAGTCGAGTTTACGTCATTCAAGACTACTGCAAACAATTACGCTTGTCACTCCCTGAACAACAGGTACTTCCGTGCCCAGCGCCGTCGTGACGCCCTTCCTCTGGGCGCCGCCGTAGCAAGAACGGCACAGCCTGTGCAGATTCAGCAGCTCCACCAGCTCCCTTTGGTTGGACGGGCACCGGTTGCTCCTGATGCAGAAGTGCACCAGCAGGTGCACGACGAGGTACGCCACGATCGCGGCCACGAGCGCCACGATGTACGCCGACGTCCTCACCTTCCGGCAGCTCCCCGCCGTGAAGGCGCCCATGAGGCCGAGCAGGTCCAGCACCATGGCCGCCTGCAGCGCGCGCAGGCGGTACCCGTGGAAGCTGAAGGTGTTGCTCAGGAGCAGCATGATGATGACCAGCGACGCCACGAACGCTGTCGCGTTGCAGTAGAAGAACAAGTTGTACCGCACTCCGTAGCGCGCCTATCAATTAACTAACCAAATGAGCATCGAAATATACCAGACCGCAAGTTGGTTGAGACAGATATGCAAATGGTTTGGTAACCTGGAGCACGGGGTCGCCGGCGCGGTGGTCTTCGCCGTCGTCCGCCCAGACTCCGCCCGGCGGGCTTAGGCCGGCATTGTACGTGACGGTGGCGGCGAGGATGGCGAGCAGGAGGAGGTACTTGTGCATCCGCTCCAACACGCCCTTCGACCGCTCCTCCGTTGAATCGTGTCCCATGGCCGGTGAATGATTTGACGCCATGAGCGATGGGCAATGTTTGAGGCTGAGATTTGGCTCGATTTTATAGTGGATGCGTATGACGTAGGAATGAAGAGAAGTAATAGGTTCCTTAACTAGTTTGCACAGCTTGACGTGTAGCTGTAGCATGCTGAACAAGGCAGGAATGTTTCAGGTGTCATGTAAACGTGCCATGAATACGTAGGACATAATTCATGCAGGACAGCAGCGGTCATGTGGTGTTGGAAATTTGTGGAGTAGGAGATTTAAATCACGTCAGAAGTGTTTTTCTAAAGCGATTATTTGCACTATCTAAATGATTTGATGGTCTACTACAAATAAGCTAGTAGGATAAGATATGTGTCGGACCCGAATTTTCTAATCCTGAATCCTCTGTGAAAACACTGTACTATTCCCTCGATCAGTAGATAACACTTACAGACACATTACTGAATCAATTGATAGAAGATGTAATTTAAGATATTTAATATATTACAACTTTCAGAGTAACATATACCACGTCGGATCAAGTTTTACAAAAGAGCTGGGTAGACCAAATCGATTACATTACATAAACGCACGTGGCTACCGCGGAAGCAAAAGGGGGTAGAGTTCATCTCTCTACAGGCAAGCGACTGGGGTAACCTGTGTACAACGGATATTACCCAAGGGGTTGAACAATATCCATTGTACGGAAGTACCGAACGAGTCCACTTAGACTGGAGCGAGATCTAGACTATAGACTAGACTACGCTTCATCGTTTCCTTGTCCATCGACTTCAGGGTCTTCATAGTATACGTAGTCCTCTTGATCCACATCATCTGGAGGGTTTGGGGGAAGAGGGAGAATGAGCACAACTTCCGTACTCACGAGCCAACACACAAGATGCAATAATATACATGTATGGCTTAACAAGGGTGGCGCAGGTTCTTTTATTTGCTAAAACAACATTTTTCAATTATCATAATTACAAATTCCTATAACTTAGCATTTTAAATAAATTACATTTTATTAAAGAGGATAAGTGCAATATTAAATAACAGTAGAGGTTCCCTCCATCGGAAACTCTACATATACATCATTTTATTGGAGCTACCCCCGCTCCTCCATACCACTGAGCTCAACGGCTCAGGAAAAATCCAACCTCACGCTAGATGAGCCGACCTAGTTGTCAAATCAACCTCAGGATAGATGAGCTGACCTGGTTATCATTCCACCCACAAAGGTTTTTGAAAAAGAACTAACTCAAGTAAAGTTCCCATGTCCGCCTTTGACCGTAGGCATGACTGTTTAAACAGTTTAGACTCTGCAGAGGTTGTACATTGTACCCACAAGAGATAATCATATTCATTGCCCCACATGATTCCTTTGTCATGTGGTTGAGCGATCGTTACAGTAACTTTTCGAACTAACTCACCCTTCCGTTATCTCACCCATATGGGCAACTCTCATAAGTTGTGCGAGATATTCACCACAACGACTAGCGCAACTGGCCCCAGCCACAACGACTAGCGCAGCTGGCAACTTTACCTTACCACGGTGTCCATTTCAAGCGACACATCCTGCCACTTGCTTGCTTTCACACACCGAATTATGAGATAACATTCAGGGTTTAATAATTTTACTAAGTCAAGTTGCACTTTGCAGACTTGCGATTGTACTTGTTTTACACTGGAGCCCATGACAAAATTAAGTCCTTAATCCATCTGGGCGTTTCATACCACATACCAATCACTCTCGTGCACGACGGCACCCACCACTCTTTCCATCCGCCCAGATGTGGTACTAGCAAGTTGTTTAGTGTTTTGGGGAGGAAAAACCAATTATCACCACACACCAGTCATTTACATCCAATGACTGCCCAAAACCACTTTCATGATTAAAAGATGATGATTAGGATATTTATTGTCCCGGTACTTAAGCAAGACTACCATGTCGCTTAAATACAACCTATACTAGTATTTACAACATATTTACTAGAGTGATATGGAATGAGGGATTTAATTTATCAAATGATGGATAATAATTAATTAATCATCAAATGAGTGTTTAACTACCTTAAGCTTCAACATACATTTGATTACATAATTAAAGCATGCAATTTTGATATTTTAAATAAATATACTTTGCATAAAATGTAGGCTCAAAATGATCTAAGTACTGACTTGCCTTGGTTATAGGCCGTGCGGTCCTGGTACTCCTGAGCTTGATCGAAGTGAAGGTCTCCTGCGTCTTCAAACCCTAATCGGACGAAAGTACCGGAAAAGGCACAACAGTAGAGAGGGCAAATAAATAAATAAATAAATCATAACAAATGAACTCCAAATTGAACAAGACTAATGTCATTAGCAAGATCTTGAATTTAGAAAATTTTAGGAATAAATTTTATAATTTTTGGAGTTATAACGAAAAAGATATGAATTTTTGAAGCTTTTCAAATGAATTTTTAATTGAAAAGAAAAATAAAAAAACCCAGAAAAGTCCTATACTGACACATGGCACGAATAGGGCTCGGTCCACCCTGCAGTCGTGGGCCGAGTACATCTTGCAACAAGCGGGTCCACAAAGACGGTGCGGTGTGGCCCAATTGTCACCGTGATAGGATATCATGGCCAGGGGCCACAGTCAGCGCGACGGGCACGATAAAGCGGCGGCAGCGACGTCATGTCGCCTCATCTTCCCGTCGCGAGGAGAAAACGAGGGGGGAGAGGGGGTGGCGATGGGGCGCACGGTGGCGGTGGCGCAGGAAGGAGGTAGGAGAGGGAGCGGGCGACGCCGGGAACGAGACTGGGGGCGGAGGCGACGATGGCTCGACGAGGCGACGATGGCTCGGCGAGGCGACGAGAAGAAGGCGGGGTGTCAGCGACGGCAGCGATGACGACGGCGACGAGGAAGATGAGAGGAGGAGGTGGGTTGTGGAGGGGGAGAAGAGGAGGGGGCGCACGGGGCATAAATAGCCGAGAGGGGAGAATAAAGCTGGGCGCGGTGGGAAGGAGGCAACAGGGAGTGGCGGGGGAGGAGGCAAAGGGGAGCCCGGGCGGCGGCCAAAGCCGGGAGCGGCGGGCGCACCGAGGGGAGGAGAAGAGGGGCCGGGTGGAGTGCGCGCGCTTGCACAAGGTGTGGCGGTGGCCGAGGCGGCAGCGCAGGTGGTGGCGGCCGGCGGGCATGATGGAGGAGGCGGCGCAGGTCGGCAGGCACGGGCGCGGCGGCATCGGAGGGGCAACAGAGAGGGGCCCGGAAGGGGGAAGTGGGCCGGGCTGAGGAGAACCGGCCGAGACGGGCCCAAACCAAGGTGAGATTGAAATCAAACTTTGAATTTCGATTTTGCAAAATTTGAAAGTCAAATTCAAATGTCTTTTTGAAATTGAGAATGTTACAACATGCCTGGACGAAGTTTGCACTAAAGTAAGGTGAAATTCGTCCTGAATAGAACAAGAGAACGGGATTGTGAATACTTCTCAAAAACTAAAGGGCTTCTCTTTATATAGAGTTTGAAATGATGCGAAATGGAGAGACACGACTCTTCGAATGCACCTTCTAGTGAAAGGATGTGAAATGAAGAGACAGGACTTTTCAAAATGAAAAGACATGACTCTTCGAATGCACCCTTTCAATTTTTTTCTGACAAAAAACAATTGTCTGTTTAGAGAAAATTTCTAATTGCCCACGTGCCCCTAAGTGCCATAGTGTGTCGATGAAAGAAGCCTAAAAGGAACCATTAGCGCCACACAACCCACGCGCTCGCCCGCCCGAACATGCGTGAGCGCGCATGTGGTGGAAATATATATAGTAATTGCAGCATATTGGCCACTAGCTCCACCTAGGCTCAATTCTTCTCAAAGCCTATATAGAAGGTAGCTATATAAGTTGATCAAGCTTATCATAGACTTTCCATATGGGATTAAACTTGTTGTTTGAAAATAACTTCCAACAAATCCCGTACTTGTTTTAAAATAAACAAGTTCATACACAGTAATAAAATAATATTAATACATTTAGATATCTTTCGATTTGAACCTAACCTTAGTAAATAGACAAAAAAGTTTTGATGAAATTAAAGGTAGCATAAAAGCTTTGAACCATTTATTCCTTATATCAAAACCAGACATGCATTACACATATTCTTCATAACGTTCTGCCCACAAAAACACGCTTAGCACTATTAATGGTCATGTGCTCATCCTATATTAATGAAAAATTATGAGAGAAACTCTACTCTCATTTAGAGATGGCACCATCTCATTTTTCATATGGGTGAATTCTTCCAGTGTCTCTGTTACTTACAGATACTTGTTGTCAACGACCAAATATCATTAAGAGTTTAAATACTCAACTCTCAAAAAGTATCAGCCAACATTTCATAATTAGATAAATGTTGAACCATCCACGTCACAACTTGTTGTTACCCTTTGAACCAAAAAAAAAACTAGTCAAGTACTATTGTTAGGTTGGGTTGCTATTGTTAATGGATTTATTATTGAGTTTAAGTCCAATTCCTAAGGAAGTCTTCTTTACCAAGTCTCTTGTGAGAGGTTTAGTAAAGGGGTCAGCAAGGTTAACATTCGTTCTCAGAAATAATAAAGAAATTATTCCATCCTTGATTAATTTCCTCACATAGTCATGTCTTTGACTCATATGTCTAGACTTACCATCGTACACTTCACTGTACACCATAGCTAAAGTAGTCTGGCTATCACAATGTATTGATAGTGCCGATACATTTTCATGTGCTAGTGGAATTTCTAAAAGAATATCCCTTAAGCATTCAGCTTCCTGTCCTGCCGAAGCAAGAGCCACAAATCCAGATTCCATAGTGGAATGAGTAATATAAGTTTTTTTCTTGGATTTCCAAGAAATAGCCCCACCGACTAATCTAAATACCTATCCTATTATAGATTTGCTATCCCCAACACTTGATATCCAACTTGCATTAGAATATCCTTCTAAGACAGTAGGAAATCTTGTATAATTTGGTGGATATCATGGGGATATGCTCCAGATTTTAGGATGATGTGACAATTGGCAATGGCGTTAACGGTTTGTCGTTTCACGTGTTTTCGGCAAAGTTGGCATGCTGTCAGGCTATAACCGGTCTGACCGGCTAGGGTGGCCGCCCGACCGATTCTGGTCGATCGACCGGCCATGGGGCGATCGACGGCGATTACTAAAGTGAGGAATTGAGCTGGCTCAAAAATAGAGGGTGTAGGCAAGAGAGGAGATTCTGTTGCACCTGGTCCCATAATTTATGGAGTTTCCAGTCAAAAGTTTTATTGGTTTGAAAATTCCAGTAGGTTTCAGTTTTCTAGAGAGGAAAAATGGCTAAGTCGGTGGCGATCCGACCGCCCATAGGTGGCGGATCGGGCGCCAGGTGGGCGATCGAGCCCAGCGAGTTGGGCGGTCGACCGGTTTTCACTGGTTAAATCACCGTCGTGGCGGAAATTCTCGGTTGTTAGGTCAAAGTCATGAGTTTCAGGGCATATATGTTGCATGATGCATGTTTTGACTAACATGGGTCAAGTTGCGAAGAACTTATTCCCAAATTTGGTTTACTTGTCTATTGTTGTGCAGGTTACTTGGTGGTCAACGACGATCAATGGCGAGGATGATCGGGACAATGCTTGGATAGCTGAGGTCCAGAACGATCGACGATGGCGGGTGGGGTCAAAGTACTCAAGCGTTGTGCAAGATGGACAAGGGTGATCTATTAGCTAATCCGAGGCGCAAGATGGCGCAAGGTGTAGCTAGTTAGGTCAAGGGTTGTTAAAGACGGCGCATTAAAATACGTGCGTATGTGTCCCGTTTGTTTTGGGACTTAACGGGAGCCCAATTGCGTCAAACTTCTAGAAGGTCTAAGCCTCCACTATAAATAGGAGAGGGAGGTGGCTGCACCTCCTCTTCGCCTTTTTTGTAATTTTTGTAAACCCTAATTTTCTTAGGGAGAGCTTCTGTGGAGGCTAGGGTTGATGAGTCACGGCGGCCCGATCTTCCGATAGGTTCGATTTGGTTCGTCGTGAGGACGTTGACGCTTTGAGGCTTCCGACCAACAGATCGTCACCTCGCAATTCGCTACACCCGCACGCCTGTCGTTATCGACCACGCTTGCACGCGATCGACCTTACCACGAAGGTTATGGTTCCTGCAAGCAATCGAAGCAACTCACAAGAACAAGGTAGATGCAATCAATTGTATTGCGGATATGGATGAAGTTTACAAGTGGGGTTCCTCAAACCGATAATCGTAAACCGCAATTGGCGAGAATAATCTAAGAAAACCCGCCTCTAAACTATGGCGGCCATTGATATATATAGGAGGCGTGAGGAGGTCGACCTAGGGTTGTGCGGCCATGGGATGAGGCGTACACAACACGGACTCCGACCTCGTCACGTTTACAAAGTCTTATTAGTTTCCAAAGCGGTGTGTGACACCTTGTGTCGCGTATTTACGGTCAAAGATCTAGTCGTGAGGTGCGGTCCTAGGATGGTCTTAAGGAGCCCATGCTATCTTTGGTCATAGATTGTGTCCAACGAGTACTGTGCTCGCCTCTCTGGTCGTAGATTGCTCCCAACGAGTCATATGGTCGTAGGCCTTCTTGAAGTGGTCGTAGGCCTTGCGGGCGGGTCGTAGACCTTCTTGAAGCTGGTCGTAGGCCTTCTTGAAGTGGTCGAGACCTTCTTGAACTGGTCGTAGGCCTTCTTGAAGTGGTCGTAGACCTTCTTGAACTGGTCGTAGGCCTAGATTCCTGAGTACAAGTAAATAATCTCTATTAGGCAGCATCATAGAGTTCTCAAATAATACACTTAGCCCTAGAAACGATTTTACCTGATAGATTAAGTCACGTGTTCTAGCTCTTGTCATAGGACCTTGTAGTTCAACACCCAAATCTGGAGGGTCTTGTGTAGTACGTGTATCCGAAGGAGGGATGTCCTCATCATACTCCCCCTCTTGAATTGGAGTCGTCCTCGACTCAAGCTCATCTTCTTTTCCCACGTATGGTTTCAAATCTGAAATGTTAAATGTGGGGCTAACCCCAAAATCTGCAGGTAATTCTAACTGATATGCATTATCATTTATCTTCTTAATTATCTTAAGCGGTCCTGCTGACTCTAGGCATCAACTTTGATTTTCTTAATTCCGGAAATCTATCCTTTCTCAAATGAACCCAAACTAAATCACCTGGTTCAATTTTGACAACTTTCCTACCTTTATTTCCAGCAACCCTATACTTTTCAGTCATACGCTCTATATTCTCTTTAGTGGTCTCATGCAACTTGAGAATAAATGCAGCACGCTTCTTAGCATCTAGATTTATTTTTTCAGAGGTTGGTAAAGGTAGTAAATCAATAGGAGCACGGGGTTAAAACCATACACTACCCAAGCGGACTTACCTTGGTGGTGGAGTGTACTGACCTATTATAAGCAAACTCAATATGCGGTAAACACTCTTCCCACATCTTCAAGTTCTTCTTTAAAACAGCCCGCAACATGGTGGATAACGTGCGGTTGACAACCTCCGTTTGTCCATCAGTTTGGGGATGACACGTGGTAGAAAACAGCAGCTTTGTCCCCAATTTATTCCAAAGCATCTCCAAAAGTGGCTCAAAAACTTCGCATCGCGATCCGAGACAATAGTATTGGGCACTCCATGTAAGCGAATGATTTCCCTGAAAAACAAATCAGCTATGTTTGTAGCATCATCGCTCTTGTGACAAGATATAAAATGTGCCATTTTAGAAAATCGATCCACTACTACAAATATACTATCTCTCCCCCTCTTTGTCCTAGGCAATCCTAAAACAAAATCCATAGAAATATCCTCCCAAGGGGCGCTAGGAATAGGAAGAGGCATATAAAGTCCATGTGTAAGGAGACGGGACTTAGCTTTGTTGCATGTAGTGCAGCGAGCTACGTAGCGCTCGACATCACGCCTCATCTTTGGCCAAAAGAAGTGGGTGGCCAGCACATCTTCTGTCTTTTTTGCTCCAAAATGCGCCATCAATCCTCCTCCATGTGCCTCCTGTAACAACAAAAGACGAACAGAGCTAGCTGGAACGCATAGCTTGTTAGCACGATAGACCAAACCATCATTCATCACATAGTTATTCCATGTCTTCCCTTCTTTACAATGTTCCAGCACTTCCTTAAAGTCCAAATCAGTGACATATAAACTCTTAATGGCCTCCAAACCAAAAATCTTATGGTCAAGTTGAGATAACATGGTATAACGTCTAGAGAGCGCATCAGCAATCACATTATCCTTACCTTTCTTATGCTTTATAACATATGGGAATGACTCAATAAATTCTACCCAGTTGGCATGTCGTTTATTCAGTTTAGCTTGACTTCTAATATGTTTTAGCGATTCATGATCCGAATGTATGACAAATTCTTTGGGCCATAGATAATGCTGCCAAGTTTGAAGCACTCGAACTAAAGCATACAATTCCTTATCATAGGTGGAATAATTCAAACTAGGCCCATTTAGTTTTTATTTGAAATATGCAAGCTGGTTTACCTTCTTGAATCAATACACCACCTATCCCAATCCCACTGGCATCACATTCAATTTCAAAAGTCTTACCAAAATCAGGGAGCTGGAGTAGGGGTGCTTGGGTGAGCTTCTCTTTTAACAAGTTGAATGCCTTCTCTTGTGCAGGTCCCCATTGGAAAGGCACTCATTTCTTTGTCAATTCATTCAATGGTGCGGCAATGGTGCTGAAATCCGCACAAAGCGCCGATAGAATCCGGCAAGGCCATGGAAGCTCCGCACTTGTGACACGATGAGTAGGCGTCGGCCGACTTTGGATGGCTACAATCTTTGTCTCATCCACCTCAATGCCCTGTGGTGTCACAACATAACCAAGAAATGCAACTCGATCGGTGCAAAGGTGCACTTCTCAAGGTTACCAAACAAACGTGCGTCTCTCAAAGCATTAAAAACAGCACGTATATGATTTAAGTGTTGCTCATGTGACTTGCTATAAATCAAAATATCATCAAAGTAAACCACCACAAATTTTCCAATGAAAGGACGTAAAACCTCGTTCATCAAACGCATAAAAGTACTAGGTGCATTAGTTAAACCGAAAGGCATCACTA
Source organism: Hsuehochloa calcarea (assembly GCA_036346395.1). Classification (NCBI taxonomy): domain Eukaryota; kingdom Viridiplantae; phylum Streptophyta; class Magnoliopsida; order Poales; family Poaceae; genus Hsuehochloa; species Hsuehochloa calcarea. The sequence continues at coordinate 36,867,519 of CM070604.1, read as the reverse complement.
ACCATTCATATAATCCGAACTTAGTTTTAAAAGCAGTTTTCCATTCATCTCCTAATTTCATTCTAATCTGGTGGTAACCACTCCGCAAGTCAATCTTTGTGAAGATAATAGATCCACTCAATTCATCTAGCATGTCGTCTAGCCTTGGGATAGGATGACGATACCTTATAGTAATGTTATTAATGGCTCGCAATCAACACACATCGCCAACTACCGTCTTTCTTAGGAACCAAAAGAAGCTGGAGCAGCACAAGGACTAAGGCTTTCTCTTACGTACCCCCCGTTCCAAAAGATCTTGGACTTGTCGCTGAATTTCCTTAGTCTCCTCTGGATTGGTCCTATATGCAGCACGGTTTGGCAAAGTCGCTCTGGGATCAAATCAATTTGATGCTCAATTCCTCGAATAGGTGGTAATCCCGGGGGTACCTCGGTGGGAATACATCCACATACTCCGCAAAGGTTAGCAACAAAGGAGGCAAAGAGCTAGCTATATCCTCAAGCGAGTATAAGGCATTTTTGCATATTAAAGCATAGCATGGCAGCTCATTATCACAAATTTCAGCAAGTTCAGATTTAGTGGCAATCATAACACATCCCTTCAATTTAATCCCCTCAGACTTAGGACTAGACGCCACTTTCTCCCTTTTAGGTGGGAAAACACGTTTTGCTACTTGCTGATTTTCAGAATCATACTTATCGGTGTTTCTTTCATTTTTAGCGCGCTCTTCTTCATCTTTCAAAATCTCAGCTGGTGTCAAAGGTAATAACTTAATCTTCTTACCCTTGTGTAAGAACGAGTAGGTATTATGTAATACTCTGAAAAAAATAATATTAATATTGATAAAAACATTTTAAGGGCCGGTGTGCAATTAATTAAAATAGTGCTTATAAAAAAATAGAATTTTCGGAATTGTTATGAGCTATATAAATAGATTTGGAGTTTTTCTAGAAACCCTAACTTTTTAGTCTTGTTTTCCACCGCCGCCAGTTGTTTTTCTTTTCTCTTGGGAGCCAGCCGCCGCCAGTCAATCTGCGACTTGCTGCTGCTGTTTTTTTTTCTTCTTTCTTTATGCGCACTGCTGCCGCTGCTACCGCCGGCCCGCGCCAAATTGCTGTGCGTTGGTTGCCGCGTGGAGGCTGGTGCCGGTCTGTTCTTCAAGACCGCTTTTGCTTTTTCTGCGCGTGATCTCTTTGAGCGGAGGTACCTTCTTCGCGGTGATTCGCTTCTTCTTTGCGTGGAGCAACAGCGTGGAGACCATTCTTTGCTGCTGCTGCGCAAGATGGAAGTCTCACTGCGGTCTTTGTCTTGCTGCCGACCCACCGACCGAATCTGCATCGCTGCGCGTGAGAAGGGCAAATGACCGAGCGGTGTCTTGGCGTGAAGAGGTTCATCACTTTCTTCTGCTTCCATGTCACTGCCGCCCGCTATTTTTGTTTTCTGATGACATATTATCAATACAATGGTGGACCAAGTTTATGCACGACCACCGATTTTGTTATCACGATTCATGAAAATGGTTCGTTGCTTGGCTAGGTTGCGTCAGTAGTTCGGCTAATGGCGCACTTCTAGGAATTTCTTTATTGGGGTTTGCATGCAGTAACCAATGTAGTTATTTTGGAATTTAGTAGTAGTTATTTTAGCATGTGACTAGAGATTCTTGCAGTACCCAATGTCTCGGTTGGAAGGTTAGTGATTAATTATTTTGTCTTGTAGCTATATATGATTGCAAACAACTAGTGTTATTAAATAATGTAGTAATGCTATTTTACATGGTATTGCTAATAACGTGATTAGTAGTTCTAGTTAGCGTAGATAATTTTGATATCTTTCTATAGCATAATGAATCTCGTCAATCGGTTAAGTAGATTTCGGGATATGATTTTCGGAAGACCGCTGTTTTTAGGGTTAACGTCTTTCGGTGCTGTTTTGATAGATTGGATATTAAAAATAGTAAATAGCCTAATTAGAGTTTTTGATCTACATGAAAGTTGTAGATAATTGTCCAATGGTTCTGTAGGATCTGAGAACACGCGTTTTGGTTGAATAAATCAAAAGTTATGAATTTATTAAGTCTGCTGTTCCGAAGCGGACAGACCGGCTTTCGGGGCTAAATACGGAGGGTTAGATGATTTAATTAGAAGTCTTCGTAATCTAAGAAAGTGTGGATAATTTTATAAAGAATCCAGAATGGGTTGGTTTGTTGTGATCGGACTTTCGAGTCAAAAGTTACGCTCTTTTTAGTAACCGGACAGCAATGGGTAGTTTTTGATACCGGCGTAACGTGGTATATTTGGGGACGTGAAGGAGCGATGTATATTGATTGTTATTCGTATGATGCTGTAGTTTGTATTGAGAATTGGTGTATTTAATGTAGGAGAGGCGTCGTGTCTGTTGCCGTCTTCTAGCCAAATCGTGCGTCGCAACTAGTAAAGGCAAGTGCATGGTAGACAGCGATCAATGATCGATCACTGTTTTCTTTATCTTCTATTACCATTATTGTTGTGCTTTTATTTTATTTAATTGCAAACAATGAATTGGTATGATTATATCTTTGTTGATAAACATGATGAAAAGTTGGATATGATGTTGATGATGGAGTTTGCATGTTTGCATTCATAAGCATCATTGCATAAGAGAAGGTGATCATGATTGATCACAACTCCACGGGAGTGGAGGAGGTCCCCGATCCTTAAGGAGGAACGGGCTTGAGAGTGAATGTTGTCGCGAGCATTCACTCACGTTATACCGGTATACGCGAAAAGAAGTGCATGTGGACATATAGAATAGAGTTGCATTGATATTTGAGATTAATGAATGAGAATGTGAATGGAAGTGCATGTGATGATAATGAAGTTATTGAATGCTGTTGATTTATTATTGTTCGTTGTATATGATGTATTTGCTGAGTCGTGGACTCACCCTTGCTCTATTGTTGACTTTAGGTGATCTTGAGGTGCCAGTGGCGAGAGCGAGTAGAGCACATGGACATCACATGATCATTCGCCATGATAATCTTTTCATTCAAAATTGGTTTACACTCGGACATGATAGTTATTGAATAATGTTTAGGATATCATTTGGACTAGACTGCTTGTTTTAATCATTTGGATTCATTGGTTGATGCGATATTGGACTGTTTACCTGATTTTATTCCACTTGATTACTTATTATCATTTGAACCATAATTATGCATGTTCGTTTGTGATCTTTGGATATGATTATCATTGTTTTCTTACTGAAATTTTTATAGTGTGTCAATATTTATTAGATGGAAGAGTAGTGTGGTGGCATTCTAGGCTCTGTGTTGGGCTGGGGTGTTACAGTTGGTATCAGAGCGGGCTTTAGGTCCGTGGTGAATAGATTAACAACTTAGGCAAACTAAAATTGTTAAAATTAGTTTTAGATTAGTAAATCAACTAAAATTTGCTAATGGTTAACTAACCTAAAACTTGACACACTAGTGCACAGTAGGTTAGAGAGAGGTACGAGTATAGTTTTACGCTTCCGTTATGCTGTTCATTGATGGATGAGTTTATTTTGAGCTTTGAGCTCATTGTGTATTGTTGATTGTGGTTGATAGCTATGCCGAGGGGCAGAGGACGTGGTCGTGGTGGCCGCGGTCGTGGAGGTCGTGGCCGCGGGAGAGGTTCCGTGGAGCCACCTCCCTGTGTGATTAGTCGATGGCGAGGGGTTCTTTGTTGACCCGCCTCGGTTGTAGTCGAGATGAGACCCCGCTTTCTTGAGAGAGTTGGTGGGAGAGATCCGTGCTCTTCGTCAACAGCGCCGGCAGCTCCATTCTTCGCGGCATCTGTTGTTGCTCTGTCGCACATCCACCGGTTCTGGCGCGGATGACACTTCGAGAGTGGATGGGGTTGAGGTTGGATCCGTTTGTGGTCGGGCACACCGGTCGAGCGTGGTGGTTGCGCTACATGGAGAGGCGATTTGGAGCTTTAGAGATGTCTTCTCTTGAGGGTCCGTTTGTTGCCTTTCATTTGAAAGGGCAAGCAGATATTTGGTGGGAGGCGTGTTGTCTTGAGGACCGCCGCTCAAGGGCGATCACTTGGGAGGACTTTGTTGATCAGTTCAAGGGAAGTTCTACCCTACTCATTTGTTGAGAAGATGGAGGTTGCCTTGACGACCTTTGCTCGGGAAGAGGTCTATTCTTGAGTATGAGGTGAGTTCAACAACTTGGTTCGCCGTTCCTTGATGTAACGATGACCTTCGAAGGCCAAGAGGTTCCGTCGGGTCTCAACTCGAGTGCGGCATGTGTTGGGAGCTACTCCACTCTGTGACTCTACTCTGTTGTGGAGCAAGCTAGGGGCATGGAGTTGGAGATCTGACTCACAAAGGCGACAAGCCTCGGTGGGTAGTAGTTTCGGTGGTGACGGAAGAGGAGCTCTAGTGAGGAAGTGGGTGCAGTCGACGACCGCTTTCAAGAAATTCAAGGGAGGACCGCGATCTTTCAGTCTAGCGATCGAGGCCGTTCCTTCTTGGCGCCTCGTTCTTTTGCGTGTACTCGGCTCTTCGTCTGTCCCGAGGTAAGGGGCATGCTCGCTTTAAGTGCGGTGATGGACACGTACTGCTGAGTGCACTTGGACGGAGATTGCCGTCGGTGTGGCCGATGTGGTCACAAGGAGCGGGTGTGTCGCGTAACCCGCTAAGCGTGATCAAGTGGGAGCCCGTGCCATCTTCTTCTTCTTGATGGGTCTGCTCGAGGATCTTTCGGATGATGATCGCTCCTCCGGCGATGCCATTTCCTTCACTTGGGCGCCCCGGCGAGGTACTCGCGGCCGCCACCTTCGCACCGCTTGGGTCAGACGACCGGCTTTACCTGCACCGCCACAGCAGATTGTTGGGGCTCTCGCCGCCCCGCCGTCGTCTTCCTTCGCCATGGCGCCACCTGGAGTGTACGCCATGCCTACAGCGGAGTCCGCAGGTCGTCCTGACGTGGTGACAGGTACTTTGCTTGTGGATTCGTTTGATGCTTTAGTCCTTTTTGATTCGGGGGCTACCTTTTCGTTTGTCTCGTCGGCGTTTGCTAGGAGAGCGAACTTGAGTATGCAGTGGATTTCTCAGTCGGTGTTGGTTAGTTCTCCTGGGGGTATTATTGCTAGCTCTACTGTTTGTCCTGGGTGTTCTATTGTCATTGATGGTGAGAAGTTCACGGCGAATTTGATAGTTATTCAAATGGAGCCGTTCGACGTTATCTTGGGTATGGATTGGTTGCACTCTTATCGAGCCGTGATATCTTGTTTACGTAGAGCGGTCTGTGCGGACCTCGTGCAGGGAGACTTTGACTTTTCAGGAGTGCGCCCGCGCTCTCTTTCGATGTTGGCCGGATCGTTCCGGCCGCGGCGTGAAATGCGGACTTCTTTTAGCTCTTCTTTGAGAAACCGAGTGTGGCCGCAGATTGAGGAGATTCCGGTGGTCGTGATTACCGGATGTGTTCCCGGTGATCTTCCGGATTGCCACCGTGCGAGGCGTGGAGTTTCGCATTGATCTTGTTCCGGTACTCGTCCCATCTCGATGTCTCCATATCGATTAGCACGTCCGTTTCAGGACGAGTTGAAGAAGCAGTTGGATGATTTGTTGGCCAAAGGTTTGATCAGGCGTAGTGTATCGCCATGGGGAGCTCCTGTTCTATTCACAGAGAAGAAGGATGGGAGTTGGCGTATGTGTATTGATTACCGTGCGCTTAATGCAGTCACAATTAAGAACAAATATCCATTGCCTCGCATTGAGGACTTGTTTGATCGCTTGAATGGAGCTCAAGTATTCTCCAAGATCGATCTCGATGTGGTATAATCAAATCCGTGTGCGTGAGCGAGATGTTGAGAAGACCGCTTTCTCCACGGTATGGGCATTATGAGTATAAAGTTATGTCTTTTGGATTGACTAATGCACCTGCCATTTTTATGGAGACCATGAACAACATGTTACACGAGTATCTAGATGACTTCGTGGTGGTGTTCATTGATGACATTCTTATCTATTCCAAGACCAATGAGGATCATGAGCGTCATTTGAGGCTGGTTTTAGATACTTTGAGAGAGCACAAGTTCTATGCTAAATTGAAGAAGTGTGAGTTCTGGATTTCAGAAGTGGGTTTTCTGGGTCATGTGATTAACCCTCAGGGTATTGCTGTTGATCCTAGCAAGGTATCCACAGTGGTGGATTGGAAGAGGCCGACTAGTGTGAAGGAGGTGAGGAGTTTCTTGGGTTTGGCTGGATATTATCGGCGTTTTGTGCAGGATTTCTCTATCATTGCCAAGCCAATGTCTCAGCTTACTCAGAAAGGTGTGAGATTCGGTGGGACCGATGAGTGTGGCTAGTTTACGCATTTTGAAGGACAAAGTTGGTGACCTCTCCTATTCTCACTCTTCCGAGCCGGAAAGCGATTCTGATCTTTTCAGATCGTCTCGAGTGGGTCTTGGCTGTGTTCTCATGCAAGACGGTAAGGTGATTGCTTATGCGTCGAGACAGCTAAAGAAGCATGAGCAGAATTATCCCACTCATGATTTGGAGTTGGCTGCGGTTGTTTTTGCTCTCAAGATTTGGAGGCATTATCTATACGGTGAGCCTTGTGATATTTTCACCGATCACAAGAGTCTCAAGTATATCTTCACTCAGAAGGATCTGAATTTGAGGCAAAGGAGGTGGTTGGAGCTGATCAAGGATTATGATCTTACTATTCAGTATCATCCGGGCAAGGCCAATGTTGTTGCAGATGCTCTTAGTCGCAAGGCGACTCCTGCTACTCTAGATTGCCTTATTGCTGATTTTGATCGTATGGGTATATCTTATTGTTATGCGGGCACATCACATGTTGAGACACAGTTGATTCTTGAGTCAGCTATTCCAGACCGTGTGCGGGAAGCACAGCAGAGTGATCGGTTATTACAGGAGGTTAGGAAGCGTCTGGATGAGGGTAAAGAGGGTGATTTTAGCATGGACGATTCTGGTACTTTGAGGTTTAAAGGACGTCTTTGCGTGCCACAAAAGGCGGAGGTCAAAGATGATATCTTGAGGGAGGCACATCGCACTCCGTACACTGTTCACCCTGGTGAGACTAAGATGTATCGAGATCTGAAACGGAATTTTTGGTGGAAGAGAATGAAGGTGGATATTGCTAACTATGTGGCTTCTTGTGGTGTTTGTCAGCAAGTGAAAGCTGAGCACAAGCGCCCTGCAGGTTGTTGCGACCTTTGGAGGTACCCAGTGGCCTTGGGATGATATCTCTATGGACTTTGTGGTAGCGTTACCTCGTTCGCGCTTGAGGAAGGATGCGATTTGGGTAGTGGTGGATCGATTCACAAGTCTGCGCACTTCATTCCTATTCGCACAACAAATTCAATGAGTGATCTAGCTCCTATTTATGTGCGTGAGATAGTAAGACGCATGGTGTGCCAAAGACCATCATTTACAGCAGGGACGCCAAGTTTGTCTCCAAGTTCGGGAGAGTCTGCGAGTGCATTGGGCACAGCTCGCCTTAGTACTGACATTTCACCCATTGCACGGATGGGCGGTCAGGCGGACTATTCGGACTTTGGAGGATATGTTGCGATCTTGTGTTCTATCTTGGAAGGGTAGTTGGGAGGACCATTGCCACTTGCGAGTTTGCTTATAATAATAGTTACCATTCGAAGATTAGAGCCGCGCCATTTGAGGTTCTCTATGGGCGGAAGTGCGATCGCCGCTTTGTTGGGATGCGATTGGAGAGAAGGCAATTTTGGGTCCGGACTGGATTCAGAAGACCGTTGAGCGTGTGGCCATGGTGAGGCAGAATCTGTTAGCAGCTCAGAGTAGACAGAAGAGTTATGCTGATTTGAGGAGGCGCGATTTGGAGTTTGCGGTGGGTGACCAGGTGCTCTTGAGAGTGTCTCCCACTAAAGGCATTGTCCGATTCGGTACCAAAGGAAAGCTTAGCCCGAGGTATGTTGGACCGTTCCCGATTATTGCAAGAATTGGGAAGTTAGCTTACCGCCTGGACCTTCCTGAGTCTATGCGTGGAGTTCACAATGTGTTTCATGTCTCAATGCTGAGAAAGTTTCTGAGAGACCCAGAGCATAAGATTTCATTAGAGCCGTTGACTATTGAGCAAGACCTCACAGTTGAGTCGCGTCCGGCGCGCATTTTGGAGAGGTCGGAGCGAGTGCTGAGGCACAAGACGTTGGTTACGTCAAGGTCTTTGTGGGCGATCATCCAGAGAGAAGCGACTTGGGAGTTGGAGTCTCGCATGCGCGAGCAATATCCGGAGTTGTTCACGTCGGGTACGTGTTGTTTTGTTGTTTAATTTCAGCTGTGCAGTTTTATTTGAGTAGAATGGCGAGTAGAATTCGGGGTCGAATTCCGTTAAGGGGGGTAGAATGTAATACTCTGAAAAAAATAATATTAATATTGATAAAAACATTTTAAGGGCTGGTGTGCAATTAATTAAAATAGTGCTTATAAAAAAATAGAATTTTCGGAATTGTTATGAGCTATATAAATAGATTTGGAGTTTTTCTAGAAACCCTAACTTTTTAGTCTTGTTTTCCACCCTTGATTGTTTTCTTTTCTCTTGGGAGCCAGCCGCCGCCAGTCAATCTGCGACTTGCTGCTGCTGTTTTTTTTTTCTTCTTTCTTTATGCGCGCTTCTTTGCACGCTATCACGCCCGCGCTAAATTCTTTGTGCGTTGGTTGCCGCGTGGAGGTCGGGTGCCGGTCTTGCGTCTTGTTGTTCTGCTGCCGCTTTTTCTGCGCGCGTGATCTGCCTTGAGTCGGACCGCCGCTTGCGGTGATTAAACTTCTTCTGCGTGGAGCAACGCGTGGAGACCATTCTTTGCTGCAATTGCGCATGGAAGTCTGCTTGCGGTCTTTGTCTTATTGCCGAACCAACCGACCGAATCATTGTCGCTGCTTGGCGTGAGAAGAGCGTGACCGAGCGGTTTGTCTTGGCGTGAAGAGGTTCATCACTTTCTTCTGCTTCCATGTCACTGCCGCCCGCTATTTTTGTTTTCTGCTGACATATTATCAATACAATGGTGGACCAAGTTTATGCACGACCACCGATTTTGTTATCACGATTCATGAAAATGGTTCGTTGCTTGGCTAGGTTGCGTCAGTAGTTCGGCTAATGGCGCACTTCTAGGAATTTCTTTATTGGGGTTTGCATGCAGTAACCAATGTAGTTATTTTGGAATTTAGTAGTAGTTATTTTAGCATGTGACTAGAGATTCTTGCAGTACCCAATGTCTCGGTTGGAAGGTTAGTGATTAATTATTTTGTCTTGTAGCTATATATGATTGCAAACAACTAGTGTTATTAAATAATGTAGTAATGCTATTTTACATGGTATTGCTAATAACGTGATTAGTAGTTCTAGTTAACTGTAGATAATTTTGATATCTTTCTATAGCATAATGAATCTCGTCAATCGGTTAAGTAGATTTCGGGATATGATTTTCGGAAGACCGCTGTTTTTAGGGTTAACGTCTTTCGGTGCTGTTTTGATAGATTGGATATTAAAAATAGTAAATAGCCTAATTAGAGTTTTTGATCTACATGAAAGTTGTAGATAATTGTCCAATGGTTCTGTAGGATCTGAGAACACGCGTTTTGGTTGAATAAATCAAAAGTTATGAATTTATTAAGTCTGCTGTTCCGAAGCGGACAGACCGGCTTTCGGGGCTAAATACGGAGGGTTAGATGATTTAATTAGAAGTCTTCGTAATCTAAGAAAGTGTGGATAATTTTATAAAGAATCCAGAATGGGTTGGTTTGTTGTGATCGGACTTTCGAGTCAAAAGTTACGCTCTTTTTAGTAACCGGACAGCAATGGGTAGTTTTTGATACCGCGTAACGTGGTATATTTGGGGACGTGAAGGGCGATGTATATTGATTGTTATTCGTATGATGCTGTAGTTTGTATTGAGAATTGGTGTATTTAATGTAGGAGAGGCGTCGTGGTTCATTGCGTCTTCTAGCCAAATCGTCGTCGCAACTAGTAAAGGCAAGTGCATGGTAGACAACGATCAATGATCGATCAACATTTTCTTTATCTTCTATTACCATTATTGTTGTGCTTTTATTTTATTTAATTGCAAACAATGAATTGGTATGATTATATCTTTGTTGATAAACATGATGAAAAGTTGGATATGATGTTGATGATGGAGTTTGCATGTTTGCATTCATAAGCATCATTGCATAAGAGAAGGTGATCATGATTGATCACAACTCCACGGGAGTGGAGGAGGTCCCCGATCCTTAAGGAGGAACGGGCTTGAGAGTGAATGTTGTCGCGAGCATTCACTCACGTTATCGTGATATCTGTGAAAAGAAGTGCATGTGGACATATAGAATAGAGTTGCATTGATATTTGAGATTAATGAATGAGAATGTGAATGGAAGTGCATGTGATGATAATGAAGTTATTGAATGCTGTTGATTTATTATTGTTCGTTGTATATGATGTATTTGCTGAGTCGTGGACTCACCCTTGCTCTATTGTTGACTTTAGGTGATCTTCGAGGCTGCCGTAACTGAGAGCGAGTAGAGCACATGGACATCACATGATCATTCGCCATGATAATCTTTTCATTCAAAATTGGTTTACACTCGGACATGATAGTTATTGAATAATGTTTAGGATATCATTTGGACTAGACTGCTTGTTTTAATCATTTGGATTCATTGGTTGATGCGATATTGGACTGTTTACCTGATTTTATTCCACTTGATTACTTATTATCATTTGAACCATAATTATGCATGTTCGTTTGTGATCTTTGGATATGATTATCATTGTTTTCTTACTGAAATTTTTATAGTGTGTCAATATTTATTAGATGGAAGAGTAGTGTGGTGGCATTCTAGGCTCTGTGTTGGGCTGGGGTGTTACATATTAGCTCTACCATGGTGCAAAATATCATTGTCATATATCCAAGGCCTACCGAGCAATAAAGAGCATGCTTGCATCGGTACTATATCAAAGTCAGAACTATCTTTGTAATTACCAGCTGAAAATTGCACGTTCACAACTTTGTTTACCTTTAACTTACCACACGAATTGAACCATTGGATGTAGTAGGGACGTGGGTGTGGTTGTGTGGTCAAGCCAAGCTTCTCGACCATCTCGGAGCTTGCAAGGTTGTTGCAGCTCCCTCCATCAATGATGACTCTGCAGGCTCTGTCTTTCACAAGAAATCTGGTTTGAAACAAGTTATGCCGTTGATTTTGCTCCGCTCTCTCCACTTGTGCGCTCAGCACTCGTTGCGCAACAAGGCTCATATGATACTCGGTGTCAACAGCAGCTACTTGCTCCTCTACAACATCAGCATCATTGTCCATCTCGTCTCCTCCACCGCAATGTTAGTTTGCAAGTACATATTCATCCTCAATATCACTAGTACTTACATATCCACCGTCTGTAGTGGCAAGGTATGCTCACGACTTGGCGATCCTTCATGGCGTGTCCCATTCCCTTGCAACGGTGGCAAATAATCCCAGTGGTACGACCAGTGGAAACAACCGACGAAGAACTCTTGGCTGGTACCTGTACACTAGTAACTTTACTTACCTCGGGTGCATGTGATGTGGTCGGAGGTGCTGCTGAACGCGCCCTACTCGTGGAGGGGGCAGCAGACCGTGTAGCTGAAGGTGGGCTGTTTTAAATTGCCCCGGCACTGGTCGTGGTGTAGACATGCTCCCAAAGTTGTTCCTTGGCCTCTGTTGTCGTCCCTGCAATTCCTTTTCTGCCAAACATGCAAGTTGGAACAATCTAGGGACGCTATCGTATTCTTTGTAATCCACTATGTCCTGAATTTCACGTCTTAATCCTCCATAAAAACGTGCTATTGCAGCTTCCTCATCCTCAATAATATCACAACGTAACATGCTAATTTGTAGCTCCTGATAATATTCTTCTACGGATCTATTACCTTGGTTTAAGCGCTGTAATTTATTACGCAAATCACGTTTAAAAGAAGGTGGGACAAATCTATTACGCATAGCAACCTTTAAACCTTCCCACGTAGTAGGCGCTAATCCTTCGGTGCATACCCTATTCCACCAAATGATGGCAAAGTTTTTAAATTCACTTGTGGCTTGCCTAACTCTATGTACTTCGGGAACTAAGTGAGCATTCAATTTCTGTTCTACCGTCATCTCCCAATCTAGATATATTTCAGCATCATAAGCACCCGCAAAAGATGGTATAGAGAACTTAACTTTAGCATATGGATCATCATTAACACGTGCATTATGTTGTTGAACATTGTTACCTCTCATACCTTGACGGTTGAAGTTCAGTCGATTTCGTTGTCGTGCATCAAAGGCGTCGTGGTCGTGAACCTCATTATCATTATCAAACTCATGGTCATGGGCTGCACCATGAGGTTCTACGACCAACGTTTGGTGGTCGGTTCACCATTCTTCGAGCGTGTAGTGGCGCCGCAATACTATCGTTGATTGAGCGTTGTAATGTGATCGTGGTAGCTTGAAGCTTCCTGTCGATGTCCTCATTAATGGTAGTGCGTTGTTCATCCATTAGCGTCATGAGCTCTTCCCTCAAAACACAATCTTGCGCATCCAATCCTTCACCTGACATGGTTAGTAGGAGACAAAAGACAACAAAAGGTATTATCCCTATCACTATTAGGTGGTCGGAGGGTGGAATCACACACTCTCAAGCGTCTTACCAAGCTCTTATGAGTTTCTTACCAAATTGCAGCAGGTGGTCTGATCGGAGAAGGTGGGATGTATGACCACGGCGGAGGCGAATGCGAGGATCCAATCTGAGGGCCGAAAGTGTGTGGAGCTCGGATAGGCAATGTTTAGTAGCAAGGAATAGCAATAATGAAATCAGATTAGCAAAGTGAATAAAAGTCCACGAGACTAAATCACGATTCTTTGGCCCAAACGCGTTCCTAGAACTAGCTCAAGCAAACGGAAGGATAGGGTAGATACAAACACAATTGGATCCAAAATCACAAAGTAACTTTTTTTATTTTTGCACTCTTTGCTTTCTTTTTCTTTTCTTTTCTTTTTTTTTTGCACTCTTTGCTTTTTTTTTTTTTGGACGGCAAAAACCCAACCTAGGGTTTCCCTTTTTTTTTTTTTTTTTTGCGAATGTGACCTTGACTCAAAACTCTTCAAAACCCTTTTCTGGGTCTATGGATATATATGGGTCACAAACTTTTTCCGGAGAGCAGGGGTAAAAAGGTAATTAAAAGATACTCTCTCTCTCTCTCTCTCTCTCTCTCTCTCTGAACTTTAGCTATGGGAACAATCCGACCAGTCGATTGTTTTCGACCAGGTGGTGGGGTGTCCGAGAGCAACAAGATAATAAATAGGGTTGTCGGACACGAGTGGTCGGTCGAATCCGACCAGGCGTTCGTTTCCGACCAGGTGGAGAAGCCGAATTCGAGTAGGTGGTCGTATGGGGGTGGTGTCTCGGTGATCGAATCCGACCAGCGTGGAGAAGCTGAATTCGAGTAGGTGGTCGTATGGGGGTGGTGTCTCGGCGATCGAAACAGCAAAGACTCGACGCTAGAAACTAGATTACGACGACTAGACCAGCAACAAAGACACCGACGATGGACTCGAATTCAACAACGCGAAACTGAAAACACAATTGCGAAGGCACAAAGTGGTTTGGACAGCGGAAAAATTTACGATCTAAAACTTTTTGTAGGGCAATTTTCTGGACTCTAGGTGATGGAACAAAACTCACAAAAAGGGGATAAACGAAATTACCTAACGGGCAACCTTAGCTCGATACCACTTGATGAGTCACGCGCCCGATCTTCCGATAGGTTCGATTTGGTTAAATCGTGAGGGCGTTGGCGCTTTGAGGCTTCCGACCAGCGGATCGTCACCCGCAATTCGCTACACCCAGACGCTTTGTCGTTATCGACCACGCTTGCACGCGATCGACCTTACCACGAAGGTTATGGTTCCGCAAGCAATCGAAGCAACTCACAAGAACAAGGTAGATGCAATCAATTGTATTGCGGATATGGATGAAGTTTACAAGTGGGGTTCCTCAAACCGATAATCGTAAACCGCAATTGGCGAATAATCTAAGAAAAACCGCCTCTAAACTATGGCGCCATCGTATATATATAGGGAGGCGTGAGGAGGTCGACCTAGGGTTGTGCGCCATGGGATGAGGCGTACACAACCGGACTCCGACCTCGTCACGTTTACAAAGTCTTATTAGTTTCCAAAGCGGTGTGCAAAGACCTTGTGTCGCGTATTTCTGGTCAAAGATCTAGTCGTAGGTCTGGTCCTAGGATGGTCTTAAGGAGCCCATGCTATCTTTGGTCATAGATTGTGTCCAACGAGTACTGTGCTCGCCTCTCTGGTCGTAGATTGCTCCCAACGAGTCATATGGTCGTAGGCCTTCTTGAAGTGGTCGAGGCCTTGCGAATCGGGTCGAGACCTTCTTGAACTGGTCGTAGGCCTTCTTGAAGTGGTCGAGACCTTCTTGAACTGGTCGTAGGCCTTCTTGAAGTGGTCGAGACCTTCTTGAACTGGTCGTAGGCCTAGATTCCTGAGTACAAGTAAATAATCTCTATTAGGCAGCATCATAGAGTTCTCAAATAATACACTTAGCCCTAGAAACGATTTTACCTGATAGATTAAGTCACGTGTTCTAGCTCTTGTCATAGGACCTTGTAGTTCAACACCCAAATCTGGAGGGTCTTGTGTAGTACGTGTATCCGAAGGAGGGATGTCCTCATCATACTCCCCTCTTGAATTGGAGTCGTCCTCGACTCAAGCTCATCTTCTTTTCCCACGTATGGTTTCAAATCAAATGTTAAATGTGGGGCTAACCCCAAAATCTGCAGTAATTCTAAGCGATATGCATTATCATTTATCTTCTTAATTATCTTAAGCGGTCCTGTGACTCTAGGCATCAACTTTGATTTTCTTAATTCGAAATCTATCCTTTCTCAAATGAACCCAAACTAAATCACTGGTTCAATTTTGACAACTTTCCTACCTTTATTTCCGGCAACCCTATACTTTTGGTCATACGCTCTATATTCTCTTTAGTGGTCTCATGCAACTTGAGAATAAATGCAAGACGCTTCTTAGCATCTAGATTTATTTTTGAGAGGTTGGTAAAGGTAGTAAATCAATAGAACACGGGGTTAAAACCATACACTACGAAACGGACTTACCTTGGTGGTGGAGTGTCTTGACCTATTATAAGCAAACTCAATATCACGGTAAACACTCTTCCCACATCTTCAAGTTCTTCTTTAAAACAGCCCGCAACATGGTGGATAACGTGCGGTTGACAACCTCCGTTTGTCCATCAGTTTGGGGATGACACGTGGTAGAAAACAGCAGCTTTGTCCCCAATTTATTCCAAAGCGATCTCCAAAAGTGGCTCAAAAACTTCGTGCATCGCGATCCGAGACAATAGTATTGGGCACTCCATGTAGCGAATGATTTCCTGAAAAACAAATCAGCTATGTTTGTAGCATCATCGCTCTTGTGACAAGATATAAAATGTGCCATTTTAGAAAATCGATCCACTACTACAAATATACTATCTCTCCCCCTCTTTGTCCTAGGCAATCCTAAAACAAAATCCATAGAAATATCCTCCCAAGGCGCTAGGAATAGGAAGAGGCATATAAAGTCCATGTGTAAGGAGACGGGACTTAGCTTTGTTGCATGTAGTGCAGCGAGCTACGTAGCGCTCGACATCACGCCTCATCTTTGGCCAAAAGAAGTGGGTGGCCAGCACATCTTCATCTTTTTGCTCCAAAATGCGCCATCAATCCTCCTCCATGTGCCTCCTGTAACAACAAAAGACGAACAGAGCTAGCTGGAACGCATAGCTTGTTAGCACGATAGACCAAACCATCATTCATCACATAGTTATTCCATGTCTTCCCTTCTTTACAATGTTTCAGCACTTCCTTAAAGTCCAAATCAGTGACATATAAACTCTTAATGGCCTCCAAACCAAAAATCTTATGGTCAAGTTGAGATAACATGGTATAACGTCTAGAGAGCGCATCAGCAATCACATTATCCTTACCTTTCTTATGCTTTATAACATATGGGAATGACTCAATAAATTCTACCCAGTTGGCATGTCGTTTATTCAGTTTAGCTTGACTTCTAATATGTTTTAGCGATTCATGATCCGAATGTATGACAAATTCTTTGGGCCATAGATAATGCTGCCAAGTTTGAAGCACTCGAACTAAAGCATACAATTCCTTATCATAGGTGGAATAATTCAAACTAGGCCCACTTAGTTTTTCGCTGAAATATGCAACTGGTTTACCTTCTTGAATCAATACACCACCTATCCCAATCCCACTGGCATCACATTCAATTTCAAAAGTCTTACCAAAATCAGGGAGCTGGAGTAGGGGTGCTTGGGTGAGCTTCTCTTTTAACAAGTTGAATGCCTTCTCTTGTGCAGGTCCCCATTGGAAAGGCACTCATTTCTTTGTCAATTCATTCAATGGTGCGGCAATGGTGCTGAAATCCCGCACAAAGCGCCGATAGAATCCAGCAAGGCCATGGAAGCTCCGCACTTGTGACACAGTAGTAGGCGTCGGCCAGCTTTGGATGGCTACAATCTTTGTCTCATCCACCTCAATGCCCTGTGGTGTCACAACATAACCAAGAAATGCAACTCGATCGGTGCAAAAGGTGCACTTCTCAAGGTTACCAAACAAACGTGCGTCTCTCAAAGCATTAAAAACAGCACGTATATGATTTAAGTGTTGCTCATGTGACTTGCTATAAATCAAAATATCATCAAAGTAAACCACCACAAATTTTCCAATGAAAGGACGTAAAACCTCGTTCATCAAACGCATAAAAGTACTAGGTGCATTAGTTAAACCGAAAGGCATCACTAACCATTCATATAATCCGAACTTAGTTTTAAAAGCAGTTTTCCATTCATCTCCTAATTTCATTCTAATCTGGTGGTAACCACTCCGCAAGTCAATCTTTGTGAAGATAATAGATCCACTCAATTCATCTAGCATGTCGTCTAGCCTTGGGATAGGATGACGATACCTTATAGTAATGTTATTAATGGCTCTGCAATCAACACACATACGCCAACTACCGTCTTTCTTAGGAACCAAAAGAACTGGAACAGCACAAGGACTAAGGCTTTCTCTTACGTACCCACGGTCCAAAAGATCTTGGACTTGTCATTGAATTTCCTTAGTCTCCTCGGATTGGTCCTATATGCAGCACGGTTTGGCAAAGTCGCTCCTGGGATCAAATCAATTTGATGCTCAATTCCTCGAATAGGTGGTAATCCCGGGGGTACCTCAGCTGGGAATACATCCACATACTCCTGCAAAAGGTTAGCAACAGCAGGAGGCAAAGAGCTAGCTATATCCTCAAGCGAGTATAAGGCATTTTTGCATATTAAAGCATAGCATGGCAGCTCATTATCACAAATTTCAGCAAGTTCAGATTTAGTGGCAATCATAACACATCCCTTCAATTTAATCCCCTCAGACTTAGGACTAGACGCCACTTTCTCCCTTTTAGGTGGGAAAACACGTTTTGCTACTTGCTGATTTTCAGAATCATGCTTATCGGTGTTTCTTTCATTTTTAGCGCGCTCTTCTTCATCTTTCAAAATCTCAGCTGGTGTCAAAGGTAATAACTTAATCTTCTTACCCTTGTGTAAGAACGAGTAGGTATTAGCTCTACCATGGTGCAAAATATCATTGTCATATATCCAAGGCCTACCGAGCAATAAAGAGCATGCTTGCATCGGTACTATATCAAAGTCAGAACTATCTTTGTAATTACCAGCTGAAAATTGCACGTTCACAACTTTGTTTACCTTTAACTTACCACACGAATTGAACCATTGGATGTAGTAGGGACGTGGGTGTGGTTGTGTGGTCAAGCCAAGCGGTCAGACCGGTGTTGTTTTTCATCTTCGTCATCGTGGTTGTTTTTCATTACGTACACGGTGATCGTCGACCGCCCGCAATCGATCGGGTCGACCGGCAGGAAATTGGTCCGACCGGTGTTGTCCCAGCGGTCCGACCGCCAGTGCATTAAGTTGTTTCAATCGTTGTTGATTTTGTCTTATCGCTTAGGGGCTTAAATTAGATTCAATATTAGTCTTTCGTTGTACTGCTATACTGATCTTCATAGCTTCTATAGCTACTGGAGTAAAGTTTTTATTGAATCAATTATTTGTGGAAAAGTGAGTGAGCTCCTATTCACCCCCCTCTAGTCGCCTTTTCGGTCCAACAAGTGGTATCAGAGCCCGGTTAGTTCAATCTTGATCTTAACCGGTCACTGAACTTGGCGATCGATAGATACTCCACGAAGCCGCATATCTTCGATGGGCACGACTATGCCTATTGAAAGAATCGCATGCGAGTCTTCCTTGAGAGCGAAGGACACGCTATATGGGAGGTTGTTCGAGTCCCGCTAGTTGTGCCCGAAGTTGCTACACCGGCTTCAGAAGCCCTTTTGGCTAGCAACAATAAGGATAAAAACCTCTTGTATGGTGGGCTTGGGAGACCGGAGTATGATTGGATTTGCAATCTTGAGACTGCACATGAGATTTGGAACACTCTCGAAACCTATCATGAGGGTTCGTCCCAAGTCAAGAAAGTACACCAAACAGTCTATAAGCGTGAATATAACAAATTCGAGATGCGTCCTGGTGAGAGCATCGATGATATTTTCAATCGCTTTAATAAAGTGATTAATCAGATAAAAGCTGTTGGTATTGAATATTCTCAGTTTGAAAATACCACCCACCTCTTGGCTGCAATCAACACCAAGGAGTGGGAGATAAAGGCTACTGCCATTGAGGATAATGTCAATCTTTTTTATCTAACTTAGGAGCTGCTCTATAGCAAGCTTAAGACTCATGAGATCAAGAGGATTGATCCTCCCAAGAAGGAAAACATGGCTTTGGTAGCAGACCCACTCAAGAGAGCTTCTGACGGGTCTTTTGAGTCTTCTTCTGGATTTTCGCTTGCTGGCTTATCTGCAATCCATGAAGAGGAGTTTGAGAGTCTTCCTGAGGCTGAGTTGGCCCTCATAGTCAAAAAGGTCACACGGGCCTACAATAATATGATAAACAGAAATCGAGGAGGTCCCGTGACTTGCTATGAGTGTGGTGAGCTTAATCACATACGTGCAAATTGCCCCAAGATGAAAGGTAAGAGCAACCACAAGGAGGGAAAGCTAGCTTGGAAGAAGCTTCAATGGAACAAACCAAGGTTTCATGTTGCCAAGCTGACAAAGGCTGCTCACCGGGTGCTTACCGCTTTTGAGGATCAATCCTTAAGCGATGTGGACTCCGGGAACGAGGAGGACAAGGAGGAGGAAATCCCTCAAGACAAAAAGAAAGGGAAGGCTAAGGACTTCACCGGCTTGTGCTTCATAGCCGACTCCGCTGACGACGACAACAATGAAGTACCTCCTTCCTATGATGTACTTTCTGATAGATGTGAATCTACGTTTGAGCAACTTATGAGTCAGGATAAGGCTTTAGAATATGTCATGGCTAGGAACAAGGATTTAGAGTCTCAAATAGGTAACTTGACTTTAGAACTTGAGAATGCTAAGAATCTTTAATTTGATGAATATTCATCTTGCCATGCTTTGCATTCAGAATTTGCTAAACTGCAATCTGCTCATAATATTGCTTTCCAACAACTTGAAAATGGTAGGACTGAGCTTGTTGAGGTTAAATCTTCTCTATGTGAAAAATGCTTAGAGCCTAGCAAGTTAGTTGTTTCTGGAGCTGTTGATTCTAGCCTTTGCACTTTCTGCTTAGAACGCGAACATGAAGTCAAAGATATCTTAGAAGCAGCTAGAGCTAAATATTCCAAGCTTAAGGACAGTATTCAGTCTTCTACATGTGCTTCATGTCCAGCCCTTAAACTTGAAACTGCTTTATATAAGGAGAAATATGCTAGAGTCATTAAAGGTAAAACCTGTGAATCATGTGTTAATCTTAAAGATGAAAATGCTTATCTTAAGGATACCTTAGAAAAATTCTCTAAAGGTAAGAAACAATTAAACATGATTCTAGACAAGTCTAAAACTCCTTATAAGAAACAAGGATTATGATACAATCATGTTCAAAATAATTCTAACCCAAAAGTTACTCAAGTCTTGGAAAATGGGTTAATTGAATTCAAAACACAACCTGCAAAAACTATATTTAAATCTGCAGGTATTGCCCAACCATCTGTTAAGTCTAAGGGTGCTTCTCCTAGTGGTATTAAGTATCATTGCACCTATTGTAAAAAGGATGAGCATTTGATTGAGTTCTGTTGACGTAGGTTGAAAAATGATAAGAAAAATTTTGGTAGAATTTCATCTAATCAACCTAGAGCTTTTATGAGATATGGTAACATAGAAAAGAAGAAACATGGTTTAGATTTTGTGTCACATGCTAATCATCATGTTCCTAGACAGGATAACTCTCATGTTACTTTAACCATTGCTCATAACAGAACTTCAAATAAAATTAAGGATAGCACTTCTGCTTTGCATAATACCCGCAGATGTGTGTCTCAGTACTGGGTTCCTAAG
Source organism: Hsuehochloa calcarea (assembly GCA_036346395.1). Taxonomy (NCBI): domain Eukaryota; kingdom Viridiplantae; phylum Streptophyta; class Magnoliopsida; order Poales; family Poaceae; genus Hsuehochloa; species Hsuehochloa calcarea. The sequence continues at coordinate 36,846,956 of CM070604.1, read as the reverse complement.
TCTTGTTTAACTAACCCCAGTGTTGAGAAATATCGTTCTTCTGTTCCTTGATTTTCAGGATTACCGCAGAAAGAGGAAGGACACGTGGTTCGTCGACTCCGGCTGTTCACGCCACATGACTGGAGACTCAAGATGGTTCACCTCCTTCACGCGGTCGACAGGTGATGATTTCATCACCTTTGGAGATGATAAACAAGGGCGGATTGAATGAACGGGGTCGATCAGGGTGAACGACAGTTTAATCCTCAAGGACGTCGCCCTTGTGGACAAGCTAAGATTTAATTTGCTCAGCTTCTTGATGATGGATATGAGACTATAATTAATAAAAATGCTTGTCGGGTGCTTGATTCAACTGTTGAGTTTGTTTTTGAAATTACTAGAGTTGTTAGAATTTTTGGAGCTGACTTTTCTGAATCTCTTGCTGGTTCTCTAAAATGCTTGATTTCATCATCTTCTTCTGAGTTCTGGCTTTGGCACCGTCGTTTGATTATCTGACGCGAGTTAGCAATCTTGAGCTTATGAGAGGTTTGCCCAAACTCAAAGCCGTCAAAGATGCTGTTTGTGCGCCCTGTAGGCATGGCAAGCAAGTTGCCGCCTCATACCCTTCAGTGACTATGGTCATGACTGACGGACCGGGACAGTTGCTTCATATGGATATTGTTGGTCCTACTAGGATTCGGTCAGTTGGTGGAAAATTGTACATTCTTGTCATAGTCGATGATTTTTCTAGATACACTTGGGTGTTCTTTCTTATTTCGAAGGATGAAGCTTTTGATTATTATCATGATATTGTTCTTCGTTTAGCTTCTGAACTTCCGGGTGCCTTGAGAGCGATCCGCAGTGACAATGGCACGGAGTTCAAGAATGCCTCATTTGCTTCTTTTTGTGCTGAGCGTGGAATTGAGCATCAGTTCTCTTCTCCACACGTTCCTCAACAAAATGGCGTTGAGGAAAGGAAGAACATGACCCTAGTCGAGATGGCTAGAACGATTCTAGATGAGTATAGCACACCGAGGAGGTTTTGGGCCGAAGCTGTTGCTACTGCATGCTATATTGTTAATCGTGTCTTTGTGAGACCTTCTTTGGGCAAGACTGCTTATGAGCTTCGATTTTGTAGAATACCCTCTGTCTCGCACTTTCGAGTCTTTGGATCTAAATATTTTATTCTGAAGACAGGAAATCTAGATAAATTTGAGTCAAGAACTTTTGATGGTTTATTTCTGGGTTATCCTGCACATTCAAGGGGTTTTTGAGTTTTTAATGCTGAAACTAATCTTTTTCAGGAGACATGCAATATCACTTTTGATGAGACTAGACCTGAAACTAGATCAGATATTTCAGGTGATACACAGGTGACAGAGAGCATATTCATAGAGGAAGATGATGAAGGATTTGATGTTCTTCCACCTGCTGCTGCTGATGCTCCTATTCCAGCACAAGAACCTGCTGTGACTACTTCGCCTTCAGATGAGGCTCCTGCTGCATCTTCATCATTAGCACTACCTGCGGAGGTTGAAGAGATGCTTTCTTCTCCGGGTGCACCACTTCACATTCAAAGGCAGCAACCTCCGGATTAGATAATTGGTAATCTTCATGAGCGAGTCACTCGCTCCAAGTATCATGATACAAATCTCTATTCTCACTATGCATTTGTTGCTTCTTTTGAACCCCGTAATATATCACATGCTTTGTCGGATTCTAGCTGGGTTAATGCCATGCATGAGGAATTAGAGAACTTTGAGAGGAATAAGGTTTGGAACATAGTAGAACCTCCTAGTGGCCATAATGTTATTGGAACCCGCTGGGTTTTCAAAAACAGACAAAAATGAGGATGGTTCTGTAATTAGAAATAAGGCTAGGTTGGTAGCTCAGGGTTTTAGCCAAGTTGAGGGGTTGGATTTTGATGAGACTTTGCCCATGTTGCTAGACTAGAAGCCATTCATATTATGCTTGCATTTGCTGCATCTAAGGGCTTTAGATTATATCAGATGGATGTTAAAAGTGCCTTTTTAAATGGTTTCATTGAGGAGGAAGTTTATGTTAGGCAACCCCCAGGCTTTGAGAATCCCAAGTACCCAAATCATGTGTTCAAGCTATCCAAAGCCTTGTATGGTCTTAAGCAAGCCCCTAGAGCCTGGTATGATAGACTTAAGACCTTCCTGCTTAAGAATGACTTTGAGATGGGTAAGGTAGACAAGACTTTGTTCATTCTTAGGCATGGTAATGACTTCCTACTTGCTCAAATTTACGTTGATGATACTATCTTTGGTGGTTATTCTAATGCTCTTGTTTCCAGCTTTTCTGAGACTATGTCTAGAGAATTTGAGATGAGTATGATGGGAGAGCTTAATTACTTTTTTGGAGCTTCAAATTAAGCAATGCAAGGAATGGATCTTCATCCATCAGACGAAGTACACTAAGAACTTGCTCAAACGTTTCGACATGGGTGACTGCAAGCCAATCTCCACTCACATGGCAACTTCGACTATTTTTGATCCAGATGAGGAAGGAGAAGCCGTGGATCAACGCGAGTACCGCAGCATGATCGGTTCCCTTCTATATCTGATGGCCTCGAGACCAGACATCCACTTCACGGTCTGCCTCTGTGCGAGGTTTCAGGCGTCTCCGAGGACTTCCCATCGCCAAGCTATTAAACGCATATTCAGGTATTTACACTCTACCCTTCTGTATGGCATTTGGTGTTCATGTTCGTCATCATTGTCCATTCGGGGGTTTTCTGATTCTGATTTTGCGGGTTGTCGGCTTGATAGGAAGAGTACCTCAGGCACTTATCACTTCCTAGGCACTTCTCTTGTATCTTGGTCCTCTAGGAAGCAGTCTTCTGTTGCACAATCCACTGCTGAAACTGAGTATGTAGCCGCTGCTAGTTGTTGTAGTCAGATTTTGTGGATGGTAACCACTCTTAAGGATTATGGGTTAAATTTTGCTAGTGTTCCTCTTTTCTGTGATAACACTTCTGCCATTAATATTGCTAAGAACCCTGTGCAACACTCTAGGACCAAGCACATAGATATTCGCTATCACTTCCTTAGAGACCATATCGAGAAGGGTGATATTGTGCTACACTTTGTGGAGTCCGAGGCTTAACTGGCTGATATCCTCACCAAGCCTTTAGATTCAACTAGGTTTGCCACCTTGAGAAGCGAGTTAGGGGTAATTTATCCCTATGGGTTGGTTTGAGGGGGAGTTCGATCTTTTCTAATCTTACCTTGTTCTTTTGATCTTTTCTTGTTCTTTTCTGAACTTATTGATCTTTTTGAACTTTTTAGGTTTTTAGGCTTTTCATTGCATCTCATTATATCATATTGCATTCATATGAAAAATACAACAAGTGGTATGAAAAATCCAAAAAGATGCATTGTAATATAAGTTTTTCTGCTTATCTTTTAAAATTGATGAAGCTTTGCCTATTACCCTTTGAAGCTTTAGTATTTCAATTCTTGCTCAATGCCATGTCTAGTTCTTTGACTTGCTAGAATTATCATACTTTCACATATACAGATAAGTCTTTGCTGTATGAGCTATAACTCTAAAACAACTCGAACTAAAAATTGTAATTTGTGGATGTTTTAGCTAGTTGCGCAATTAGTGCTCCTTTTGTGACATTGGCCCTGTCAAAATTGCTTTGTTAGCTCTTGAATCTAAAATTGACCATTACTTGAGCTTTTGTGTTATTGAGATTCTAAAACTGCTCTTGTGAAACATGAAAAATCAAGATTATCTTATGCTTAAATTATGCCAAACTACTCTTACGAGACTGCTTGTCAACGACATGAACTTGGAGATAGTTTGATGATCCAGAAATGATATGAACCTCAAGATTTGTCGCCCTGGTAGAAGCTTAGGAAGAGTTTGTGGATGGCTCCTAGTCCAGGATCTTCTTCACTAAGATATACCTTTAATCAACTTCAGGTCGAAGCTTAGGATGAGTTTTTGGATGGCTCCTAGTCCAGGATCTTGTCACTAAGTTAGATCATTAGTCAACTTCAATATTCAGTGCAAATGAGAAACTGTTGACAAATGGGCTTTTGAGAAATTTGAGCAAAATGATTCAATACAGGATCTGATTGACTCTTAATGTGGTCTTTGTTAGATTTTTTATCTCACTTTGACATTTTGACATGGCCAGTTTCACTTTAGGATCCCTGTTGATGAACTTGTTGAATTTGAAGCTTTGCTTAAATTGATCAAATCTATTGCTTAACTTTTGAGACTTCGTGCTTAGCTTTGATGTATATGTCTTATCTTGATCTTGCTAGTTTTGTTAGGCTTGATATGCTGTTTGTGCAATATTAGAAATGCTGACTTGTTCTTTTGGATAATCTCCAAAGCTTCTAGTAATCAAAAATTAAAAAAATACAAAAATGAAGCCACTCCATTGCACTTCATGCATACTCCTTTTTATGCTTATTTCTTCATTCTGCATTTGTTATCTGTGGATGAGAGGAAGGCGTGATTCCTTGATGACTCCATTGTCAAAGGGGGAGAAGATATTGCAATGTTGAGGGAGAAAATATATCATTATTGTACAAAGAGGGAGAAGATATATTAAAATGATAAAAAGGGGGAGAAATTGGAGAATTTGAAATTGTCTGAAATATGTGGATCATAGTGGGGGGGGAGTTTTTGAATTGCATTCTTATTGTCTTATTGACTTTTCTGAACTTGAATTGCATTTACTTATCCCCACAATGATCATAGGTAAATTGAACAATTGTTCTTTCATATGGACCTTAAGTGAGATTTTTGACTCTTTTCTTGAAATCAAAGTTTTTATGCTTTCTTTTGGCTTATCTCACATGCCTATGCTATTCTGATGACAGCTTGGTCATTTCCATTGCTTTCTCTTGCTTATGGACCAAGTTGTGCTTTTGTGCGAAAACGAAAGTATTTTACTTTTCAAATCTACAAATTACATTTTCTGAATTATTGCCAATGTGTTCATCAAGGGGGAGATTGTGGATATCATGGGGATGTGCTCCAGATCTTAGGATGATGTGACAATTGGCGATGGCGTTAACGGTTTGTCGTTTCACGTGTTTTTGGAAAAGTTGGCATGCTGTCAGGCTATAACCGGTCTGACCGGCCAGAGTGGCTGGTCTTACCGATTCCTGACCGGTTTGACCGGCCCTAGGGGCAGTTTGACCGGCCAGTTACCAAAGTGAGGAAGTGAGCTGGGTCAAAAATAGAGGGTGTAGGCAAGAGAGAAGATTCTATTACACTTGGTCCCATAATTTTTGGAGTCACCAGTCAAAAGTTCTATTGGTTTGAAAATTCCAGTAGGTTTCGGTTTTCCAGAGAGGAAAAATGGCTAAGTCCCAGCTGGCGGTCTGACCGGCCTATAGGTGGCGGTCAGACCGGCCCTAGGGGCGGTCTGACCGGTTTTCACTTGGTTCGTCGCCCGTCGTGGCGGCGATTCTCAGTTTTTAGGTCAAAGTCATGAGTTTCAGGGCATATATGTTGCATTATGCATGTTTTGACTAACATAGGTCAAGTTGTGAAGAACTTGTTTCCAAATTCGGTTTACTTATCTATTGTTGTGCAGGTTGCTTGGTGGTCAACGACGGTCAACGGCGAGGATGATCGGGACTAGGCTTGGAGAGCTGAGGTCCAGAACGATCGACGATGCCGGGTGAGGTCAAAGTACTCAAGCGTGGTGCAAGATAGACAAGGGTGATCTATGAGCTAATATGAGGCGCAAGATGGCGCAAGGTGTAGCTTGTTAGGTCAAGGGGTGTTAAAGACGGTGCATTAAAATACGTGCATATGTGTCTCGTTTATTTTGGGCCTTAACGGGAGCCCAATTGAGTCAAACTTCTAGAAGGTCTAAGCCTCCACTATAAATAGGAGAGGCAGGTGGCTGCACCTCCTCTTCGTCTTTTTTGTAATTTTTGTAAACCTTAATTTTCTTAGAGAGCTTTTGTGGAGGCTAGAGTTCTTGATGTTTGATATGATTTTCGTGCTCTTGGATTGAGCATTGTCCTCCATTGATGGAGAGGCTGTAAGCCCATATCATATCAATCAATCAAAGCAAAGTTTGATCAATGTTTTATTTCATTGCGTTCTTTCTCTCTATTTGATGATTTTGGGTCTTTCTTTGATCCCTGAGTTTTTTCTTGTTTTCTTCATGTGATCTAGCTTGCTGTGACGTGTGGGAATCTACCTAGGATCATCTTGATCATCAATCACCCACGAGCAAGGGCTTTGACCTAGTTTTCGTTTTGACCCGGTTTTGAACCTCTCTTCAATCAAATCGAAAAGGATCGCTATTCTTCCAAGAATTATCACAATCTTCGATTAGAATAGCTTCCTGATATCATAGAGAAGGTGTGTTCCAAGTTTTATCAATTTGGATTAGTAGATCAAAAGTTTCATCTTTTTTCATCTTCGTCATCGTGGTTGTTTTTCTGTTCTGTACACCAGCGGTCAGGCCGCCGCAATCGACCGGTCAGACCGGCAGGAAATCGGTCTGACCGGTGTTGTCCCAATGGTCCGACCGCCAATGCATTAAGTTGCTTCAATCTTTGTTGATTTTGTCTTATTGCTTAGGTGCTTAAATTATATTCAATATTAGTCTTCCGCTGTACTGATATAATGATCTTCATAGCTTCCATAGCTATTGTAGTCGTCTTTTGTGAAAAAGTGAAAAAGTGAAAAAGACTTATTCATAGCTTCCATAGCTTCAATTATTTGTGAAAAAGTGAGCGTGCTCCTATTCACCCCCCCCTCCCACTCTAGTCGTCTTTTCGGTCCAACAAATTTAGACTTAGATCTTTAGTTTTCCTAATTTATCCAAAGACTCTCAATAGCCTTGCAATGCTCAACACTGGGGTTGCTAGTAAGTCTGCTTAATTTACTAACTGCATATGATATATCTGGTCTTATACAATGCATCTAGTATATCAGAAAACCAATAGCATTCGAATATTCAAGTTGAGCCACTACTCTTCCTCCATTCTTTTCAAGTTTTACACTTGAATCAAATGGGTGTTTACTTCTTTAAAGTTTAGATGTTTGAACTTGTCAATAATTTTCTCCACGTAATGAGATTGACTAAGTTCAAAATCCCCATTATTTTGTTTTACTTTGATGCCCAAAATAGTGTCAACTTTTCCTAAATCTTTTATTTTGAAAAAGGAAATCAGAAATCTCTTTATTACTGTTATACTTTTGGCACCATTGCTAATGATCAACATATCATTAACATAAAGGCAAACAAAAATCACAGTGTTTCCCACAACTTTATAGTATAAATTAACATTTATCAGAAATGTTGTGAACAAATTCATTTGAAAGTATGATTGAGCCAAAATTTTCATGCCACTTCTTAGGCGCTTGTTTTACTCCATATAATGACTTAACAAGTCTGCATACTTTTTATTCATTTTCAGGTAGAACAAAACCTTCTGGTTGTTCCATGTAAATCTCCTCATCAAGTCTCTATTTAGAAATGATGTTTTGACATCCATCTGATGGACATGTAAGTTATGCAACGAAACAAGTGTGAATAATTTTCTTATTGTAGTTATTTTTGCTACGGGTGTATAAGTGTCAAAATAGTCAATTCATTCTCTTTGTCGATAACCTTTGGCTACTAATTTAGCCTTTTATGTATTTAGTGTACCATCTGCGTGATACTTTTGATGAACCCTAAGGTTTGATTTGTTGGCCCGATCTTTCGATGAGAACGATAAGTCCGGTAGGCATCGCTCAACTCTGACGATCCTGGCTATGAACACGCAAGGCTCGAAACCACGCAATCGCTGAACTGATCGACAAGTCGTTATCAACCATGCACGAATACCCGGTTGACCTGACCACGAAGGTCGATTCCTGCATACACCGAAGAAGCACGCAAGAACAAGATAAAGCAATCTGAAATTGCAAATAAAGATTGAAATATTAAAATTGGGATTTCGAAAAGCAGTATTATGGTTGGTCTAGTCGACACAAGCCAATACACGAAGTTGCAACAAGGCTAACTTTTAACTAAACAAAATCCAAGAAAACTAGAGGGGGTGCGTCCTCCTTAAATAGGGGATGAGGAGCCACAAATCTAAAAGAAATAGAGGGGTCGGACTAAAGGCACGAATTACTGTTTACATGAACAGTAATCACACCCCCAGGTGGGCCGGCGGCATATGGGCCAATTCCGGTACGATTACAAGGCCCAAATCGGCCCAAATTAGTAATATAGCATATTCTTTTGATTATTCCGAAGTCTACAGAAGGAATTTGGAGGTGAGGCTGGATCCGTTGGAAAGATATCGTCGTTAGCTTTCCAACAAGCCCAAGAACACCCGAATCGGACTCCGTTTGCAAAAGTTATATCTGTTTTAAGTTGGTGCTGTCAGGCTGATTCCGAACTGATCTGACCAAAATGTATCCAGCTTGAACTCCTACTTGGCACATGTAGTAGCACCATGGCATGTACACATAGTACCATGGTATGTAGACGTAGCACCATGGCATGTAGACGTAGCTCGATCTAATTGGGTAATATGGCATTGCATTAGCCGAAAGTCCAATTGGAGAAGATGTTGGTGAAGTAAAGGAAGTAGAGACAGACCCCAAATTCTGATGGGAAGACTAAAAGAAACGGCAAAAACCGAAATAAAAAACTTGTGATGCGAATTCGGAGCCGAAAATGACCGATTTTGGTTTCTCTGGAGGGAGACTAGTGCATTAAGTGGAAAGTATGCGACTCGTTGTTAGCTTTCCAACGAGTCCAAGAACGTCCAAATCGGACACAATATGCAAAAGTTATGCCCGTTTTACTGAAGGTCTCTCGGAAACGGAATCGTACTCGGACTGGAAACCGACTCGGTTTCAATCTTTAAATTGCTATATCTTTTGATTCCGTGGGCTAATCTTGCTAAAATTTTTTGTGCAAGTTTGTGGCTATATGTAGAAGGGCTCCACCAGTTTTCACTGATTTTGGTGTAAGATTGTTTTTTTTTCTTTTTCTTCTTTTTTTCTTTCTACCACGACTTTTGTTTTGTGTGGCGGCCTCTTTCTCCTTCTAATTTTTTTTTGCCGGCTCTAGGGTTTTCCACAAGTCACGAATATAGCAAAGTATTCTCTCTTTTTTTGGTGCAGATTAGAGGAGTTCTAACCCCACAAATTTTCTGTTTTAGATGCAAAAACTAAGAACCCTAAAAGAACGATTAAGCGACGCAAAGGAAAAACACGAGAAACAATCTAGACAACGACCAACTAGACAATAACTAGAACTAAAGATCAGCAACTAGACACGACAATACAACCAAATATTCAACAAGCAAACTGAAAAGAAAAAAATTGCAAAGGCTCAAAGGGCTCGGTATGGATGATAGATGCGAATTTATTTTTTGGGCAATTTTCTGGACTCTAGGTATGAAAAACGAATCTACTACTAGAAAACAGGAAACTCTCACCGAAGAACTGTAGCTCTGATACCACTTGATGAACCCTAAGGTTTGATTTGTTGGCCCGATCTTTCGATGAGAACGATAAGTCCGGTAGGCGTCGCTCAACTCTGACGATCCTGGCTATGAACACGCAAGGCTCGAAACCACACAATCGCTGAACTGATCGACAAGTCGTTATCAACCATGCACGAATACCCGGTTGACCTGACCACGAAGGTCGATTCCTGCATACACCGAAGAAGCACGCAAGAACAAGATAAAGCAATCTGAAATTGCAAATAAAGATTGAAATATTAAAATTGGGATTTCGAAAAGCGGTATTATGGTTGGTCTAGTCGACACAAGCCAATACACGAAGTTGCAACAAGGCTAACTTTTAACTAAACAAAATCCAAGGAAACTAGAGGGGGTGCGTCCTCCTTAAATAGGGGATGAGTAGCCACAAATCTAAAAGAAATAGAGGGATGGGACTAAATGCATGAATTACTGTTCACATAAACAGTAATCACACCCCCAGGTGGGCCGGCGGCATATGGGCCAATTCCGGTACGATTACAAGGCCCAAATCGGCCCAAATTAGTGACATAGCACCTTTGTTTGACGATTCCGAAGTCTACAGAAGGAATTTGGAGGTGAGGCTGGATCCGTTGGAAAGATATCGTCGTTAGCTTTCCAACAAGCTCAAGAACACCCGAATCGGACTCCGTTTGCAAAAGTTATATCTGTTTTAAGTTGGTGCTGTCAGGCTGATTCCGAACTGATCTGACCAAAATGTATCCAGCTTGAACTCCTGCTTGGCACATGTAGTAGCACCATGGCATGTACACATAGTACCATGGTATGTAGACGTAGCACCATGGCATGTAGACGTAGCTCGATCTAATTGGGTAATATGGCATTGCATTAGCCGAAAGTCCAATTGGAGAAGATATTGGTGAAGTAAAGGAAGTAGAGGATGCAGTGCAGCAGGTTGAAGCAGTGGTTGTATCCTTAGGGTCGATGTCCTCATCAACTTTCTCCTAAATACCCACTTGGATCCAATTGTTATAGATCCCTATGATAAATCGACAAGCTTCCAAGTTTGGTTAGATATTATAGAATCCATTTCATCTTGAATGACTTCTTTGCAGAAAACCGAGTCTCTAGAATTCACTACTTCTTTATAAGTACTAGGATCATCTTCCACTTTAAGAATAAGAGGTACCTTTCGAATAAAATTCTCTCTATTTCCCTCAACCAGGAATAAGGAAATAAGCTTAGAATCTATTTCGTCTGGTCCTAAAACCTTAGCCTTGTGAGCATGTTTGCTCTTCCGAACCTCAAGTTGTTGTTCAACAATTTCAAAAGAATTCTCCTCTTGAGAGTTGTTTAAGTTTTGTTATTTTTCAACAACCTTTGAGATATTCTCCTCTTGAGAATCTCTAAGGTTTTGAGAAGTTTTACCTACAGTGGTTAAATTCTCAAAAAACTCCACATCTCTAGATTCAACAATTACATTGGACTCTAGGTTTAAAAGCCTATAAGCTTTGTTGTTTGCGACATATCCTACAAAAGCACATTTTAATCATCTAGGACCCAACTTGATCCTTGGAGGATCAAGATTCTTATAGTAAGCAAGACATTCCCACACTTTAAAATACCCAATTACAGGCTTTCTTCCTTTCCATATCTCATATGGAGAAACTTGACTTCTCTTTAAAGGAATTCTATTTAGAATATGAGAAGCAGCAAGTATTGCTTCACCCCAAAGACTAAAAGATAACTCTAAATGCATCAACATGGCCTTTATCATCTCAAGAAAAGTTCTATTTTTACGTTCTGTCAAACCATTTTGTTGTGGTGTTCTTGGAGCAGAACTTTGGTGGATAATACCATTGTCTTCACATAATACATCTAAAATATTTCTAAAATATTCTCCACCTCTGTCACTTCTTAGGATTTTAATTTTTTGACCTAACCGATTTTCCATTTCTGTTTTGTAAACTTTTAAAACACAAAAAGTGTTGTATTTATTTTTTAGCAAATAAACATAAGTATATCTAGATCAATCATCAATAAAGGTAATAAAATGCCTATTTCCACATCTAGTTAATATGCCATTAAGTTCACATATATTTGAATCTACAAGATCTAACAAGTTAGAACTTCTTTCTACACTTTGAAAAGATTTTTTAACCATCTTTGATTTAACATAGATTTCACATTCATTGAACTCATCAATTTTGCAAGAAATCAAACCATTTTTAACCAATCTTTTCATAGTGTTTATACCAACATGTGCTAATCTATCATGCCATAATGAAACAAAGTTAAGCATGTAAACATAATGAGAAGATTTATTTATTGCTGCAACATCAGCATTGTTAACAGTACATAGTTTTATCATTCCATTACATGAATACCCCTTTCCTACAAATACACCATCACGGGTCAAAATTAACTTGTCCAATTCATACATAGTTTTGATACCCGGCTTCCCAAGAAGATCACCACTCACAAGATTTATGTTCATATCTGGCACATGAAGAACGTTCGCCAATGTAATCTTCTTTCCAGAAGTGAAGCTCAGTACGATGCTTCCTTTCCCATACACCTTGGGCCGATTTTCATTTCCTATCTGTATTTCTTGTCCATCGATTGCATCAACATAAGTCTTGAATAAAGACTTATCATAGGAAACATGAACAATGACACATGTATCATACACCATCCAGGAACTTTACCTTGTACCACCATGACTTCACTCACAATGGCGATGATCTCATCATCATCATCCATTTTAGTTGCACATGCTGCATTTTTGTTATTTGCCCCCTTACGGTACCTACAATCACGAGCAAAATACTCATTCTTGCCACAAATATAACAACTTTTTTTTCCTTTTGCACTTTTCTTCTTAAAAGTGCATTTGTTTTTCTTGGGTCCTATATTAAAATCTTTGTTTCCACCTTTCTTGTTAGGCTTGCTGTCACTTACAGCATTTGCCTTGGAGGAACCGATGTTAAGATTGACATTTTCTATTTTTTTTCTCACCCTCGATTCCTCTTCGATTTGAAGGTGCTTCTGAATTTGTTCCAGGAAAAGATCATCAGAATTATGGAGAAATCTTTTCTTGTAGTTACTCCAAGTTGGTGGCAATTTCGCAACAATTTCACAAACCTGAAAAGCTTCATGAATATCAATCTTTACCGCCTTCAGTTTATTCACTATCACTTGTAATTCATGTACTTGAGAGAGAAGGGATTTATCATTATTCATTTTAAAGTTGAAGTACCTAGAGGTAAGGAACTTTTTTGTACCTTCCTCCTCTGCTTTGTATTTGCTCTCTAGAGCATTCTAGATGTCTCTTGCCGACAATGTGTCGGTGTAGAGATCATGCAGCTGGTCGAAGAGGGTATTGAGTATGTGCCCACGACACATCAGATCATCTCCGTTCCTCTTTGTTCACTCTGTCTTACGTTCGTCAGTGTTGTTCTATTCCGGCGCTGGTACTGGAAGAAGCGCCGGGTCAAGAATGTAGAAGAGCTTCATCGTCATGAGGAAAAACTTCAGTTTATCCTGCCAGCGGGTGAAGTTCGTGCCATCGAAACGATCAAGTCGCACTATGTCTTGATTCATGAACTTGATGGCGGAAGCAGAAGCCTCGGATTCCATAATAATCGCTTTAGATTGTTGGAAATTTGTGGAGTATGAGACTTGAATCACGTTAGAAGCGCTTTCCTAAAGCGATTATTTGCACCCTGTCTAAATGCTTTGAGGTCTAATGCAAATAAGCTAATAGTATGAGACAAGTCGTGAACAAAATAAGAGAATGAGATTGCGAATACTTTTTTAAAAAAATTAAAGAGACACGACGCTTCGAATGCACCCTTTCAGTTTTTTCAGATAAAAAAACAATTGTCTATTTAGTGCAAATTGTCCATGTGCCCCTAAGTGTGTCAATGAAAGGCGCCACACAGCCCACACCCTGCACGAACACGCGTGCATGTTGGAAATATAAATAACAATTTCAGCATATTAGCACTAGTTCCACCTAGGCTAAATTCTTCTCAAAGCTCATAAGGAAAGTAGTTATATAAATTGATTAAGCTCATCGTAAACTTTCCCTGTGAGACTAAACTTGTTATTTGAAAATAACTTCCAACACTTGGTTTGTTACTTTGTTTTGATAGGAAACATGTGCCGAAATGGTCCTTATGGACAGTATTAGTACGCCAGTTTAATTAGGTCCGAGACCAGCTCGGCCCGATCCAGACAAACCCAAGTTTAGTGCGCGGTGCTATATGCCGCGCGGGCGGGGTTCGGCCGCCCATGCGGGCCTTCCCTTGGCGCGGCTCATCTTTGGAGCGGCCTGTACGTTTCAACCCGCGCCATCCTTATACGAGCCACTAATTCCGTTTTTTGTTTCATTTCCTTTTTCCCCTACAGTATGGATTAAGCATAAATACTATATTTACTTTTTTTTTGTTTCCATGCTAAACACATCTTTTTATACAATTCTAGTTTTTTTTGGAGGGAATTGGAAGGATAGAGGGAATGGAACGGCTGGGTGCAAGATGTTTCGTACTAGAAAACGCAATGTTCCATTCATCTTGTTATTCTGTAAAACTTCTTTTCGCGCGCTGCAGTCTTAGGATCATACTAGAGCTTGTGTTATGTAGTACAAGTATGCACAGTATTAAAAAACGAAGTAAATAAGTCTTATAGAGCGAACCGAAATAACAACAACAAAACAACTACAATTTTTTTTTAAGAAAAAAATGCGTGTGGGGACGGCGAGAGGCGCAGTTGCTTAGCTTCAGTCTCTCGAGGCTGAAGGAAAATTTTGAGTCCTCGAAGCAAGTGGGGGAAGCTATAGCTGATGTTTTGACATGGAGCTGGGCCGAGGACGACGACCTCCAGATCCTCGACCCCCCAATCGCCGACGGCCGTGCCGATTAGGCGGTTGATGGGGCCGTTGTTGTGGGTGGGAGAACATTTCCAAACTCATCATCTGGACGCTCCGCATGCCTCGCTGGCATCGCCATCGTCCGCACCCAAGAAGCTTTTCACGGACATGGCCTCACGCTCATACCGGCCGATGAAGATGTTGAGCTTCGCGTCGAGATTTCGCCCGCGGTTCGGAGCGTCGAGACGGCGGCGGCGGTACCAACGGTAGTGCGGCGGGAGGACATCGGTGACCCTGAACCACCAAAACTATGGTGATTTTCTTGTATCTATTTCTTAACTTATAATTTCTAAACTCTAGACTAAAAGTCCCCTTACATGGTCGCACCCCTTGACCTTTTATAGGCTTACACGCATGTACAAAACTTCCGGTCGAATAGAAGTGCAAAACACATGCACGTACAAGGATGCAAACTAAAAATATCGAATGCTTCCTTTTACATCTCGGAAAGCAAATAATTAGTCTACCCAAACTTGGCTGTCACAGCTTCTGGTGGGTCCCACCCATAGCTCGTAGAGAAAGAAAGCTACGTACGCAGACAAAAATACGTACGTACATGCAAGCACATGTACCGGCCCTCGCACGCGCATGAAAGATGCATCCTGATCTCTACCAAAAATCTCTCTATTAGTTGTATTCCAAGAGGATTCCTTTCTGAGCTTCTGGATATGTTTGGTTCTGGAAAAAATGCATAAGTATTTTCTTCTTTTCACATACGTAAGAAACTTGCATGGCTTGATCTTCTAGTTGCGTTAGTTCTCCCGGGGGGACTCTGGCCCGTGGCGCACAATGAGAGAAACCGATGGGGAAGGAGATTTGGTGTTCCTTTCAACTGATCCATTCCTTGATCTCCCACGTTATCTCTTGATTTGTCTCTCCAAACCGTATGGGAAACAAACTCATGCGCTAATTTTTCTAGCACGTGATCTTGGGCTGATTTTGTCACATGCAATCCCGTAGCTTCTGCTTGCACATGACTTGATTGCAGTCTCATGCATCCAATACACACACACACACGGTTGGACCACGCCGTATTGTCGAACCTCCTTCAGACCACACTGCATTGTCGAAACTCCTTTTGACCGTATGTAGTCGATACCTTTTATGACCACATGTAGTCGATACCCTTTTACGACTACATAAAGTTGATATCCTTTACGACCACGTGTAGTCGCTAACCCTTTTATGATCACGTGTAGTCGATACCCTTTTCAACCACCTATAGTCGAAATTCCTTTAGACTACGTCGTGTAGTCAAACCCCTTCCGACTATATCATGTAGTTGATACCTCTTCCTACCACCTGTAGTCGATCCCCTTCTGACTACGTCTTGTAGTCGTATCTCCTTTCGACTATGTCTTGTAGTCGAAACTCCTTCCGACCGCGTCCTGTAGTTGAACCTCCCTCCGACCGCGTCAACTCGAAGCCATCAGTACTCGACACTAACAGTACTCGAAACCACAGTACTAGAAACAAATGGTAATCGACACGTACGGACAGTACCCAAAGCCAGCAGTACTCGAAGCGACGAGTACTCGAAATGAACAGTACTCGAAGCCAACAGTGCTCAAAATGAACAGTATTAAGAACCGGCAGTATTTGAAGCCAGAACTTCAGAAGCTCCGTTCTCCTTTGTTATAACTCCGATTCTAGTGATTTTTATTTCTAAATTTGTCTAAATTCAAGACCTTGCTAGTAGAACTGGTCTTATTTTAATTGGAGTTTATTTTTTATTTCTTGTGTATTTATTTGTTCTATTTGTTCTATTTATTCTTTTCCGGTGCGTTCGTTCGGAGTTCAAAGACGCGGGAGATCTCCAGTTTGATCAAACACAAGACTTAATTTCTTCCCTTCATTCTAGACGAGTTAATACTTTAATCATTTTGAACCTACATTCTACGTAAATTATATTCCTTTAAACTACCAAAATTTCATGTTTTATTATATTCCTTTAAACTACCAAAATTGTATATTTTATTTCTTTAAGCAAATGTTTTTAATATTATGAATGGTTCGATCTACGTTATGTATGAATTGATTCAGTGATGTATCATGTGAGCGCTATCTACTGATCCAGGGAGTAGCGCAGATCAGTAAATAGCGCAGAGTTTTCACAAGGAATTCTAGATTCTGACATCCGGGTCCGACACCGCGCGTCGCCTTCCCTGGTTCTGGTTCTACGCACGCATATCCGTGGGATTTGGCACATACGTGTGCACCTTACGAACAGGTTTAGTATGCGGCACCACGCATGCCAGCGACCACAGGGAGGTCGTTCGGCGGTGAGGAGGAGCAACCGGCTAGACGATCGGGCGATATGTGCGTGACAACCCGTACCTGGGCTTCTGGAGTACCTTGGGTGCCATGAGCGGAGGATACAATGAAAGATCCGCAGCGGCGGGCGAGCCGTGCAGGCTATTCCTGGCTTCGCCTGTGGATCCCATCTTGGAGATGCAACCAGTTCCTTGCATTAATTCCCTCCAAAATAGACTGCAAATGATTCGATTTGGTTTGCGGTGGACTCGGATTTGGCTCCTTTTGTTTGAGTTGGATTCGTGAGACTGGTTCCTGTATCAGAGCAGAGCCACCACGGATAAGGGAGAGAAGAGCTGTGCTGCTAGTGGAGAAGAAGTGTTGATGTGGCTTGATCTAGTCTCTGAAAAAAAAAATGAGCAATGGTCTTGATGTTGCTGAAATCTACCAAGTGAAGTTTAAGGCAAATCTAAATCACAATCAATGTTCCTTTTCTCAGAGGGTCGCAACTACTCGCAATAGTTAGGCCCTGTTTTTGTACAGCTCCAGATTCACATTTTTTAAATTCTGTTCTTGATTCTCTGAGAATCCACTTCTCTGAAAATCTAGAGCTGTCTGTTGAAATCGTTTAGCTAGTAGGTTGACTCCAAAAACCATATGAGGGAGGATTAGAGGCAAATAGACCATGTCACCCCTAGGTGTAATACTTCAATTGTATTAGTGGCATTTGCAGGTATAAAAACCTTAACTTCAAATGGTATTTTCGTTTCTGAATGTTGGATTCTCATGAGAATCTGCTGAGAGGCTAGGCTGCTTCTCGTTGCTAGTTTATTTTTCAGACAGCTCCTTGCGAGAAGCAGAATATAGTGGTTTTGAGAATCAGGGTGTTTGATACGGCTACACGAGAATCGATTGAGAAGCTGGGAGTGGAAGCTGTACCAAACAGAGCCTTAGTTAGCGCAATCATCCAAGTGCTCAAAACCCACAGGTCACGGACTCGCGGGTCACCCAACCTGTGGTCAGGGAGGGCAGGGAAAGGACCGAAATTTCGGTAATTTTGGATGAATTTCGTTCGAATGGTTTGATCAAATTTGAGTTTTAAAATTTAAGTATTTCCACAAAAAAAAGATAGGAAGATGAGAAGACTGGGATTGAAACCCAGGACCTCAAGAGCACACAAACAAGGGCAATACCACTGGGTTACTTTGTCTTTGCATTTTATTCACTACTTTTAGTTTATTTAACCCTTCAAATTTTAACAAGACAATTTTTTTTTGAAGGAAACCCTTTTCTTTGGGAGGGCAACGAAATATCCGAAATTGTGGCAATTGAATTTTAGTCGTTAGTTAGAGAGACAACGTGATGGGCAATGATTATTCTTTGTGAGCATATTGCAAAGAGAATCAAACCATACAAATAATGCTATTCAGTGTAATTTACCTCTACTTTTTTGGAATGTAGAATGAACGAATTAGGAATTGAACTGATTGGTACATTATTCTGCATTTCAGGCAGGGCTGGATGCATTAATTAGCTGTAGCCTTTAATTGATAATTAAGTTAACTCGGACACGCACTCAAGCAAAAAACCAATGCAACAAAGAACAATTTGACAGCACGAAGAAGCGAGCGCGTGCACGAATGCAAAGCTAGCTTTAATTAATCAGATCACTGCCCCTCCACGTCGCGCCTATCGGACGTCGTTGACGGCGCACAGCAACGGCAGCAAGGGTTCCTCGTCGGCCTCCGGCGCACCTCCGCCTCGTCCTGAGACATGGCGTTCGTCACGATGTCCGCCGGCACCGGGCACCACCTGCGCTTCGCAAGATTACGCATGCAGGGCAACCTTCTCAGGAAGAAAGCGCATATTTTCCCCATTACCCTGCATGCATCGAATTACATACGAGTATCATAGATTGATTTACATGTTCTAGCAGCATATGCGCGTATCGATATGTACGTACTCTCCCATGTAGATGACGCCGACGAAGGAGACGCAGGTGATGACGATGATGTAGATGCAGGAGGACGTGTAGCGCGTGCTGCCGGCGATGTAGGCGCTGACGAGGCTGGCGAGGTCGATGAAGGTGGTGAGCATGAGGGCCATCACCTTGGCCTCCGTGTGGTAGAACCGCTCGCTCATGAGCAGCACCATGATCACCAGCGACGTCACGAACGCCGTGGCGTTGGAGTAGTAGAACGTCATGTACCTCCCCCAGAGCTTGTCACGCAGCACCGGGTTGCCGGCGCTGTGTTTGTCCTTGTCGTCCTGCCAGAACCCGCCGGGCGGGTTCAGGCCGGCCTGGTAGGTCACCGACGCCGCCACCGTGGCCAGCACCATCAGCCACCCGCGCATCTCCTTGAACCACTTCTTGCGCTGGGCCACCGGGTCGTCCTTCTCCTCCTCCTGGAGGACGAGGAAGCCCTGGAACGCCATGCTCATCTCCGGAGCAGTGGCGCCAGCAGCCCGCCCCTCGCTCTGGTACGGCGCGATGAGCACCGGGATGCCGCGCTTCCCGGAGGCGACGATCTCGGTGGCCGCTGCCGCCGTGTCTCCCGGAGCCGCGTCGACGACGCGGACGGCTCGACCTTCCTGCGCTTCATTCTGCCCGGACATTCTGGGGCGTGTTGGGTTTAGGACGCTTGTAATTAAGAGATAGTGTAGTATACAGATGCCATGTATATACAGGGTTTGTGCCTTCCTCTTAACGCCCGTGTGAGCATCGTCTTCATTGCAAGCAAGCAAGCTTTTTCTCAATTATTCTCTCTTTAGAAAAGACGACGAAACAGTGCATATATATATGTGCAATCCTGCATGGACAAGAAAGGAATTTCCAACTTTTCGTGATGAAGAATTGTATACCCTCTGCGTCTCATGTACCCTGTTCCATTTTTAGTTTTCTTCTTTTGTGTTTATATATATAATTGTTATTACTGTACGGATCATATATAAGATTGTTTCCTTGTATGATTAGGTTGCTGGGCGAAGGTAAAAAGGAGCTAAACAAATATTGATTGGTTCTTGTCATGGGCTATACCTGGAACGAAAGAACAAACGTGATGCTTGTTTGTGAGGGGGAAAAAAGAGCAATATGCATGCCAACATCGCACGTCAATCGATTCTTTTAAGCATTGCCCACACTACCGGAAAAACGTCCTTTGCCCAGAGCCGCGATTTTTGTCGAGAGCAAAAACGCGGGCTCTCGGCAAAGAAATAGTTTGCCGAGCGCGGCTCTCGGCAAACACGGGCCGTCGGGAACTGACAAGATTGCCGTGGGCCTGCATCTCGGCAAACAAAAAATCTCGGCGAAGTGGGCCATTTTGCCGAGAGCCCCGCTCGGCAAAAAATGCCCGTCGGCAAAATGGGCCTTTGCCGTGGGCCGCGCTCTCGGCAAAATCAGGCTCTCGGCAAAACATTGCCGTGGGCCCATAGCCGTGACCTGCCCTGACGGCGTCACCGCTTTGCCGAGAGCCCCACCGTTACGGCTCTCGGCAAAACTGTTTGCCGAGCGCCGCTTTCGGCAAATATTTGCCGAGGGCCCCTCCCAGGCTCTCGGCAAATGTGGTTTCTATATTTCATGTGCATGTGTTTCTCTTCTCCTAACTCTCTCCAATTAAATTATTTTTTCTTTCATATGCTCCAAACTTTTTTTCTCTATACACATACTACAGGTTGTACTCAATATTAAAATTTTGTGTATTTTTGTAATTATTTGCTATATATAATTAATTAATTGCATTTCAAGGAGTTTTTTTAATCGATTAAAATTTGAACAGCGATTGATTTAAACACGGGAAAAAATTAAGTAGAAAATGATATTCATGCTATTTATGCATTATTGGGGGCAAATAACATCTTGTTGACGTTTTTTTCACCTTTTATTTTACGAATCGAAGACCACGAACATATGTCGCCGAACGATTTAAAAATTCTTAAAAAAAGGAAACGAATTCGGAAAATTGTGATATTTGCAATGAAGTCATGGTATCACACTTGGAGGCTGTGGTAAAAAATTGAAAATGTTTCGCGCAAGTGGTTGCGTATGATTCTTACAATCTGAGACATCTCCGAATAAGTTTCATAAAGCTGAGAAGGATCCATTAGGATTTTCAAACAATGTCACGGTCGAATTAGTTTTGGAGTTCCAAACTTTTTGTATAGCCATTAGAGAGCATAAGTTGTAACACGGCAAAATTTCGTATTTTTCCGGAGCCGTTTGCTATTTATTAATTTTTTTGGATATTCTTTGCCGAGAGCTTCAGGGGATTGCTCTCGGCAAAGGCTCTTTGCCGAGAGCAACTGGGCCCGCTCTCGGCGCAGATTTCTTTTTTTACCTAGCCTGGATCAATGGTTTGCCGAGAGCTGGCTCTCGGCGAATAGGTTTGCCGAGAGCTGCTCTCGGCAAATGTTTAATTTTTTTTTTAGAAATATCATTTTTTGTTCAGTTTGTTAGACGAATAAAAAATATTTAAAAAATAATAATTTTGCCGAGAGTAGCTCTCGGCAAATAATAATTTTTATTTTTTTTAAATATTTTTGTGTGCAGTTAGCTAGTTAAAAAATTCGAACGAAATTTGAAAAAAAAAAAACTTTGCCGAGAGCCGGATCTGGGGGCGCTCGGCAAAGGGGGAAGGTTTGTCGAGAGCCTCCCAGATCTGGCTCTCGGCAAAGTGGTTTCCCACTTAACCGTTTCGGGCCTTATCTCTCTGCCGTTTCGCTCTCTCACTCTCTCACTCTCTCACCGCGCGTTTCACCCCAGCCACGCCCGGCCTTGCTGCTTGCGCCGCCGAAGCTCGCCGCTCGAGCCCGCCGCCGCTGAGCCACCACGCCGTCGCCGAGCCACGCCGCCGCCGCCAGCCGCCCGAGCGCCGCAGCCCGCCCGAGCCACGCCGTCGCTGAGCCACGCCGCCGCGCGCCGCAGCTCGCCCCAGCCACGCCCGGCGCGCGCTGCCGCCGCCGCTCCGGCGGCTCGCCCTCTACCGCCCAGCCCTCAAGGTCTAATCCCTTTCTCTCTCCTCTGTTTGTTTGATCTCTCGGTCTCGGTTTGTGCTTCGTGATGCCGCGTTTGTTGTTAGATCTGATGATGGTAGTATGATCATGGAAGGGAATAGATCCTGTGAGATGTCCACTGGTATGATAGTGTGTTGTATGCTGCTAGAAACATAGAATCTTAATTTTGGAATATGGCACCTGATGGTCAGGTGTAATGTTTTAGATGTGGACAAATACTAAGCAGAAACTATTATACATACCACAGGTTAAGGATTGGGCTGCATACACAGTAGTACACCACCTGGAATAATTCATACATTGAGCAGAACTATTGGTGTTACGTAGACCGGTGGAACCAACATACATGAGAGCACAGCTTAATTCACATGTAACTATTTTTGTTCATATGGAAAGCTGCACTGAACATGAAAGGGCCATCAGCAGCTGGAAACACAACCGAATTGTAGTTGCAAAAAGATGAAGTTTCATGTCTAACACAAAACTAGCTGGTTTGCGCTTTTCAAGTACATGCCAAAACGCAAAACACACCAAAATATCTTATTCACAGATCTTGAACTCTAACAACGCATAAGTTTTCAGTAGAAGGAATGTCAACACGAACAATATCTTTCGCTCATGCATTACTGAATACACTGAAGTAATTACGCATTAACCTTGATGAGTGCGAAAAAAAGGGAAAGGAATTACAAAAATCAGTTTAATTTGAGTGTGCTCCCTACAAAAACAATGTTTAAACTAACTAAAGACAATACCATGCGACCAAGGTGCCTGGCATTTCAGCTTGGTATAATTACACATGATCAATAATTGATTATGATGTGATGAGAAACTAACCAATGCAAGTTTAGTAAAAAAGAAAAATCTGCACAACTGCTGGAACAGAGAACATGAATTTCAGAATGTAGAACCTGATGTTTAGGTGAAATTCAGAGGGCTTGGCTTATTTGCTACCAGGGTATGCAAAATACTAGCAACTTGTATCACAGAGTATGCATCAAAATACATGAACTGGTCAATTTGAATTGCATAAATACCTGTGAAAACCAAAATTATACCAGTCACTGATCACCTAGAATTCACAGAAAAAAGCATTGCATCAGTTCTCAATAGCAGAAGTGCAAACATTTCAGCCAAGCATTTTGAAGTGACTAAAGTAGGGTTTAGTGGTCCACTAACCTTACATGGGGCATTCTAAGTTCTAACAAAATCTGTTTATGAAGACCAACTTAAGTTGAGTCTATTATCTACAAAAAACTTCGTTGTAGGAACAGCGTGATCTCCAAAAATCAAGGTGGTGGCTGGCATCCTTCATTGCCCAACGAAATTAATATGAGTTGACCACATCCTTCTGGGAGTTAGTAGATCATGCATGTATCGGTGTATATATAGGCGACAGTAGTTAAATGATACGCTTGATTTCCACCCTGTGTTGAGAGCCTCTTTGAAGTGCAAAGGATAAAAAGCAAGAAAGTAATCCAACTCCTTTTATACTCAGCCAAGATATACATAATTAGTGCAATAATGATCAATTCAATTAAGTTTCATCGCGTAATGCTCTAGATATTGTCTAGTATGGTAACCATGTAGCTTAGTATAGGCTTGTGCATCTGGTAAAATGTACAGGCCCGCATGAATACAGCCGGCCCGGGCCTGCAGGTTTCTTTGATCGGAAAAGGATGAGTGATGCAAGTATGTAAAAAATGTATACGTGGAGAAACATTTTCATAGCTATATATCTTACTACACTTAGTAATCCTTATTCTACCTTGAAAATCTTTAATCTGTACTACAAACAATGCTTAATATGTGTTAAACTGTTAATGACTACTCTAATTACTGGCAAACACTCGTTAATTCTGAGCCTCCCACCCAATTAACCTGGCCCGCAGAGCCACTTTTGCATCCCATGGCCTGGCTCACTCATGTAGGTCAGGAAACCAATCACCGTCTCCATAAAAGATGTTGCATGGCTAAGCCTGGTTAGAAGTTGTAACTCATGCAGGCAACCAACCGTGCATGGCCATCATATATTAGCCTGGTTAGTAGTTAGTAGTTGTAGTAGTGGTATTAGTAGTGGTAGTAGTAGTTAGTGTAGTAGTAGTTGTAGTAGTTAGAGTAGTAGTAGTTGATAATTAAGCTGCATATGGTTCCTTGATATATATGTGGTTGTCGGCCATCGTGCCGTGGTTTTCTTTCAGGTTTGGAAACCTCACCGTTCAGGGGAGATGCTGCCGAATTTTTGAGTTGACGTTATTTTGCTTCTTTCTTTCTTTTTGCAGGAGCCGAGTCGGAGTACCCCGGTGTCCCCAGGTCTGCCCGCACCGCGTCGCCTCGCCACTGCACCGACCCGCCACGGCCCCGCTAGCCTGACTTCACCGCCACCTGAGGTATAACCACTCTTTCTTTGTCCTGGTCATGTATCTCCACGTAACCCAGTTAGGTGTCTCCCGTTCGAAAGAGATACGGTTAGAAATATGCAGATCTTTGCTTATCAATAACCGTATCTGTTTCGAATTGTCCACGTTTTTTTGGACAGCCCGAGGATGCGCAGATGGTGTTAGTTTCCATGGTCTGCTCCGATCCGAGACAGAGTTTCGATAGTACCTTCCTGTTGTTCTCCGGATACACAATCTCCCTGTCGGGACGTGTATTTGGAGAACAGCGGGGAGGTGCTGCCGAAATTCTGTTTCGGATAGGACCAGACCATGGGAACTAACACCATCGACGCATCCTCGGGTGGGATTAGGACCTATCCTTACCTATTAGATGGTAGGAACGACGTGTAGATGTAAGTCCATGGTTATATTTATTACTTGGTGATATATATGTTAGAGGATGGATGACCGTGAGTGGATGTACTCGGGCCGCCGGAGCGCCCGTGAGATTACCAGAGAATGGGTCGACAAGACCGAGGCTTTCATCAAGCAAGTATTTGACCAGGCTCCCGGAGCGCGTGCGTTTTTGTCCTCGCATCAAGCGTAAGAACGAAAGAGGCGGACAAAGGAGGTGATGACTTCACATCCGGCTAGGCATGGATTTACTGAAAAACTATACCCAGTGGACCCACCACGGTGAAGCCGATCGTGTGAGAGAGGAGGTGGTGAGACCACGTGTCGAGGATTACAATGTCGATGCCGGGTAGCGGCTTGGTTAGATGACTTTCACGAAGCACACTTATTTGAAGGATGTAGGCGGCAGGAGGAGGAGGAGCCGAGGCAAGCGCAAAGGCGTATTACGACATGTTGTCCGCGCAGGAAACCCCTTCATGGCCACACACGATTTCAAAGCTTGATGGCATTTCACGCTTAATGGCCTTAAAGTCCCGGTTCAACCTCGGTCGAGAGAACTTTGATGAAATGTTGATGATTATTGGCTCCATCCTTCGTACGGTCACCTTACGCCACGTAACATGTACGAATCGCAGAAGGTCCTTCGTGCACTTAAGATGCCGTATGAGCGGATACATGCTTGTCAGAAGGGTGCGTCCTCTTTAGAAAAGCACACGCGGATGCAAAGTACTGTCCAAAGTGTAAATCCTCTAGGTATCTGGAGGTAGACTCTGGTGATGGTGAGAAGAGGCAGAGTCCGTACCCCGTGAAAATCCTACGGTACCTTCCATTCATACCGAGGATCCAACGGCTATTCATGACAGAGGAGTCCGCGAAACAGATGATATGGCACAAAAATGGAAAAATATACAGTCCTGAGAAGATGGTACATCCAGCCGATGGTGAAGCATGGCATCACTTTGATAACATTCATCGTAACAAAAGTGGGGAGGCACGTAATGTGCGTGTTGCACTGGCAACAGATGGGTTCAATCCTTATGGAATGATGGCTGCCCCATACACTTGTTGGCCCGTGTTTGTTATCCCTCTCAATCTCCCCCCTGGCGTCTCCTTCCAACGACAGAATGTGTTCTTGTCGTTGATAATTCCAGAACACCCTGGGAATAACATGGGTGTGTTCATGGAGCTTTTGTTCGATGAACTGGTCCATGCTTGGGACCATGGTGTATGGACATACGATCGAGCTACAAAGACAAACTTCAACATGCATGTTTGGTATCAATACTCCATGCATGACTTCCTAGCATATGGGATATTCAGCGCTTGGTGTGTTCACGGGAAGTTTCCATGCCCCTTGTGCAAGGCAGCTCTGCAGTTCAATTGGCTGCAGAAGGGTGGCAAATATTCCGCGTTCGACAAACATTGACAATTCCTCCCTGCTGAGCATCCATTCAGACGAGACATCAAGAACTTTACTAAAGGTGTCATGGTTACAGACCCCGCACCACAGATGATGACCAGTCTTCGAGGTTCATGATCGGATAGATGCTCTCGGATCAATGAAAAGATGGTAGGTTCGTGGGATATGGTGAGGAGCATATGTGGACTCATAAGTCGCCCTTGATGATGCTCCCCTATTATAACGACCTTCTTCTTCCACACAACATTGATGTAATGCACACCGAGAAGAATGTTGCCGAGGCGCTTTGGGCAACGATCATGGACATTAAGGATAAGACGAAGGTCAATGTAAAGGCGAGACTGGACCTGGCAACGATATGTGATAGACCAAAGCAACACATGCAACCTCCTAGAAGCGGCAAGAAATGGACAAGGCCTAAGGCCGATTCTGATTGAAACCGGAAAAGAGAGAAGTATTAGAATGGTTCAAAACATTAATGTTCCTCGATGGGTATGCAAATGAATCGAGGAGGGAGTGAACTTATCTACCTTGCGAATCAACGGCCAAGAGTCATGACTATCACATATGGATTGAGTGTCTTCTTCCGCGATGCTCGAGGCTATGTCCACGAGCACGTGTGGAAGACGCTAGCCGAGTTGACCTATTTCTTCCGCTTGACTTTGTGCCAAGGAGTTATCTCGTAGCGTGGTTGCGAGAATTGGAAAAAATAGCACTGTGTTGCTCGTAAGTTGGAGATGATCTTTCCACCGGCTTCTTCAACCCGATCGACATTTGATTCTCGCACCTCCGTATGAGGCACGAATGGGGGCCGTCTTGAGCCGTTGGTGCTATCCAATCGAGAGATGTCTAAAGGTTCTTGGAAGAAATGCGAAACAAATGCAAAATCGAGGCTTCCATGGCGGAGGCATTCGTTTTAGAGGAGGTTACTAACTTCACACAAGCATACTATGGTGACAAGCTTCCTAGTGTGCATAATCGACCCCTCGTTACAATCTTTGGTGAAAATGAATCAAAACTCGGCCTTTTCCAAGGGCAACTTGGAAGTGCGAGTGATCGACCTCATTGTTGTTGAAAAGCGAAGAGTGGCTCACAATCATGATATATGTGTTCACCAATCTTACGAAATGGAGCCGTACATGCGAGAAGTGGCTTCTTGCACGAACTTGTTAATTAAATATGCCGTCAACATTTCGCATCCAACCTCCTTGTTTCTCGTTGTTACAGGAGTTTATTAATGAGAACGGCAACTATCAAGGAACCTACCCGCAAGAACGTGACACCATTCTTCATCGAGTGCGGAAATGGAATCTCGATTTTATTTCTTGGTTCAAACAAAAGGTACTATGCAATTTAGCTCGTTCGCGATTGACATTCCCGATTGCTTGTACATTCCAATTTAACGATCTATCCTCCTTGACCTTGCGAGCCAAACCGATTTGACTATGAATCCGAGTTGAGACAGGTTGCCAATGGCTTTGAACATAGGGTCAAGTTATTTTCAGTTATGATGTGAATGGATACCGATTTCACACAACAAGACACGAGCGAGCCGGCCCAATCGAAGAACCACGAGTGCAGAGTTTTCTTGGCGGCCTTGATGGGGCGAGTATTATGGAAGAATTGAAGAAATATCTGAACTTAGGTTTCGTGGTCGCAAACCTCTTAACCCTGTCGTATTCAAATGCCATTGGTTTGATCCTCAAGAAACGAGACGAAGTCCTTCCCTTGGGCTAGTAGAAATTCGACAGGATTCCGTCTATGGCGGAAAGGATGTCTATATTGTGGCTCAACAGGCCACACAAGTTTATTATCTCCCTACTGTGCCAAAGGGACCCTAGTCTTCAGGGTTGGGATATTGTGCACAAGGTATCGCCGCACGGTAAAGCACCTTCCCCAAACGCCGAAGACTACAACTTCGACCCAAACACATATGATGGAGAGTTCTATCAAGAAGAGGGCCTACAAGGGACTTTTGAGATTGACTTAACCGGAGCTATGGAAATGGAAGTAGACAATGAAATGGATGTTGATGTGGACGAGGGGATGAGGTGGAAAATGCGAAGGACTTGGCGTTACTTGAAGGATTACATATTGGCAATGTCAATGATGACATAGTTGCTCCTTTGGAAAGTGTTGAATATTTCGACATGGCTGATAGTGATGATGAGAGCTATGATCCAGCTAATCCCGATGGGGATGATTATTTCTAATACATGTAATATTATGTTATTTTGAAATTATGCTTTATTTATTTTGCATCTCTTTATAATAATGTCTTGTTTATGATCCATCTAATCCGATCTTATTGTTTATGTCTTGTAGGTGATTGTGCAAAGATGGCGGGCATGAGCTTTGCAGGCGGTCAGTCGCTTTACGACACGGGGCGACACGGGGCCCTCGGTGGTGAAGCTGGGGTCGGCACCACCTCGGGGAGGAGGAAGAGGCGGCGGGAGGAGGCCTAGGGCGCCACCGCCTCGGCTGCAGCAGCACTGAGCCCGAGGAGGCGGGAGGAAGAGCGGGTGGGCGAGCGAGGCTCGGCGAGGAGAGGCCGAGCTGCAGGCCGAGCAGGAGGCCGAGCAGCTGGACGAGCAGGAGGAGCGGGAGGACGAGCAGGAGGCCGAGGCAGGAGGTTCCAGTTCCACCGGAACCTCGGGTGTCTACCAACGAGGTCCGTGAGCCTACGAGCGGCCGATACACGAGGCTCTACGCCGGTCATTCGACCCGTTGGGCAAAAGTACGTAACTTTTACATTTTTTTCGCTCCTACATATGATAGAATCACAATGGAAACTAACAGTTTTTTCTTAATCACTTACGCAGGTCTTGGAAGGTCGTGGTCCCAGGTGCTCACAAAAGGTTGCCCAATGGCATCCTGGGTCTTCTCTGCAGGGAACACTTCCCGTGCTTGGTTCGCTCGCCGAAGCTCGGGCCGCCTACGTCTGAGCACTCGTCGCCGCCCACGATGCGGAGGGCGAGGCGGGCGCGCACGTCTGGCGTGGCGGAGCGGGTTATGTCGAGTTTTGGGTAAGTCTTCCTCCCACTACTTTGCTCAATACATTGCATTCGCGAGTTTCTTGAACCAGTGTATTGATACATCTTTTCTATATCGGGACTTCTTCAAATGCGCCGAGGACTACGAGGCGAGGGCGGCCAAGGCGTTGGCCAAATCTTTTAGAGGTCGCATCTCAGACATGCATTACGAGGCGCGGCTCCAGGCCATCATCGATTACTGTGCCGTCTACGAGCATCGGAAGGTAAAGAAAGAAGATGCAAGATTAATGCATCTGACCAAAGAGCAGTACCTGAAGGTAAATATACAACATCAATATTGATTTCTTCTGAGATTGGGTAGGCTTGAATTGTTCTTATATCATCAATGTACTTGATGTCGTGCAGTGCCTCTGGTGAGTGCGCCAATAAAACGCGGGCCTGGCAGATGATGGTCGACAGGTGGGTGAGTGGCAATTGGGCGGATAACCACACCGTCCTCCGGGAACGGCGTTTGCTGATGCCAGGTGTATCACACCACCAGGGCAACCTTAACATCCACGAATTCGGGGCTAGATGGGTACGTGACTTGGTGTAGCTTCATTTATTCTTTCGGACGTTTATTCCTGCATGATTTATAATCGTCTTGTTTTTCTCGCAGTCGGCTGCACATCAAAACCAGCCATGCGGAGAGCTCAAGTCATGGGTTCTGGCCCACAAGGGCAAGGCGACAGACAACATCGACTGGAACCCGGACGACCCAGCCGAGTCGTTCACCAACGAGAGCATCCCCGAGCGCATCAGTCAGTACACCGAGGCGGCAAGGGGAGTCCATGGGGCAGACTGGGATCCGCACACCGCGGACATTGACGGCGACATCGTCATGAGGGTGGGAGGAGGCAAGAAGCATGGGCGGTACCTCATCGGCAACAGCACGCTCGACCCGCACACCACTCCCACTCTCTCACAGTCGGACAAGCAAAGACGAGCGTAGCGTGCCCATACCTTAAGGCGGGACACTTCAGCGCATCGTGTGGCGGACTACTGAGTTATTTCTGTTTTATTAAATCGTTCATTGGTTTTAAATTCCTCGAAATTGCTTGTAACAATGCGGTGAAAAATTATAGGCCCAGTGCATGCGCTCGAGGAGCATAAGGCTAGGGTGGAGGAAGAGCGACGAGAGGAGCGGAGGCCGGCGGCAGAGGTGGGAGGCCGCGAGGCGAGGTTTGGCGCCTTGGCTCGATCGTGGCAAGTCTTGGCGCCACGATGGGTCGCCCAGCGCCACTAGAGCTGTTCGCTCTGCACCGCCTTACCCATACCCGCCTTACTCATACGTGAGTTCAACTTCTCTAACAAAAGCTCTTTCTTGTGCATGTCGGCCATCGTGCGTTGATATGTGATGGGAGGCCTTCGTCTTTGTTGATATATATGTGTGTCGGCCATCGTGCGTTGATATGTGGTGGCGGCCATCGTGCGTTGGTTTTCTTGCGAGTTTTGGAAACCCCACCGTGCGGGAAGTCTTTCGAAATTTTGATGTGTCTAGGCTTATATTACAATTTTATACCTAGTTACGCAAATTTTGACTTGTCTACGCTTAGATTACAATTATATACCTTAATATTACTATAATTACTAATTTTCTTCTCCTCATGCGAGAATCAATCGGCGGGTTCGAATGATGTGCTGGCGACCGCCGTCGGGAGGGTCGTGGCACCAACCGTATCCACAACTTCCGCCGCATCAGCAGCCGTCGGGAGGGTCGGGGTACCAGCCGCATCAGCCGCCGTCGGGGTACCAGCCGCCGCATCAGCAGCCGTCGGGAGGGTCGGGGTATCCACACCTTCCGCCGCAGCTTGTGCCCCGCCGTCGGGAGGGTCGGGGGTGGGAGCCTTGGGGGTGAGCCTGTTGTTCTTCATCATGTATTAGCACTTTGTGACATGAACTTGTGTGAGATGAACTTAGCACTTTGAGATGGACATGTGTTGTTGGATTTGAGATGTTTAGATGGATGACATATTTGTGATATATGTGATGTGGATGACATATTTGTGATATATGTGATGTGGATGATGTGTTATATTTGTGAAATATGTGTTGTTGAAGCTGGAAATATAAACAAAAATAAAAAAAATGCTCTCTGAACTCTTTGCCTAGAGTAGGGCTCTCGGCAAATCGACTCTTCTTGAGAGCCTAGCTCTCGGCACATCGACTCTTTCTTGAGAGCTTGGTTCTCGGCTCTCGGCAAACCTTTTTTTTTTTTGAAAACCACCTCGGCCGCAAATATTTTTTTATAACAATTCTTTGCCGACGGTCGCTCTCGGCAAAGAAGTTCTTTGCCGACGGTCGCTCTCGGCAAAGAAGCTGTCACACCGTTAGCGATCGTTTGGCCGTTACCAGGGCAACCCAGTTTGCCGAGAGCTATAGTTTGCCGAGAGCCTTGCCATTACTCTCGGTAAATATTTTGCCGAGAGGGGCTCTCGGTAAAGAATCCTTTGCCGGTAGATGTTTTGCCGACGGCTCTTTGCCGAGAGCTGCTCTCGGCAAATAGGTTGCCGAGCGTCAACTCGTCTTTGCCGAGAGCTTCGGGCTCTCGGCAAAGGCCGGGAGTCCGGTAGTGGCATGATAGTCCCTACCTTTACCTGTTATGTTTGACTAACAATCAATCCAAAAATACATATGTTTAATCCGATTTGCTATTTATAAAGTTTAAGTCAATTGTTATGACAATTGAATTTGTGTAGAACTTGATGTGTCATATGATTAGATGTTGATCAAATGGATAAAAAAAATATGACTTATGCTTTAAATTTTTTTAATCATCTTACGAATAGACAATCCCATGTTTAATTATGTAAAAGTCATGTCGTTATATTCGTATTTGAAAGTACCTTCAAAATTAACACAACTAGTTGGATGGCTCGTGCATTTGTGCTGCTAGATTTGTTTCGAAGTTTGTATAAATGATTTACAATATATTTACGTATCTTATAAGCTATTTCTATTTTTAAGATATAATAAATATTGGAAATGACAATAGAAGCTTGAAGGGAAATCATAAAGTATAATAAGTTTTTTGGGTTCCTATAAACTAATCACTCTCCATCATGCATAAATCATGTAGCTCATGCCCCTATTATTACTCCATTAGTATTTTTTCCAAATTATATGCATGCACATGTACCACTATTTAATCTCAAGCAATACATTAATTATGTGTGCGGTAAATTATCTTATTAGTTTGCATAATATTAGAGTACCTTGCCCACGCATACACTGAAGCACAATGGGTGACCAACCTTGAACTTATCTTCCCTCACACACCGGTTGCCCCACGGAACCGTGTGTCTTCTATCTCTTGTCATCACAATTTTTTTGCTTCAACCTTCAACAGTAAGTTTAAATCTTGATTGATCCTTCTCAGCTGCTACCATTTTTAATGCAATATACTTTACCATATAGTTATCTTCTACATCTCAATTATTGCTTAATGCCAGCCATTGCCAAACCCAGCTGGGAACACATGTCGCTCTCTCCGGTGACCCTAAGCCTATTCCTTACGACTGTGCCATCTCTACTCTAAGCTTTTTGCACCTCTACCTCTATACACCTACGCTTGTATTTGTACAGATACATGCATGTATATACACATGTATGATGCTATACATGCTTGATGTACTCTTCTCTCGTGTCGGGCGTTCCTCTTTTTCGACATTGGCCAACTCAATGTTGTAGCTTCCTCACTAACCGCGACAACCTCCAATTTTCACTGATGACGACATGTCTACTTTAGTCACTGCCTAACGATACGAAGAATCTATTCTCCATCGGTGGCGACGACGTGCCCCTTACCACTGATGGCATGTTCCTAGCTACCTGGTGGCTCCATATCGTCCATAGCTCGTCTTCAATGCAAAGCTCCATCTTCTCTCAGTCAGGGCTTCTCCATCATCGAGCTTATTTGGCCACTAACTTCTTCAACAACGCCGATGCACACTACTTGTCATCGCGGCCCTTGGCTCCTTCAACACTAGACTTTCCCTTAAATGGCTCCGGCGAGCAGCAAGACATTGTCCTTGATGAATGGCTAAGGTCAGCAATACAATATTGTTCTCATCTCCACATCGCCACCTCGACTATTCACTTCCCCTGGGTCAATGTATTATTGCATAACAAATCAATGCCATTGTACTCTTTCATGGTCTTCTCTGATACCATTCGTGCCATCCTCATTATAAATTTTATTTAAAATTTTAGTTATTTTTTATTTTTATTCCGTAGGAAGCAACAATAGAAACACATAATCTTGAGAGCAAACGAGGTGGCTTCTTTTGCGTCTCCTCCGACACCATTTATGAAATCCCCGTTATAACTTTTATTTATATCCAATATTTTAGTTATTAGAGTTCGTATACAAATCAAATTTCTAAATTTACTTAATTTATTTTGAATTTTAGTTATTTAGGTATTTTACTTTGAATTCGTATGAAAATTAGATTGTAAATTTTATTTTATATTTTTTATTCTGAATTTTAGATATTTTCCTTGGAATTCGTATCTGAATCCAATTACTATTTTTTTCTTTAATTTTTATTCCATAATACAATCATTTAGGGATTTTACTTTGGAATTTTAATTGAAATCAAATTGTTAATTATATTTTATTTTTAATCTTGATTTCAATTTTATTGTACTTGATATGGACTCTTTTACTTAGGAACTCATATGGAACTCAAATTGCTGATTTTATTTTATTTTTGTTACAAATTTCAGTTAATTTTTGGTTTGATTTCGTATAAAAGTCTAATTGACAAATATTGTTTATTTTTTATTCTAAATTATAATTTTTGGAATTTATATCTAGATCAAATTGATAATTTTATTATATTTTTTATTCAAAATTTTAGTCTTTTGTTCGATTTTGTATACAAATATAATTGCCAAATTTTGTTTATTTTTTTCTGAATTGTAATTATTTAGGGATTTTACTTAGGAATTCATTTGAAAATTAAATTACTAATTTTATTTTATATTTATTCCGAATTTTATTTTTTTGTACTTAACATGGACACTTTTACCGAGGAACTCTTTTGGAAATCAAATTGCTGATTTTATTTTATTTTTATTCTGAGTTTTAGTTTTATTGTACTTGGCATGGACTTTTTCTTTTAATTTATACTGTTATAATCTGGACCCAACATGATTGATGGTCAACGTGATGGCTTCTTTTGATTCTGCTTTAATAAGATAACTAGTCGTCAACCCGTGCATTTGTACGGGCTGCATATGTGCTTCAATTTATTTTTTTAGTGTTAAAAGAACACATGTGTTTTATTAGTGTTAAAAGAACACATGCACGACTTCTAACCGAATTAGCATAAGACTTTGACACTACTACATAAAAGATCTTCACAAACGGTTCAAAAATGTCATCACAGATGGTTTAATGAGCCATTTGAGTTTATGGGTCGGTAATGACATGGGGTCATCACAGATGGTTTTTGAACCATTTGTGAAAAAAGCTGTGATAATACGTATCACAGACGGTTCTTGTTCAGAACCGTCTGTGATAGTTTTTCTATTACAAAAAAAAATTGAGCCAAACCAATCAATTGTTGGACAGTAATTTCCATATGGAACCTCTAGCAATCTTCATGAAGCAATCCCATGCTTCGCCACGTGTAGGTTGATCAGCGGCACTCATTATGTCGGCAAGTCTCTCCCATCTGGCTCCCACCGAAACCACCATAGCACTTGCACCAACCCCCGCGCCGCTTGATGCAACCCGTCGCACCGAACTTCCCGTTCGGTCATCCTTGTTCATTTTGCGCCATGCTTGAATCCATATACTTAATCCGGCATCGTCGATCGTTCTGAACCTCAGCTCTCCAAGCCTAGTCCCGATCATCCTCACCGTTGACTGTTGTTGACCTCCAAGCAACCTGCACAACAATAGACCAAGAAATTGATTCCGGGAACAAGTTCTTCGCAACTTGACCCACGTTAGTCAAAACATGCATCATGCAACACATATGCACTGAGACCCATGAACTTGACTCAACAAACAAATATCGCCACTACGAAAGCCGACGAATCAAGTGAAAATCGGTTAGACCGCCACCTATGGGCCGGTCTGACCGCCCAGTTAAGGACTTACCCTATTTTCAACCCCTGAAAACCGAAAGCTCTCTGAAAATTTCAAACGAATAGATCTTTTGACTGGAAGAAGCTCTAAAATTTATGAGACCAAGTGTATTAGAATCTCCTCTCTTACCTACACCCTCTATTTTTGGCCCAGCTCCAAATTCCTCAAAATATAACTGGCCGGTCCGATCACGCCCATGGCGATCAGTGCCAGCGACCGGTCGACCGCGAGGTGGCGGTCAGACCGCCACTAGCAGTCGGCCGCCGCCTGGCGGTCGGACCGCCTATATGACCGACGATCTTGAGATTTTGCCAAAAACGCGTGATTCGACAAACCTTTAAAGCCATTGCCAATTGTAACATCATCCTAAGATCATGAGCATATCCCCATGATATCCATAGATGTAAATTCCTCATTAAGTGCTATAGACCGCATACTATAATGCTATGTCCGGTGGCATCGACAGATGTCAAACAATCTTGAGAATATGTATACTTTGGGTAAAGTTGTATACCTCTGCAAAGTGTAAATCTATTTAAATAGCCGTGCTCGCGGTCATAAGTATGCTTAATGCAGTTACATCGGGTATAGTCTACTTTTGCAAAAATAGTCTTATCGAAAAATATTGGGATGGACATTTTGGTGTTGTTAAAATGAATGTCATGTGTATTTCTACGAATAAGATGTTGATCGCAGCCAATGAGGGTTGTGATTTGTTATTTATCAAGTTATTTATTGATTTTTTATCTATTTAACTGCTCTTTAAACTTCTGTTGCAAAATACTATGTATTGTTATTGCAAATAAAATTTGCTTAATGCTGAAAACAACTTGTAGTATAGAGCCTCCTCCCTTGTTAGCCACACACACAAACATATAGGACGCCCGTTTCGTACTCCTGGGAGTATGTACTCCCACTTCCAATATATCACTTAAACGAAGATGTTATACTTCTTTATCACTTTCAGTATATTTAAATGCCAATTATAAGATACTTCAATGCGACTTGATTGAAACATTTTCTTCGGCGCCCTTTATTTTTGTTATATACCCTTTTTCATATGTAAAAGAAGTATATATACAAATTTTGCTATAAAAAGTGGATTTTAATGGAATTTTTCATGGAACTCACTTTGGGGTATCTTATAATCATTATTGGAGTATGCTCAAATAGATAAAGAGGTATCATCATACGATTTAAGTGGTATATGAGAAGTGAGAGTACGTACTCCCAGGAGTACAATACTATTTTCCTATATATATATATATAGGAAAGATGCTAACTACTCCCATGTGTAGTTACTCCCACTCCATCCACCGTTCCTCTTGATGAGATGTGTGCGCCTGTCTGAGCCTAACGATGCTAGATATCATGGATGTGAGAGACCCGATCCATTTCCCATTCCCCAGACACCTAT
Source organism: Hsuehochloa calcarea (assembly GCA_036346395.1). Lineage (NCBI taxonomy): Eukaryota > Viridiplantae > Streptophyta > Magnoliopsida > Poales > Poaceae > Hsuehochloa > Hsuehochloa calcarea. The sequence goes on along the minus strand of CM070604.1, from coordinate 36,810,553 downwards.
ACACTCCTTTCCATATGTACTCCTTTTATTATACGAGAGACTATCATGCAAACGTTATATACTTTCCATACAACTACTTTAGCATAAAGTATACTCCTGTGCAAACGTTACATACTACTATACACCTAGATACTCCTTTACCATACATATACTCCCATGCAGACATGACATACTCCCATGCACCTACATACTCCTTTTTTTCTACTCCTAGTTCATTCCTCAGGCTATTCTCTGCAGCCAAATAGGAAGTCGTTCCATAAAAAAATTACGAATGTATCGGTTAGTGGTCACGTGAGTATAAATACTCCATGTGAGCAGCCCAGCATACATACTCCATTCAACGGAGTATACAGCAAAAGCACCATGGACCCACCGGCGTACTACATTTGACAGGTGATACGTATATCACACCAACGAGTCTTGTTAAGTACGTAATGTACCCAACCTTACTTAAATTGTGTCGGACGACACCTTTTTGATCCGTAGCGCTGGGGGAGGTTCTGAGGGCGGGTCTTTACGGGTTTACTCCTTGTTGGTTGCCTAAGGATTTGCATGAGCATGCCATTGTACTTTTGCTATTAATCTACTAAATTTCTAATGCTACTTCTGATACTTGTACTTTTATTTGGTTGGTTGGCCCATGTATTGTAAACTATGTAATCGTCTAAGTTTATGTACCATGTTTGTTTCATATTGTATGTAATTGTGTATGGATATGCATGCCAATGTTGTGGATGCGTGTACTAGTCATTGATCATGGGACTAGTACGGTACATATACGAGGATTTCGGGTATTCAATGCCTAGGAACCGACACCATGTAAGCTAATAAGATAATTTACCGTACACATAATCAACATATTACTTGAGATTAAATAGAATTATATGTGCGTGTATATATTTTGGAAAGGAGTAACTCATGGAGGAAGCATAGGAACATGCAACTACACGATCTATACATGATGGAGGGTGGTTATATTTCTAATAACTCCCAACAAGTTGTCATGCTTAATGATTTTCTTCCATCATAACTCATATTTCGATTACGCTCCTTATGTTGTATTTTCCATTAAGTTTCTATTATTATTTTACAATATTTATGTTATCTTAAAAATCTAAATAGTATAGAAGATACGTAAAAATATTCTCTAACATCTAAGTTCTATCATTTGATACTCTAAATTTTGAAACAAATCTAGCCGTATAAATTCACGGGTCACCCTGCTGGCTCCATGAAAAATAGTTTTTTTTAAGGGAAAAAAACTGTATACATACTGCAGATCCATCTCCGTATGCAAAATTGCAAACACGAAGGGGCAGGTTAAGATCGACCCTTTATCTTTTTCGAGACTAAAAGAAGAAGCCATGCACTTATTCTTCTGGAGTAACGTACGTAAGCACACCATGTATACACAACAATCCGCTTCGTCCTTTCCCGAACGAGTTGACCCTAAGAGATGCAGTCCGTCCCGTCGATATTCAACCCCAGAAAAGCACAACTCGCCCGCAGCAAGAACACGAAGCGTTTGAGATTTTAAACGGCTGTCCGACCTGCATTGGCGTCGTACTTAAACGCCCTGCAGCACGCGCAGCAGATGCACCGGATCTTCCCGCTCGTCTTCTTATTCGTCGCCGCTCTCTTCCTCTCCTCCTCGGCGACCTCCTTCTCCTTCGCAGTCTTTACCCTGTTCTTCATGCGCTCCGTCACCGGCAAGCAACCCTTCTCCGCCAGCTTGTACAGGCACGGCATCGTGAACAGCACGATGTAGCAAATGTTCGGCAGTATCCTACATCGATACAGGGACGACGTACATGAACGAACAACTTCTCACATCCTGAGCATGCATGCAGTAGCACTGATCGATCGAGGTGTGTAATTAATGTACGTACCTGGCCATGTAGATGACGCAGACGAAGAGGAAGCAGGTGAGCACGATGATGTAGATGGAGGAGGGCATGTCGCGGGTGGAGCCGGCAATGTAGGCTCCGACGAGGCTCATGAGGTCGATCATGGTGGTGAGGGTGAGCGCCGCCACCTTGGCCTCCGACCGGTAGAACCGCTCGTTCAGGAGCAGGAGGATGATAACCAGGGACGTCACGAACGCCGTCGCGTTGAAGTAGTAAAAGGTCAGGTATCGTTTAATCACCCGGTCGTGCAGCACCGGGTTGCCGGCGACGTGGCCGTTGTCGTCCTGCCAGAAGCCGCCGGGAGGGTTGAGCCCCGCCTGGTACGTCACCGACGCGGCGAGGGTGGCCAGCACGATCAGCCACCCCCGCATCTCCTTGAGCCACTCCTTGTGCGACTCCTCCTTGTCCGGTGGGTCGTCGCCATCGATGTCGACGACGTGGACTACATGGTGGTGCTCGTCCGTCGACATTGCAGCGTACGTGTCTACGTTAGTCGAACTATCACGCTTGATAGGTTTAATTAGTCACCAGAGAACACACACATATATATATAATTAAGCACTTGGTTTCTGCCTTCGCCAAGATTCGTTCGTACGTACGCAAATGTTCATGGGACGCAAGGAATTCTAGCTTTGCTCAGGGATTACGACAGGTAGAATGCTGGCCGGGTTGGGATAATTCCATGTAGCTTTAGTGAAGCCGACAAAAGAGTCCATACAGGGTGTTCGATCGTTCCGCGGCAAGAAAGGAATGCAAACATTTGTGCACAACAGAAATGGTCAGTCTCCTTCATTTTCCCCTTTTCTTTCTTGTTATTAATTAGTACATACATGCGAATTTCACAGGAATCCTTAAGAGTTTCAGTGTACGGGTGATCAAAAAGGAGGTTAGTTAACTTGACATTGGTTGTTGGCTATGAGTTGTGGGGAAGGGAAGAACAAATGTGAGGCACGTTCGCGATGGAAAAGGAACAAGGTTACATAGGTTCATTAAGCATCAGGTAGTGTTGCGTGCACGACATATGCTGGTCCCGCATGCTCGATGGATGGCGCGAATCGAGAGTTGATTGGATTCAAATATTTCGCTCTTGCAAGGGATCAAATTCTACTCTCCTCCCTTATCTTTGCCAGAAGCTCCATAGGAGTGGTTAACTTATAATAATAATAATAATAAATTGGCATTCCGTTCTTTCCAAATCTTTCAGATGATTAGGATAAGAATCGTGGCCGTCGCCCTCCGAAGCCCTCGCGGCCCATTAACCTTCATCCACCAATCTGCAATACTCCAGCTGCCAGTCCAAAGGGATGACTTGAGTTGTGCAGAGCCTAGCCAATCCGTCCTGGAGTTCCAGGTAGAGTATTTGTATTAGGCAAAAAGATGCCGTGCCGTTTCCGGAGATTGAGCGGATCATTATTGAATTTGATTCATGCTGTTAACGTGGTTCCTGCCTGGGCACCGATTATGTCCTGGCAGATGTGGGGACTTTAGTCAAAGAACCAAGAAGCCTGATGATTTACAATTTCTCAATGGTGCAGGTTGTTTGTTGTTAACGTAATTGTAATAAGGTGGCACATGAACTTGATGCTTTTTTTTTTTTTGCAACGAAACAGGGTAAGTTTTGTTACTTAAGGAATGCCACAGTCTTTACATAAAAGTTCAGCAATGCACTCAGGTGCCTGAAGAAGGTTAACCATGCATTGGCTAGATATTCTAGTTAAGCGAGCCAACTCATGAGCATCTTGATTTGCCTCATGCATAAGTAGGTCTTACATGGAACTAGAAGCTAAGCTGTAAACTTCATAGTATATAAGATTATTAGTACTATTAGACAGTCACGAAGGTTAGCAGTAGCTATGTCGCGACCTCATGCTAGTTAATTAGTACTATTAGCTTATGTTGTAGCTAATGATCAACCTAGTATGATAGGTTTAGTTTAGTATATACCAAGCTGCACAAGCAATGAGACTAAGCAAGAATCACCTCACGAATGAAAGCCAACTCGCAGACACCACTGAGGATGTAAGGCTGATGTCTAGCCAATGCCTGGAAGTTCCAGCTAAGGCTCGTGGAACTTCCTTGATAAATATGAATCGATAAGAAAGTCATTAAGTGAACTAGACCCCATGTATCGGTGAGACTTGTGTCTACCCAGAGCGAATCCTCGCACCTACACGTAGGTCTCACCTGACTATCATGGAACTTCCTCGGTAAATAGGAAGTAATAACTAAGGAAACCATTAGATCAGCTAGGCGTCGTGTATGGATAGCGATGATAAGTTCTCAAGTGGATGATAGCAGTCCAACCACCAATCGACATCATATGGACTCCAGCTATCACCCATCGCCATCCGCTCCTTGTGGAGGTGCGATCCGTGATCCGAAAGCTGGTCAGAGAGTTCGACCTAACTAAGAGATCGCTCCGATCTATGTAACCAATGAGGAATATTCCTATGAATATTATCTCCCTCCGGTTGGAGTCCTAACCCCTTGCACCAACGGACTTCCCGAGAGCCCGATCCATCTCACCCTCACTCCGAATCAAACGATTACCTAACCGTAAGTCTAACTGTCAACGAAATACGCCAACACTAGACCAACCAAGTAGAGTTTGGATCTATCTCCTTTGGTCTGAAGTATTTCCTTCATTCCAAACCTCCCTGGATATACTTCAGTCCGTCTGCAGTATTTCCTTCATCAACTTCCTTTGAATATACTTCGTATGCAGTATTTCCTTCATCAACTTCCTTTGGATATACTTCGTATACAGTATTTCTTTCATCAACTCCACTAAGTAGGATTAGATTCATATGTAGTACTTCCTTCTTACATAATACCCTTGGGTATACTTAGTTTTGTTTAAGTATTTCCTGCTTTTAACACTGTGGGTTTGATTGACTTTTATTTGAAATGTTCTCTTGTTCACTTGCCTTTGGATTTAATGGATTTCATTTGGTTATCTTTTGGACATTCTTGGGTTCAAATGTATTCTGCATAGTTAGAATCTGAAGCCATGACGGGAACAACTGTCCCAATAAGAACGAGGTCGAGATCAAGATTATCAGAACATTTAAGCAAGTGAGTCAACACTTTGATCATGTTGCACCTACTTTTGAAATGCAATTATATTGTTTTAAATTATGAAATTGCATTGCTATGATTTATACAACTATGCTGGTCTAGCTCATAGTTAATACCTTAATGATACTTGAATATAATCTTCCCATCATTGAACTTGAACACTATCTGTTGTTACCCTAGAACTAATGATATACATACTAGTTGATAAGTCTGTATCTAAGTGTCATGCTTAACCTTACTTAGATACATTGATATGTGGGCGATGATTTGCCCCAATATTATTCAATACATGAAAACTGGATTTGGGCAGTCGAGGTTGGAGTTTGGCTAGTATGTTGATTGGATTTTAAGTTTTACAAAATGATTTGTGGATGGGATGAAAGGTCGGGATGGAACCCGAGGATTTGAGTTGTCCTGGTTGGTGCTAGTGGAAAGTATTGGGTGCATGCAGTCGTGGGATTTGCAAGGTGGATGCGTCTCAGGATTCGCGGATGGGTACAGCCTAGAAATTGGAGGGGTCCACCCTAGGGCTCAAGGGTGATGCAGCCACGGGGTTCGAGGGTTGGACGCTTGGGATTCGTGGGTGGTCCCGCCTGTGAGTCAGGGGGGATTGCGACCTAAGTTTCGCCAGGGGTGCAGCCTAAGTTTCGCCAAGTGGTGCAACCGAAGAGTCACCAGAGGCATTTAGCCCAGAATTTCAGGTGTAGTGATGAGGACATCGACCCTAAGGATACAACCACTGCTTCAACGTGCTGCACTGCATCCTCTACTTCCTTTACTTCACCAACATCTTCTCCAATTGGACTTTCGGCTAATGCAATGCCATATTACCCAATTAGATCGAGTTACGTCTACATGCCATGGTGCTACGTCTACATACCATGGTACTATGTGTACATACCATGGTGCTACTACATGTGCCAAGCAGGAGTTCAAGCTGGATACATTTTGGTCAGATCAGTTCGGAATCAGCCTGACAGCACCAACTTAAAACAGATAAAACTTTTGTAAACGGAGTCCGATTCGGGTGTTCTTGGGCTTGTTGGAAAGCTAACGACGATATCTTTCCAACGGATCTAGCCTCACCTCCAAAATTCCTTCTGTAGACTTCGGAATCGTCAAAAGAATGTGCTATGTCACTAATTTGGGCCGATTTGGGCCTTGTAATCGTCTGGAATTGGCCCATATGCATTGGCCCACTGGGTGTGATTCTGTTCATGTGAACAGTAATTCGTGCCTTTATTCCCACCCTCTATTTCTTTTAGATTTGTGGCTCCTCATCCCTATTTAAGGAGGGCGCACCCCTCTAGTTTCCTTGGATTTTGTTTAGTTAAAAGTTAGCCTTGTTGCAACCGTGTATTGGCTTGTGTCGACTAGACCAACCATAATACCGCTTTTGAAATCTCAATTTTAATATTTCAATCTTTATTTGCAATTTCAGATTGCTTTATCTTGTTCTTGCGTGCTTCTTGGTGTATGCGAGGAATCGACCTTCGTGGTCGAGTCAGCGGGTATTCGTGCATGGTTGATAACGACTTGTCGATCGATTCGGCGATTGCGTGGTTTCGAGCCTTGCGTGTTCATAGCCGAGGATCGTCGAGTTGGCGGCGCCTCCGGACTTATCGTTCTCATCGAAAGATCGGGCCAACAAATCAAACCTTAGGGTTCATCAAGTGGTATCGAGCTACAGTTCTTGGTGAGAGTTTCTGTTTTCTAGTAGTAGATTCATTTTCATACCTAGAGTTGACAAATTGCCAAAAGAAAAAATTCGCATCTATCATCCATACCAAGCCCTTTGAGCCTTTGCAATTTTTTCTTTTCAGTTTGCTTGTTGAATATTTAGTTACATTGTCGTGTCTAGTTCTGATCTTTAGTTCTAGTTATTGTCTAGTTAAATCGTTGTCTAGATTGCTTCTCGTGTTTTTCCTTTGCGTCGCTTAATCGTTCTTTTAGGGTTCTTAGTTTTTGCATCTAAAACAGAAAATTCGTGGGTTATAACTCCTCTAATCTGCACCAAAAAAAAGAGAGAACACTTTGCTGTATTCGTGACTTGTGGAAAACCCTAGATCCGGCAAAAAAAATAGAAGGAGAAAGAGGCCGCCACACAAAACAAAAGCCGTGGTAGAAAAAAAAAAAGAAAAAGAAAAAAAAAGCAAGCTTACACCAAAATCAGTGAAAACTAGTGGAGCCCTTCTACATATAGCCACAAACTTGCATAAAAAATTTCAGAAAGATTAGCCCACGGAATCAAAAGATATAGCAATTTAAAGATTGAAACCGAGTCGGTTTCCAGTCCGAGTACGATTCCGTTTCCGAGAGACCTTCAGTAAAACGGGCATAACTTTTGCATATGGTGTCCGATTTGGACGTTCTTGGACTCGTTGGAAAGCTAACAATGAGTCGCATACTTTCCACTTAATGCACTAGTCTCCCTCCAGAGAACCCAAAATCGGTCATTTTCCGCTCCGAATTCACGTCACAAGTTTTTTGTTTCGGTTTTTGCCGTTTCTTTTAGTCTTCCCATCAGAATTTGGGGTCCGTCTCAACTTTAAAGTTGTAGATCTCATCGAAACCTTTCAAACGAGTATATATAAGCCATATAAAACTTTGCTTTTTCATCTCTTGAGACTAACTATTGTTTTCTGCTTAAACTAAAGGGTTATTTCTGCTGCACGTTATTACATTTTTGTGCTCTACATCGTGTGAACCATCTTGTGCCCTACAAAGAAGTTTGAGTAGTTGGTTAGCGTCTCTCCCAGCACTTGTTGTGAGGTTTTCCATTGCTTACATCAAGTCACATTTATCTTTGCGCGTGCGTACATACACATCTCTTAGTGGGGCTTTGATTAGCTAAACTTTGATTAGACTAGGATCAGCACTTGTGACTAGTACTTTGAACTGTTTTTGAATTTTGCATACTGAATTAAATAATTGCTATTCCTTTGCTACATACTAGCCTTAGAGCTCCACTTCCTACTAACTCAAGTGGTGGTTCCTCATAATCGTTGGGTGATCGCAAGTGAGAGTATCACGAACCGACCACCGGTTGTACCACTTCCTTCTTTGCATTGGTAAGAACTTGTAAGAACTAGGTATAAGCTTGAGTGTGAGTAACTTGTTGAGCCTCGAACCTTGTAGTTGATAGGGACATATACTGCGTGATTTGTTCTTTGCTTTGATACTAACAATGGCGGAGTTCATCGTCACAAGGGAGCATAGCGAGCACAACAATGAGGAAGATGCACCGCTCGATCCTCGCACAAAAGAAATCATGCGGCGCTTTTCTCGCATCTTTGGATCAACATTCGAGGCGTATGGGGTTGATTCTAGATCGTACCAGCAGCGAACTTAACTTTGCGTTGGCTACGTGTGGAGCGACTAGAAAACTCCACCTTCATTGCCGCCCATTTGCATCGGCATTGCACGACCGCGCCGTAACCCATCCGTTGCTCGCTCATGGGCGATGAGGTAGAAGATGAAGCGAACCCATATGTTCTTCGTCACGGGTCCGATGGTGATTTCAATCCCATTAATGATCGTGATCACCGACAACAACGCTTCAATCGACAAGGTATGCGAAGAGAGCCACCACGTGAGTGCGTGACCATAATGATTCACTTGGTAAAATTAAATTCACTATACCTCCTTTTCTTTGGTAAATATGATCCCGATGCTTATCTCACATGGGAGTTAGTTGTGGACCAAAATTTGCATGCCATGAATTTCGACAATAAAAGGTTAGAGTGCTACTAGTGAGTTCACAGATTTTGCATCTATTTGGTGGAGTGAATATGGTCGTACTCATCGGGACATACCTAGAACATGGAATGCTTTGAAAGAGCAATGAGGCGTAGGTTTGTACCTTCATATTATTCATGTGATTTGCTTAATAAATTGCAGCGCTTAAGGCAGGTAGTAGTTACGAGAAGACTATTATCAAGAATTGTAAAGCTGGTTTGTTGCGTTGTGGTTTAGAAGAAAGCGAGGATGCTAAGATGGCTAGATTTTTGGGAGGGTTAAACCGTGAAATTCAGGACATTTTAGACTATAAAGAATATGATTCTATCAACCGTTTATTCCATATTGCTTGCAAAGTGAGAGAGAAGTGCGGTCGACAATCTCGCTCCGGGGCAATATTGGAGGAACTTTTTGGTCGGCCAAGGCGGCAACATCACATGGCATCCTCCTCCACTTCGACCGTGCACCCCTGCTGCTGCTTCAACTCCTATACATATCCACGATGCAAGCAAACCCATAAAAGTACAAGCCCTTACAAAAGTGCTTCTTCTGTTGCTTCTACATGGCGATCTAGAGATGTGCAATGTCACCGTTGCAAAGGATTTGGGCACTTGATGCGCGATTGCCTAAGTCAGCGAGCTTTACTTATCAAGGACAATGGTGAGTACACTTCAGCTAGCGATATTGAGGAAGAACATGTGTTGGTTGCAACTAACAATCTTGGTGATGGCGAGGAAGAACATATAAACCATGAGGCGTCGGCGTGTACCAAAGCCTAGTTGTTCAGCGTGTGCTAAGTGCTCAAATGGAACTTGCTGAACAAAATCAACACCACATTTTGTTTCAATCCAAGTTCGTCATCAAGGAACGTTCATGTAGAGTCATCATTGATGGTGGGAGTTGCAACAACCTTGCTAGCATAGACATGGTCGAGAAGCTTGGCTTGACCACAACACAACACCCTCATCCTTACTACATCCAATGGCTGAATTCTTGTGGTAAGTTGAAGGTAACTAAGCTTGTGCGCGTACACTTTTCTATTGGATCATATCATGATTATGTTGATTGTGATGTCGTACCTATGCAAGCATGCTCATTATTATTAGGTAGACCTTGGCAATATGATAGATATCTTGAACATCATGGTAGATCTAATCATTATACTTTCACATATAAAGAAAAGAAAATCACTCTGCTTCCAATGTCTCCTATTTGCTATATTAAAGGATGAATTAGAAAGAAGCTGCGAGAACAAGTAAGGAGAAGACACAAGTTGATCAAAGATTATAGCTCCAAGTGAAATTAAATTGAAAGCTCCTGTTATGTTAGCTACAAAAATTGATTCCATTGATATGGAAAAATATGAATCTAAATGTCATACTATGATTTGTAAAGAAACTCCGTGTCCATTAGAAGAAGTGCATGTTTCTTTGCCTCCTGTTGCTACTAACCTTTTGCAGGAGAGTGATGACTTTGAGAAAATAAATGAGTCGAGGACGACTCAAATTCAAGAAAGGAAGGATGATGAGGACATCGACCCTAAGGATACAACCACTGCTTCAACCTGCTGCACTGCATCCTCTACTTCCTTTACTTCACCAACATCTTCTCCAATTGGACTTTCGGCTAATGCAATGCCATATTACCCAATTAGATTGAGCTACGTCTACATGCCATGGTGCTACGTCTACATACCATGGTACTATGTGTACATACCATGGTGCTACTACATGTGCCAAGCAGGAGTTCAAGCTGGATACATTTTGGTCAGATCAGTTCGGAATCAGCTTGACAGCACCAACTTAAAACAGATATAACTTTTGTAAACAGAGTCCGATTCGGGTGTTCTTGGGCTTGTTGGAAAGCTAACGACGATATCTTTCCAACGGATCTAGCCTCACCTCCAAAATTCCTTCTGTAGACTTCGGAATCGTCAAAAGAAGGTGCTATGTCACTAATTTAGGCCGATTTGGGCCTTGTAATCGTACCGGAATTGGCCCATATGCCGGCCCACAGGGTGTGATTCTGTTCATGTGAACAGTAATTCGTGCCTTTAGTCCCACCCTCTATTTCTTTTAGATTTGTGGCTCCTCATCCCTATTTAAGGAGGACGCCCCTCTAGTTTCCTTGGATTTTGTTTAGTTAAAAGTTAGCCTTGTTGCAACTTCGTGTATTGGCTTGTGTCGACTAGACCAACCATAATACCGCTTTTCGAAATCTCAATTTTAATATTTCAATCTTTATTTGCAATTTCAGATTGCTTTATCTTGTTCTTGCGTGCTTCTTCGGTGTATGCAGGAATCGACCTTCATGGTCAGGTCAACCGGGTATTCGTGCATGGTTGATAACGACTTGTCGATCAGTTCAGCGATTGCGTGGTTTCGAGCCTTGCGTGTTCATAGCCAGGATCGTCAGAGTTGAGCGACGCCTACCGGACTTATCGTTCTCATCGAAAGATCGGGCCAACAAATCAAACCTTAGGGTTCATCATGTAGGCTAGCCGGAATTACCGGGTGGTTGCAGCCTTTGGATCGCCGGGTGGATGTAGCCATGGAAAATGACATAACATGAGGTGAATGGAATTGATATCTATGTGTGAATGGATGGAACCTTTGGGTATTGTACTCCACTAGAGATGGATGGAACATTCGCTACTATTATACAAAAAAAACTAGATTTCAACAAAACATGTGTTAGTTAAAAATGCTAGGTCTCAAGATTTTCTACTACTTAATCTATTTCAATAAATAGCTTTATGCAAACAAAAGAACCACAAGCTACTCCGTTGATTAGCCTTGCATATTATATAACTGCCTTCTATGTGTTGGCTCGCGAGTACAGTTGTGTACTCATTCTCGCTCATTATATTATTATTCAATAAGTATAAAAGAAGGCTACATGGACAATTATGAGTATTGGTCAAGACTAAAGATCAAAAAGGCCAAGAACTAGGTCATAGGCCCTAGTCGATTGCCTGTGGGTATTGTCGTAGCAAGGAAAGGCAAGATAGTGGGTACAAAGTACCCTTTGTCTTGGAATAAGACTGAAAGGAGAGGAGCCCAAGCCCAAGGTGTATGAACATTGCATTATGAGTGTGCCCATGTGAGAATGAGCTAGCCCCCCCCCCCCCACCCCTACATGCCCTTGGGGCTTTATTTATAGGGGGCAAGAAAGGATATTTACCTTCTTTCCCCCGCAATGTATTGAGAGAGAGATGGTATTTATGTACATTTGTCTAAATACACCCTATGGACCTGGTCTACACATGTACAACATCCCTGATGGCACGATGGTATTCCTGATGACCACAGAGTACAACGCACCTCTTTGTGCCCTACTACGACAACTCCCTCATCTGCGTGGTCCGAGGTCGCAAGGACATATCCCACAGTTCCGAGGGGCGAGTGGACGCAATCCTGTCACTGCCCTCGACCACTCGGGAGTCAGGATACCCTGGAAAAAATTAACACGGGGCCGTCCCACCGGGGCATGGCTCTCGAGGTGGGTGACGAGTCGTGGCCGCCCCACCGAGGATATGGTCTCGAGGCGGGCGACGAGCCGAGATGAAGCCCGTGCTGGCAAAGTCGACGTGGGGCCACCCCACTGAGGCTTGGCCTACGAGGCGGGCGACGCATTGAGGTGAAGCCGGTGCTGGCAAAGTCGACATGGGCCACACCGCCAAGGCATGGTCTACGAGGCGGGCAACGCGTTGAGGTGAAGCTGGTGCTGGTGAAGTCGACGCAGGCCACCCCGCCGAGGCATGGCCTACGATGCAGGCGACGTGTCGTGGTGAAGCCAGTACTGGCGAAGTCGACGCGAGGCCGCCCCGCTGAGGCATGGTCGGCGAGGCAGGCGTCACATCGAGGTGAAGCCGGTGCTGGCGAAGTCGACACAGGCTACCCTACCGAGGCTTGGCCTATGAGGCGGTCGGCACGTCGAGGTGAAGCCGTCACTGTACCTCATTGTGTTTGATTTTGGCCGGTGTGATCGTTCGTGCTGGTCCAGCTGGGGGCCAGGTACCGTTCCCCCTTCGATGGCTCCTCGTGGATTGTGCCTATGACATGGAGTGGAGTGAAGGGTTGATTTTGTTTCCCTGAGGAGGCTACTGCTTATTATTATGATTGGGCTCGCTTGGGAGCCCACAGGTAGCAAGAGGGAGGCAAAGTCGAACACCACCCTCCACACTTTATTGATTGGGCTTGTTTGGGGGCCCAAGGCTGCCGAGGGGGAGACAGAGCCGAATGTCGTCCCCCGTACTTTTTTGATTGGACTCGTTTGGGAGGCCAAGGCTAGCGAAGCCAAACGCCGTCCCCCACACTTTTTTGATTGGACTCGTTTGGGAGGCCAAGGCTAGCGAAGCCAAACGCCGTCCCCCACACTTTTTTGATTGGGCTCGTCTGGGAGCCCCAGGCTAGCGAGGGGGAAGCGAAGCCGAACACCGTCCCCCCACACTTTTTTTGATTGGGCTTGTTTGGGAGCCCAAGGCTAGTGAGGGGGAAGCGAAGCCGAACGCTATCCCCCACTTTTTTTGACTTGGGCTGGGAGCCCAAGGATAGCGAGGGGGAGGCGGAGTCAAACGCCGGCTAGCGAGGGGGAAGCGAAGCCGAACACCATCCCCCCCACACTTTTTTGATTGGGCTCATCAGGGAGCCCAAGGCTAGCGAGGGGGAAGCGAAGCTGAACGCCGTCCCACACTTTTTTTGCTTGGGCTCATTTGGGAGCCCAAGGCTAGTGAGGGGGAAGCAAAGCTGAACGCCATCCCCGACACTTTTTTTGATTGAGCTCATCTGGGAGCTCAAAACTAGCGAGGGGGAAGCGAAGCCGAACGCCGTCCCCCACACTTTTTTTGATTGGGCTCGTCTGGGAGCCCAAGGCTAGCGAGGGGAAGCGAAGCCGAACGCCGTCCCCCCCCCCACTTTTTTTATTGGGCCCATTTGGGAGCCCAAGGCTAGTGAGGGAGAGGCGAAGCCGAACGCTGTCCCTAACACTTTTTTTGATTGGGCTCGTTTGGGAGACCAAGGCCAGCGAGGCCAACAGAATGATGGGTTTTGCCCGAGTCGAAGCGATGTGCGATGCCTCTCCGCTGATGTGGGAGGCTCCCTAGCCATCGTGGCCCGGCCGTCGGAACGAATGGGGTTTGCACTGGGGCTCGGAGCCATGCGTCGTGCTTTTTTTATACACTTCACACTCTGGAGAGTGGATGTGCACTGGGGATCGGGGCTATGCGTGGTGTCTTTTTTTTACACTTCACACTCCGGAGAGTGAGTTAGTGTGCATCGGGGCTTGCAACCATGCGCGGTGTCTTTTTATACATATCACACTCCGGAGAGTGAGTTAGTATACACGGGGCTCGGAGTGTGAGGATCCCCATGTTATTTCCGTAAGGCCGAGGCCTTTCCAGTCTTATGAAAATAACTCTAGGCATCAATTAAATTAATTTCAAATTAACTCCATCTAAATGAGAAGTCGTGACCGAAACTAGACCTCCGGTGATCACGCGTACTGCTCCTTTGCAAGCACTACATGATAACCGGTTCTCCAAACGGTCCAAGTACACACTTAAGCAACTTAAAATAGAATTCAAAAACAGCAGGTATGTCACCGTGTTGTCTCCCAGATCACTTACCAACACGCCCATACCCTTAACAATGTCAATCACAAGTCATACAAGGCATACATTGACAATACATAGTAGCATACAACAAATAGCTCAAGTCTACAACTATTACAACGGCCGACAGGCCAAATTCAAATGAGGGCATTAAGTAGTAGCGGAAGTGAGCAAAATAAATAAAAAGTCAAGCAATGGTGTGCCCCATAACCCATGGCAACCAACTAGGAGTTAGATAAAAGCACTACTCATTAGCGTTGCCAAAATCGGCGCTAACGAACTCGTCGGGCGTAGTATCGTCTTCACCTGAATTTGCAGCAACCAGGTTAATTACAAAATGTACTCGTAAGTCTTACACAAAGGAAAAAATTATTTATGCTTAGAGGACAATCAAAGGATGGCATTAGTGGCTTAGTTTTGCGGAAAAAACAACAATTTTCATCCTACACATACTAGTTTTACAATTGCCATTTAGAAAATAGATTTAAAATAAAAGTAAAACATATGACAAAGATAATCATTGATATATAAATAGAGCAAACAATACCAAAGTGGCAGCCCACTTTGATAAACTTTCATGTCGAATACCGAGTTGTAACCATATCAATTTTAATTGAAAGTCTAGCGATGACGTCTCTCAAACCAAGTGTTGTCCATAACCGTGGACACGACTATTCGAATAGTTTAATCCCTACAGGGGAGTACAACTTTACCCACATGAATCGACTCGCCCGTAAACCTCCGGAATTAACACACTTTCTATGGTGTGTCGGCCAGGGAAATCGATATTTGGAACTTTTTAACAAGAAAATCCTATTGAGATAAGTCCCCCTTAGATCAACCCCAAACTTAGTACAAATGACTTATAGCATTTGCTAAGCGGGCTCGCAAGTTGTATTAGAGATACTGATACAATGTAAATAAAGAAAAATAGTGCTCCCATGCACATTATAGAAAATTGCATCGGATCCTACGAACAGATGATCAAACACAAATGTCCTCACACCACCTGGGACTTAACCCAATAAAACCCTCCCCTTACTTGACGAAGTGGCTCCCAACCCGTGTGTGGTAGTACGATAGTTACTTGGAATGACAGCCCATGGCTTGATCCTTAACGATCCAGACAAGTCTACCACATACCCGAGTCTTATGCACGAAGGCACCCTCACTAACAACCTCTTGTCTAGACAAAAAACCATTTGAAATAATAAAGTTTAGACTCAAATAACCAGATGCGAAGATCTGTACCAAAAACATAAACGATAAGTGTGAGATGTTTCCCATGATCGACGGGCTAGTCACATCAACCGTACTAACGCACCTCTAGACTTGCATGCCTAAGCACTCAATAAATAATATAGAACAACATCATAACCATATATCCTTAAGCATATATGTACTAGAAAATAACAAGGATAACATCAAGAGTGGGACATAACTAACTACACATTACAAAAATATTGACATATCGAAATATATTGCAAGCAAATATCATTGCATTTCAAAACACTACTTATCAAAAGCTGAGATCAATATGATGCAAAAAGAAAGTTCAAATGATGCTTGACTTGCTGGTAGTCGAGTTGTTCACTCCGGGTGGCGTAGGAGTCTACGTGGAGCACTTCAAAATCTATATAAAAACGACATCGAATAAACATCGATGAAAGATGAAAATTTTAAATTGCTAAAAATGTATGAAATTTCTACAGTGTCTAGATTATGATTTTTATATGAATTTAAGTGAAATGATTATTTCATTTGGATTTAGTATATGAGAGTTATAGCCGTTTGAAAATCAAATTTCTGCAAAATGCCAAAAAAATTCATTTTGGTACTGTTCATCCAAAATTATCTTTTTCGCAAAATTTGTAGAACAATGGCGGAGATAAGGATTATATGGATAGATAGAGTATAAAAATTTATGACCAAAATAAATTGGTTCATCTCATTTGGAGTTCATATGAATTAGTTATGAATTTTTAAAGTTAATAACATTTTCTAGTGTAAAAAATAATTTAGTTTTGGATCAATTTCCAAAAACTATATTTTTTTTGATATGATTTGAAACCTATTTCAAAATAAAGTTCACTTAAAATAAAAATTATCAAAATTGGTTTCACTGGATTTGAAGTTAAAATGATTTAGTTATGCATTTTTAAAGTAAAGACATTTTTCAATCAAACAATAATTCGTTTCGGGATTTTCTAAAGCAATTAATACTTTTTGTACCGAGCACTATGCTAGCCACAGTCGTTGAAAGTGGGCCCCACACACTATTTTCATTTTTCTTTTAATTCCCGATTTAAAACCTCCTGACACGTGGGCGCCATCCGTTAGTGGCAAGGTCCATGAAAATAGTGTGTGGACCGAGCAACGCGTACCGGTTCACGGCCCACTGCACGGTAACTGGCGCACTTAAAGAGCTAGGCCCACCCATCATCCACCGAAGGTCATTCATTAACGCAGCTATACGCGCTTTTCCAACAGAGATTAATAATTAACTGCTAATGAAAGTGATTAAACCCTAATGACCTACTACAGGAGTTGTCGGATGGTCCGACAATAGAACTCTGGCTTCGCGCCGGAGCCCCGCCGGTGACTCCAGCCACGGTGGCGCGAACCAAGGGCATGGATAGGTTCCTAATAGTATTGCTCACCTATAGGGGGTGGTTACGGCGGCTGAGGTGGCCTGTACCGGTAGCTAGTCAGCGAGGGGCAGCGATGGATTTCAGCTGAATGTGCATGCAGCGATAGAGCTTCGCATTGTCCAGATAAGCTGGTGCCAAAGCTTCTACAAGGTCTAGGGATGCTACTTGGAGCTAGGAGAGGTTCGGAGAAGCTCGGAGCTGGGCCGGCGACGAAGAAGATGATGGCGGTGGCTCGGCTTCATGAGGAGAGGAGATCCTAATCAAAAGAAAAGGAAAATGGCTATCGAAGATGCTTGAAAGTGGTACAGAGATGGTGTACAAGCAGTGAATTAGGCAATGCCTTACCGGATCGGTGTGGAGGAAGAAGAGCAATGTTTATTGCCGAAAAAGGCAAGATCCAAATTCATGAGCTCCTGTGCATCAAAGCAAGAATTTTTTTGAGGGCTTCTCTTAATCATGCTTAAGCACACAAGATGACGCGCAAAGTCGAGGATAATACTCACCGGAGATGGAGAAGACATGGTGGGGGCTTTCAGAGCGCACTTTGGAGCTGAAATGGACACGCCTGTGCTTCGGGAGCTACAAGCAAAGGTGTGAGCTCGCATTAGCGAAAATGGAGATGGCATTGAACGGAGAGGAGAGAGGACACAAAGGCAAGGTGCTTACCCGAGAGAGCTGCTAGAACAATCCTCTTCCTTCTCAGCCATCGAGAGAAGGAATGAGTAAAATGAGAGGGTTTCAAGGGGTATTATGCTCAGGAAATGACATCAATGGAAGTGGCGTGAAGAGACGACACTTTGGGTTGGTGGATGGGAGCCGCAGATTGACGACGTCGATGGAACGGTGCAGAGCTCGACGGCAACGTGGCGCGCAGCTTCTGCGCCAGTGCCTGCGAGAGGAGGAAGGACGATCTGACGGGTGGGGCCAGGGTGACAGTGACTCAAAGTAGCACGGGTCGCTATGTGGCGCGGTCGGCTGGATTAGTTTGATCGGTCGAGTCAAGTCACTTGGTCGGGTATGAGTCGGGCTGTGGTTCGAGTCAGTTGAACAGTGTGGCTATTTGACTGGTTTTGATTTCATTTGATTCCCCTTTGATCGAGCTACTAAAAATAGAAATAAAATTTATAAAATTATAAAAAAAAAGCAGAGAGGTTATAAGGATGACCTAGTACCCATATAAATTTTTAAACCTTACTGTTCATGATTTATTTTTTTATTTTAAATTCAAAACCGCAAGGCTAAATAGAACTTATTTTGAATTTTCTCAAGGGTGAATTAAGTTATATAAATTTTGAAAAACTCGTATTTATTGATGATAAATATTATAGTATTTTAATAAATTATTTTACAAAGGTCTTTGTACGAACTTATTTTTGTTTTCTTTGAAGGAGTTGATTTAGGTTAAATTTTAATGTTTGATTAAGACTTGCCAAGTGCAATAAATAATGCAAATGCTTCAGAAATAATATACATGCTGATGAGATGCATAATAATCCATTTATTACAAATGGGGATGTGACACGGAGCCATGTGCAGTGTCTTTTTTATACACTTCACACTCTGGAGAGTGAGTTCGTGTGCACCGAGGCTCAGGGCCATGCGCAGCGTCTTGTTTATACACTTCACACTCGCGAGGGTGAGTTAGTGTGCACCGGGGCTCGGAGTCATGCGTTGTGTCTTTTTTTATACACTTCACACTCCAGAGAGTGAGTTAGTGTGCACCGAGGCTCCGAGCCATGCGTGGCGTCTTTCACATTCTTCCTATTGTCTTGATTCAAACATTTAGCATGTACAGGACTAGCTATTTTTTTTGTAAACAAGATATGGAATGGTGTACCTCTTACTAGGTAGCCAGAAGTAATCCTCTTTTATGAATGCCTACTGCCCTGAGTGAAATGCTGGCCCGGGCTGCGTGTTCTCAGATTTATGACATTATGGTGCTATTGCTGACTTGATGTGTTTTTAACTGCTAACAAGAATGTAGGACAACAGACATCTCTGGTGACAAAACTAAAAGTGACTATCACACGCTGACACCACAAGGGGGAATAAACAAGGCTTTGTGCACAGCTAGCCTAAGTTCAGATCAAGCTCTTGGAACAACTGAATCCTAAGGCGTACTCTGAACACTTAAACACTGCATGCTCTGTATTCAACCATTCTCGTGTGTGCGCATAAAAATAGCTCACTACTTAGGAAGCAGAAAGTGGAGGGATCCGTGAATTAATGTAGGAAGAACATGGGATGTCTTACCAGTTCGTGGAGGGGTGAACGAAAGTGTCGACCCGAGGGACGCCATGGGTGAGGTAGAGGCCGACGGAGGTGCAGCGCGTCGATGGGCCGAAGCCGGAGGTGGGGCTCCGGAGGCGCCCCAAAGGTGCTCCGGAAGGGCCAAAGGTGGGTTGTACCGCGCTGGAGGCTTGAGGCTGGGGTGGCTCCGGAGGGGGCTCGAGGCCCAAGTGCAGGGCACCCCGAGGCGCCGGAAGTGGCGGGCGGCATCCCCAGAGATGGCAGTCGGCGAGGGCCTCACTCTGAAGGGTCTTCGCTCCCAAGGCGGCCCCAAGGCGTCGGAGGGTGCGTCGAGGTGGCTTCGCGCCGGTGCTCCGAAGCTAAGAGGCCGAAGGTGGTGCGCTTGCGCTAGGTGGCTTCGATTAAAGGGGGATGCGGCCGAAGGTGAGCTGCGCCGGAGAAGGGGCCGGGCCGCACCGGACGTGAAGATAAGGGGGGCCCGAGAGGGGACCCGAGGTGGTGGCTGGAGGGGGCGCGCGGATGGAGGAGCGCGCAGAGAAGGCGAGTGGACCCGAGGGGGCTCCGGAGGCGGCAGGAGGAGGCTCTCAAGGCGGGGATCCCAGAGAGGGGACCCGAGCCGCCGGAGGTGGTGGGCGGCAGCCCCAGAGGAGGCGGTCAACCGAAGGACGCGCGCACGTCGTGGGGCTGACGTGGAGGCGAAGCTCCGAGGCGGCCCGAGGGTGCTGTGCTCTGGAAGAGGCTGAAGGTGGGCGCGCGCAGAGGGGACCGTGGCCGGAGGCGGCGGTCCTGAGGAGTCTTGAGGTGGAGGCGAAGCTCTGGGGTAGCTCGAGGGTTCTTTGAAGGGGGCCGGAGGTGGGCGCACGCAGGGGTGGTTGCGCCCGAGCCGGGGGGTGCTCCGAAGGGGGGGCCTCGTAGGGATGGCCGGAGTTGGAGGCGAGCCACGTGCTAGGTGGTTGCGCCCGAGCCAGGGGGTGCTCCAGAGGGGTGCTTCGGAGGTGGTGGGTTCTTTCATTTTGAGCCAAAGTAGGCGCGTGGGATGCCTTCGGGCATGAGCGAATGCGAGGCAAAGGAGGTTGGGCTTCGGCCGAAGACGGGCTTTGGCCTAGGTGCGGGTGGCCTCCGACCAAAAATGGGGCTTCGACTCCTTCTTCGTCGTAGCCTCTTGTTCAGTCCGCACTGACGGCGCCAACTGTCATAGCATGAAAAGGCTAGACAGTGAGTATAGAGTACCCTTTGTCTTAGGAGAAAACTAAAAGGAGAGGAGCCCAAGCACAAGGTGTATGAACATTGCATTATGAGTGTGCCCATGAGAGAATGAGCTAACCCCTCCTACATGCCCTTGGGGCTTTATTTATAGGGGCAAGAAGGGTTATTTACGTTCTTGCCCCCATAATGTATTGAGAGAGGGGGGCATTTATGTAAATTTATCTAAATACACCCTATGGACCTGGTCTACACATATACAGTATCCCCGATAGCACACCGGTATTCCTGACGACCCCAAGGTAGGGGTGTCGGGGCCCAAAAATACAATTATGGACCATCTATGTATTCTGCACTAGTCCAGAATCACGCTAGTGCACACAGTGTCAACATAGATGAATATTGATCCACACAAGATGAAACAACAGAATAAACGAGCAATTTGCATAACAAATAAGGGTTTTGACTTTATGGTCGATTTTACATTTATTAAGCCTCACAGGCTGGCAATAAATAAATAAGCAGCCGAACAAATAAACTTTAGCAGAATCCCATCAATTCACCATAGGCAACTGACTCGGATCATGACCTAGCGATCAGCACCTTCATAGAACTCCTCCTCGAAGACAAGTGAAGATTCCTCTACTTCTATTGATTGTTTATAGTATGCATGAGTGCACAACCGTACTCGCAAGTCATACGACATAATGCAATTTTTAAATGGTGGCTTATTCCAAAGGAATGGTTTCTGTGGTTATTTTGTATAAAGCAACATTTGTAATTGAATACAAATAATAGATTAAAAAATATGTTTAAAACAAATAAACAATAATAGTTTTACAGTTGTTTTCACAAAGAACACAAAGCCTAATAAATTTATTTCACATAGCCAAATGACTTAGATCACACAGCTCCCTTCCCAAATATTTTATGAAAATCTAACCCTCATGCGAAATCCCCGAGCACGTCCATGACCGCTGATGCGGCTATTCGAATAGATTGTTTAATACTCCGCAGAGATTGTACACTTTACCCACACGATACAATCAGTGTAGCTAGCACTAATCTAACAAAACCTTTCAGAAACTTCATCTCAAGCATTGACACTCCCGGTATGCTTTACCATCGTCCAACTCATACACAGCGCTTGGCACGACACACACACCGTTGGACAGGGAAGCGGTGAACCGTCCCGCGATGTGATCTACCTGGTAGTCCACACCTCCACCCATCACTGAGATCCTAACCTACAACCTGATTTTTCAATATCAAGACTACATAACTTACTAAGTTAGGCCTATCTCATCAGGCATGTGGCTGTACGGAAAGCCCAGTTCAATGGCGCACAAATTTAAGTACCTAATTGATCAAGATAAGACTTCTAATTTCTAACTATACCACAAAGATTATCATTCTCATTCACAAAGCTCCACCATATCACTTAGTATCCACTACTTGCCTCAGTCCAAATCTTTTCCCACCCTGTTGGTTAAGTACAACACATGTTATCACAAAGTAATAACACATAGCACATAGTTTTATACAAAGTTTCATAGTCACTTAGTTAAATTTATAATTGCAACTCGAATGATATGTGTGACTCGTAGCATGGCTAAGCAATACTAGTCGTCTAACCAACCCACGTTGGTGCTATCATAGTACCAACTAATAATAATTAACCAACCTAGGGTGACAAGATATCATGGCATTACAATAGTCAAGGTAGGTATAATCAAATGGGCGAATAGCTAAACCCAAAGTATTTAAATAAATACTTAAAATAGAATGTAATACTTTGAATCAAAGTAGTTTTGAACACTGGGTTAAATATGATCAAAGGTATAACTTGCCTTGAAATAAATCTAGATACTGGTCTTGGTCTTGGTGAACGACTACTACAAAATTTCCCGAAGTATCAATGTATACTCGCAAACGAAATAAATAAACAAAATAAATAAAAATAGAGAGAAAAAATAGCTCCAAAAATTAAATAAAAATATGAAAAAGATAGAGCTCGAATTTAGATGAATTTAGGAATTTGAATGGGCACAAACGGAGTTCGGGTGAAGAAGATATGGCTTCTGGAAGTTCTAAATCTAAAGAAAATATTCAAAAAGGAATTCGAGTACTATTCACTGAGCATTTTACATTGAGTACTGTACACCGAGCACTGTACATCGAGTACTGTACAATGCTTTTGACTACGCGTACTCGAAAGGAGTTTCGACCGCATGGTCGGAAGGTTTCGATTGCATGGTCATAGGAGGCTACGACTACCTACTCGTGGAAGGCTACGACTATCTGGTCGTAGAGAGATTACGACTATCTGGTCGTAGAAGGCTACGACTACCTAGTCGTAGAAGATTACGAATATATGGTCGTAGAAAGGTCCAACGGTTCACGGAACAGAGATTTGGCTAGTGGACCCCACATGGAATAGACACGGAGTATAGTGGACTGGGTTTACAACAGATCAGATCTCATTTAGAGTTGCAGGGTGCTGACATGGCTAATCGAGCAGACACGCGGACAGTTTGAGCAGATGTGGCGGTGAGGTGGCGGACACGTGCGCCTACGAGTATATATGGCACGACACATGTGCTCACGAGTATACGTGGCAGGATACAGTGGCACGACACATCGACAAGACGATGGCGAGGCTCAGGTTAAACTGGCAATGGTGAACGGTGATGCTTCGTTGGTGGTGGATGCGCGCACTAGGTAGAACAGGCTATTGCGCACATACCGGTACTGGTATTGGCACAGAAGGTCGCCGGAGTTGGCCAGAATCGGTAGCAAAGCAGCGGAGCAGATGCGGCTGTAGTCGTCGATAAACACCGGTGACATCTCGTGGTTGTGAAGGGGGCTGGAGATAGCTCTGGTGACGGCGAAGACGACAGCGTGGTCGATGATGACGAGGTGACAAAGAAGACGACGAAATCTGAAGAAATGAGTGGCGACGGCGGAAACCCTAAAACTTCCAATGCGATGGCGCTAAAGCTCGAGGGGTGCGACGGCTTGGGCTTCGGGATCAGGGCAAGAAGGCGAACCTAGGGATCCTATTTATAGGCATCGGTCGTACCGGATTTGGAAATCCCTAAATCGAGTGTGAAACGAACACGATGCAATTCCAGGGATAGCGAGGGATACGGGATACGGGATACGATTTTAACTGAAATGGATACAGGAGAGATAGAGATAAGATCCTACGTATTTTCTAGATAGGGTTTAGCTGGAGATATCTCGTGGTCGTGCGCGGCATCGAGCTCCGACAATGACGGAAGCGGTGGAAGGCGACAACTCCATAAGGAAGATGGGTGTGGGGATGAAGCGGCGGTATGGGACCCACACGTGAGTGGAACGGTGCGGCGTCGCTGAGCAGGCTGGCGCGCAGAGAAAGGCTGGAAAGGACTGGGCTTCGGCCCAACACTGTTCTGATATTTTAAATAGATTTTCCATTTTAGAAATTATAGAAAAGGAAAATAGCAAATGAACTCAAAAAATTTCTAGAAAAATTTAGAAAGTATATCCAAGCACATAGAACCCAAATAAAATATTTTTGACAATTGTTGAGGTTGTCATTAATCATATTAAATTGCTTTGATACTTAAAGTTCATGTTAAGCTTTATTAATATTCGAATAAAATCCAAAGGTTGAATTTTTCAACTACTAACTATTTAAAAGATTTTTAAATATCATAAAATTGGGATGTTACAACGGGGCACCCCTTGGTGCCCTGCTACGACAGGTATATCGTGAGGGTTCCATGTGGTGTACTTTTATTCTGCTTCCGCTACTCATTCTGTAAAGGTATTAGGCCTGGTTGGTATTCTGAAAAACAAATGTCATAAGGTACATTTATGCTTTCTTTATTATTATTCGATAGCTTTATGTTTTCATTATATGTGTTTGATATCCAATGATGTAACTGTGGGTACTAGCTACTGATCCAGAGACTAGTGTTGTAAACACAAAAGATTCCAAATTTCAAATGTTGGGTCTAACAAGAACCAAGGCTATCTTCCGCTAGGGCTCTGATCAAATGGACTATAGTGAAACAATTCCAATTCCCCAAGGTCAGATTATCATCTTGGCTTCTTCTGTGGAACTAGGTTTCCACTTTCTCCTTGGACAAAATTCGATTTTGATTCTTAGTGTCTTTTTGCATCTTTGTGAAGCTTTCCTTGGCATTCCCCCTCTGTTCATCAATTTCACCACTTCTATCAATTTACCCGAAATAATAAAGGTTTCAGGAATTGTGGTAACATTTATTTCAAGCTCCACGACCAAATGGCCAAAAAGTATCCTCCCCTTCCAATCAAAGACATTGGAAGTCCTCCTTCGACCTCGTCTGCTCAAGACATAAAGAACGAGAAGGCTTCCTTGAAGCTGACTACTGAAGAGAAATGGCTGGTCGATGCAGTTATTTCTCTAGTGGCCGCAGGATTGACTGGTTAGAAGATCATTCATGACTTCCTCCAGCACAGTATCATCCCCATGAAGAAAAGGGTCCGCTACGTTTAGATACTTGAAGGGAGTGAGGACTCAACCAAAGACGGTCTTAGAGGTATGTTACTCCTTTTATTAGTTAAGATAAGATAAGGGCGGGGCGGTGAAGCAGCAGGGGTTTGTGGATATTGTGAGGATATGTACACGATCTCAGGATGATGAGTCAATTGGCAATGGCTTTGTTGGTTTGCAATATCTCGCGTTTTCGGGGTTTGCTTCTTCTTTGTCGGACCAAGAGTGATCGGCCGGCGTTAATGGGCGATCGAGACCGACGACGAGGTCGAGCCGGCGATGGTTGCCGGTCGGACCGGCCTGACCTAAAGCTGGATTTCAGAGCTAATCCAAAAATAGGTTGTGTAGGCAGGTGAGGGGAGTCTCCTGGATGTGGTCCCATCATTTTTGGAGCTCCCAGTCAAAATTTCTATTGAGTTGAAAATACCAGAAGGTTTCGGATTTTCACGCTTGAATTTTGGCTAAGTCTTTTTGACCGGTCCGACCGCCGTTGTGGGAGCGGTCCGACCGGCTTGAAATCGGTCGGACCGGCCTGTGGTGATCGGACCGCATTGACTTGGAGGTTAGCCAAGTTTGCATTGATGTGATTTGAATGTATTTTATGTATGAACTTCAATGCTTTATTGTTGTATATTGCATTGCGGAGCTAACGTGGGTCAAGTTGTGAAGAACTTGTTCCCGGAAACGGTTTGTTTGTTTATTCCTGTGCAGGTGGCTTGCAGGTCAACGACGTCAACGGTGAGTGGATCGGGACTACGCTTGGAGAGCCGAGGTCGAGCGATCATGGATCTGGGTGAGGTCGTGTGACTCAAGCATGGTGCGAGATGGTCAAGATGGATCGAATGGGTGGTTGGGGCATTTGGTTGGATCGGCGGTGCGGATATCGGTGCGAGTCTGCGGGAGGTTCGATGGGATTCGGACAAGAGAGGCTTGGCGACGCGATGAGAACCGCTGATCAACCTACACGTGGTGAAGCAGGCGATTGCTTCAACAGATGTTGTGTGTGGGTCCCATATGTGAATGGGTCCCAAAAGTGTAACCCTAGTCATCTCCTATAAATAGAAGGGGGGAGATGTAAAACCCCCTTGAAGCTTCCATTTGGTTTTCCCCTTCCTTTTTCTAGGGTTAGGGTTTGGAGAGGAAGAGAGGGAGAGATTGTGATTGCTCCTTGGTGAGCTCTTGTCCTCCTTGAGGGAGTGGCTTTGTAAGCATCTTGTGAGATCAATCAATCTTGTGATGCTTGCTTGAGAGTTCATTTGTCTCTCTTTTGTGTTCTTCTCTTGTTTGGATGGATTTGGTGCTTCCTTGATTCAAGTGGTTAAACTTGGTCTATTGACCCACTTTGTCTTGCTTTGATGTGTGGGAGTACTCCTAGAATCATCTAGACCATCAATCCCCACAAGCAAGTCTTGAATCAAAGATTTTCATATTTCTAGGGTTTGTGCACTTCTTTGTTAAATCCTTGAGAGATCGATTCTGCGAAGTGGATCTGAAGGATCGTCGCTAGAAATAGGTCTCTAATATCATTAGGGAGGTGTGCTCGAAATTTGGTCAAGTTTCATTGGTTGAATCAAAAGTTGGATCAAATTTCGTTTTGGATTTGGGCTTCTTTTTGATCTTGGTGAACCGGTCGACCGGTGTTTCAGCGGCGTCCGACCGCCGATATTCAGATCATTTGACTGCCGGTCGAACCGTTGTCCACCGGTCCGACCCGCCGATTAGTTCTTGGTCGGACCCATTGGTTGAGCGTCGGTCGGACCGCTTTGTGCCAGATCGCCCTTTGAGTTTAAGTCTCCACTTTTGTGTCGTGTGGTTGTCGGGGTTATCGAATTCAGCACAAGGCTTCCGCTGTGCACCTATTGATCTTCTTAGCTTTCATAGCTAAAGGAGTAAAGTTCGTGTTGAATTTGATTTAGGTGAGAAAGTTGAGAAAGCGCCTATTCACCCCCTCTAGTCGTCTTTCCGGTCATACAAGTGGTATCAGAGCCGGTTAGCTCTTCTCATAGATCTTAACCGGTCTTTGGAGCCATGGCGACTGACAAGTACTCAACCAAGCCACACATTTTTGAGGGAGTTGACTTTGCATACTGGAAGGCTCGTATGCAAGCATATATCGAGGCTCAAGGGCACGCTATTTGGCTTAAGGTGAAAAATCCTTATGTCGTGTCAGCCGATGATGATATGATCACTCCAGATGTGGAGGCCAACAGCAAGGCTCGGAATTATTTGATCCAAGGCCTTAGTCGATCTGAGTTTGAGCGTGTTGCTCACTTGCGGTCTGCTCATGAGATCTGGCGGACACTTTGTGACTATCACGAAAGGTCCACTGCGATCAAGGAAGTGAGACAGAACCAGCTCAAAAAGGTTTACTCTAAGATCGAGCAAAGGCCTGGTGAGTCTTTGGATGAGCTGTGGGGAAGATTCTCTAAGATTCTTCAAGATCTCCGCGCTGTTGACTTGGTATTTTCTGAGTCTGAAAATGCACGCTAGCTTCTGGGTGCTCTTGATGTGAAGGTCTGGAGAATGAAGATCACTTCCATCAATGACAACACTGTCATGAGTGAGCTTACCATGGATAAGCTCTACTCGAGGTTGAAGACGCATGAGATTGATTTTATCTCGCGTCTCCCCAAGACAGAGTCGATGGCATTAGTGGTCGACAAATCCAAGGGTTGTTCTTCTGATTCTCTTGATTGTAGCTCATCTGGTTTTTCATTATCTGCTTTACATTCTTTAAGCGATGAGCAACTTGAGAAATTGCCCGAGGATGACTTAGCCCTCCTATCCACCAAATTCACAAGAGCGTACAACAAGGTGAGGAATAGGAGGAGAAGTGGACCTATCACGTGCTTCGAATGTGGTGAGCCAAACCACATTCGCTCCAGGTGCCCCAAGCTAAAGGGCAAGGAGGAGAAGGAGACACGAAGACATCCCGGAGAGGATGCTAAACCCAAGAAGACAAACTATCGCAAGTTTGTCGGTAGGGTCCTTGCCGCTCTAGAGAATGTCAATATGAGCGATGTGGACTCGGAAGCAGAGGAGGGCGGCGAGTGACTCGTGGCAAGAAGAAGGCACATGACTTCACGGGCATGTGTTTCATGGCCAAAACGACCACGACGGCGACTCCTCCAACGATGAGGATCCCTTTAGTTATCGATGAGGTATGCCCTTCTAGTCTTGACATAAAAGGGCTTTGGTGCTTCTTGAGCGAAATTGCATAAGCAAGTAAAAATGATTAAGAAGCAGGACATTATGATTGATAATTTGAACCTAGAAGTTGTTAGGCTTAAATCTATTAATCCTGACGATATTTGTGATTGCTGCACTAGCTTGCTTAATGATTTGACAAGCTTGAAATATGCTCATTCCTCTATTACAAATCAACTAAAAGATGCTCTCGATGAACTAGAATCTCTCAAGTCTAGTTCTGCTTGCTTAGATGCCATTTCACTTGATGTGACTGCCATGGAAGCTATCCTTTTAACTTGCTCAAATTGTGCTTTGCTAGAATTAAAACTGGATAGCTCTTTAAAAGAATTGCAAAAGTTTGATGCTAGTCACACATGCTCTCATTGTAAGAATAATAGGATTAAGATGCAAGAGATGACTGAAATGCTGATTTACTCTAGAGTTGCATCTTGTGAAAATTGTCTCAAGCTTACAATTGAGATTGAAGCCTTAAACAAAACTCTTGAAGAAAAGGCTAAAATTGAAAGATCCATGTCTTTTACTACTTCTAAGAAAGTTATTGATTCTAACTCTTGTGCTTTGAATGCTGAAGTTGAAACCATGATTAATCAGATTCAAGAGGCATTTAGAGTCAAGTTTAAGGAGCAGTTGAATAGGATTAAGGAATCCTATTGTGTGTCCTGTGAGGCCTTCAAAGTGGAAGTGGCCCTTCTTAAGAGTAAGCGCAATGAGGTAATCAAGTCTAGCAAGTGCACTAGATGTGAGGGGTTAATGAAAGAGAATGATTACCTCAAGGTGACTCTTGAGAAGTTTTCAAGTGGGAAAAAAAACTCAACATGATTCTTGATCAATCCAAAGTGAGCGTAAAAAATAGTGGTCTAGGTTTCAATCCCCTAGAGCATTCCAAGAAAAACCCACCTAGGATTGCTAGAGTTGTGAAGAATGGTCTGTTTGAGCTAGAACCTCCTAAGCCATCTGGGGTTGTTTTCAAATCCGCTGGTTTTGCTCAAACTCTTTCTGGCAAGAAAGGTGCTTTCACTCATTCTGTACAGACTTCTCAAAAGGTCTAGTACCATTGCACCTTCTGCAAGAAAGAAGGCCATCTTGTTGAGTTACCTTAGGAGAGCAAAACTTGAGAGAAAAGAGAGGATGAGCGTCCTGAAATCCATTAGAGGAGTCCCTTCTCCAGTTGTTGTCTCTAGAGCTAGGCAGCCTGTTTATCGCAACACATATAGGCCTAGATTTGTAGAGAACTTTGTAGACTCTTTTGGTGGGTCTAGGCAGTATGTTGGATTAGGACATCGTGAGGAGAGACACCGGATAGCACCTAGACAGGGGGAGTATCGATCTTTTGGTAGATCGTTTCGGAGAGGTCTAGGTGATTCTCATGTGCATCCTTATGATTTTATTCCTGATCATGTTTCTGCTATTTCTACTGCTGCTCCCAGACATCGTGCTTCTCAGTACTGGATTCCTAGATCATTTATCACTAACCCCAGTACTGAGGCACGGATATTTTCTGATTGTGCTTTTTAGGTCCGTCGTGCGAGGAAGGAGGACATATGGCTTGTGGACTCCGGGTGTTCTCGACATATGACCGGAGATTCTAGATGGTTCTCCTCCCTCACACGTGCATCCGGCAACGAATTGATTACATTTAGGGATGCTTCTACCGGGACCGTGACTGCAAAGGGCACTATGCGCGTCAACGACAAGTTCATGCTTAAAGACGTCGCTTTGGTAAGTAAGCTGAGGTATAATCTTCTATCATTTCTCATTTGCTTGATGAGGGTCTAGAAGTGAGGTTTAAAAGTGGAGAGTGTAGTGTTCTAGATTCCTCTGGTGAGCTCGTTTTAGGATCTCAGATTTGAGAAGATCTTTTGTGCTAATTTCGTATCTCTTGAGTTCCGTCCTAGGTGTCTTGTAGTCTCGATTCTCATGACCTTGTTTTGTGGCATCGTAGACTTGGGCATATAGGTTTTGATCATTTGTCTAGAGTCGATTGCAAGGACTTGATTAGAGGTTTGCCTAGGTGAAGGTCATTAGAGATCTTGTGTGCTCACCTGTAGACATGGTAAGATGGTGTCTGCTTCCCACCCACCTCTTACTTTGGTAATGGTGATGGACGGACGACTTCTTCACTTAGATCTGATTGGTCCTTCTAGAGTTGATCGGTGGTGGGAAATGGTATGTCTTGGTGGTTGTGGATGATTACTCCAGGTATTCATGGGTTTATTTTCTTGCTTCTAAGGACGAAGCATTTGGATTCTTTAGAGATTTGGTCCTTAGAATTGTTGTTGATATACCTGGAGCTTTGAGAGCCACTAGGAGTGACAATGGGATGAATTCAAGAATTCTTCTTTTTCTACCTTACAGACCGATAGGGAATTGAGCATCGTTTTCTTCTCCTAGAGTTCCCAGTGAGAATGGTGTGGTAGAAAGGAAGAACAGAACCCTTGTAGAGATGGCTCGGACCATGCTAGATGAGCATTCTACTCCTAGGAGATTTTGGGCTGAGGCGATCTCGACTGCTTGTTATATCTCCAATAGGGTTTTTCTTGAGATCTGTGGTTAGGAAGACCTCTTATGAACTTAGATTTGGTCATTCTCCCAAAGTCTCTCATTTCAAGATTTTTGGTTGCAAGTGCTTCATTCTTAAACATGGCAACCTTGATAAATTTGAGTCTAGATGCTTTGATGGCATATTTCTTGGATATCCTGCTCATTCTCGTGGCTATCGTGTTTTTAATATTGATACTAACAAAATTGTTGAGACTTGCGAAGTCACTTTTGATGAGGCTAGTCCTGGTACTAGACCCGATGCTTCAGGTACACAGGTTCCTGAAATTCAAGGAAGCATCTTCGTCGATGATGACTCTGAGGATGAAGAACCAAACCATCCTCCAGCTACCTCTGAGAAGGGTGGAGAGCCTGCTACTACTACTTAAGTGTCAGCTGAGCAGCCTCCTCCTATCCCCACCGACGATCTAAGTGGCTCTGTTCCTACCTCCACAACTCATGGGGTAGAGGCCACTTCTGCACCAGGAGCACCTCTTCGCATTCAGCGACAACATCCACCTAAGCAGATGATTGGGGATCTTCAAGAGCGAGTCACTCGCTCCAGGTTTATTTCTCCTGATTCTCATGCACATTCTGCTTTTGTCGCTTCTTTTGAACCCCGAGATATCACTCATGCTTTATCTGATGCCTCTTGGGTCAATGCCATGCATGAAGAGCTTGAGAATTTTGAAAGAAACAAAGTCTGGACTTTAGTTGAGCGACCTTCTGGTTCTCATGTTATTGGAACAAAATGGGTTTTTAAAAATAAGCAAAGTGAGGATGGATTGGTTGTTCGCAATAAGGCTAGACTTGTAGCTCAAGGTTTTTCCCAGGTAGAGGGCTTAGACTTTGAAGAGACTTTTGCTCCAGTAGCTAGATTGGAGGCCATTCGCATTCTTTTAGCATTTGCAACATCCAAGGGTTTCAAGCTTTTTCAAATGGATGTTAAAAGTGCTTTCTTGAATGGCTTCATAGAAGAAGAGGTCTTTGTCAAGCAACCTCCTGGTTTTGAAAATCAAAAATTCCTAAACCATGTTTTTAAACTCTCTAAAGCCATGTATGGATTGAAACAAGCTCCTAGAGCTTGGTATGATAGGCTTAAGAGTTTCTTGCTTGAAAATGATTTCAAAATGGGAATGGTTGATAAAACTTTGTTCACTCTCAGGCATGGCAGTGATTTCTTGTTGGTTCAGATTTATGTGGATGATATTATTTTGGTGGTTCTTCTCATGCTTTGGTGTCAGTTTTGATTCGATGAGCGGTGAGTTTGAGATGAGCATGATGGGAGAGCTGACATTCTTCCTTGGGCTACAAATCAAGCAACTGAAAGAAGGCACCTTCGTTCACCAGAGTAAGTATACAAAGGACCTTCTTCGGCGCTTCAATATGGGAAGCAGTAGGCAAATGTCTACTCCCATTGCTACAACCACCGTCTTTGGACCACGATGAGGATGGAGAGTCCGTGGACGGAAGAGTACCGCAGATATGATTGGCTCCTCCTCTATCTTACAATACGAGGCCGGACATACAATTCGTCGTATGTCCGTGCGCCGCTTCGAGCTTCCTCGTGCTTCTCATCGTCAAGCGATCGTCGCATATTCGGTACCTTCAAGATACGCTTGACTTTGGACTCTGGTATTCTTCTTCTTCTGCTCTCACAATTCGAGCATTTTCTGATGCTGACTTTGCGGGGTGTAGAGTGGATAGGAAGAGTACTTCTGGCACTTGTCATTTCTTGGGCACATCTCTTGTTTCTTGGTCTTCTAGAAAACAGTCTTGATTTGCCTGATCCACAGTGAGGCCGAGTATGTAGGCTGCCGCTTGATGGTCGCTCTCGAGTTCTCTGGATTTTATCCACGCAATGAGACTATGGGTTATCTTTGAGAAGTGTTCCTCTTTTCTGTGACAACACTTCTGCAATTAATATTGCCAAAAACCCAGTGCAACATTCCAGGACTAAACATATTGATATTCGATTTCATTTTCTTAGAGACCATGTTGAGAAAGGTGATGTTGTGCTTCACTTTGTAGAGTCTGAGCAACAGCTTGCAGATATTTTCACTAAAGTTCTTGATTCCTCTCGTTTTGCTGCTTTGCGGGGAGAGTTAGGGGTTATTAGTCCTATTGGGCTGTTTTGAGGGGGAAGTTGTTCCTTTTGCATTCATTGTATCATATTGCATGTTTCATTTCATTTATCTTGCATTGTATGATAAAAGTTATGGGGCTTTGATCTTTATCCTTGTATGACTTGATTTCATATTCTATACCTTGTCATATCAAGTGTTAGTCTGCTAGACTTCTTTTATGGCTCTTCTTGTTTAGTTTAGCTTTTGCCTTGCTAGCTTTATATCTGTGAGCAAATTGAATCAAATCATGTCTTGTTGGATCTTGTGACTAGTTTTGCTCTAGTGATCCTCTTATGATTCTTGCCATGTCAAATAGGTTGAATTGAGTCTTGAACTTATTTTGAGATGAAAAATGAGCTTTTTATCTTCTTAAGTCAAGCAAATGAAAAATGAGATTTTCTGTGCGAAAAAACTGATCTCACCAATCCTTTCTCATGAGACGGCTTGCCATTGCACTAGGCATGAACTCAGGGGGAGTTTTGGATGACCTAGATCATTCTTTTAAGCTTATCGCTTGAGATGGTCGCGGCAAGGCTTGAGATCTAGCACAGTAAAAAAAAATCTTTTTAAGAAAATGCTCAAAAAGGCTAAGTGCTTGAGTTTTACTTCAAAAATGTAATCTTAATGCTCAAAATGCCTCAGTTCTTGTCTTGAGTCTCTTTTTACTTATAGACATGGCTTGACTCATTTGTAGTTGCTGTTTGTGAAACTATGATATTGAGCAACTTTTCATGGTTTTAATT
Source organism: Hsuehochloa calcarea (assembly GCA_036346395.1). NCBI lineage: Eukaryota > Viridiplantae > Streptophyta > Magnoliopsida > Poales > Poaceae > Hsuehochloa > Hsuehochloa calcarea. The sequence goes on along the minus strand of CM070604.1, from coordinate 36,776,976 downwards.
CCATTAATCTCGGACAAACTGCTATCTTGGTTTTAGCTTTGCAGTACATGATTTGCCATGATTGAATATAGCGTCTACTCTTTTTATGGCTTGGTATAATACTTATACTGTCTACATGTATAATGGTTATGGCTCCTTTTTACTAAAATTCAAAAATAAAGTCATTCCTGCATGCTCTTTCTTTTCCCATGAATCTTGATGAATTCATTGTCAAAGGGGGAGAAAGATTGTGAAGAAAATGCTTTTTGGAGCTTTTGGTTTCATATTTAAGGTTTAATATAAAAGAACTTCATAAAATAAAAAATTGAACCTTTTGAAAATTTGTGATCATAGTGAGTTAAGTCTTTTGATTCTATTGCCTTTTCCATGATTTCATTTGCAATAGAAGAAGACTCACAATGATCAAAGGTCAAATAGAACAATTGTCTTTCATTATGGACCTAAGTGAGATTTTTGGCTACTTTCTGGAAATTGAATCTTTTGGTGCTTTCATTGCCTTATCTCACTTGCTTATACTATTCTGAAGCCAGCTTGGTCGGTTCCTAGGCTTTTTCATGCTTATGGACCAAGTTGTGCCTTTATGCGAAAACGGCGAAATTTTTACTTTTCATTTCGAAAAACCATATTTTCTTGAGAATTGCCAATGTGTTCATCAAGGGGGAGATTGTGCATATCGTGAGGATATGTACACGATCTCAGGATGATGAGTCAATTGGCAATGGCTTTGTTGGTTTGCAATATCTCGCGTTTTCGGGGTTTGCTTCTTCTTTGTCGGATCACAGTGATCGCCGGCGTTGTGGGCGATCGACCGCTGACGAGAGGTCGAGCCGGCGATGGTTGCCGGTCGAACCGGCCTGACCTAAAGTTGGATTTCAGAGCTAATCCAAAAATAGGTTGTGTAGGCAGGTGAGGGGAGTCTCCTGGATGTGGTCCCATCATTTTTGGAGCTCCCAGTCAAAAGTTCTATTGAGTTGAAAATTCCAGAAGGTTTCGGATTTTCACGCTTGAATTTTGGCTAAGTCTTTTTGACCGGTCCGACCGCCGTTGTGGGAGCGGTCCGCCGTTGAATCGGTCGGACCGGCCTGTAAATGATCGGACCCGCATTGACTTGGAGGTTAGCCAAGTTTGCATTGATGTGATTTGAATGTATTTTATGTATGAACTTCAATGCTTTATTGTTGTATATTGCATTGCGGAGCTAACGTGGGTCAAGTTGTGAAGAACTTGTTCCCGGAAACGGTTTGTTTGTCTATTCCTGTGCAGGTGGCTTGCAGGTCAACGACGTCAACGGTGAGTCGATCGGGACTACGCTTGGAGAGCTGAGGTACAGAACGATCATGGATACCGGGTGAGGTCGTGTGACTCAAGCATGGTGCAGGATGGGCAAGATGGATCGAACGGGTGGTTCGGTGCAGCTGGTTGGATCAGGCGGTGCGGATATTGGTGCAAGTCTCTGGGAGGTTCCGATGGAATTCGGACAAGAGAGGCTTGGCGACGCGATGAGAACCGCTGATCAACCTACACGTGGTGAAGCAGGCGATTGCTTCAACAGATGTTGTGTGTGGGTCCCATGTGTGAATGGGTCCCAAAAGTGTAACCCTAGTCCTCTCCTATAAATAGAAGGGGGGAGATGTAAAACCCCCTTGAAGCTTCCATTTGGTTTTCCCCTTCCTTTTTCTAGGGTTAGGGTTTGGAGAGGAAGAGAGGGAGAGATTGTGATTGCTCCTTGGTGAGCTCTTGTCGTCCTTGAGGGAGTGGCTTTGTAAGCATCTTGTGAGATCAATCAATCTTGTGATGCTTGCTTGAGAGTTCATTTGTCTCTCTTTTGTGTTCTTCTCTCGTTTGGATGGATTTGGTGCTTCCTTGATTCAAGTGGTTAAACTTGGTCTATTGACCCACTTTGTCTTGCTTTGATGTGTGGGAGTACTCCTAGAATCATCTAGACCATCAATCCCCACAAGCAAGTCTTGAATCAAAGATTTTCATATTTCTAGGGTTTGTGCACTTCTTTGTTAAATCCTTGAGAGATCGATTCTGCGAAGTGGATCTGAAGGATCGTCGCTAGAAATAGGTCTCTAATATCATTAGGGAGGTGTGCTCGAAATTTGGTCAAGTTTCATTGGTTGAATCAAAAGTTGGATCAAATTTCGTTTTGGATTTGGGCTTCATTTTTCAGTACTGGACTGAACCGGTCAGACCGGTGTTTCAACGGCGGTCCGACCGCCCGTATTTTCAGACCGCTGTACTGCCGGGTCGAACCGCTGTCCACCGGTCCGACCGCCAGTTAGTTGCCGGTCAGACCGCTGGTTGAACGTCGGTCAGACCGCCCTTGGTAGCCGGTCAGACCGCCTGTGCCCAGATCTGCCCTTTGAGTTTAAGTCTCCACTTTTGTGTCGTGTGGTTGTCGGGGTTATCGAATTCAGCACAAGGCTTCCGCTGTGCACCTACTGATCTTCTTAGCTTTCATAGCTAAAGGAGTAAAGTTCGTGTTGAATTTGATTTAGGCGAGAAAGTTGAGAAAGCGTCTATTCACCCCCCTAGTCGCCTTTCCGGTCCTACAGGGTTCGTTGTTTTTTTTCATACATGGGGTGGGACTATCATCCTACTGTGTGGGGGTAAACTTGCACAGGGTAAAGTCCTTCTTTTATTAGTGTGCAGGGGTAAATTCTTTATTTTATTAGTTAAGATAACATCACAATCAGACGGTGAGGGGCTGGGTTAGCATGTGGGGATTGTGAGTTTTTTCTCATTTAGCCTCTTTTTAAAATAAAATAGTAAAACTAGCACGCGTATGAACGAAATGATAAAAATAGCACCCTTATCACGCAAAAGCACCGCAGAAGACGACACACGAAATTAACGCGAAAATACACCTGCCACGAACTGGAACCGCGGCAGACGACCTACCGCGAACCCACACACCCCATCTTGTCCCTGCTCTAGAACACTTCAAGGAACACATATCGTCTATATACCTAGGGATGAAAATGGATCGGATAGTTTTCGATCGATCCGGACGGAAACGTATTCGGATTGTCTCGGATCGGATTTTTCTCGTATAATTTTCGGATTGGAAACAGATTCTGATTTTTTTTTTGTCGGAAACGGAAACGAATACGGTAGCATGCTATCAGGCGGATACGGATTATCCCGATAAGACCAAGTCCGGATATCCGGATTTCGGCCCAAAAGAAGAGGATTTCGGCCCAAAAGAGAAAATAGGATTTTAATTGATTTTTGAATTTCAGAAAATGCAACAAATCAAATAGCCTCTTAGAAAATAGCAAATGGAGTTAAAAAAATTTGAGAAAAAATCATAAAAATTCCTTGAATTATTTTAAACTTAATAAAATTAATTCCAAGTTAAAGTTGATTTTATTTTTGCATATAAATTATTTTTAATTCTTGAAAATAGGAAAAAACCCTTTTTTAAATCCAAAAAATTCAAGAAATTAATTATTTTTTTATTTTTACTTTAAATCCAATAAAATCCCAAAAAATTTAATAAATTTTATTTTTGATATAGAAAACTAGTAAATTAAATAATTGACTTTATTTTATTTTTTCCTTTTTAACTAAGAAAACTATTTTGAATCTCAGAAAATCCAATAAAATTATAACTTTATTAATTTTATTTTTGGTAACATACTTTGGGATGTTACAGTCATTTGTGTATAGATTAATCACCTAGCCAGATTAATGTTAGTGTGAACTAAGTTTTATGTATGCGATGAACTAAGTGTGAATGTGTGATGACTTGTGACTTTGTGAGTTATGATTTATTAGCTAAATATAGTAAATTAAGTGTTACATTTGTGATGAACTAGTTAATGCAACTTATTAGTGCCAATGTTATGTATGGTTGCTGAAAATATGAATAATTCATGAATGTTTGCATTAAATAAACTAGTTACATGTTTTCGTTAATTTTTGGTATACAATTTAAGTGGTTTTCATATTCCGAAAAATATCCGCAACTGTATTCGTTTTAATTCGTATTCGCTCCTTATTTGTATTCGATATTATTTGTATTCGTGTTCGTATCTGGAGTATTCATATTCGTATCTGGATCTGAAAAAAATATAAAAACAAATATGACAGAACTATTATCCGTCCGTATCCGATCCGTTTACCCTCTACCAGGGAGGCCAAAACTTTTTTAGAATGCCAAAATCTCGGGATCTCCCAACTCCCCCGTTAAAAGAATTTTCCGTCTCGAAGACTATGCTTTCTGACGCCGTAGCCCTTTGCGTAAAATTGGAATCCGCGTTCACTGGGCCGTTGTACAAAGCTTCTATTCACCGTCTCCGTTCGCCGCCGCTTACCTTCAATTCCCTTCCCGCCGCGTCACCAATGGCCTCGCGGCTCCGGCTCGGCGGCCCGGACCCACGTCCCAACTCCAACCTGACCCCTGATGCCGGCGAGGCAAGTGGGGAGGGAGAAGCGAAGAAGTCGGAGCCGCGGCGGGAGGTGACGAACCTGGGCGGCGGCAGCGAGGTGGTGCACGTCCCTCGGTTCGTGGCGCAGGAGACGGCATGGGGGTGGTTCGACTACCTCGACAAGCGCATCCCGTGGACACGCCCAACCATCCGCGTCTTCGGCCGCTCCGCTGTCCAGGTCGGCGCCATCTCCATCTCCCATTACCCATTTCTTGCGCCTCGTTCAGTTAAGCTTTGGGGGTTCTTGGCGTTAACATTGGATTCTAATTATTGTGCCCAAAATTGGTAGCTCTGCTGGTATTTGGTTAAAATCAAGTGCTAATCTTGTAAGAAAAGCTCTCAGACTTGGTGCATGATTGGTGTTTATTGGAGGGAAAATCGGATCTTGCGATGTTGGGTTGGACCATCAGTGTGGTTCAGCATTTGTCCATGGTTTGGGATAGAGAATGTGCGTTGTTTGGCGCAAGTAGTACAATATGTATTGGAAGGTTTAGCTGTAACAAAACTGATAATGTAAGAGGATCAAGGTTGTTGCCATGCAGCGTTAGTATAATTTGATTTTGTCTTGCGGCTTGGGGCTTCAAATTTATTTCAGAGAATTGCCGTGTCTATGTAGACCGAATGCTATTCTTGTAAACTGGATTGACACTGAAAGTAAAATTAGACTATGGGCAATTGGCATAGCAAAGCAAAGTCGGCAGAAATATCAAGCAGTGGCATCATGCAAGTAATCCATTGCCATATTTTAGTTCATCGTATCAAAGTTCACCATTGGTTCGTCTATGCGGAATTGGTGGCTTGTTTAGTCTTGACAGCTGACGAGAGAAGTGTAAGATGGCCATCTAATTTGCTTGCCGGAATGCAACTTGTAGGCAGAAATAAAAAGATACCGATACTAGCAGCTCTCACGTGCAACGTGGGTTAACTATTATTGGTGGCTTGGTGCCACCGTAACAAAGTTTACGATGTGTTATTATGTCCCTAACGCTACTAACCCGATTTGCTCTATAATGAAATATAACCCTTGTGAAAGCTTCTAATCCAAGTATCTGATCCCCTTACTATTCCGTAGCCTAGAGATACTTGCTATGTTGCAGACGAAGGGCTAACAGATTTGAAGTATAGCGGTCATCAGCCTCAGGCACATTCGTGGGAAGAATTCCCTGTGCTCAAGGATATCTTGAAAGCGGTAAGAGCTGTGCCAAAGTGATTATTTACTTTGCTATATGTAATCGGCAGAAACAAGCTGACATTAATATTTGACAAGTATCCAGTAGTTTGCATTACACGATGATACAGTGGAAAATATCAGCATTCAGCCTTTCTAGCCATTTGCTGATTCATGTATGTTTGTTAGGTTCATGAAGCCCTGCCTGGGAGCTATTTTAACAGCTTGCTCCTGAACAGATACAAGACCGGTTCAGACTACGTTTCATGGCATGCTGATGATGAGCCACTCTATGGACCTACTCCGGAGATAGCATCTGTCACATTTGGATGCGAACGTGAGTTCTTACTAAGGAAGAAGCCTACCAAATCACAAGGTATGCATCACACTATAAGAAAGTTCTATACTAGCAGCTCCATTGGTTGATTTTTGGAGTATAGAATTGAGACCATCGTGTCATCAAGAATTGATTCATGTTAATCATCTACCAGCTGCTACTGAATCTGGAGAAACTGCTCGAAAGAGGCTCAAGGTCAGTGCCCCTCAGCAGCACTCTTTTCTTCTGAAGCATGGCTCATTGATCGTGATGAGAGGCTACACCCAGCGGGACTGGCAACACTCGGTGCCCAAGCGTGCAAAAGCAACCTCAGCAAGGATCAATCTGACTTTCCGGCGTGTGCTAGCATAAGCATGTCCTGTTGCAGCGACGTTCACTGGTTGCTTGGTGCCGCCCATATTCTGTCCTTTAAGTTTTGTGTATGAGAAATCAGTAGATTGGAAGTTTGGGAGTAGAAGAACAGAGTAGGAGTAGGTCCGCATGGCAATCAGACGGGATTTCATTCTATTTATAAGTGCCGGATGGTGAACAGTAGCTACAACAATTTCATTCTTGTTACAACAGAGCGTGCGCTGCTATCTCTAGATTACAGGAACACATTTGTTACTCGGTTACAATGTTACACGACTACTTACAGATAAGTACTACATTGTTTAACACCCTCCCTTAATCTCAACTGTTATAACAAATTGAGATTGCGCCGAAAACCTTCAAAACTCTGAATCAGTAGTGGCTTGGTGAAGATGACTGAAACTTGATCCCGAGATGAAATGAACATATCCAGCAACTTTCTAGCAACCCTTTCTCTGACAAAGCGAAAATGAACTTCAATGTGCTTTGTACGAGCATGAAAAATAGGATTGGTCAACATTTAAGTTACTCCTAGGTTGTCACACCACGGAGACAGTGGTCTCGACTAAAACACTCCCAACTCCTTGAGTAGTGATTGAATCCATATTGTTTCTGCAGTAGCATTGGTCATAACCTTGTACTCAGACTAGACCTTGGCACAGTAGACTACTTGCGTGAGCTCAAGGAAATTAGATTGCTGCCCAAAAAAAATATAGCAAATCCACTTGTGGACCTTCGGTCATCTGGGCAGCCGGCCCAATCTGAATCTGAGAATGCACTGATCAGAGTAGAGCCAAACTCTCTGATATGTAGTCCCATACTGGCAGTGTTCTTCAGGTATCTCAAGATCCTTTTGACTGTTGTCCAGTGAGTTGTAGTAGGAGAATGTAAGTACTGACACACTCTATTGACATAAAATGAAATGTCAGGTCGAGTAATAGTCATACTGCAATGCCCCCACAATGCTTCTGTAAGTTGTTCCATCACTTTCAGATAGCAATGTATCATCAGTTCTTGACAGTCGTTCCATGGGACTAAGAGCAGGCTTACAGTTCTCCATATGAACTCGATGTAAGATATCAGAAATATACTTGTGTTGTGTCAAAAGAATACCATTTGACTACTGCAGTACTTCAATACCTAGAAAGTAATGTAATTCTCTGAGGTCCTTGAGAGCAAACTCCCCATGCAAATACTGAATAAGAGCATCAGTAGTCTATACTGAAGAGCTTGTGATGATAATATCATCAACATATATCAACATGAATATGATTAAACCATTCCTGTTATAGATAAACAGGGATGGATCAGCGAGAGAGGAGATAAACCCAAGTTCTTGAAGCTTAGCACTGAGGCGAGAATGCCAGGCCCAAGATGCTTGTTTTAATCCATAGAGTGCATTGTCAAGTCAATAGATATGGTTGGGAAACCTTCTGTTTTCATAGCCAGGTGGTTGTTTCATATAAACATTATCCTTAAGTACACCATGGAGAAATGCATTTTGAACATCCACTTGCCTTAATTTCCATCCTCTTGAGACTATCAAGGCAAGAATAACTCGAATTGTGGTAGGCTTGACTACAGGACTAAAGTATCCTCATAGTCAATCACATATCTTTGCTTAAACCCTTTAGCAACTAACCGAGCTTCGCAGCGATTGATAGAACCATCTATTTCTTTTCAGCTTAAAACCCCATTTGCAGTCAATGACATTTTGTCCACACTACTGACGAATCAAATGCCAAGTATTGTTTTTTTGTAAAGCATCAAACTCAGCATCCATTGCTCAACACCATTCAACATGTTGGGCAACCTCAATAAACTACCTGGCTCAGAAACGACTCAGTTACAGCTGCACAAGCTCTCCCCTTCAATGGATACCTGACAGTACCATCTGTGTACTGTTTGGGCTACCGAATATTGTTCCTCAAGTCTTGTGCATACACCTGGCTGTGGTTCAATTTCTGAATTCAAGCTAGTAATGTCACTTGGGCCTGGACCTGCAAGGTTAGTAGGAGCAATAGTAGGCAGATTGCTATTGTTAACATGGTCATGCATAGAAGGACAAGTAGGAACAGAAGGGTTTGTTGTACTGGACATGACAGAAACAGGAACAAGAATGCTATCATGATGAAAGATTGTATTATGGGCATTATCTAATTAGGCAAAAGGAAAGATTCTTTCATCAAAAACAACATCACGGGATATATGGACTCGTCCAGTGCTTTTGTTCAGACACTTGTACCCTTTATGTAAACTGTTGTACCCAATACACACTGTTAAGATCGAAATTGGAGCTTGTGTGCATTATAGAGATGCAGATTAGACCAGGAAGAACAACCAAATGTTTTTAGGAAAGAGTAATCTGGTTTTGGTGCCGAAAATTTTCTAAAGAGTAGAGTGATTGATGACACGACTTGGCAAACGATTGATAAGAAAACTTACAGTCTGGAATGCATCATCCCAGAATATCAAAGGCATAGAAGTTTGGGCAAGCAAAGAGAGTCCTACTTCTACAATGGGTCTCTGCTTTCTCTCTGCAGACCCATTTTGTTGATGAGTTTGTGGGCAAGAGACTTCATGCTTAATTCCAGCATGTTGAAGTAACTTGTGCAAGGCTTGATACTCCCCTCCCCGGTCTGATTCGAAACAAAGGATGTTTTTGCCCAGGAGTTTTTCTATGTGTTTCTGGAAGTAAAGGAAGACATAAGCAACATCATATTTTGCTTTGATAGGATATACCCATGTAAACTGACTGAAATCATCAGTAAAGCTCACATAATAATTGTTTCCATTAATAGACTTGCGGGCAGGGCCCCATACATCAGAGAAAATGAGTTCAAGTGGTGACAAAGACACACTACTAGAAATAGGAAAAGATAACTGCCAGCTCTTGGCCTGCTGACAAGCATTGCAGACAGTTGCAATGGAATTATTTGGAGAAGAAGAAATTTTATTCTCTTGAAGGATGCGGTGAACTACTGACGAAGAAGTATGTCCAAGTCTGGAGTGTCACGGATCTTCGGACACCTTGACACTCGAGAATGCCCTCTGAGTGTGAGAGAACACCAATGATGGAGTCAGAGGGTATAAGCCCCACTTACATCTGCCTCAAAGAAGAGATCTCGTTGTGTGCCGATCCTTTACAACAAAATAGGTTGGATGAAATTCCATGAACACATCATTATCAGTGGTAAACCGATGAATAGACAAGAGATTTCTAGAAATTTAGTAACATGTAAGATGTTTTTCAAAGGCAAAGGAACGATCAGAGGAGGAAATGAATGAATGATCAGTATGAACAATAGGCAAACATGTACCATTTCCTACTTGCACATGATCCTTGATGTGGTATCGTTCTTTGATCGCCATCTTGTCAAGATCTCTAGTTATGTTGTTTGTTGCACTGGTGTCAGTGTACCAGCTTGGATCGAGATTGCACGACGACGTCGTCGCCATGGCAGCAGTATGACTGTTGTCGTCTCTCTGGTAGGCAAGGTCAAATCGGTGCTAGCATTTGTGTCGGGACTCAAATATGCTAATCTACTCAAATATGCAAATGTAGACCCTCTATGTATACTGCACTAGTCTAAGATCACGCTAGTGCATGCAGTAGCAACATCGATGAAATAGCATTACATATGTAAAGATAACTAAGAAATATACATTTAACAATAATTATCATAGTAACGACCTTAAGGTCAAAACTTACAATTAATATATCAAAAGGCAAATATCTCAAATAAGCTGCAGCGGAAACAAACGAAATAACTTCAGTGAAGCTCATCCATATGTCCACAAGCAATCGACTGGGGTAACGCGACATAGTTCTCTACGATCCTTATAGTAGACCATGTTGACCAACAACGGACCGATGTAGCCTTCTTCAACTGAACAACATTGTTTATAGCAAGGTGAGTACATAGAGTATTAAGCAAGTTGCACCACATAATGCAATTATAAATGATGGCTTATTTCAAAGGATATAGCATCTATGGTTCTTTTGTATAAAAGCAACAATTGGAGTTGAATATGAATAATATATTGAAAGTGTAATTTTAAAAAAATAACGATAATAATTTAACAAGTATTTTCACCAAACTCACCAAGCCTAATCAATTTCTTTTACATAGCCACATGAGTTAAACCACACAGTTGTACCTCCCAATAATTTTATGAAAATCTACCCCTCGTGTGAAATCTTCGAGCATGTCCATGACCGCGGACGCGGCTATTCGAATATATTGATTAACACTCTGCAGAGGTTGTATACTTTACCCACAAGATGCAATAAACTTGATCGAAAATGATCACAACAAAACCTTTCTAAAACTTCATCTCGACAGTGATTCTCCAAATATGCATAGTGCTAACCCCAACCTCACTTGTTGGTCCGACACACACCGTTGGACCTGGAGACGTCGAACCGCCCATAAATGTGACCCTACAAAGTAGTCCACACCTCTACCCATCACTAAGCGCCTAACCTACTACCTAAGTAATCAATGTCGAGACTCTGTAACTTACTAAGTTAGGCTTGTCCCATAACAGTTATGTGGTCGTACAGTTATGGTTCAGTTCAATAGCGCACAAAGTTAAGTTCTTAATTGACCAAAGCGAGACTGTCAATTTCTAACTAAGTCGGCATAATTCACATTTTCCAATCACAAGTCCACCATATCACAATTCTTTACACTCGCCTCAGTCTAATCTTTTTCCCACCCTGTTGATTAAGTGCATCACATGTCATCAATGAGTGACAACATACAGCACATAGTATTTTCACAACATGTTTTATAATCATTACTCAACTATGATATTAATATTTCAAAATGGTATCAAAGACCCGTTGCAAGGCTAAGCACACTAATCATCTCTAATCAACCCACGTTGGTGTTAAGATAATACCAGCTAGTAATTAACCAAGCTAGGGTGATAAATGATCTGGGTAATACAATTATCAAGGTATGTATAATCAAATAGGTTGCATAGCTAATCCCAAAGTGTTTAAGAATTAATAATTGAAATAACATGCAATACTTTGAAACATAGTAATTTTGGAAAACTAGGTTCAACATGATCAAACGTACAACTTGCCTTGCTATAACATTGTTCCTATTCTTTTATCTTCTATCTTCTACTTGCTTTACCTTCAGCTCCTTCGGACGATTCGAGAACGTCAATGTCTAATGAGAGAGAAAGCGCAAAAATAAAAAAAAAATACAAATCAAATAAACTCCTAATTGAAATTGAATGGTACTAAAAGGTAGGGCTTGATTTTAGATGAATTTAGAAACTTTAATGAGTTCGATCGGAGTTCGTATGAGAAAGAACGAGCTCTCAGGAGTTTGATCGGGAAGGAAAATGCTGAAAAAGAAAAGGAATAGAAAAAAATGAGAACTGACAGGTGGGGCCAAGGGAATATTTTTTAGAATCTTTTTTCAGAAACTCAAAAAATAGGCCGAGTGTATGACATGTGGGACCGAGGGGGTTTGGATTTCAAGGATTAAAAGAATTGCTGAAAGGGATAAAGAGAATGAAAGGTGGGGCCACTGGTCTATGGACCAGGTCCACGAAATAAGGTCAACAGTTCACGACGAATTGGGTTCATGGAATAGTGTCTAACAAGGTGGTGGACCAAATCCATACAGTTATGGGTTAGGGTTTCGTACGGGTGTGCCACGCAGGTGTACACATGTCACGCCATGTGTGCCTTGTTGCTAAGGTGGTGGGGACGTGGCGCTGAGGTGGCACTGGCGACATGGTGGCGCACGAGGCTCACCAGTTTGTCGAAGCTTGCAGCCACGGTAGTGCGGGTGGAAGGGCAAAACGGGGAGAGGAGATCAAGGCGAAGATGATGATGCAGGTATACTGGTGAGGATCGATGGCAGTCACTGGCGGCGAGCAAGAAAGTGGTGGCGTGGGCTCGGCTATGGCAACGACATGGTTCGAGTGGCGCTCCGCAAAAAAGGACACACGCATAGGGTAGAATGCTGCGCCGGGATGGAGTGGATGGTGAATATGGAGGCGGAGGATCACCGGAGTGACGGGGAACGGGGCGGTGAAGGGCGACGGCCAGAGAAGAAAGAGAAGGAAGTGATCTTCACTCTCGGTGAAAGAATCTTGACACCAAAAGGGGGAAAAGATAGATCAAGGGATGGAACACAAGGTAACGCGAAAGGAATCAGGAGGAACTCACCGGAGTAACGAAGAACACGACGGGGAGGTTTTCAGCGTGGCAGTTGAGACCGGAGGTGGAGAAGAAAGAAGTGGCATCGGCGATAGGAGGCGTGGGAGCCCCAGTGGATGGTCGCAACCGGCGAAAGAGAATGAGGAGTTTTGTCAGTGAGAACAGGCACGTCAACGCCGGCGGCCAGCTCTGGGGAGGATGATCGAGGCGGCGACGCTGGGAGGCGTCTCGGGAGGAAGCGACTAGGGCATGGAGGCGGCGCAACAAGACAAAGGGAGAATGCATGGGGTGGCAACTATTTGTGGTCTTGGAAGGCGTGTGCAGCACAGACGCCGGAACAATGACACAGTGAGTCCTGTAGCAAAGTCCAAGCGGAGGCAGCTGGCAAGTGGCCCCGACGGCGAAGCGGTTGGCGGGTGGTGGAACGGGCTGGGCCGGGGTGAAACTGGGGAAGAAGGCAACCCAAGAGATAAAATAGAGATGGGTCGAATGGATTCGGCCCACGAAGGGAAAAAATAATTTGATTTAGGAATTTAGAAAAGGCTGAAAATTCAAAAGAGGCCAAATAAATAGCAAACGAACTCCAAAAAACAAAGAAAATTCAGAACAATTCCTTGGAACACAAGGAACCCAACTAACACTATTTTAGATTTAATTGACCTTCACATTAATCAAATTAAATAGTTTTAATTTTTGAAATTCTCATTTAAGCTTTATTAATTCGAGTAAAATTGGTGAAATTTTCCAAGGGACCTCACGAGGATCTAATAATCCTCAATTAATTACTTATCTATAATTCTAATTATAGATAGTAATATCTTTATACTACTCACATGTATACCCCTTACTATACTTAAGGGAGAAGCTTAACCGAGTGGACATAAGTCTTACCACGACCACCCCCAGGTTGTAAGCTCTTCTACGACCAGTAAGCTTTTCTACGACTCATCTCTGGTTGTAAGCCTTCTCTACAATCACCTTGTGGTCGTAAGTTTATCCACAACCGCCCTATAATCAATGGAGTCTGCAGACATGTGGGCCTAGTCGATTAAGGAGCCTTATACACTGTGTTCAAACACACTAGCTAATTAATATACGATGTTATTCTCTGGAATAACTGCATATTTTATACCTTTGTCTCTAACAATAACTGCCTAGCGATGTGGGGGGTTATCTCTCTAACAATAACCTCCATTAATCGGCTCATCATTTGGAATGTTGAGACATCTCTTGGATTGGAAAAACTGCCACCTCTTCATGCACTATATAAGGGATGAAGTCGACAGACAGAGGAAAAACGAGAGCACGATCTGCAGTAGAAGACATTAGGCTTTAGTCTTCCGCTTAATGTAATCAGCACATTCAATACATCCACACAGAAGTAGGGTTGTTATTCTCTTCGGAGAAGGCCTGGACCTATATAAAATCCCTGTGTCATTCTCTACGTGGCTCAAAAACTAGGAGACCCCCAAATATTCATTCATAAGATCGATAGTAAAACATCGACAGCTAGCGCTGACCGTGGGGATTTTCTGGTGATTCCTTTTTGACTAGTTCTCTTTATTTTCTCAACTCAGATGCTTCCATGGCACTAGAGTGGAATGAGGAGAATTGGTTCGATTTGGTCGACTACGCAAAACTCGACATGAATTCCTGCTACGAATATGAGCATAGCATTATTTCGTCCAATCGTAATGTCGCCTACAGAGATCTTTCACCAGATCCAGGAGACCATACTACAGACAGAGTTGAGGAGGGATCATTTTCCCCCCACAACATTGCGTCCAAATGAGGGACTGATTCCTTAGAAGGCAAGGGTCCATCCGACCACAATCAGGACTACACCAAGGCAGGCTCAGAACATGGCAAGGGTTCCCCCTCCAAATGTTCGAGTCCGTCTGAGGTCGTCCGACCTGGCACGACAAGTCCTGTAAGCCATCATTCCGAGACTCCATCAGTATTTGGTGGTTGTTACTCTTCGGTTACCCCCACAAAGGATATGGTCGAGCACACTTTTCCTGTGGATTCGACCAAACCCTCACAAGGTTCACCTCCGGATGAAGACGGTTATAACCTAGAATTCCCCTTCTTGGAGGGGCTCGCTCCATGTCGCGAGGCGTTCTCGTTCGACTACTCCTCAAGCCAGAAGGCCTCAAGCGCAAGTGGAGATCATCTATAGGAGGTCTTCGCCCTCCCCTCAGATCCTAGTCAGTCGCCTAGAGGCAGGACTGAGGATGCTCCCCATCGATCATACACTGCCAGGTCTCGTGGGGATGGCAAGGATGCCTCCAGCGATGAATAGAATCAGTACCCTTGTGAGTGTGGGAGAAATACTAGAAATAATCACTCTCCATTGAGGCGAACTCAAGCAACCTAAGATGTGGAAGATCCTGAGACTATCCGGAGGAGAAGAATTGCAACCCAGAGAACTTTACCTGGGCGCATTCAATACCAGTCAGAGGAAGCTCAAGACCTCCAACATAAAAAGACTTGCCTGAGAACCCAACTCAAGAACTCGGACGCGCGCCAGGTTATGACCTCTTCGCTGAGGCTTGAGCAACCTCGCCGACACCATTATGAAAGTCATACTTGGACGACCCCGTCGAACACTAGTCGTTCGAATAACTCACCTCATGAAGATCAACACGACAATAGGCCGTGTCGCTCCCCTAACCATAACTCCAGTTGGAGAAGAGTTCTTCAAACATCTGATGATCGACAAGCCCTTAAGGGAGGTGATCATTCACAACTCCTACCTCAAAATTTGCAACAGTAGATGGAATACGAGGAGTATTACCCATGTAGGACTAAGATAGGTCGGGACCACCTACAACTGGGTATCCTCATGTACGATCACCTGGTGATATCAACCCTTCTTTCCCGCAAAGAAGGTGTCATGGTGTTATTACAGGATGTCGGACGTTCTTACCTGATCTCTGAGCAATTCGCTAGCTACCACGGTTTCGACCAGTGAACATGGAGAAGTTTAATGGGTCACAGAATCACATCAAATTTCTCCAGATCTATACGACCGTTGTTCGAGTAGGAGGAGAAGGAGAGCACGTCATGGCAAATTACCTTCCTACAATGCTCGAGAGATCTACTCAGACGTGGTTGTTAAATCAACCACTGGAGTCGATCTATTCTTGGAAACACCTCGGCGACCTACTACTGGCCAATTTCCAGGGCACTTACAACTATTCTGGGAAGGAGGACAACCTGCATAGGATGAGACAAAATGACCATGAGACCCTACGCCAGTTCATCAGGCGTTTCAATCAGGTTCACAATTCTATACCTAAAGTTTCTAATTCATCTGTTATCAGAGCATTTAAGTAGGGAGTCCGTAGTAGAAGGATCACAATGGATATCGCTTTAAATCCTCCTGCTACTGTTACTGAGCTCATTGAGATGGCTGGCCGACATGTGACTAGCGCTGAAGCAGTCGAGTGAAAGAAAACTATCGATTGAGATGATAAAAATCATCTAGAAGCAGACGAAAGTAGCAAAAAGAATGATAAAAATGCTAAGAAATCCAAGAACAAGACCAAAGGCCAAAAGCCTCAACTCAATAGTTCCAAGGAAGTCTTGACCGTAAGTGATAAGAAGCCTTGGAGTTCTAAACCATACTCTTGTTGGGGCAAGGACAAATGCCCCGAGCGGAAGAATGACAAGCCTAGGTGGTGTACTTTCCACAAAAAGAAAGGAATGACCTTTGCAACTACAGAGTTTTCCAACGAAAATTGAAGCCTACTACACCGGCAAAGGACCTCTTCCTACACTCGAAGAGGTAGGATAAACAAGTGATCGAAAGCATTCAAATGACAAGGAGGAGATGTCTGTTCCAAGATTCGAGGCATACCATCGACCACATCTATAGAGGATCATCGGCATATGAGTCAAAACGACAGCTCAAGGCTGTCGAGCGTGAGGTAAACTTCATTGACTCTCCTCTTATTAATAAATTGTCGAAGTGGTGAGAAGTCACCATCTCTTTCGAGAGGGGTGACTGTTCGATCCCTTCTACTCGAACAGGTCGATTTTCGATCGTGGTCGAGCCCACCATCAACAACTATGAAGTAAGTCGAGTATTAGTTGATTGTGGCGGTTCATTAAATATTTTATTTACAAGTGCCCTGGATGAGATGCAAGAACCTAGGACCAAGACAAAACATGTACGATACTCTTTTCATGGGATCGTACTAGGCCAAGTTTCTCTTCTTGTAACGTTTGGTTATCCAAGCAACTTCAGGACAGAGAAAATCTCCTTTGACGTGGTTGGTTTCGACACGGCATACAATGCCATACTCGAACAACCAACTTTGGCCAGATTCCTAATGGATTCTCATTATGGTTATCAATGTCTTAAGATGTCAGGTCTCAAAGGAGTAATCATAGTTCACTGTGATAAAAAGATTGCACTTACATGCGACCATCGATCCCTCGAGATGGTTGGTGAGATACCTACTCGAGAAGAAAGCAAGAGTCAGCCTTCGACCTAGCAGTCGAAGGCTAGAGCTGCACCAAAGCCGAACGATCAAGTCAAAGAAGTTCCACTGAATCCAGAGGAGCCTTCGAAGACTGTTCACATTGAGGATACATCCGACCCTAAATAGGAAGACGCCCTCGTCACCTTCCTCTGAGCTAACGCAGATGTCTTCGCGTGGCAAGCATCTGACATGCCTGGAGTCCCCAAGGAGGCGATCGAGTACAGGCTAGCTCTATGGCCTAACAAGAAACCTGTAAAACAAAAATTACAGATATTTGCACCTGATCGACGAGATGTTATTAGATCATAATTGGACAAGCTACTTAAAGCAGGCTTTATAAGAGATATCGACCACCTAGAGTGGTTGGCTAATCCTGTAATGGTTAGAAAGTCTAATGGTAAGTGACGTGTGTGTGTAGACTTTATTAATCTTAATAAAGCTTGTCCAAAAGATGATTTTCCTCTTCCTCGTATTGATAAGTTGGTTGACTCTTGTATAGATGATGAAGAAAAGACCGTATTTATTACACCATTCAGAATATTTTGTTATGCCAAAATGTTGTTTGGTCTTAAAAAATGCTGGCGCTTCTTTTCAACACTTGATGCAAACGACTTTTTCACCTCAACTAGATTGAAATTTAGAAGCTTATGTTGACGATCTAGCCGTAAAAAGCATCAAGCGACTTAATCATATTTCTAATCTGCAAGAAACATTCGACAACCACAAAAAACACCAGTTGAAACCCAATCCCGGGAAGTGTGTGTTCGGAGTCTTATTAGGGAAATTGTTTGGATTCCTCGTCTCTGCACGACGTATCAAAGCAAACCCCAAAAATATAAAGGCCCTTGAACAAATACACCCACCGACCACGATGAAAGAAGTCCAGAAACTCACAGGATGCATGGCAGCTTTAAGTCATTTCATCGCATGACTGGGAGAAAAGGAACTTCCTTTCTTCAAACTTCTAAAAAAACACAAGAGTTTCGAGTGATCAGAAGAGGCAAACACTGCCTTTGAGGATGTCAAAAGGTATCTTACAAGTGCTCCTATTCTGGTTTCTCTGAAACCAAAAGTGACACTCTTAATATATCTAGTTACCATGCCACAGGCAGTGAGCGTAGTACTGGATGTCGAACGTGAAAACGCTCAATGACCAGTTTTACATGGGCCTGAGGAGCGCTACACTCAGGTCCAAAAACTTCTATTTATCCTCCTCATGTCTTCGAGGAAATTGGGGCATTTTTTTAGGCACACAAGATAATTATGTCGTCTGAGTTTTCCTTAGGAGAGGTCCTCCAGAACAGGGAAGCAGCGGGATGCTTGGCAAAATGGTAGATTGAACTTGGGGAGTTTGACCTCCATTTCGTGTCCCGAACGGCCATTAAATCCTAGATCTTGACAGACTTTGTCATCGAATGGACAAATCATGAACCTACTCGGGATCCCCAATACAATTCCCACGACCAGTGGGCGATGTACTTTGACGAGTCACTTACGCTAAGTGGCTCGGGGGCTTGGGTGGTCTTGGAATCTCCTACAAGAGAGATATTAAAGTATGTTATTATATTAAACTTTCCTACCACTAACAATGTGGCATAATACAAAGGTTTGTTGGCTGGCATACGAGCAGCGAAAGCGCTCAGGATTCGACGACTACTTGTGAGATGAGACTCTCAACTAGTCTCCTGTCACGAATTGTGAATCAGGTCGGAAAAGAGTACCAGTGTTCTAACACGACCATGTCTCGGTACTTATCGAAAGTTCGAAAGCTTGAAAAGCATTTTTTTCGGTTTCAAGATACAATATATCCCTCGAAAAGATAATTTTCTCATAGACCAGTTAGCTCGAATAGCTTCTTCCCGATCACATGTATCAAAAAGAGTCTTCTTGAAACAGCTCCAGAAGCTGTCTCTGGTCGAAACACCAGAAACATCTCCTATTGAGACAGCCACTCTAGAATACGATGATACATGGATGAATCCCATCTATGAGTATCTTTAGAAGGGTATAGTACCCAATGATGATCTCGAGGCAAATCATCTATATCGTAAGGCCAAAATGTATACTTTGACCGAAGGAGTCCTCTACAAAAGAGGCACTCAATGGGTTCTCATGCGATGCATATCGCAGAAGGAAGGACTAAATCTCCTTCACGACATGCATGGAGACATCTGTGGAACTCATGCTTCTTACATAATGCTGGTCGGAAAAGCTTTTCAACAAGGTTTTTACTAGCTAACATCGATGCTAAATAGTTGGTTAAAAAGTATATACAATGTTAGTTTTATAGCAAGCAAATACACCAACCGGCTCAGGCATTGCAAACCATACCTCTCTATTGGCCTTTTACAACTTGGGGTCTCGATATCCTAGGAGTGTTCCCAAAAGCACCAGGAGGCTTCGAGTTCTTTTTTGTGGCTATTGGTACGTTCACAAAATGGATTGAAGTCAAGCATGTGACTGGGATAACAATGAAAGCAGCTAAAAGGTTCATGATGAGAAGTGTGATTACTCGATTTGGCGTTCCCAGTCGTACAAAATTTCAAGAATTTTACGAAGAATTGGGTACCAAATTGTGTTATGCCTTTGTCGTCCACCCACAAAGCAATGGGGCAGTCGAAAAAGTGAACGGCCAAATTATGCAGGAAATTAAAACTCGAGTTTTCGACCAACTTATAAGCGCTCGGGGACTTGGGTACAAGAATTACCCTCAGTATTATAGGCAATTCATACGACTACTAGCCGGGCTACAGGTGAAACACAATTTCTCCTAATTTTTGGAGCTGAAACCATGCTTCCACTAGAACTAAAGATTCGGTCGACAAGGGTCAAAAATTTCTACGACTCTAACCAGGAACAACTTTGAGTGATGCATCAACCTACTCGAAGAGAAGAGGAATCAAGCCTTAATCTGTTCAGCAGTCTACCAGCAAGCTCTGCGCAAATACTATGATCATAAGGTCCAACCTCGTAGCCTTGTTGTAGGTGACTTGGTGTTGAAAAAGATTCAATCCTAGTATAATCAGAATAAACTTTCTCCCAAGTGGAAAGGTCCTTACATCGTGGTCGAAGTTACGTGACCAGGTTCAGAACAACTAGCAATGGAAGATGGCCGAGTCCTTTCTAATTCCTGGATCATTGACCAATTATGCAAATTTTATGTGTAACTTCTTACTTTCTCAATAAGTTTCAGTTTATTTCAATCTTTATTGCTTTACATTAAGCAGAGCTTTGATGATTTATCGATCATTTTTCAAACACCTGGTTTTCTTTACACTAGTCGAAGAAGGGTAACATCACTTAGTTGAAGTCTTTCCTCTCTGCACGTGACCTTGCCCACTAGAAGGAACTTCCTAGTGTTGACTTGTTCCTAACTTTTGCTACCAACACAAAGAGACTGGGTTCAGCAAAATCTGGTCAAAATAATTTCAATCCAGCTCTTTTCAACTTAGTTTATTTTTTCATTCATTTTGAAAATTCTCTAAGTGGAGAGTCTTTAATAATTTGTTTGACTACTTATTCATAACTCAATTAGTTAAAACTGATCGGAGAAAGACACAACACCTAGTCAAAGTCTTTCCTCTCTGCATGTGGTCCTGCCCACTAGAAGGAACTCCCTAGCGTCATACTGTTTCTAACTCTTACTACCGGTATAAAACCATTGAGTTCATTAAAAATGGTCAAAAGAATTTTTAAGGCACTCTAATCGTTTGTCTAACTGATGTTGACGCTCTTGATTGGATTAATATGGTCGAAGAACGTAACTCCACTAGTCAAGTCTTTCCTCTCTGCATGTGGTCTTGCCCACTAGAAGGAGCTTCCTAGTGTCGACTTGTTACGAACTCTTGCAACTAGTACATGATAATCAAGATCGACAACTAAAGTCATACAAACCTTTTTTAAGCAAACCCTTTTTCACACTATTTACTTAGTTTATATAAATAAACTAAGAAAATAGTCGGGGCTAGGATAAAGTTATACATATGACTTCAATTCTTAGTCTTAAATTCAATTTCTTTTTTCTATTCATTATCTTATGAGTTACTAACTACTCGATAAGATAACTTGCAGGAAAAAGAAGGTTCATATTCACAAATAAAAGCTTGCCTTTATAAGTTTCCTATTACAAACTACTCTGACGAAGGATATCCAATCTGCATCTCCTCGGTGACCTTCTTGATGATTGGTTGCACTTCTTCAATCAACCGTGCTGCCTCTGCCTCAGGGCAGTCGAAGTCGGCTTCGATTGGTTGAAGATTAAGATTACTGTCATGTGTCTTAAGCTTTGCCAAGGCATAACTTACTGCACTTTCGACCGCTTCTCTTATGGAGTCATCTTGGTTGGCCTTCAGAGTGGCCACCAACTCTTCTAAGGTTCCGATTTGTTGTCTAATGACACTCGTATGGGCGAGCATGGTGTCTTCAAGAGTTGCCTCCTTAGCACGAAGCCCTCCGAGTAGATTATTTAGGAGGAAAATGTTGTCTTCAACGTTGATCTTCATCAACTTCATCTCCTCCTGACTACGAATCGAAACTCCTTGAAGTTGCTTTATTTCGACTGTTTGCTCTACAAATAAAGTAAGACTAGTCATAACAATACCTCTTAAAAGCTAGTTAACAAAACTAGTCGTAGATAAAGAATTTCTTACATGCTAGTCGAGAGTCAAGCTTCTTGATTTCGTTGTCGTGAGAGTCGATTGGGATTCTTTAATTTATCTGTTCGGGAAAAGCAATTTTGTCCTTACAACTCAAGCTAAATTACCTCCTTGATCAAGTCGATTTCTTGTCAAATGAAATACTAGTCGGAAAGGCTCTAGTTCCGACCACCAATCTATGACTCCCGTACCAAGTAAGTTATTTTCACTTGAAGCTGGGAGGCTAGATGACGATGATATAATAATCATAAATTAATATCTTTATACTACTCGCAAGTATACCCATTACTGTACATAAGGGAGAAGCTTAACCAAGTGACCGTAAGTCTTACTGCGACCAACCCCTGGTCGTAAGACTTTCTACGACCAGCATCTAGTCATAAGCTTTTCTACAACCCATCTCTGATTGTAAGCCTTCTCTACAATCACCTCGTGGTCGTAAGTTTATCCACAACCGCCCTATAATCGATGGAGTCTGCAGACATGTGGGCCTAGTCGATTAAGGAGTCTTATACACCGTGTTCAAACACACGGGGTAATTAATATACATTGTTATTCTCTATAATAACTGCACGTTTTATACCTTTGTCTCTAACAATAACTGTCTGGCAATGTGTGGGGGTATCTCTCAGACAATAACCTCCAT
Organism: Hsuehochloa calcarea; assembly: GCA_036346395.1. Classification (NCBI taxonomy): domain Eukaryota; kingdom Viridiplantae; phylum Streptophyta; class Magnoliopsida; order Poales; family Poaceae; genus Hsuehochloa; species Hsuehochloa calcarea. Next base: position 36,754,700 of record CM070604.1, on the reverse strand, counting down.
CAACCAGCTCATCATTTGGAACGTTGAGACATCTCTTAGATTGGAGAAACTGCCACTTTTTCGTGCACTATATAAGGGATGAAGTCGACAAATAGAGGAAGAGAGAGCACGATCTGGAGTAGAAGACATTAGGCTTTAGTCTTCCTCTTAATTGTAATCAGCACATTCAATACATCCACACAGGAGTAGGGTTATTATTCTCTTCAGAGAAAGTCTGGACCTGTAAAAAATCCATGTGTTATTGTTTGCGCAGCTCTAAATCTAGGAGACCCATCGAATATTCATTCATAAGATCGATAGTAGAACATCAATAGGATCTAATCTATACAAAAAAAAAAATTAAAATCTTAAATTTTGGGACATTACAATTTGACTGCTATGTGCCTAGTTTTTCCACACAATTGGCAGATAGGCGGATTGGATGCAGGAAAGGAACCGCCAGAGTTTTGACCAGTTGGCTTGCCATTGCCACGGCCGCAACCTCCTCGTCGTGTGCCACTTCCCACTATTGCGGTCACCTTTGTTGCGCATAACATTGTAGGTTTCAGAGATTTGAAATGCACTGCTGTTGTGCTCCTTCCTCGTCCCAAATCTTTAGCATATGCGCATACAAATCTATGTGGGTGATGACATCTGATCAGGTGCTGATGGATGTGACCAGCTCATCATAATCTCCCCCCAGTCCTGCCAGCATGTAGCCGACAACTTCTTCATCCTGCCAATGGCTGGCCGATAGCTGACAGAGTATCAGCCAGACCCTTCATTTTGTAGAAATAATCAGCCATCGACAGATCGTTCTTGTTCACAGTAGGCAGCTGCATACAAATATGTATCTTACTGGCCCTGGAACTAGATGCAAACATGTGTTCCAAGGCTTGCCAAACTTCAGCAGCTAGAGGTGGTGAGGAAGAGTACCTGAGAGAGAACGTATTCCTACAAGGAAGACAAGATGGCACCCAATACCATCTGATCTCACTGTAGCCACTGTGCGTACGCTGGGTTTGGTTCTTGAGTCGTCTCTGTCTCATTGACCTGCGGGATCATCTCGTCAAGACGAGCAATCGTGCCCGTCGCATAACCAGTCAGTTGTTGGCCGCGTAGATACGGAAGTATATGTGCCTTCCACAGCAGGTAATTTTTTAGTTGACGCTGATGAGATGACCAGACAACAGTGTGGGAAGAAGCCCAACGGGGGCGACGGTGAGTCCGCTGGTGTTGCTGATCTGGGAGTTAGTGGTTGACATGATCTTTGTGGTGTGAAGGCTCTGATGCCACATGAGAAATCAGTAGATTGGAAGTTTGAGAGTAGAACAACATACGCACGGCAATCAGCTGGGATTTCATTCTATTTTATAAGTGGCGTACGGTGAACAGTAGCTACAACAATTTCGTTCTTGTTACTCGGTTACAATGTTACACGACTACTTACAGATAAGTACTACATTGTTTAGCATTGTGGTCATGTATATGCACACGGTTTTTTTTTTTTTTTGACAAAATGTACCACACAATTTGCTTGGGGACTAGATGTGTGTATCATGCTCGGTTGGTTGCATCTGATAAGTTTGAACTGTAAACTACGTAGTCTCAAAAAAAAAATAAGACATGCATGACCTATTTGTATCTCAAAAAAGAAATTGTATTTCTCTAGGCATCTAATGTTTGTTAATAATCCTACATACTTAGGGCAATGCATTGATTAGAAGCTCATACATTGGATTCAAGCTCTAAAATGTATCATGTGGAAGTAAAATTCCCACGACAAAGAACATCATTCTGTCTGGATAGCAACAGATTTCCCCGCGGGGATGCCCTCTCAAGGATTGCCACTAAACACAATATAGGATTTAAGTGTTAACAACACAAGTTCACAAAACAAAAGCAAACACAAACTTCGACATAATCTTTTCTTCGAGGAAACTTCAACACAATCTTATGGAGTCCAAATACAGCATCTCAAGCATCACATTCTACATGCAAAATTCTGTTTCTTCCAATAGGGGACCCAAAAATGGGACGCCCACGCTAGTAATACAACCCAAGAGCCATTGGTTTATTGTGTACAACATTTCTACATGAGTTTAACACATAATCACTATTTCCTGCAAAAGTATGCTAACAGATATGTTACATAGACTCTGACCCACTCAAGGATATGCAACAAGAAATTCCGGGGTCACAAGGCCATACTAAGTTGGCAACAAGTTCTAGCATCTAATAACACTACAAGCAAATCCTATTCCACTGCTCTTCTATACTAACATGTTGCTATTGCAAAGAACATTTTCTACATTACAACTGTCAATTGCAAGGGTCAATTAATGAGATATCCACATTCCCAAATGACTGCCTGTGAAATCTGCATCCTACGAAGAATAGTCAACTCAGAAAGCAAGCCTATGTTGCTTTTGCTGTGCGTTTTCTCCAGACGCTCTGCACATTCAACACAAAACAATAAAAGAGAATCATAAGATGAAAAGATTAGAAATCCAGTATTGAACACAGGCTCAAAGCACAGTGATGTGATTACAAGAGTTTCATTGTCAGACTCTTCCTTGCTGTTCGAACTATGGCCATCAGGCTTTTCCTCCTCTTTCAGCTCCGCGCTTTCTTTGGACTCTTTCTCTGGTTTTTCTTTCTCAGCTGAGCTAACTGCTACTTCTTTCTCCTTGTGACCATCTGAGATAACAGAACAGTCGCACGCTAAGCTCATTTATGGTGAAATGGCATGCATATTATGGACAAACAAACAATGGGCCCATAAAATCAACCCTAAAGAACCATACCAGATTTTACATCTTTGTCAGAATCTGAGTGGGCAAGAGAACTGGTTGAATCTGAATCATTAACACCAGCGTCACTGGTAGCTTCGACGGACTTTTTACCCCCTGCTGTCTTTCTACGTTTGTTTTTTGGCAGCCCTTGTGGTTTGCTTTTCCTCTTCGGAGGTGAGGTCCTATGGAAGATGGATTAATCAGATGAATTGCACCAAGGTCCTAGAGTCGGATCGTTATATATGGATTTACCTCTTTTTTGACTTCTGCTGGTTAGGCGGTGTTTGCTTACTGCTGGTGGTTCTCATCTCCTGTGCTCTGCAAGGTGTGAGTGATACAGATCAAACATGTAGGGATGACTGCAATAGGAATTAGTATGAAATATTCAAAGGTCTTCAATATAGCAGAGCTGGATCAGGTGGTATAGTAAATTATTGGATGTGAAATATCTTTTTGTCTTGAAAAGCATCCATTGAATGAAGAGAGGTATAGTAACATTTAGTCTGACTAGAAAACTATAATAACTACCTGTTACATCTGAAAAAAAAAATCAAGTTGACAACGCACACTATTTAGAAAGAAAAGCAGTACTTTGTTAGGCACCCTCTCAATCATATGATGGTTTTAGTATTATCTACTTCTGGGCTAAGTGCAAGATATAGGCTGAAAAGAGTAATTTATCTTAAGGTTTATGTTATTCATTTTGCTCTGATGCTTTGTGCCTCAATGATACTGTACTGCATTTTTTTTCCTGATGTTCAACTACAGTTTATTATACAGTAGATTTGAAGTAAAGAGGAAATTCTGGCTTACCGTCCTTGGTTTGTCCCTGGATGATCCTTCTTTTGCTGCTGCAATAATTTAGTGAACTATAATGAATTAAACATTATCTTCTAGGTTAAAGAGACAGTTTCTAGGAAAGAATTGACAATAATCTACCTTTGCTGCTGGATCATTACTTTCAATCAATTTCCACTTTTCTTTAGCCAAGTTAAGCACTTCAACATCTCCATCATCATATAGCATCTATGCAGAGAAGCATAGTCATAGTTAGTATATCCGGTACAATTACAACTTACAAACACCTACCAATTTGAACTAAAATTATCAATGAAACAACTGTTGCATTCCGTAGTATTTTAGTTGATGGTATGGAGAACCAAAAAAGTTGCTATTGTGCCTTTGTAAGCACCAAACATTCTATATAAATATGTCCAACACAATAACCCTTTTTAGTAACAAAAATTCGCAGCAACATTAGGCAGAACGGGAGGAAGTCATAACATTACAAATACTCTCAGCTATTTTCATAGAATAAGCCAAAATGATAAAATGCAAAGCAATCCATTGCTTTTCATGCTTGTAATTATAGCAGTAAAATGAATCAAACAAATACATCATATTGATAATGATTAATGCAGCATTTGTGGGAACTTACCGTATGTTTTTTCTTTCCTGAATCATAGGATTGCACGACACCTTCATAAAATCTAACAACAAAAAACAATCCATTAAAATATAGGCTACCTTCAAAAATTAGATAATAACAAATGTTCATTGTTCAGAACTACACAAACTGGAGAACTTACTTCTTATCCAAAGGCCACCAAACTTTTATTCTGTGTCCTACCAAGTCTGCACTGCTTGAGTCATGCGTTGAGCACTGCAAGCATTAATTAATTCTTAGTGCAGATGCTAGAAGAACTTGAACTTGAACAAAGTTGAATACCACTAGCGCACATATACTTCCTTTCAGGGATATTAATTAACAGTGTTGCGTAAAGCATGCTAATACGTCGGTGCTACTAACAGGATAAAAGAAAACCAAAGATTACCTTTGCTAAACCAGAAATCAATTTTGGCTTCTGCCTTTTGAGCGACCCGTTTAGGCTTCCCAATTCAGCGGTTCTCTTAGTACTTTCTGCATCAGCAGACTTCTGAAGAAGTTCAACAAGAATCAACAAATTAGAACCTGAACTTGACCCATAGGTCCCATACATATATACCATAGGGATGGAAAGAAATTACCTTTGGACTACTACTCAAGACTTCAGTACGGGACTTCGTAGCACCCTTTTTCCCTTCGGATACAGGGGTTTTGGTACTAATAGGTGATGCTACCAACTCTGTATCATTTGAGTCATCTCGGACTTTCTCCTCCTTCAACTTATTTTCCAAGGAGTAATTGGTTTCATCTGTGTTGACAGAATGCAGTAGAAGCTCACCACTATTTTTGTGGCCTTTCGCTGGGTGTGGTCTACTCTTAGAAACTGATCTTTTGCGTTTTGGGGTCGAGAAAACTACTGGCTTCTCATTGCTCTCTTTCATATCCATACGCCGCTTCTTTGGTTTGCTCTTTGCCGATTCTCCTAAATTTCCTTGGTTGTCCAAGTTTATTTCTCTTACCAATCCCAAGACATCATCATCTTTTCCAGTATTTACTGAACAAGACAGTGCCTTCTGCTTTCTCCCCATCTTTTTTGCTCCTTGAGATTTAAGAATTTTGACAATTTTCCCTAGAGGAACTTCATTACCAAATTCATCAGTCTGATCTATCAGCATCTTATCTTCAGGAGATTCAACCTGAAAGGACACAACCCAATAGAAGTCAAGGTCCAGTAGACGACTCAAGCTGAATCATAATATGGACAGCTAAATATGCATTATGTACCTCAGCATTGTTTGCTATCATAAGAGCCTCAAAATGGGCCAGTACATTCTCACATCCCAACCACATCTGCCCATCACTCTCCTATACAATATCAGATAAATTATCAATATCAGAAGCCTAAAAGTGAAGAAGCAAGAAATTTGTTGGTTCAACGAACTATTAGGCGATTCTTAAACAAATGGGTTCATTCATGCTTTGTTAGAGAATAGAGAACATACCACAGAATTTTCATTTTGGTCATTCTGAACTGGCGCATAAAGTTGAACAGGCAATGGAACCTTTTGAGTTTCGGCTACATTTACATGGTCTTGACATAACCTCTTTGCAATAAGAATACCAAGATCGCATATAGCATGCATTGTCTGCAAACAACATATCTCAGCTTTAATTCATACTTAATAACAAGCAAGCTGATTATAGGACAGCAGCAAAAAAGTAGAAGCGATCAAACAATACACTCAAAACACTTTCCCACCTTGGTCTTATTTAAATCAACCACATCTTGAGAACATTTGACACTTGTGAATATAGATACTATTGTTGTGAAGCTCTCCTTTTTCATGCCTGGAACACTATGCTGCAAACCTTCTTCTCCCAGGAGAGTTGAAAGAAGCAGATGCAATCGCCTGGAAAGATAATTTTTTATATAAATATGCATATGCAAGCGTGCAACAAGTTCAGCTAGAATAAGCAAGAAAAGTGTATTTTCTGTTGAGTTCTTTTGTGTCAGAACAGCACGTATTACAAAACAAACTAGAGTCCACTAGGACATTAACAGCCATAGGTGTGTCATTTGAATTGAACCATTTGAGTCTTAGACTCCATTTAACTTTTCATGTACATAGTTAGAATGGGAAATTCATTGACTGATTGACAGCAGCATTACATTTAATGTACACAAAGTAATTAAGGTGAGCAAAGATCAAGCAGTATTATGAAGAAAATTAGAATGATATAACAAAGGTAACAAGAGAGAATAATATCATAAGAGCTATTATCAGGTACCAGTAAATTGACCATATGCTTTTATAGTATTCCTCCATGTGAGGGCATCAAGCAAATATGAAATTATACATGGGTAAGACAAGCAGATTCATGATAACAAGCAAGAGAAAATAGTATTGTAAGAGCTATTATCAGATACCAGTAAATTGGACCAAATGCTTTGACATCCTCATATTCCTCGATGTTAGGACACGCAGGATCATGAGCGAGCACATGAACCAAATAGGAAATTATATATTCTGGGTAAGCCGTGAGCAAATTCATATCTGCTTGGACAGAAAGTTGACGCGTCTTAACTTGTTGGCATATTTGTGCCACCTCAATCAGGTTGTGCTTAAACTAAGAAAGGAAAGGAAACAAGAGAAACATATTAGAATCAGTAAAGTAGTGAAAATCAATTGATTATTGTGTTTAGAATATGAACCTCTTCATACTGTGGGGCACGATAATCATCCATGCCTAACAAAAAGGTGCATGCATATTTTGCATCCAAGGCCCTCTCCTTGATATATTGATGTACTTTACTGAGAAACATTTTTCTCACCTGAGGAAAATCATCCTGGAAATGAAAGAAACTATAAATCTCCAAAGAAGATGGTGCATGCAAGTGAATCAAATGAAAGGAACAATAAGCAAGCTGCTAAGCTGCATTATTCCCAAGACATACCTGTGAAGTCCTCAGAGTCAAATAAAATACATCAACAGGCACTTTGTGGTCCCATTGTCTTGATAAGCGGAGAACAGCTTTCGCTGCTGCCAGCCTCAAATGGGCCTTATCGATACCACTGCAAGTAACGGAGTAATGAGAAATAACATTATATACTACATAATGTCCACATTAAATAGAAAGGCATGTCTGTGTTGGTACCTAGAAATCATATTTGGGGAAATATCACCATAGGTAAGAACATTCTTTAGGATACCCATTAATTTTTCTATTCCAGGATGTGCTTGAGCATCTTTGCAAGGTAGACAGCTCTTCACCAAAGTTTTGATGCCATAAATCTACAGAAGAAAGTACCACAAGAGACTAACTAGAAGTCAAAGAGCATTGATGATTGGACTAAAGTCAGACCATGAAAATCATAATTTCACTAACCTTTAACAAACAACTCTGTGTATTATCACCCCATTCAGATTTTTGAGCAGAAACTTCAACCATATCCTGGTGACACACTTGGAATTGCAACAAAAATGTATAGGGGAAAAAAGAAAGAAATGGAAAGAGAGTCTTACATCATTGCAGTCAAGAATTTTTTTAGTTATGAAACTTATTATTTCTTCCCCCCTTGTTTCAAAAATTGGCATCGCTATCTGAGCTATACACCCCAAAGATTGCAAGATAGATGGTAAATGCACTTTCTTCTCCTCCAACAAATCCACAAGCCTCTGTGAAGTTACAAATGCAAGACACTATATATTAGAAATCTCAAATACATAGTACAAGAAAGAAACAACTGGAGAAAATTCACACCTTGTAAAGAACAGATAGTGACATCAGACCATCATCTTTTGTTATGGCAGCCAGAGCATGAACAGAGTACTTAGCCTGCTTCCGCGTTCCTTCTAAACATAGCCGCTCTAATAGAAGAGCAATGGAGCTGAAAATAGAAGCTACAGCAACTTAGTTCCATAATCTTACAAACTACTGCAAAATGTAGTGTCACAAAATGAGACTTTCAAGCAGCCGCACCTTGATGAGGCTAGCTGTTCACGAATGTTGCCACCAGCCTTTGACAGAACATGGGCAATACCCTCTTTAAGCAGTTCATTATCCTCCTTCAGGAGTTCAATGATATCTTCTTCAAGTCCAGACAAAAGCGAAGGGAAGAATGTAGATATTGCCTGCAATGAGTCAAACAACATGGAATGGGAACTGTCATCTAGAGTTTGATGGAGCAAAATGCACACTAAAAGGGATAAGAAACAATAAGCTTTAAGAACCATATCTGAAAGAAGAGATGTTTTACAGCGCTTGGGAGGTACAAGAGGTAGGCTCCACTCAGAAAAATCCAACCATTGATTACCAAAAGAATACTTTAGGTACAGATCTTTGTATAAACATAAGTAATCTAGTAGCTGTTAACTAGCCCGACAATGGCCTGCCATCGGCATTGATCCCATGCCTAAACCTTTTGTCAGCCATTGCTGTTGTCGTGTCCTTCATCTATATTCACCATTAGAGGTAATCTGTGCAACATGTCATGAGAAGTTTCAATCATGCTTCGCCAAGGCGTCGCCTTGCCGTCCCGGCGGTGCGGAGGGGACGCCACGGAGGCTCGCCTTGCCTTGGTGAAGTGAAGCCACACGGAAAGAACCCTGGCCGGCTAGCTGTCACCACCCCTCACTGCGCCGGCCACTCGGCCACCACCTGCCAGGTACTGTCTCCGACCTCCACTCCCTCCCTCCTCTGCTCCCTCCCTCCCTCCCGCGGCCCGCTGGCCCTCACTGCGTCAGCCTGCCGCCACTCCCTCCCTGCCGCGCTCCCGCCGCCCCTCACTGTGCAGGCCCACCACCACTCCCTCCCTCTGCTTTTGATGTGCTAGTGCCGCTAGCCCGCCACTCCCTCCCTCTGCTTCCTCCCTCGCCTTAGCTCGCCTTGGGGACGCCATAGCACCCGCCTGGACACCATGGCGTCATGGCGCCTCTCAGGCGCTGTGGTCGCCAAGCACGCCGTGACAACCATGGTTTCAATTAATGTCAATCCGTACTTAACCTTAGTGGCAAGCAGGCAACCAATCAAGAGACCCAAGCGGGAGGCCTTTTGACCTGGGCAATGGCATCTACATCAATACAATTGCACTGGAACCTTCTGTCCCTATTCAATCCATAAGTGCAAATTTCATGATTGATCCATCGGCCCAATGTCCTTTCCATCAATAAGCACGTGCAACACCGCAGTTATATGTTTAGAGTGCCGCCACAAGTTTGGGACAACAGAAGATAGAAACAAGGCTAATTATAAATCTCCTTGACTTATCCTCTTGTACCTTGTTTTCTATTTTGATGGACATAACGAATGGCACGTCTAGCCTTTCATCCTATTTTTAAGCTAGCATATGCCCAACAATTTAAGTACCTGGCTACCTGCCCTGCAGGTACCTTTAACTATAAACATTGGATTACAACTAATGAATGGACCTCATGATTTTAAACACTGGAGGAAATCTCATGAAAGAAACAATTGTTCACTCTTGAGTAGCAGTATATCCATAACATGCAGCAACTCCTGAAGAAGTTGTTTTGTGTTTCCTTGATGGTAGAAATAAATTGACCAAGAAGTTCCATCTAGAAAAGAAACAGTGTTTCGGTGAACTATACCGTTAGAAGATTCATGCATGATGAGATGAGTTTTGTATTCCCAGCAGATTTTTGTTCAGAAGCTTCAGAAAGAATCTCTTTGACATACTCCTTGTTCACAAGTAAATATGAACATCTCATTGATAGTGTGCTCGCAAAATCATATAGTACATGTTTTTCACCAAGTGTCTTAAGCAAATCAACCTGCACATGACAAATAAAATTCAAATTGTTTAAAGCAAGACATATTCAGAAAACAATTCGAACAGGTTTAACCATCATAAGCGTTTTTGTCCACAGAGTTTATATTATATGGGTCATGAATTAGGTAGTAAATACAATTGCTTAACCATGAGGAAACAATTCAACATCTTTTTATTGAATGCCCCTTTGTACATCTCGCATGGTGGGTTGTTCAATGTGCATTTAATTTATCTCCTCTTGTGAGTATAGCAAACATGTTTGGAAATTTGTTAGCCGGTATTCCAAAAAATTTAAAATTACAACTCCTAGTGGGAGCTAGTGCCTTATGTTAGTATATCTGGTTATGTCGGAATGATGTTGTTTTTTACAAAAAGATTATCATTAATCCCTTGCAGATTATCTTTTTGAGTGGGCACTGGATGAGGGTTTGGGCAAATTTGCAGAAACCAGCCCAGAAGTAGTCCATATTGGCCGAAAGCGATAGGCTGGAGGTAGTGGCGAAGCAAATTTTAAGCATTCATAGGTAGCGTTTTAGCCACAGGATTTGTAATGATTGAGTTTAACTTGCAGTCGTCGTTTGCTTGTAAGGCTTCAAGCCACTTTTAACAGCTTTGGTTAGTTCGGTGCTTTAAACTCTTTAATAAAATGGGCTGTGTGCATCTTTGATGAAGAGTTTTTATCTTCCATTATCTAAAAAATCTATATGCAGCAATGGATGAGGCAAATGGAATCAAAAAGAGTAAAAGCTCGTGTTAAGAATGGGCTAGAGGCATCTTTTCTTATTATCCTGGTTTCCATTTCTGTTTTATATCTCAACTTAGAAACAAAATAACTATAGGTAAATCAAATAGTAGGTACCCGAAGAGACCAAGCTTTGTCGAATGTTGTTGAACAATCAAACAAGCTTGTGAACATGTTCCAGATATTGGGATCTTTTAGCTGATGAAGCATGTTCAAGTTCTCCTCGGACTTTGCAGGGTCACTGAACAAACGAGACATGCTTCGGAAACATCCGAGGATTCTTTTTTGCAGATCGGGGGCATTTTCCTGCTTTACAAGAAAAATAGGTAAGACAAAGTCACTCATCAAACAGTAACTCTGCAGTGCATTCCAGTCTTCAAGAGTCACAAACCTGGCTTATTTGCCGAAGGGACATGTACTTCAGCATTTCTTGTTGTAGTCTGGAATTGGAGGCAACGTATCAAAACATTTTTATGAGAGAGATATATTATCAAACTAAGCGATTTCTTGACAGACTGTCAGACCTTTGCTTCTGCAGAAGAATTTGTTCAAGAGCTTTCATCTCAACTTTATCAAACTGTGTGACAGCTGTTACCCAATGTTTCACTCTTTCCTTTGTCGGAAACTCTGGTGGGAACAATGAACCACATAAAAGTGATTCAATTGACTCTGGTCTGCACCAAATAAATAAAAGAATCACATGGACATTTTCTCATAGGCTCACACTAGAACTTCACTGATCACAGTGTATGTCACACAATTAATTAAAATATTTCTGCCTTGGTGAAACTATTGAACTGATTTTCATGCAGGACTTAAATCATACAAGTTTTAATTTGTTTTTGTAACCATCAGATGTTGACGCTGGAGAAAATATGAACAGATACAAAACAGAAAGTTTGCCTATGATTCTATAAAATGTCAAAAACACAAGTTTATGCATTTGTATCCAACGCTCGTCACATGTGCACCAGAAGAAAAACATAACAAGCAGTAAACATTACAAAAAAAAGTAATGTGTAGAGCATATCTTACAGGCAAGAAAATACCAGCAAGATATCTCAGATATGCAAGCATATATAGTGAGAGTATAAAATCACAAGAATATCTGATCACAAATATTGAATAAATTACATCTTTTGTGTTGTATAATTGCGAAGTAGAATACGATACGCCTCGAGAATATTTAGTGTACTTACCGAAAATCTTTGTCATAAAGACATCTTAATATTTTTCCAGGTATCCACTCAAAATCATCAGAATGTGTTGAGCAATCAGAACCCCTCAGGCAATACAGCTTGTAGATATCAGCCAATCTCTCCATGGTGTAGCACTTCACACAAAGCTGAATTTTTTTCAAGAATACACCATGCATTTAAGTAAATCATACAGATCAAATTACATGAAACGAAAAATTGAAAGATGTGCAAAAGAGCAAAGGAATATTAACTGTTTTGTCACGGACACGCTCCGCTACTAGTTTGATAGTTTCAACTGGAACAGCACCAAGTGAATGGCAAGCTACATCACAAACAGCAGCCACCACTTGCTTTCGCACATTTTCTTCATAATCCAACAATCTGTCACATAGTGCCTCTGCCAAGGAGCCAACCATCAGTGCAAGCACAATTCATTGCTCCTTCAAATGATATGGACAGCTATTAGGGGGGAAAAAGAAGCACTTACTTATAATCTCTGGAGCTTCAGGTCGGGCATGGTTTGACATTAGACATTTCTTCAAATGCTCAATCACAGAAACACGGATTTCAACTACTCTGTCAGTCAATCTCTTCCGGAACTCAGCAAAAAGCGACTCAAAAGATTCCAAAATAGGGACTCCAGGTAAAGAAAAAAGCTCCCCAAGTAATTCAACTGCTTTAGACCGAATTTCTACTTGATCTGCCTAGAAAATGTCAAATACAAACTTTAATTAACAAGGCAGAACCATCTAACAAAATTAGTCACTTAAATGTATGACAATGTTTAGTTCATTTTATGATGAAAAAAAAAGGAAGAGACATTTTGTTCCCAAGCATTATTTTATACTGCACACTATCACTATCAGTATATAGGTACTTCCATTTCAAATTGATAACTGAAAGTTAGATCGTACCAGTAGTTCCCCGGTTATATAAGGCACCACCGCTTTAAGAACCTTTGGAGCACACTGATACACATCAAATATGACTTCGTGATGATCAATGTGGTCATTTGAAGAACTGCCATCCCCAGACAAGGATGATGTGAGAAATTTCTTTATATATGGTTCGAGTTTTCCTGCAGAATGCTCTATAACATTGCGAGCAAGCTTCCGTGCAGACATAGAAACACCCTAGTGATCAAAAGTTGCAGAATTAAAACTTTGTAGAAGGATATGAATGATAAGAATTGGTTAGAACCATACACACTGAAGCTGACAACAGTTTAACAAATTAGAAAATAGGCCCGAAAAAGCCTTAGAAATGAAAGGCACTCACAGTTTTTCTCCGGCCTAAAGCTGATAACAGTACATGTAGAAGACTTTCATGTATATCTTCACTCTCATCTATAATAAGGGCCATTATCGTCTGCATTGAATTTACAATGTTTGGCTCATGATTGTCACTGCATCAAACAAGTTAAAAGTCAAAACATAATGGGCAAACAAAAAATGGGCTATCCATAGCATATAAACTTCCACCAAAAAACTACATAATTAGAATAAATCTTGCATTTGCGTGTATAAGTTATTTGATATTAATAGTCAATCATTTTGGCTGGAAATAAATGTTTGTGTTCCTGCTTCAGGACAACAGAATATAACATTCCGAGTATCTAATAACTTGGTATCATGCTACACTAATGGTGGATGAAGAGAGATGGGGTAATGCAGTGTTATAAATCAAGGTTGCTGGAGCCACAAATGGGCCCACTAAACTGCTATTAAACTGCTAAAGAGTTCAAGCAAGCCCATATGCTCTGCATATCAAGGCCGCCAACCCGCATATCAACACCGCTATCAAGGCAAACCTGCATGAGAGCGTAAAGGTTGGTGGACACTCACTAACTGCTATTTAGAACATTGGTGTCGCAAGCTACATTTTTGTAGTTCTCTTATTATCCATTCCATTCATTTTTTTTATAGGATAAAAAAGTATTCTAATGATTTTTTAAAAAAAATCCTTCATGCTGTTAAATTTTCAAAGAGGCCTGTCGTGCAATTCAAGGCAGAACTCCATGCAATTAGAACTTTCAGATAAGTTCTCCATACAAATTACTGTCTTCAAAATATCATTTAAGTTTGGTCCTTATGATTTAAAATTTCAAAGAGGTCCTTCACACAATTCACAGTTTCACACAATGAAAATTTTGTATTGTATATCTCATTCCTCAAATTAATGTATCCTTATAAACCTTAATAATAAACACAGCCCAAAAAGAAATTAAAACAATTCTTTGTGAAGTAGCGCCAAAGAAGGCTGAGAAGTAAATTTTATTGGAGAAATTTTATGAAGGACTCTTTTACCAATTACCATATCCAACTAACAGTGAGAAACCAAACAAGGTAGTAATTACTACTTACACGATCATGCACAAAGTGTGAAAACTAGTCGTAGTGCAGTGGTACAGGAGGAATCACATCCAACCAAATCTGGCCTAGTTGACACAGCAGAATTACCTGACAACTTCTAAAAATATTCGGAACATGTCTGTGATGAGATCATTGCATTCAAGGTCTAACATCACAACACATGCCCGGTATCTTGCAACTGTTTCCAGAATAGCAACTCTCCTGCCAAAGGATTGGCTATTAACATCACTGAGTCCACTAAATGTACCCACAATCAGATGAAATATGTCCTACAAGAGAGAGAAAAAAGGAATTATCAAATGATGAATAAACATAGTAAACACAGCCAAAGTTATTTGGTGCATTCTGTAATCATTCTTGATGATAGTTACCCTTAAAACATCATCACTGTAGGGAGCTTCAGGTGCAGTTATTCTTGTAATTTCACAGAAGCAGGTTGCCAAGTGGACTTTAACATCTTCATCCTGATGTTTCAACAATTCTTCTCTGGCAACTGCCTTTAGACATGATTGGATAGTTTCCATCACCGAGGACCCTGGCGACTGCTCTATTCCATGTAGGCATTCAGCAGCTTGCTGCGGTATGATTAGCTTTAATAGTGTATCCAGAGCTTACTTAAGATAGAAGGAAGAATTTCAAGCAAACAGGTCATATGGCATTAACATTAAAATAAGACACAACAGTGCCTGATTCTAAGAGATCATGTCAACATTAAGCAGCTAAATCCAGATGGCAGTGTGATACTGTCAGTCCTTGCTCCCTGTGACCCTGTG